>JASDFA010000010.1:55997500-56682000 GCA_035772735.1 Datura wrightii | reverse complement strand
TGTGGATAAATGATAATGATGTAGTGGATTTTGAAAACCCAACTTTAGTTAGCTCCAAGTAGTGAAAAGGAGCAAGGAGATGTCCATGGGAAGGAGAAGGAGGCACAACAAAAATTGACAGCAATCCCTAGACCTCCTCCTCCTTATCCACAGCGCTTGAAAAAGAAAGCTGAAGATGGGAAGTATCAAAAGTTTATCCCTATGCTTAAGAAATTGTCGATGATCATCCCATTGCTGGAGGCACTTGAGCAAATGCTAGGATATGCCAAATTCATGAAGGACCTCGTCACCAGAAAAAGGACGGTAAGTTTGAAACCTATCGATAATTTGCACCACTGTAGTGCCATCACTACCCGGGTCCTAGCACAGAAGAAGGAAGACCCAGGTGCGTTTACTATACCTTGCACCATTGTTGAGGTTGAGTTTGCAAGGGTGCTTTGTGACTTGGGAGCTAGCATTCTGATAGCGATAGCAGTGTTTAAAAAGTTAGGCTTGGGAACCCCCACACCAACTACTATGCAGCTACTAATGGGTGATAGAAAAGTTTAAAAGCCGTTGGGGATTTTGTTTGATGTGCTAGTCAAAGTTGACAAATTTATATTCCCAGTAGACTTCGTGATTCTAGACCGCGAAGCCGATTTTGAGGTCCCCATCATTTTGGGGCGACCATTCCTTGCAATAGGTAGAGCCCTAGCAGATGTGGAGGCAGGCCAGTTGAAATTCCGGTTGAACAAAGAACAGGTCACCTTCAACATTAGCCGAACCATGAAACAGCCTAAGGAATTCAGCATAATTTCAGCATTGGAGGATGGAGAAGAGTCACTTGACGAATTTTGGGTAACTCAAGAGATTTGTGTCATGTCGCGCCGTTAAATCAGGCGTTGCATGGTAGGCAACCCATGGAGGTGTTTTGGGGAAGTCTGAGTAGCCAAAACACCCACGTCGTGCCGCGATGCTAAATCAAGGACTTCTTGGGAGGCAACCCAAGTAGTAAATGTAAGAAATAGTTAGTGTTAACGTTTGTTGATGGGTGCAGGTGAATAAGATGGAAAATCTGAAGTTGGAACCAAAAACTGGAACTTCAATTCTAGTGCAGAAAAATCACAGAATGAGTCGTCGTCTGACTTGACAACTAGTTCAATCAATCCGTGAAGAGAACTGAAGAAAACAGGGGAGCAACGGGCGACTTAACGATTTGTGTCTTCAAGAAACGAATCATCATGTCCCCCGTCAGGTACACTGGATCAAAGTCTAAATTAAAATTAAAAGGGTGATAACGGCCCAATTAACGAATCATTGGGAGACCAAACAAGTCGTTAAGTGGCCCATATTGAAGCTACACCAACTCAAGGACCACGACTCAAGGCACAACTCGTTGGGTGACACCACGAGTCGTTACTTGACTCGTTAGGTCCCAGGTAAGTTTCCTAATTCCAGTCGTGACACGAGAGGACTGGCGAGTCATTTCAGCACTTCATGACTCGTCACATAAGGCGTTATGAAATTTAACATAACCCGACCCAGAACTAGAAGCTGGGGAAAATTCGAATTTAAATCAACAAAAACTCGATTTCATTACATACTCCCCATTAAACTTACACACATACAAAACTTCAAATTTCCCTCTTCTCTTCTTCTTCTTCACTCAACACCATTGACAAGACCTTCAACCTTGCACGCCCAATCACTCAAGCACACACCCGATTGCACTCCATCATTGTTCAAGTATTTGTGTGAGTAATCTTCCGCATGAAAATTTGATTATTTTTTGCATTTAAACAAGAATTGTTGAGGACCCATGTTGTGAATGAGCTTGAATGTATTTCAATTCATCTTGTGTTTATCTGTGTCTCTTGATGAAAATAAACCCTAGGAAGATTTAAATTTTAATTGTATTTCACCTGGGTTGATTTTAGATTGGAAAGATCTATGTTTGTGGAATTGAAATTAGGAAGAAGATGAAGTTGCATCATGCGAACTGAAACTCTTGAGCACGAGCTACATAACGAGTCGTTGGATCACCAAATGACTTGTTGAGTAGCCCATCCTGAGTGAAAAAATGATGCTAATGAGGCAGTGCACTTAACGAACGACCCAACAACTTTTTGCCTTTGGAAACGACTCGTTGGGACCAGTCATCAAGTACACTAGACCAACATAAAGAAAGTCCAGTCTAAGACGACGAGTGACCTCACGAGTCATTGCCAGTGGCAACGACTCGTTTAGTCACCCGTCAGGATCACTGGGCACCAGCCCAAAAATATTTTCTGTTTCATCTCATCTTGCACACTAACATTGTTTTCACAGGTACAATGGCTCCCACAGGTACACCAAAGAAGGGTCTAACCAAGAAGCAAGCACGTGAGCACAGTTAACCCTCATACTATAGACTGCGTGATGATCCATCATCCTCTGAAGAGTCGAGTGGCTCTGAGGAGGAATATGAAGTAGCGGAAGAGCAGCTAGTGAGGAGGACAACTAGGGCTAGGGCTCAACAAACTTCAAATCCGACAGCCCTGGTTGATACTCCCACTCCACTTGCAAGGGATCCGCCCAGCCGTATTGATAAGAATGCTAGGGATGCTACTGCACTTGTTCCTGAGGCTCCCACAGCTAGGCAAAACACAGAGAGAGTTGATGAATCGCATGCCCAGCAAGGGGATTCTGATAATGAGTTGATGGAGACCTCGGACACATCAAATGAGCAACCGAGAAATGTACGGAGATGGTGTATCCATGAAATATGAGCTATATACAACCGAGATATTGCTCCCAATGATAAAGGCAATCCAAAGAGAAGCATATACGAGGAGCCAAGGCTGGTAACTACAGGGCTTAAAGATCTACCATAACTACAGGCAGTGTTTGATAAATCAAGTTCGGGTGGTTGACCGCCTTAAGGAAGCAACAACCCATGTTTGGTTCGAGAGTTCTATACAGCATATGCAGCCACCTTGCAGCGGTTGGCATTAGGGGGCTAGGATTGGAAGAAGAGGCCCGCATTGATTCAGGTGTTGGTGAGAGAGACTCCAGTTGACATTCCTGCCGATGTTCCTGAGTCTCCATCTACTGCAGCACCTTCGATACCAGTTGCACCTCCAAGAGCCACCACAGCCAGCGTAGTCACTATTTCACAAGAGTTTTTGGTTGATATGGCTAGGCGGCTAGCTAAGGCTGAGAAGTAGAAGGCACACACAGCTCTACAGGTTAAAGTCCTGATGGAGCAGGTAAACTCGTGGGTGTCAAAGTAGTTGGAGACACTATCCAATTTAGTGCATGGGCGATTGGATGCTTTTGAGAGGATGATGGATAAGCGCCTTGCACAGTTACAGGCGCCGGAGTTATCCCAATGGTACTTAGAGCTAGGAGCGCTACGATCTGAGGTGCGGGACTTGGCTGCACTACAGATAGCTGCAATACGTCCACCGATACTTCCCGTGATAGATGTTGAGTTTGAAGAGGAATTGCCACCTATTTTTGATTTTATCACGGAGGAGCCGATGGCACAGGATAAGGGGAAGAGGCCACATGAGGAGGCAAGTGTTGATGATGATGCTTCTTTGCTCCATCAGCAAAAGCGGGAGCGGAGTGAGATGGAGAGAACGCTGCACGAATCGAGAGATGAGGCTCGAAAGAGAGCTGAGACTGAGGCAGCGAGCGTTTGTGGAGAAGGAACGAGCTCTGTTGGGTTTGAGAATGCACCAGTTCAAGCCGGTAATATTGGAGATGACATTGGAGGCATATGTACACCCTCTACCGACTAGGTAGCTGACACCTAGGTCACACATGTATGTTTCCTATTTTATTAGTTTTTGTTTGGTATATATATGCGTCGAGGATGACGCATTCTTTCTTGATGGGGGGGGAGGGATACCTATGCATTCTGTTTTTCTGAACATAACCCGAGGGTTTTTCTTACCGGATATCTTTTTCCTCGGGTGTTCCATATCTAGTAGAACCGGCATGTTTAGGATTTTGTTTTATGTTTTTTGTGTCAGTTGGAGAAAGTAGAAAAACTGAAAGCAGTCAAGAGCTGAAATTCTTGAAAATAACTGTTGTTTGATAATTTGATACCCCTTTGGAAATTTGTATATATGTATGTGAAAGTTTACAAGTATGACCTTTGTGAATCTTTGCATGGCATTGAAACTGTGAACTTGTTTATCATTGTATGGTTGTACCTGAACTAGTGATTGGTAGAAGTGATGATGTTGACCTGTGTTATGTGTGAGTGAGGTTAAATAGCTGAATTCGATTGTGTGTGTCAATCTAGAATTTTCCTGGTCAGTCATACTGAGATAGAGGATAGGAAACTAGGAAAGTATCATACATCGTTTTTGATTTATGAGTCCACTTTAGCCTAAAAGACCTACCAAAAGTGAGTAAAAATCCCTTGATCCAAATGTTTGAGCTTACATTGACCTTTTTTTGGTTTACACCAATTCACCTGCCTGATTTTATTATGAATGAACTTGTTTTGGCCCTGGTCCCTCCTTGGATATTGTGAACCTCAACTCAGGAAAATCGCCTAAGTTGAGGGTGGCTATTATAGGGGTAATTAAGAAGATTCGGGTGGAAAGAAAGTTGGGTGATGAAAAAGGAAAAGAGCAGGTGCGGTATGCATGATGAAAAGAAAAAATAAAAATTGTTGTCGAAAAGCAAGAAAAGAAAAAAATAAGAATAATAAGAAGAAAAATAATGTGTCACATCAATGAGTGTTGAATAAAAAGAAACCGCATCCGTAGTGTCAAAAGCAAAGAAAAGGAAAAGCAGAAAAAGGAAAAAAGGGAGAAAATAGAAATAAAGGCGAAAAGTGGAGTCAAAAGGCGTAGTGCCAAGGAGGGTTGAGATACTAAATCCATATGTACCATACCCAAGCCTGAGCCTCCAATTATAAGCCTAGAAAGTCCAATATTAATCCTAGCTACTTGTCCAAAAATCAAGGTATTGAAAGTAAAGGCAAGCCTATGGTATTGTATGCACGCAGTTCGAATTTCTTTGTGAGAGTGAGTGGGTCTTACCTAGTCCAAAGAGAAATATATTGATTTAAACATATACACATGTGTGAGTGTTGACTTCTTTGAGGTGAGAGCATTTGGTCAACAAAATCATCTGCAAATTGTCTGGGTCAGTGTTATAAATTTATGTGTGTGGTTAAAAGTGACAGTATGTTGCCATGTTTTCATTCCTCGGTGTTATAGTTGGAAATTTTTGCATATGCATAGTGATTTGATTTGATACGATCAGGGAGGGGTTAGAAAATTTGATTTTGATATGAAATTGTGACTGCCGTAAGATTCCTAGAGTTCTTCCGATTGAAGCATCGAAGTAGTTTAGTTTGTTTTGTTTTATTTTGTTTTTTCCTAGGACATGCAAAAGTTCTTAGTTGAGGGTGTTGATGTGTCATGATTTTACGGCACTTTCGACGCTTAAAACAAAGAAATTATGCACATTCTGAGTATGTTTATATAGGTATGATGTGTTTTGTGCTAAATGTTACAGGAAAACAAGTTCGGGAGTGAACTGGTCGGATTAATGCTGAAATTAACTAAAAAGGTGACTGCCATACACTTAACGAGTCATTGGTAGGAGGCACGACCCGTTGTTGAAGACGTAGGGCAAAAGATGGATTTTTGAAGAAGCAAGGGAGTGTACTTGACGAGTTGGAGGAACGACCCGTTACACCTGGTAACGAGTCGTGAGGTCAATCGTTAGGACTCGAAGAGAAAATTTGAAAAAAGTGGCTAGAAAAGTTGACGACAGACATAACGAGTCGTCATAGGTGAAATGACTCGTTGGCAGTCCACTGGAACCATCCGTGAAGTACATTGGACTATTTTAGGAAATAGACCACGAGGGACCTAATGACTCGTGCTCAGGCACAACGAGTCGTTAGGTGACTCGTTGCCATGATTGGGTATGTTGCTGAGGATGACTGTTTTAAGCAAGGAACGACTTGTCAGAGGGCCAAACAAATCGTCACCAAGTTCGTTGCCACTGCCGGCCTGGTTTTCAGTTTTAATTAGGAAAAGGATTTTTTGGAACTATAAATACACAGTTTAGGATTATTTTTGAACGACAAATTTTCTGACAGTTAGAGAACAATTTTTTAAAAAATTCTAGAGTAACTGAGAGAGCTGACTTTATTAGTTTTCAACTATAATTTTGGTATTGATCAATTGTTCTTGATTCAAGAAACAAAAGAAACATTGAAGTTTTATTCATCTATTATGGAGTTGTTATTCAATCTACGTGGTTTTTATTCTACAATAATTTGTAAGCTGCAATTATGATTTCTTCAATATTTTGTGATTGCGATAATACAAGTATGAGTATCTAAACCCATAAACTAGGTTTGTGGGAACCAAGATGAATTAAAACACTTAGTGATTCTTGAACGGGGTTTTATGCATGTATTGTTTTTCCCTTCGTTTTGATTGATTCTTGAAGGTTGCAAACGTTAGGACTCGTCTTATTCTTACTTACCGGACCAAAGAGGTAAAGAATGGGAAAAGGGATTAACAACGGAGATTTGAGGCTATCAACCCTCATCTAATAGCTTGAACTTGTCCGAGGATAGCTAATCTGATATCAAGGGTAAGGATCAACTAAAGTACACCCATATACGGACCAAGTTGCGTGGTGAAAATCATCTGTATAAGCCTTGTGGTTATGAAATCTTGGAGAACACAATCCTAGTCAAATCGTTAATTGAATACAAACCGAATTTGATTTTAGCATTCATCAATTCTACTTTGTTTATTATTCTATATTTTTCCCCCTTTGGAAAGAAGTAACTCAATAGTAATAGTTATTCTCATTAACTTAAGTTCTTACCATATTCCCTGTGGTATCGACCTCAACCTTTGTTAGGTTCTATATATGATAATCAACCGCTTATATCTCAATTGCGAGGTGTAATTTGGGTGACATCACCCTCCCATAGCTTCTCTATCAGTTTAAGCCCTGAGTTTTTGAATGCGTAGAAAGTACACGTTATTATTCGTTAATTCCATCTAGAATGATATCCTTGCTCATTATTGATATGATCTCCATCAAATCTTACCTGAATTGTTGATGTTCTTGCCAAGTAAATTCAAGCCCTAAATTTTTGAGTAAAGATTATTTGCATAAGAAATTCCATCTAGTGAATGAAGTAGGTTTTAGGCTGAATTTCCTAGAAATTTCTATTATATATATATATATATATATATATATATATATATATATATATTGAGCAAATGTTCCATTGATAAGAATGATTTTAACCTTGTTGGATGAGATTTTTTTAATTCTTGAGATTTTGCCATATTATGGAGTTTCCGTGTTCTTGGAATGAGTTGAGTTCTCTATTAGTTGCTTAGTAATTCAGTTCAGTAGAAAGTAGAACCTCTTTAGAACTATTCAGAACTTGTCAACTGATCAGGTTGACTTTAGTCTTTTCCTGAGGTGTCAGCGGTGCCTCCTAGATATCGGAATCAGATTCAGAATTCAGTTATTGGTCCATTTAGGCAGTCATGACATTTTAGCTATGTAGCTCTGACTAGCCTCAGGACCCCAGTTCAGATTACAGTTTGTTCTTAGATGGTTACGACGCTTCTATATAAGCAGCTCTGACTAGTCTAGAACCTAGTTCTAGAATCTGGTCCGATAAGACTCTTAGGGTACTTTTTTAGTTATATCTCCCTATCTAGTCTTGGAACCCAGTTTCGAGCTATCAGTCTAGTAGTTCAGTATAGGTTTCCATTGGGAGTAGGACTTAGCACCGAGCGGACTGGGGTTCCAGTGCATCAAGGTTCCCAGAACTACGTTGCTAGCGTAGGTTACAGTATTACTTGGCCTGATTGGCCCCAGACTTTTGTGATCACCCAGTTCATGCCTTTATATCCTAGCAAGGTATATTGGGTCCTACCAGTGGGGTGTATACATCGAACTCCACGTTTATCCCACATGGTTATATGTCGGTTATAGACTCTCCCACTAGTCAGTCCAGTCTAGTTTAAGAATAAGCAGCTCTGTTAAGTTCCAGCTCTATTAGTTCATCCCATTTCAGTACAGTTTTATAGAATCAAAACCTTTAGACTTAGGACATTTCTTTGACCATCAGACAGGGTCATCTTGACCATTTCAGTTACTTCAGTAGTTCAGTTTAGTTTACCTATTGGTCATTGCTGTCATTTCAGTTCAGACTTGGTATTTCAGTTATGCTTTCTCCCATTTACTCAGTACATTCAAAGTACAGATGCATACTTTTATGTTATACCATTTCATGATACAGATGCAGGTTCCTAGACTCAGCAGCGTTAGCCGCCACGATTTAGATCCTCCTCAACCGCAATTGAAGTGTGAGTCCTCATCATTCGAGGGCCTTATTTCATTTTCTTACAGTAGATTACAGTTTTTATTTAGACTTAGAGTTAGCTGGGGGCTTTTCCTAGTAGCTCATCAGTTAGAGGGCTTTCAGACTACAGATGTTCAGATTTCATGTTTTAAGTTTTATCTTAAATTTCATCAAAATGTTTTTATGTTATTACTTCGAAATTTTTCTTGTGCATGTTTTACTCAGAATACCAGTGTATGATAGACCAGGGGTTGACTTAGGGTCACTTGTGACTTCAAGTACTGTGTTACCTCCGGGGTGTAGGCTCGGGGAGTGACAAACTTGGTATCAGAGCACTAGGTTTAGAGTATCCTCGAAAAAGTCTGAAAGCTGCATCGAGTAGAGTCCCTTTCATGGGTTTGAAGCACGTCACGCTTATGACGAGGAGGCTATGAGATATTATTAGGAAAACTCTCTTTTGTTCATACTCCTTATCGTGCATTAAAGTTCAATTCCAAAAACGCCCTTCTAACTCATGCTCTATTTCATTTCAGTGAACCATGCCTCCCAGATGCGGTAACGGAAGAAGGGCCGATAACACCAACAAACCTGCCCCACCAGCCCTGGCAGCCCCTCAAGATGATTCGGTATCTACTGCCGAATTCAGGGCGGCCATTCAACTGCTGGCCCAAACAATCACCAACCAAGTGAACTAGCAGGTGGTGACGATGAACACCAACGGGTCTGCAGCAGCTGCGAGGGTGCGGGAATCACCCGTATGAACCCTTCATTTTTTCAGGGATCCAAAGTAGGGGAGGATCCCGAAGAGTTTGTGGATGAGGTCAACAAGACTACCCGCATTATGGGTGTTAGCTCTTCTGAGAGTGCAGACCTGGTTGCCTACCAGTTAAAAGGGGTAGCTCAGGTCTGGTATGAACAGTGGAAAGAGGGGCGGCCAGCGGGAGCAAGACCAATAGAGTTGGAGGAGTTTCACACAACTTTCTCGGATAGGTTTTTCCCTAGAGAGTTGAGGGAGGCAAAGATGGTGGAGTTTATGAATTTGAGACAGGGAAACAAAACCGTGAAAGAGTATGATCTGGAGTTTACTAGGTTGTCTAAGTATGCTCCAGAGATGGTAGCCGAGCCAAGGGCTCGCATGTTGAAATTTTTGAATGGTGTGTTGGATCTGGTCCTCAAGGAGTGTAGGATAGTGATGTTGATTAAAGATATGGACCTCTCCAACTTGATTGTCTATGCCCAGCAGATTGAGGCTGAAAAGCTGAAGGATATGGAGCGAAATAACTAACGGGCAAGGAATGGCCAGTCATATTATGGACATCAGAGGTCTAGTGGTAATAGCCGCGCACAGCAGCAATAGCAGCAAAGAGCCCCAACACCTAGTTCAGATAGCGCCCCAACCTTTTGGTCTCACCAGGATCGGAGGGGTGGGTCATCTGGAACTCAGTCCCAGGCCCACAATACCTAGAACAAGTATCTAACTTGTCCCAAATGTGGAAAGAACCACCCAGGAGAATTCCTTCAGGGTCGAGAGGGCTATTTCGATTGTGGACAGCTCGGACATCGGCTTAGGGAGTGCCCATCAGCCGGGTGGGGTAGATCACAATCCACCACATCATCAGCTCCAGCAGGTCGACCAGCCCAGTGGGCTAACACATCAGGTACAAATGACGGTCAACGTCAAAACCGTTTCTATGCTCTATCTTCCCATCAGGATTAAGAGAGCTCACCTGACGTAGTCAAGGGTATGTTATGTCTCTTTCATCTACACATGTATGCATCCCTAGATCCAGGAGCCACTCCTTCATTCATGAATCTCTACATAGCATTCCAGTTCAATATCAGTCCAGAGGTCCTCTCAGAACCATTCTCAGTCTCCACCTAAGTTGGCGAGTCAGTTAGAGCTAGCGGGGTGTATAGAAACTGCTAGTCTCAGTTCTGAATAAAGTCATCCCAGTTGACCTCGTAGAATTAGATATGGTTGATTTTGACCTTATTCTTGGCATGGATTGGTTACACTCCTGCTATGCCTCAGTTGATTGCAGAACTAGGGTTGTCAAGTTCCAATTTCCAAATGAACCAGTGTTAGAATGGTCGGGCAGCAGTTCAGCGCCTAAGGGTAGGTTTATTTCCTACCTTAAGGCCCAGAAACTCATCTCCAAGGGATGCATATATCATCTAGTTCAGGTCAAGGATTCCAACTTTGAGACACCGACTATCCAGTCAGTCCTTGTGGTCATCGAGTTCCCAAACGTATTTCCTGAGGATCTTCCCGGAGTTCCCCCTGAACGAGAAATAGACTTCGGAATAGATCTTCTTTCAGATACTCAGCCCATCTCCATCCCTCCTTAAAGAATGGTTCCAGCTGAGCTTAAGGAGTTGAAGGAACAGTTAAAAGATCTTCTCAACAAAGGTTTTATCAGACCCAATATCTCTTCCTGGGTGCTCCAGTGTTATTCGTGCGTAAGAAAGACGGCACCCTCATAATGTGCATAGATTATCGTCAGCTGAACAAGGTCACAGTCAAGAACAGGTATCCCCTACCTAGAATTGATGACCTATTTGACTAACTTCATGGAGCCAGTTGTTTCTCAAAAATCGATCTCAGGTCAGGGTACCATCAGCTAAGGGTCATAGAGTGTGACATACCGAAAACAGCATTCAGAACTCGGTATGGTCACTACAAGTTTGTGGTGATGTCTTTCGGGATAACAAACGCCCCAGCAACCTTCATGGACTTAATGAATAGAGTCTTCAAGCAGTATTTGGACATGTTCATCATTGTATTTATCGACGACATTCTAGTATACTCCAGAAATGAGGAAGAGCATGAAAATCACCTACGATTAGCATTGCAGACACTCAGAGACCGTCAGTTGTTTGCCAAGTTCAGAAAGTGTGAATTTTGGTTAAAGTATGTGACCTTCTTAAGTCATATGGTATCAAGTGAAGGAATACAAGTAGACCCTCTCAAGATAGCAGCTATGAAAGATTGGCTCAGACCTACCTCTCCTACAGAAATCAAGTGTTTCCTGGGTTTAGCTGGGTATTACCATCGATTTGTGGAAGGCTTCTCCTCTATAGAATCTCCTCTAACTAAGTTGACTCAGAAGAAGGTGAAATTTCAATGGTCGGATGAGTGTGAGAAGAGTTTCCAGGAGTTGAAGACTCGACTCACTACTGCTCTAGTTTTGACCCTTCCAGAAGGAACAAATGGATTGGTTGTTTATTGTGATGCTTCCTGATCTTGGGCAGATTTATATGCCCAAGTGATACTCAAACGTATCATTTTTACCTTGTTTGTTGTGCAATGTGTATATAATATCTTGTAATTGGTAATAAAATGTGAATTTATACTAACCAACATGATTAGCATTGGCTTTGCAGGAAAATGTGATTTTTAGGAGATAAAATGCATGTTGGAACTATGTCGGAGTTGGACTTGGATGCGAGCGTGGAAAAGACCCGGGAATGCAGGATTTATAGGGGCTCTGCGATGGCTCCGTGCCACGCTACCATCGCGGTAGCACACTGCCTGAGCAGGAATTAAATTTGCAATTTCCAGTGTGCCTGCGCGTCAGCTCCGTGGCACGGAGATAGGCCTCCGCGATGGCCTCCGTGCCACGTTGAGGTTAAATTACTGGACCCTGGAAATTCCAGTGAGGGTCCGCGTCCACGCCGTGTCACGGATACATTGCTCCGCGCTGGCCTCCGTGACACGTTGCTTGTTATTCCGGGAAAAATTTCCCACTAGTATAAATAGCAAACTTAGGTTTATTTTAAGTTTTTTCAGTTTTTAGACTGAGTTCAGAAGTGGAGAGCAGGAACGTGGGTTAGTAGCAGTTGAAGATTGGAAAAGCTAAGGGATTTCTTCTCTTCCTTTCTTCTTTCTATCAATTGTACGTATGATTTACACTCATTTTAGGATGATCAATCCAAGAATGAGTGGCTAATTCTCTTTCTTGCTGAGGTTTTGAACATGTGTAATGAATTCTGATTTTCATTGATATGGTTTATTCTTCTTCTTTAAGGTTGTTCTATTAATTCTTGTTCTTTACTGCATTAGTGATTGGCCAACATTAATGTATATCTAAAAAGTCCAATTTCACTCGAGAGAGCAAGAAATTGGAAAGTTGTGAATTAATAGGGTATTGTTCTTAACTTGATTTGGGAAAATTGGGTTTTGATGTGCTTTCCTGATAGAAATACTTGGAAGCCGTATTAGTCAAATTAGGAACCGGAATTGTAGTGCTAGGTCATAAATTGCATTTGATCACAGAAATGTAGACGGATGGTTTATGATTCTAAAGTGAAATTAAATACGAGAGTTTTAATTTCTAGGCAAATGTTCTTGGCTAGCAACATGAAGAAGAGAATTAACCAAAATTATCATGATTATCAAGTTCATTACTTGTTCTTAACCTTGGCATGTTCATATCCATTGTCTGAATTCAAAAGTAAATAGTTTGTATTAATTGTAGTATATAGTTTAGAAACAAAAATTCAATTACTCTTGGGTACGTTGTTGTTCGCATAATTAGAAGTTAAATAGAAATATAGTAAATTAGGCAATTTTACATATTTTGAGCCTCCTTGGATCGATACTTGGCTACTTAGCCACTTTATTACTTGTTTGACCACGTGCACTTGCGTGTCGGTTTTTACCCGTACCCCAAAGCACCGAGCAAGTTTTTGGCGCAGTTGCCGGGGAGGCTAGGCGATTTGTAAAATTGTGTTTAGTGTAAATTTACTGTATTTGTATTTTTATTTTCTTAAGTGTTAACAACTTGGTCTTAGCCTGTATTTTGCAGATTTTGTTTCTGTGAACACTGGCAAGGGACAAAGATCTGGTGGAATCTTACTTAGAGCCCGAGCGTGAATTTCATAGCCAACGTAGAGAAGCTCTTCGGAAGAAGCTGCAGTTGCTTCAACAGACTATGATGGAGCAACCAAATCCACCAGTTGTTAGGGCAGTTTTAGTGCCCGATGAAGCAGCAGCAAGGCCGGTTCGCGAGGTGGCAATCCCACACGCTAATAATGTCCATTCTAGCATCCGCAAACCAGAGCCTGCAGGGAGGTTTGAATTAAAGCAGAATATGGTGCAACTTTTGCACACAAGCGGGCAATTTACCGGTCTCCCTCACGAAGATCCACAACAACATCTCCAGAACTTTTTGGAGATAAGTGACACTTATATACCCACTGGAGTGTCACCCGATTATGTTCGGCTCACTTTATTTCCATTTTCCTTACTTGGTGAAGCCAAGAGGTGGTTAAAAGCTGAACCACCCAACTCTATATCAACGTGGGATGATCTTGCACGGAAGTTTCTTATTAGATTTTTCCCTTCTGGTAAAACAGCCAGGCTTAGGAGTCAAATCCTAAGTTTTAAACAGAGGGAAGGGGAAAATCTATATCAAGCCTGGGAAAGATTCAAATCCATGTTGCGGGACTGTCCTCACCATCATCAGTCCAATGAGGTGTTGGTACACACTTTTATTGAGGGTTTGGAACCCCACACTAAAATTCTGTTAGATTCAGCAGCTGGAGGGCAAGCGCTGGAGAAGACTTAGGAGGAGCTGCACACTTTGCTCAACCGAATTTCACAAGGCAATCCAGAATGGAATGCAGATTCTTCAAGAGGTGGAGCAAGGAAAGCAGCGGGAGTGCTTGAAGTGGATGGATTCACAGCTATCGCTGCACAGATAGCTGCTTTGCAAAATCAGTTAAACACTCACTTCAGCAAAATCAATTTGAACCAGCCTTCAGCTTCAGTCAATGCAGTTCAACAGATGTGGTGTGAAGTGTGTGGTAATAGTGAGCATTCAGCTGAATGCTGTGGTGCAAATCCTGATTCTGTTAACTTTGTGGGCAATGCACAGAGAAATCAACAGCAGTTTGGTGGTGGCTACAACTCAAATTGGAGGAACCATCCGAATTTTTCATGGGGCAGCAACAATCAACAAGGTCAGAGTTCAGGGCAGGGTATGCACAGAAACCAAGGAGGGCAACAAAATTATCAAGCTCAATTCAGAAATCACAATGCCCCTCCTCCACCACCATCACCGACTATTGAGGAGATGTTCAAAACCATGATCGCTAATCAGGCACAATTGCAGGCTGACTATGTCAAATTAGCAGCCGAAGTGAAGAACAATCAATTGGCAACAAAGGCTCTTGAATATCAGTTTGTCAGTTTGCTAGTGCTCAAAATACTAGACCCAGAGGAGGACTACCTAGCGACACGGATCCAAATCCGAAGCAGGTTAATGCAGTGACCACGAGGAGTGGTTTACAATTAAAGGAGGTGGAACCGGAAAGACCGCCTCAAAAGTCAGGAGCAGCAGATGTTGAGGGAGAGCAAAGTTATGATAAGGGGAAGAGTAAAGAAGCTGAACCAGAAAGGCCTCCACCCCCGTTCCCTCAACGACTTAAGAAACACAAGGAGGAGGCGTGTTTCCAGAAATTCATGGAGGTACTTAAACAGGTACATGTTAACTTACCTCTTGTTGATGTCTTGCAGGGAGTGCCAAAATATGCGAAGTATATTAAAGACATCGTGGCTAACAAAAGTCGTTTGACTGAGTATGCCACAGTAGCTTTAACGGAGGAATGCACTTCCCGTATTCAGAATAGGTTGCCCACAAAACTGAAAGACCCTGGAAGTTTCACTATCCAGCTGACTATTGGGCAAAGTATCCGAGCGTGTGGATTATGCGACTTGGGGGCAAGTATAAATCTGATGCCTTCTTCAGTATTCAGAAAGTTAGGTCTAGGGAGTCCTAGACCTACAACGGTAATCTTGCAGCTAGCAGACAGGTCTTAGGCTAAGCCGGATGGCATTGTTGAGGATGTGTTGGTGCAAGTAGGCTCCCTCATTTTTCCGGTCGATTTTATTGTTCTGGACTTTGAACCAGATGCTGAAGTCCCATTTATTTTGGGACGACCCTTTTTGGCAACCGGAAAGGCATTGATTGATGTAGCTGCGGGTAAACTTACAATGCAAGCACATGACAAGGTAGAGGTATTTGATGTGTTAAAAGCCATGAAGCTGCCGGCTATACATGAGGAGCTTTCGGAAATCAGCGTGGTTGAACATGGAGAAAGTAAGCAGGCTGTTGAATCTCAAGACCCATTGGAGAGAGCGTTGACGCATTCTGATCATTTTGGGGATGGAGAAGCTTGTGGAATGGTTCAATTGTTGGATGGAGCACCTAATCATCCGAGAAGACAGGAATTTCAGTCCTTGATGAGATCACTAGAGCCGTTGCCGAAACCGTCTATTGAGGAGGCACCAAAATTGGAGCTGAAAGAATTGCCTCCCCATTTAAAATATATCTTTTTGGGGGAGGGAGAGACGTTACCAGTTATTATCTCTGCAGACTTGACAGAGGAACAGGAAAAGGCAGCTTTGGGGGTCTTAAGGAAGAGGAAGAAAGCAATGGGTTGGCAAATGTCTGACATTCAGGGTATAAATCCAGCTTTCTGCACGCACAGGATATTCATGGAGACAGGAGCCAAGCCAACAGTTCAGCCGCAGAGGAGACTTAATCCAGCAATGAAAGATGTGGTAAGGAAGGAAATAATCAAGTGGCTTGATGCAGGTGTAGTCTACCCAATTTCAGACAGTGAGTGGGTCAGTCCCGTTCAATGTGTTCCTAAGAAAGGGGGGATGACTGTAATCACTAATGAGAAAAATGAGTTAATCCCTACACGAACCGACACAGGCTGGCGAATTTGTATGGACTACCGAAAACTAAATGAAGCCACGAGGAAAGACCATTACCCCATTCCTTTTATTGACCAAATACTTGACAGGTTGGCAGGGCAGGAATATTATTGCTTCCTTGATGGGTACTCCGGCTATAACCAAATAGCCATCGCTCCTGAGGATCAAGAGAAGACGACTTTCACCTGTCCTTATGGGACATATGCTTTCAGGCGGATGCCGTTTGGGTTATGCAATGATCTTGGGCAGATTTATATGCCCAAGTGATACTCAAACGTATCATTTTTACCTTGTTTGTTGTGCAATGTGTATATAATATCATGTAATTGGTAATAAAATGCGAATTTATACTAACCAACATGATTAGCATTTGTTTTGTAGGAAAATGTATTTTTTAGGAGCTAAAATGCGTGTTGGAACTATGTCGGAGTTGGACTTGGATGCGAGCGTGGAAAAGACCTTGGAATGCAGGATTTACAGGGGTGTCGCGATGGCTCCGTGCCACGCTACCATCGCGGTAGCACACTGCCTGGGCATGAATTAAATTGGCAATTTCCAGTGTGCCTGCGCGTCAGCTCCGTGGCACGGAGATAGGCCTCCGCGATGGCCTCCGTGCCACGTTGAGGTTAATTATTCAGACCCTGAAAATTCCAGAGAGGGTCCGCATCCACGCCGTGTCACGGAGGCAGTGCTCCGCGTTGGCCTCCGTGACACGTTGCTTGTTATTCCGGGAAAAATTTCCCACTAGTATAAATAGCACACTTAGGTTTATTTTTAATCAGTTTTTAGTTTTTAGACTGAGTTCAGAAGTGGAGAGCAGGAACGTGGGTTAGTAGCAGTTGAAGAACAGAAAAGCTAAGAGTTTTCTTCTCTTCCTTTCTTCTTTCCTTCAATTGTATGCATGATTTACACTCATTTTAGGATGATTAATCCAAGAATGAGTGGCTAATTCCCTTTCCTGCTGAGGTTTCGAACTTGTGTAATGAATTTTGATGATAATTGATATGGTTTCTTCTTCTTCTTGCATGTTGTTCCATTAATTCTTGTTCTTACTACATTATTGATTGGCCAACATTAATGTATATCTAAAAAGTCCAATTTCACTCGAGAGAGCAAGAAATTGGAAAGTTGTGAATTAATAAGGTATTGTTCTTAACTTGATTTGGGAAAATTGGGTTTTGATGTGCTTTCTTGATAGAAATATACTTGAAAGCCGTATTAGTCAACTTAGGAACCGGAATTGTAGTGCTAGGTCATAAATTGCATTTGATCACAGAAATGTAGACGGATGGTTTATGATTCTAAAGTGAAATTAAATACGAAAGTTTTAATTTCAAGGCAAACGTTCTTGGCCAGCAACATGAGGAAGAGGATAACCAAATTATCATGATTATCAAGTTCATTACTCGTTCTTAACCTTGGCATGTTCATATCCATTGTCTAAATTCAAAAGTAATTAAGTGTGATTAATTGTAGTATACATATAGTTTAGAAACAAAAACTCAAAATAACTCTTGGTTGCATTGTTGTTAACATAATTAGGAATAGAATAGAGATATAGTAAACTAGGCAATTTTACGTATCTAGAGCAGCCTCCTTGGATCGATACTTGGCTACTTAGCCACTTTATTACTTGTTTGACCATGTGCACTTGCGTGTCGGTTTTTAATATATACCGAGCAGACCGCGAACAAGTTTTTGGCGCCGTTGCCGGGGAGGCTAGGCGATTTGTAAAATTGTGTTTAGTGTAAATTTACTGTATTTGTATTTTTATTTTCTTAAGTGTTAACAACTTGGTCTTAGCCTGTATTTTGCAGATTTTTATTTCTGTGAACACTGGCAAGGGACAAGGAGCTGGTGGAATCTTACTTAGAGCCAGAACGTGAATTGCATAGTCAACGTAGAGAAGCTCTTCGGAAGAAGCTGCAGTTGCTTAAACAGTCTATGATGGAGCAACCAAATCCACCAGTTGTGCGGGCAGTGTTAGTGCCCGAGGAAGTAGCAGCCAGGCCGGTTCGCGAGGTGGCAATGCCACACGCTAATAATGTACATTCCAGCATCCGCAAACCAGAGCCTGGAGGGAGATTTGAGTTAAAGAAAAATATGGTGCAACTTTTGCACACTAGCGGGCAGTTTACCGGTCTCCCTCACGAAGATCCGCAACAACATCTCCAGAACTTTTTGGAGATAAGTGACACTTATATACCCGCTGGAGTGTCACCTGATTATGTTCGGCTCACCTTATTTCCATTTTCCTTACTTGGTGGAGCCAAGAGGTGGTTAAAAGCTGAACCACCCAACTTTATATCAACGTGGGATGATCTTGCAAGGAAGTTTTTGATCAGATTTTTCCCTTCGGGTAAAACAGCTAAACTTAGAAGTCAGATTCTAAGTTTTAAACAGAGGGAAGGAGAAAATCTTTATCAAGCTTGGGAAAGATTCAAGTCCATGTTGCCGGACTGTCCTCATCATCATCAGTCCAATGAGGTGTTGGTACACACTTTTATTGAGGGTTTGGAACCCCACACTAAAATTCTATTGGATTCAGCAGCTGGAGGGCAAGCGCTGGAGAAGACTTATGAGGAGCTGTACACTTTGCTCAACCGAATTTCACAAGGCAATCCAGAATGGAATGCAGATTCTTCAAGAGGTGGAGCAAGGAAAGCAGCGGGAGTGCTTGAAGTGGATGGATTCACAGCTATCGCTGCACAGATAGCTGCTTTGCAAAATCAGTTAAACACTCACTTCAGCAATATGAATTTGAACCAGCCTTCAGCCTCCGTCAATGCAGTCCAACAGATGTGGTGTGAAGTGTGCGGTAGTAGTGAGCATTCAGCTGAATGCTGTGGTGCAAATCCTGATTCTGTTAACTTTGTGGGCAATGCACAAAGGAATCAACAGCAGTTGGGTAGTGGCTACAACTCGAATTGGAGGAACCATCCTAATTTTTCGTGGGGTAGCAACAATCAACAAGGCCAAGGTTCAGGGAAGGGTATGCACAGAAACCAAGGAGGGCAACAAGGCTATCAGACGCATTTCAGAAATCACAATGCCCCTCCTCCACCACCATCACCGACTATTGAGGAGATGTTCAGAACCATGATTGCCAACCAGGCACAATAGTCGGTCGCATGTGATGGAAAGTGATGATATTAATGAGGACTTCCCAGATGAGCAACTATTGGCAGTGGGAGAAGCAAAAGTTCCCTGGTATGCTGACATAGTCAACTTGCTAGTGAGCGGAGTTTACCCACCTGAAGCAACAGACCAGCAAAGAAGAAAATTGAGGCATGACAGCCGATATTATGTATGGGACGAGCCATATTTGTTCAAGCAGGGACCAGACCAGGTGATGAGAAGA
Source organism: Datura wrightii (assembly GCA_035772735.1). Classification (NCBI taxonomy): domain Eukaryota; kingdom Viridiplantae; phylum Streptophyta; class Magnoliopsida; order Solanales; family Solanaceae; genus Datura; species Datura wrightii. The sequence continues at coordinate 56,662,572 of JASDFA010000010.1, read as the reverse complement.
TGCATCCCAGAGAGTCAGATAGCAGAGGTGCTAAGGGGCTGCCATTCTTCGTCGTATGGAGGGCATCACGGAGGTGAGAGAACAGCACACAAGGTTCTTCAGTCAGGTTTCTTTTGGCCGACCCTGTTCAGAGATTCTATGGAGTATGTCAAAATGTGTGATAGATGTCAGCGGACAGGAACAATTGGCAGAAGACAAGAGATGCCTTTGCAGAACATACTGGAAGTTGAGCCCTTTGATGTTTGGGGCATTGATTTCATGGGTCCATTCCCACCGTCATTTGGAAATCGTTACATCTTGGTAGCTGTAGATTATGTATCAAAATGGGTGGAAGCAATAGCTTGCCCTAGGAATGATAACAAGGTAGTAACGAAGTTTGTGAAGAAACACATTCTCACAAGGTTTGGGACACCCCGAGCAATTATCAGTGACGGAGGAGCTCATTTTGTCAATGCAAGCTTCAAGAAATTATTGGCTAAGTATGGGGTGCGCCATAAAGTGGCCACAGCATACCACCCACAAATTAGTGGGCAAGTAGAGGTGTCAAATAGGGAGGTAAAACAGATTCTTCAGAAAACAGTGAACACACAACGGAATGATTGGTCTGGTAAACTTGATGATGCATTGTGGGCCTACCGAACTGCTTATAAGACACCGATTGGAACGTCACCATACCGATTGGTCTATGGCAAAGCATGTCATCTCCCGGTTGAACTTGAGCATCGAGCTTTCTGGGCTATCAGAAAGCTAAATATGGACTTAGAGCTAGAGGGTAAAAAGAGATTGATGCAGCTCAGTGAACTTGATGAATTTCGCTGGCATGCCTATGAGAGTGCGAAGTACTACAAGGAAAGAACCAAAAGATGGCACGACAAGCATGTGGTGCATCGCATTTTCGAACCAGGACAGAAAGTTTTGCTTTTTAATTCAAGATTGAAATTGTTTCCTGGTAAGCTGAGGTCTAAATGGTCTGGACCGTTTGAAGTGGTGAGAATGACCCCTCACGGGGCGGTAGAACTGTGGCAAGAAGATAGGAGTGCTACGTTCTTGGTAAATGGGCAGAGATGCAAGCACTACTGGGGGGATGATCATGATCGGGACAAATCGTCCATCTCCCTAGTAGATAAATGAGCTTAAAGGACGTCGAGCCGCGATGGTAAACCAGGCGCTGCACGGGAGGCAACCCGTGAAAAGTATTTTCTTTCTTTCTTTTTAGTGTAAATAAATTTTACTTTTCTTTTCTTTTTCTTGACTAGGTTTAGATTTGCATTTCAGTTAGTATCTTTTATTTTTAGTTAGGGAAATCTATTAATTTAACCAATTTTTGTTTAGTGAGGTGATTTTCAGGTATAACGGAGGAAATATACATGGAATCGAGAAAATGAGGCGAGGTATGAAAATTAAATTTATTGGTGAAACAGAGCACTGGCGCGTTGGCGCCGTGTCACGGAGGCAATGCTCCGCGTTGGCCTCCGTGACACGTTGAAGGCAAATCTGGATTTTTCAAAATTCCAGTAAGCCAACGCGTTGGCTCCATGTCACGGAGGAGGGGCTCCGCGTTACCCTCCGTGACACGTTGCCCTTTATCCAGTGCCGGGTCACACCGGGTTTCCGGGTGACCCGCGTGTTTCCTTTAAATAATAACCCCGATTTCGCCCCAAATTCCCCCATTCCCTCTTCCCTCCGCGACCAAACACCCATTTCCCCCTCCCCAAGCAACGTGCCACGTTGATAGGCAAAGAAAAACGTCAAGTTTCTTCGATTCTTCAATTCTAAGGTATGTTTTCATCGTCTAACTCAATTTTTTGGCGATTTTTGTCAAATTTGGGCATATAAGGTGAGAAATATCACCCTAGGTAGAAATTGAACATGATATTGAATTATTTTGTGATTGATTTTTGTTCGGATTGTTGTATTTGGCGTTTGAACTTGTCGATTATGTAAATAATTCGAAATCGATTGTCGAATTGTATTTTAGGGCTTGGGTTGTTGAATTCGACTTGGGCAACTTGATAGTTTGGTGAAATTGATGCCGGGGTGTGTTTATTATTTGAGATAAGTCGTGGTAAATCTTGTATAACTGTTAAAAGACGACTAATTCTCGAATTATTGTGGGAAAATGCATAATGTGTGAATTGGTTAGATTGTTAGATTAGCTTGTATATAAAATATTTTTCTAGTTGTTTTTAGTTTGTGGTTGTTTTTTTGCTTGTGCGATGGTTGAATTGCTAGCGATAGTAGGATTGGGAATTCGCTGTATGAAGTCTGAGTAGTACGCTAACCGTTATGCTGTCGAAATTTTGTTACGAACGCACTAAGAAATATGTGTATAGTTGTTTGTGTTTGGGGTTGTAAATAGAGCTATCCTTGCTGAAATTTTGTAAATATTGTTAAGGACTAAGTGTGGGGTAAATTTTGTGTAACCCAACCTTAGCCGAAGCTAACAACTATTTAGCTTAACGTTGTGCTTGTTTGTGTAAATTGACAGGTACAATGGCTAGCAGGCAAGACAAAGGCAAGGGTTCTTCTACCTCAGGCACCGGAAGGAAACGGATGAGACTGGGCACTGCAGTCCCAGCTGCACCCGCTGTTCCGCGCGGCCAACACCGCCGATACGGAACACGATGGGTCACCGATGAAGGGAAGAAATGGTACGCAAAGTAAAAGGAGAACAAGTACTTCCCCGAGGAACATATTGCTAGGGAACCACTAGCACAGGAGTTCCCTCGCATTGTACAGAGGATTGAGGCAGCTGGGATCAGCTTTATTTTTCAGGAGCCCAAGGAGTGCAACCTTCATTTGGTCCGGGAATTTTATGCCAACTGGAACCCGGCCATCAGAAGCCACACTATTAAAATCAGAGGGCAGATTGTCACTCTGGAACCCCAGCAGCTGAATGCCATCGTTGGAGCGCGGGACACAGACGCCCACGTTCTCCGCCAGCTAAACATCACCCCACCGTACGCCGACATCAGATGTACGTTGTGTGGGGCTCAATCCACAGCCCGATGGAGTAGACACAAGGATAGGGGTTACCACCAGACTCTGCCCTATTCGCAGATGAACAGGAGGCCAGAATCTGGCTAAAAATTGTGTGTTCGTGCTTGATCCCGGGAGTTCATATGACAGACGTGACCCGGGACCGTGTCTGCTTGGTGTATGCCCATATGAAAGGGCTTGAGATTAATGTTGGGGCGGTCATAATATCTACCATGAAGAGAGCCAGACTGCACCAGGGTCACAGATACGGGTTTGGCGGACTCATCACCACCTTCCTCCGAGGCCTCGACATTGAGGAAGAAGCCTTGGATTACATTCCGCAGCTGGAGCGGAGGGCCCTTGATGTGACAAAGACTAAGGCCCCCGACACTACACATGGACCCGTGCTGACTTTGGGCGAGCGACATGCTCGTGACGATCAGTACATGGCCCGTATGTTCGGCATGCAGATGCTGCAGCTACGGATAGGTGGGAGACCAGCCACCGAGGAGGAGTTATGGCAGCTGGAGCTGGACTACCCTTTGGCGAGAATGCCAGAGCCTTATGTAAGGTGGGGCCAGCCTTTGTGTAGCCGACAGACGATGATGTCCCTACTGATGAGGAGACACGTCGTGAGGACTCTGATGTGGAGTCCGATGACGACGATGGAGCTGATTCAGATATGGGCGACGAAGCTGCAGCACCGGATGAGGAATTTGAATATTTCGACTGAGTAGGGAGTTCCACCACCCAAATTTTGTGCTTTGTATTTTTGTGAACACTGGGGACAGTGTTCGATTTAAGTGTGGGGTGGGGAGTAGTTAGGTGCTAGGTCAAGGCTCTAAATTGCTGTATAATTTTTCCTTGCAGTTTATGTATGTTGTGCCTTCCCTATTGTGAACTGATTTGTGATGTACGTATATATTTGTTTTGTGGCTAATGATGTGTGTTTTTGAAAGTTATGGTTGCAATGGTAAATATTTTGTAAATTTTGTAAATAATTTTTTTCTCTATCGACATGATCGATATTTTTCAAAATTTTTGCGAAAATATATTGCACTTGTAAATATTTTCTTTCTATCGAAATGATCGATGTGTTGCAAAAAAAAATTTTCGATTTTTATTTTTTTGGGTTTCTCGGAGTTTGTTTTCGGTTCTTTTACCGAGAATAGTCCCATTGAACCGATGTCATAGTTAGTGACCGTTCCCTATGATGGATGGATGACGACCGTCTTAAGGGAAATGTAGTCGGTAGGAGTAGGATTTTTAATTGTTGTTTTAGTTTTCTTTGGTGGATTGCATCAATGAACTGTAGTTGCTTATGGTTGCTAAAATTTCGTTGCGTGTTGTAATTGATGTTCAAATTGTGAAAATGATTCGTTTGAAAGCATGAAATTCTGTAAATATGTTGAGTTACCTAGGCTATAGAATTTGGTTCATTATGGTTGAGGCTTAATCTTGAATTCATGTAATTGACTAATTAAAGAGTCTGTGAATGCATCTTGATTCGAGCATGTGCATGAAGTGTGAAGTGAGGATTTGCTATTCCATGTCATTGTGAATTGTCTAGAACTTGCCTGGTGTGTATACGAAGCGAAATGAAAGAGGTGTAGTGTTGGAAAGGATGTAGGCATTTCTTTGTTTTAACCGATAGTTTCCATATATTTTTTTTTCTTCTTGTCAAATTCTACCATTTTATATGTTGTATACCCTAGTCAGCCCGTTGAGCCTTTAGCCGATTTCTTTCTTTTGACCAAAATTGTATGAACTAAGCTTTATTCCTTCTTTTCATTGGCCTTAAAGTCTAAAAGAAGCTCTTAAGCGCTTACAAAGAACAGAAAATGTTTCCCAAAGTGTTAAAGAGTGAAAAGAGTGAAAAGAAAAAGAAAAGCAAAGTGAGGAAAGAAAAGATGACGTTGAAGAGGCACTTGTTGTAATTAATTGATATTGAGGGTACATGAAAACCCTCTGTTTTGTGTCAAGTGTGGTTGATGAAATGGGTTGTATGAAAGTAAACCAGCATGAATGGGAGAAAAAGAGAAAAGAGAGGAACAATGTCCATGAGTTGATGGGAATGAGTTGAAAAGGCGCTTAAGGATGCTAGCGATTATTATTGGCTAATCCAATATATGCATACTAGATCCATAGCCCCGTTACAACCCATTAAAAGTCCTATTTGATCCTACATTGCATTTCTTTATATTAGTGGAGTAATACACTAAGGGCAAGCCTATGGGTCATGACATGATGCATGTGAATTCTTTTGGGAGAGAGAGTGAAATTAATTTTTATATGCCCCTACTTGCATGTTTGTGTGTTGCATGAACATAAAGGGGAAGTTTCTCTCGAGTTGTGAGGGCACATGCTTGATGAAAGATTGATTTTCGTGTCGGATTTCTTGATTAGTTGATTTGCATGAGTTTGCCGATATCAAGAATCAATTCTTAAAAGTCTAGGAAGCCTTGATGTATTAAGGTCATTGTCTTGTACGACCAAGCATGTTTTCTTGATGATTTGCAAAAACTGAATAATCGGTATGACCGTAGCGTAAATTGTTGCACCATAGTGACGAAAGTTGGGATGTAATTTGCATGAGTTGTGTATGTGTTTTTCGAGGACGAACAAGGATTTAAGTGTGGGGTAAGTGATCTTGGGCAGATTTATATGCCCAAGTGATACTCAAACGTATCATTTTTACCGTGTTTGTTGTGCAATGTGTATATAATATCATGTAATTGGTAATAAAATGCGAATTTATACTAACCAACATGATTAGCATTGGTTTTGCAGGAAAATGTGATTTTTAGGAGCTAAAATGCATGTTGGAACTATGTCGGAGTTTGACTTGGATGCGAGCGCGGAAAAGACCCGGGAATGCAGGATTTATAGGGGCTCCGCGATGGCTCCGTGCCACGCTACCATTGCGGTAGCACACTGCCTGAGCAGGAATTAAATTTGCAATTTCCAGTGTGCCTGCGCGTCAGCTCCATGGCACGGTGATAGGCCTCCGCGATGGCCTCCGTGCCACGTTGAGGTTAAATTACTGGACCCTGGAAATTCCAGTGAGGGTCCGCGTCCATGCCGTGTCACAGAGGCATTGCTCTGCGTTGGCCTCCGTGACACGTTGCTTGTTATTTCGGGAAATATTTCCCACTAGTATAAATAGCACACTTAGGTTTATTTTAAGTTTTTTCAGTTTTTAGACTGAGTTCAGAAGTGGAGAGCAGGAATGTGGGTTAGTAGCAGTTGAAGATTGGAAAAGCTAAGGGATTTCTTCTCTTCCTTTCTTCTTTCTATCAATTGTACGTATGATTTACACTCATTTTAGGATGATCAATCCAAGAATGAGTGGCTAATTCTCTTTCTTGCTGAGGTTTTGAACATGTGTAATGAATTCTGATTTTCATTGATATGGTTTATTCTTCTTCTTTAAGGTTGTTCTATTAATTCTTGTTCTTTACTGCATTAGTGATTGGCCAACATTAATGTATATCTAAAAAGTCCAATTTCACTCGAGAGAGAAAGAAATTGGAAAGTTGTGAATTAATAGGGTATTGTTCTTAACTTGATTTGGGAAAATTGGGTTTTGATGTGCTTTCCTGATAGAAATATACTTGGAAGCCGTATTAGTCAAATTAGGAACCGGAATTGTAGTGCTAGGTCATAAATTGCATTTGATCACAGAAATGTAGACGGATGGTTTATGATTCTAAAGTGAAATTAAATACGAGAGTTTTAATTTCTAGGCAAATGTTCTTGGCTAGCAACATGAAGAAGAGAATTAACCAAAATTATCATGATTATCAAGTTCATTACTTGTTCTTAACCTTGGCATGTTCATATCCATTGTCTGAATTCAAAAGTAAATAGTTTGTATTAATTGTAGTTTATAGTTTAGAAACAAAAATTCAATTACTCTTGGGTACGTTGTTGTTAGCATAATTAGAAGTTAAATAGAAATATAGTAAATTAGGCAATTTTACATATTTTGAGCCTCCTTGGATCGATACTTGGCTACTTAGCCACTTTATTACTTGTTTGACCACGTGCACTTGCGTGTCGGTTTTTACCTGTATCCCAAAGCATCGAGCACTTCCAGAGTTGGACTCGGATGCGTTCTCATGCAGTGGGGCAAAGTGATAGCCTATGCCTCCAGACAACTCTGGTTCATGAGAAGAACTATCCAACTCATGACTTGGAAATGACAGGGATTGTGTTTGCGCTAAAAATATGAAGGCATTACTTATATGGAACTCAAATAGATGTATTCATAGATCATAAGAGTCTTCAGTACGTGTTGATTCAGAAGGATCTAAATCTACGTCAAAGAAGGTGGTTGGAGTTGCTAAAAGACTATAACATGAGTGTGTTGTATCACTCAGGCAAAGCCAATGTGGTGGCTGACGCCTTAAGCAGACGATCTATAGGGAGTGTGGCTCATATTGAAGAGGGCAAAAAGGAGTTAGCGAGGGATGTTCACAGACTAGCCCAGTTAGGGGTGCAGCTAGTGGATTTAGCCGAAGGTGGTGTGGTAATGTAAAGTAGGTCAGACTCATCTTTGGTAGTCGAAGTTAAGTCTAGACAGGATGAATATCCAATTCTACTAAAACTTAAAGAAACAGTTCTTAGGAAGGAGGTTGAATTCTCCAAAGGGAGAGATGGTATGCTACGTTTCTAGGGAAGATTGTGTGTACCGGATGTTGGTGAGTTGAGACAGCAGATACTGGCTGAGGCACACAACTCAAGATACTCCATTCACCCTGGTGCTACTAAAATGTATCGCGACCTGCGGGATATTTACAGGTGGAATGGCACGAAGAGAGACATTGCTGAATTCGTAGTGAAGTGCCTGAACTGCCAGCAATTGAAGGTGGAGCATCAAAGACCAGGAGGCATGACTCAAGATATAAGTATACCCACATGGAAGTGGGAGAAAGTAAATATGGATTTCATTATGGGTCTACATCAGACTCGCCGGCAGCATGACTCAATCTGGGTAGTAGTAGATCGGATGACTAAGTCACCTCACTTCCTCCTAGTTAAAACCACAGACTCAGCTGACAACTATGCCAAACTTTACATCCAAGAGTTAGTCAGACTCCATGGGGTGCCTTTGGCTATCATTTCAAACAGGGGAACGTAGTTCACCACGCACTTCTGGAGATCCTTTCAAAAGGGAATAGGCACTCAGGTCAAGCTCAGCACAGCTTTTCACTCACAGACCAATGGGCAAGCTGAGCGGACTATTCAGACCCTATAAGATATGCTAAGAGCGTGCGCGATCGATTTCAAGGGTAATTGGGATGACCATTTGCCTCTCATCGAGTTTGCGTACAACAACAGCTATCACTCTAGCATTCAGATGGCATCATTTGAAGCATTATATAGGAAAAGGTGTAGATCTCTTATAGGTTGGTTCGAGGTTGGTGAAGCTACTTTGATAGGGCCATACTCGATTCACGAGGTAATGAAGAAAGTTTAGCTCATCCGAAAAAGGTTGAAAACAGCTCAGAGCCGTCAGAAATCTTATGCCGACGGGCGGAAAAGAGAGTTGGAGTTTGTAGTTGATGCTGGGTTTACCTAAAAATTTCAACCATGAAAGGGGTGATGAGGTTTGGCAATAAAGGGAAGCTTAGTCCGAGATATGTGGGACCCTATAGAATTTTATAGCATATCGGCGATGTAGACTATGAGCTAGAGTTACCTTTAGAACTAGCAGTTGTACGCCCAGTTTTCCATGTGTCATTTTTGAAGAAGTGCATCAGAGATCCAACCTCAGTTGTGTCGTTGGACAGTGTAGGAACAAAAGATAGTCTCTCAAATGAGGAAGTACCAATCCAGATCCTTGACCGTCAGGTTCGTAAACTGAGGAACAAGGAAATAGCTTCAGTCAAAGTCTTATGGAGAAATCAGCAGGCTGAAGGAGCTACGTGGGAGGCCGAAGCAGATATGATGGCCAAATACCTGCATTTGTTCTCTACCGGCTCTATCACAGCTTGAGATATTAGTTTTGGCCCTAGAACTCAATTTAGCTTTCGTGATTCAGCTTAGGTGTTCAAGTCTCTTTTATATTTTTGAATGTATGTATGAAAGGTAAATTCAGTTCAGTCATGTATTCTGAAACGGAGGTAGTCATTTCGACAGTTTTGGAGTTAAATGAATAGTCTGGTTGTTATTCTCTGCTTTTCTGTGTGTTTTCTAACATTTGATGACGAATGTTTCCAAGGGGAAGATATTGTAATTACCCAGAAACTCAAAGACTAGATCCGGGAATTAAATCAGAAAATCTGAAAAGTCTGTGGAAAATGTCTCAAGACGACTCACCTAACAGGTCATTGTGAGACCTAACGACTCGTTAGGTCAGTCGTGAGAAGAAGAAGTAAGTATTGGTAAGTGAGAAGTAGTGTACTTGACGGATGGTGACCACGAGTCGTGGTCACCAATAATAACTCGCTATGTCCCTCGTTACCAGCCCTAGTTAGTTTTTAGGCAGTGTACCTAACGAGTGTCACCACGAGTCGTCATTAGTGGCAATGACCTGTTAAGTGACTCGTTACCAAGCCAAGTATTGAATCTTCAGAAGTGAGACAGTGTGGTCCATGACTGGTGACCACGACTCGTTACGTCCCTCGTGGTGACCTACAGAGAATTCCGGCAGTGTACTCCACGGGTCTGACCATGAGTCGTGGTCAGTCACCATGACTCGTTAGGTCACCCATTAGGATCACCAGTAAGTTTTTTCCAGCGATTTTCTAAGGGCTATTTAGTAATTTCCTACTCTCCTAAGCTTTAAACTACCTCGTTTTGAATGTAAATTCAGACTTATTATAGGGTTTGGATGGTTCCTTCCCTCATTCCACGATTATTCTCAGGAAAAAAAAACATCGAAAGTTCTCTCAAGAAACTCTCAAGCAGGCTTAGGGTTTTCCTCCATTGCAGCAGTCCAAGCTTTCTCCTTCGAGAAACTTCAACTAAGGTATGTGGGAATTCAACAAGGGAAATTGTTCTTCCCTTGTGTTCCCCAAAACCCTCCCATAGCTTCTCTATCAATTTTAGCCTTGAGTTTATGAATGGATAAAAAGTACACGTTATTATTCGTTAATTCCATATAAAATGATGTCCTTGCTCATTATTGATATGATCTCCATCAAATCTTACCTGAATTGTTGATATTCTTGCCAAGTGAATTCAAGCCCTAAATTTTCGAGTAAAGAATATTTGCGTAATAAATTCCATCTAGTGAATGAAGTAGGTTTTAGGCTGAATTTCCTAGAAATTTCTATTATATATATGTGTTGAGCAAATGTTCCATTGATAAGAATGATTTTAGCCTTGTCGAATAAGATTTCTTTAATTCTTGAGATTTTTCCATATTATGGAATTCCCATGTTGTTGGAATGAGTGAGTTCTCTATTAGCTTCTTAGTAATTCAGTTCAGTAGAACGAAGAACCTCTTCAGAACTATTCAGAACTTTTCAACTGATCAATTTGACTTCAGTCTTTTCCTGAGGTGTCAGTGGTGCCTCCTAGTTACGGAATCAGATTTAGAATTTAGATATTGGTCCATTTAGGCAGTCATGACATTTTATCTATGTAGCTCAAACTAACCTCAAGACCCCAGTTCAGATTACATTTTGTTCTTAGACGGTTACGACGTTTCTAGATAAGCAACTCTAACCAATCTAGAACCCAATTCTAGAATCCGGTCCGATAAAACTCTCAGAGTACTTTCAGTTATATATCCCTGTCTAGTCTTGGACCCCAATTTTGACCTATCAACCTAGTAGTTCAGTATAGGTTTCCAATGGGTGTAGGACTTAGCACCAAGCGAAATGGGGTTCCAGCGGCACCCAGATTCCCAAAACTGTGTTGCCAGCGTAGGTTACAATATTACTTGGCTTGATTGGCCCCAGACTTTTGTGATCACCCAGTTCATGCCTTTATACCCTTGCAAGGTATATTGGGTCCTACCGGTGGGGTGTACACATCGGACTTCACATCTAGCCCACATGGTTATATGTCCGTTATAGACTCTCCCACTAGTAAGTCCAGTCCAGTTTTACAATAAGCAGCTCAGTTCAGTTCGAGCTCTATTAGTTTAGCCCAATTCAGTACTGTGTTATAGACTCAGAACTTTCAAACTTAGGACATGTCTTTAACCATCAGACAGGGTCATCTTGACCATTTCAGTTACTTCAGTAGTTCAGTTCAGTTTACCTGTTGGTCATTGCTTGTCATTTCAGTTCAGACTTGGTATTTCAGTTATGCTTTCTCTCACTTACTCAGTACATTCAAAGTATTGACGCAAACTTTTTTATGTTGTATCATTTCATGATACAGCTGTAGGTCCAAGACTCAACAGCATTAGCCGCCACGATTTAGATCCTCCTCAACCATAATTGAAGTGTGAGTCCTCATCATTCGAGGGTCTTATTTCATTTTCTTACAGTAGATTACAGTTTTTATTTAGACTTAGAGTTAGCTAGGGGCTTATCCCAGTAGCTCATCAGTTAGAGGGCTTGTAGACTATAAATGTTCAAATTTTATGTTTTAAGTTTTATCTTAAATTTCATCAAAATGTTTTTATGTTATTACTTCGAAATTTCCGTTATGCGTGTTTTACTCAAAATACCAGTGTATGATAGACCATGGGTTGACTTGGGGTCAATTGTGACTTCATGTACCATGTTACGTCCAGGGTGTAGGCTCGGGGCGTGACAACATGATTGCAAGCGAATCGAAAATCCTAGATCGATTCATCTCATTGATTTTATAAGCATCCTCTCTTCATATGGTTAATTGTTCATTAGTTAGTATCTTTATATTTTTAGTTTAGTTTAACCGTTAAAATATTTTTAGAGTTGATCGCTTGAATAGATAATTGAAATTAATTTAATCTAGTAAATAGTTAATTGACAATTCCCCGCAGGATCTATACTTGGACTTAACCTCCTCTATTACTTGACAACCACATGCACTTGTGTGTGCATTTGGATGCATCAAGTTTGGACCCGTTGCCGGGGGCTTAGAAATTAACTGTTCGTCTAGGTTAAATTTTTTTCTTTTTTATCTTTCTTATGTATTTGTTTTAGTAGGCTATTATTTTTTTTGTAGTTTTAATTTTATTTTTATAGGAGTTTGAGCATTGAACCAAAGTTATTGGAAGTTGCAAAAGCAAGTTACCGAGTTAAAACTAAGTGTGGAGTGCCTATACAAAGAACCAAATCTTGTTGGGAGAAGTCTGAGTATCTCTTTCTTTGCTAATACTTTGGCCTTCCAGAGTGTTTATTTTACCCTTGTATTATTTTTGTGTGCACTGAGAATAGTGCAAAATTTTAAGTATGAGATGGAGAAATTGCTTGGGTGCTTTTATATTTGAATTTTAGGTAGTTAATAATTCCTCACTATTTTTCTTTGTGTACCTATTCTTTTTCGAGGAATGTAGCTTAAATTGGATATTTTTATTTTTTTAGGAGTAAATTAAGAATTTTTTTTTGTCATAGATTGAGACTTTTTTCCAACAGTAGATGGATAACGACTGTCTTGAGGGAATTAAGTCGTTAGATTTTTTTTCTTTTAGGAATATTAGGGAGAGAAAAAAAGATCATTTTGACTTGGTTATTTTGAGCAATTTAGGCCTGAGATCGAGTAGTGTCTTCTTTTGAGTGTTTGGTAAAATAACAAATTATTTTTGATACCTAGGCTCAGGATAGTGACTTTGTGTATAGAATTTCTTATTTTTGCAGTTCTCTATTACCATGTTTGTCTTAGAGCATATTGATCCATTTTGATTGAGTCTTGTTCCATGTGGGGTGAGGTGTTCTTGCATATATTTCATGTTTTGCATCTTAGTCTAGAATTTTCCCTACATTTTATTGAAGCAAAATAATAAGTTTTTCTATGTCTAGAAGATGATAATAGGATTTCTTTGATTTGTCTTGTGAAATTTAGCATGTTCAAATATTGTTACAGTAGTTAGCCCTTTGAGCCTGTAGCCTTTCATTTGTTAGCCATATATTTATCTTGACCTTTTTATTGAATCCCTAGTTTTTGCATCCTGCTTCCTTAAGCATTATAGTATAGACTGTGATAAAATTATTAAATATAAAAAAAAAGGGATGGTCAAGTGTAAATGTGTGATCAATGAAAACTACTTGTGATGAAAAGGCTCTAGTAGAAAGAATGTGACATGAAAACAGAGAATAAAAACGCTAAAAAAGGAAGAAAAAAAGAAACGAAAATAATATATGATTGGAGTGTTCTTTATATGATGAGAATTACTTGCGAAAATAATTGATGGTAGAGGACTATAAAATAACGTAACGAAAATAATGGGTGATAAGTGTAAAAAAATGCAAAGTGCTTAAGGAAGTGTAAGTCACTATTATATAGTTTTTCTACTTGTCTCTTAGTTAACATTATAATCCATTAAAGTCCTAGTTGATTTTATTCGAGCACACTAAATTAGTGGAGATGTACATAATGGGCAAGCCTATGGTACTTTGTGCGTACATGTAAATTCTTTTGTGAGTGTGAGAGTTGTTCTTTGATGCTAAGTCATTAATTTATATTCGATTCCTTAAATTGAGTGTATGGACTATTTGTTCTTGTGAGAACTTGTTTCACGATAAATAGGTGATGTGATTAGCTTTCTTTGCGGTGAGGGAGCTTGAGTTTAAAAAATTAAAGTCCATCTGTGAGGTTAAGAGATTAGATATTTATTTTTTTGTATATCTTGCATGATGAGCGGGAAGTGCATTTGATGTTTTGAATTGCTATATGGTCTAATCATTCGTGTCAACTAAAGTAGGTGTACTCCTAGGGCTGGCTTATTGAGATGAACTTAAATGTTTGCTCGCAGATAAACAAAAGTCTAAGTGTGGGGTGGTTATGCTAGGAAAAAAATACATTTATTTAGCCATTATTTTTCTCATATTTTAGTTTTTTTAATTATTTTTTGAGTATTAATTATATTATTTTATGCTAAATATTATATGTTATTATGTAGAAATAAAGTATGAAAAAAATAAAAAATATATGGAGCAAAAAAAATAAAAAGCGAAATAAAAATAATATGAGGAGAAGAAAAGAGGTAATCAATACACGTACTGATTTCTCGTGAGGAGACAATCATTACATTAATGATTACCTCCAAAGGAAAAAGAAACTCTAATACAATAAAGTGAATTATTAATGTAAGCAGAAATTATATAGTAAGGCGCGATGCATGGCGCCCCCCGCTGAAGGGCAAATTTCTGCTAGAAAAAATTATGCAGACTAGCTCTTTGATTGGCGCCCCGTATCAGAGCCATTTTGAAATTGATTTTTTATTTTTCAACTTATTTTGGACTTAATTTTAGTGTAGAGTTTTTGTCTACACTTATAACTAATTTTTAAAAATGTCTGGGAACATAATTTTTGATCTATGAAGAGCTAGGAGCCGTTGTGGAGGCCGGAAAAAATTAATTTCATTTTTTTTATCCCTTGTATTTATTTTTATATTTTCATTGAGATGAATTATTGTAATTTCTCCATGTCTATGTGGAGTTAAACTTCTTCTTCTAGGATTGTGGTAGCTGCATGATTGGTGTTTATGAACACGAATTGGCTTGTTAAATAGTTATTTTCATGCTACGACATGTATGGTTATTTATTTATTCTTGATCTTAGTTGTTTAATTATTTGACGAAATAGTTGAACATTATCTATGGCTCGTTAATTAAACTCGAAAGAGGAAATTCACTATAATAAGAATAAATAGAGCTTGTTCATGAATCTTATAGGAAAAAGGGATCGATTCGTTAATGAAGATAGAACTATACCCGTTAACCTTGCTTAGTTATACAGATGAAATTTTACATACATTTCACTGTTATCCGACGATCATAGAAATATAGGCATTAGGGATAGTCGAGTAGTCTTAGTGTTATCGTTAAAATGCGCAATTAAGTAATATCAACCTGCAACTGATAACCTGATAATATTAAAGCTAGTTCAAGTGATTACTCAACATGATTTCAAGTGAATCCATAATCCTAGATCGATTCATCTCATTGATTTTGTAAGGATCCGCTCTTCATATGATTAATTATTCATTAGTTAATATCTTTTTAATTTTAGTTTAGTTTAACCGCAATATATTTTTAGAGTTGATCTAGTAAATAGTTAATTGACAAGTCGTTGTGAGGTCGATACTTGGACTTTACCTCCTATATTACTTGACGACCGCGTGCACTTGCGTGTGCATTTGGACGCATCAAGTTTTTGGCGCCATTGCTGGGAACTTAGAAATTAACTGTTTGTCTAGGTTAGATATTTTTTTTCTTTTTTTTATCTATTTAAGTTTTTTATTTTATTTTATTTATTTTAGTAGGGTATTGTTTATGGATTTTTTGTAGTATTATTTTTATTTTTATAGGAGTTTGAGCATTGAAGCAAAGTCATCAAAAGTTGCAAAAGCAAGCTATCAAGTTGGAACTAAGTGTGGAATGCGCACATAAAAAATTAAATCTTATTGGAAGAAGTCTTAGTATCCCTTTCTATGCTAATGCTTCAGCTTTTGGCCTTCTAGGGAGTTTCTTTTATCCTTATATTATATTTGTGGCCTTCTGGGGAGTTTCTTTTACCCTTATATTATATTTGTGTGTATTGAGGACGGTTCAAAATTTTAAGTGTGGGTGGAGAAATTGCTTGGGTGCTTTTAAGTTTGATTTTTTTTAGGCAGTTAATAGTCCCTCTCGATTTTTCTTTGTGCATCGGTTCTTTTCCTAGGGATGTAGCTGGGACCATGTAATTTTTATTTTTTTAGGAGTAAAATTTTTTTTGGTCATAGATAGAGACTTTTCCCAATAATGGATGGATGATGACCGTTTTGAAGTAATTAAGTCGTTAGATTTTTTTTCTTTTAGGAATATTAGAGAGAGAAAAGAAAATACCATTTTTGACTTGGTTGATGAGAGTAATTTAGGCCTGAGCTTAAGTAATGCCTTCTTGTGAGTTTTTGGTAAAATAGCAAAAAACATTTATACTAGGCTCAGGGTAGTGTCTATGTGTATAGATTATCTTATTTTTGTAGTTTGTTATGACCCTGTCTGTCTTAGAGCATATTGTTCCTATTTGATCGAGGCTTAGGCCATGTGAGGTGAGAAGTTCTTGCATATATTTTATTTTTTTCATTTTTAGTCTAGAACTTTTCCTGCATGTTATTGAAGCGAAATAATAAGTGTTGCTCTATTTAGAAGATGATAATATATTTTCTTTTATTTCTCTTGTGAAATTTACCCTGTTCAGATATTGTTACCACTAGTTAGCCCTTTGAGTCTGTTGTCTTTCAATTGTT
Organism: Datura wrightii; assembly: GCA_035772735.1. Lineage (NCBI taxonomy): Eukaryota > Viridiplantae > Streptophyta > Magnoliopsida > Solanales > Solanaceae > Datura > Datura wrightii. Next base: position 56,646,254 of record JASDFA010000010.1, on the reverse strand, counting down.
ACCCGTATATTTATCTTGATTTTTTTATTGAATCTCTAGTTTTTGTACCCTATTTCCTTGAGCATTGTAGCATAGACTATGATGAAATTATTATATATGAAGAAAAGAAATGGTCAAGTCTAGATGGTGACCAATGAAAAGACCCTCGTAGAAAGAATATGATATGAAAAAAAAGAATAAAAGTGCTGAAAAAAAGGAAGAAGAAAAGAAATGAAAATAATATCTGATTGGAGTGTTCTTGATATGATGTGAATTACTTGTAGAAATAATTGATGAAGAGAGGGCTGAAAAATAAAGTGAAGAAAATAATGGGTGATATGTGTAAAAAATGCAAAGTTCTTAAAAAAGTGTAAGTCACTATTATATAGTTTTTCTACCCGTCCCTTAGCCAACATTACAACTCGTTAAAGTCCCATTTGATTTTATTCGAGCACTTTTAATTAGTGAAGATGTACATAATGGGAAAGCATATGGTACTTTGTGCATACATGTAAATTCTTTTGTGAGTGTGAGAGTTGTTCTTTAATGCTAAGGCCTTAATTTATATTTGATTCTTTGAATTGAGTGTATGGACTATTTGTTCTTGTGAGGGCAGTTGTTTCATGATGAATAGGTGATGTGATTAGCTTTCTTTGACATATTAGGTGAGCAAGCTTGAATTTAAAAAACTAGAGTCCGACTTTGAGGTTAGGACGTTAGATGTTTGTTTTTTTGTATATCTTGCATGATGAGTATGAAGTGCACTTGATATTGTGAATTGTTATATGATCTAATTATTTGTATCAACCAAAGTAGATATGTTTCTAGGCCTAATTTATTGAGGTGAGCTTAAATATTTGCTCAAGGACGAGCAAAAGTCTAAGTGTGGGGTGGTGATGTTTGTCATGGCCCGAGTTCACACCTTGGATGCAACACGGTACTTAGGATCACAAGTGACCCCAAGCAAACCCATAGTAAAGCATAATTCCACAAATACAGATCTGCTAAAAGTAATAATAATAATAATAAAGTGGAAGCTGACTAAAAAAATTAAACAAATAATGATAAATAGTAAAATCTGAACAAAATTCTGAAAATCCAAGTTGAATCTACAAATACTATCTGAATGCCTTCTAAAAAGAATTGATGAGTTGATGGGATAAATCCCCCAGCTAACTCTAACATCTGAAACTAGAACAAGAAATAAAATTGAGAATGGAACTCGGGCCCTCGGTAGATGAGGACTTACCACTGAAGCTGTTGGGAAATTACCTAGAGATGAGCTACGATGCTGAGGCTAGGTACCTGAGCCTATATCATAAAATGATATAACACATAATAGTATGCGATCAGTACTTTGAATGTACTGAGTATGCGAGAAGGAACTAAAACATACTTATATTGACTAATAATAAGCTGAACTGTAACACTGCAGATATAAATTGAAATCTGAAGATCTAGACAGGACTGAGAATCATGACTCAACTGGACTGAACTACAATGTGGGAGAAACTATAGCCGACATGCGACCACGTGAGGTAAACGTGGAGTCCGATGTATACCCCCCATCAGAGAAGGCCCACTGTACCTTGTCAGGGTATAGTGGCTAAACTAAGTGATCACTATCTAAAGCCCATTCGGGCTAACAACCAACGATGGTAATGTAGTTTTGGGAACCTGGGTGCACTGAACCCCGGCGTGCTCGATGCTAAGTACTACTTCCACTAGAAACCTAGTTATGTCTAACTAGCTGATAGTTCGAAAGTGATGTCCTGGGACTAATCCAGAACTACTTATCTAAAGTGTTTTGAGAGTCTAAGGACCTGAAAGAAACTATGTTATCGGACTTGTCAAAGCTCTTTATATGAAAGTGTCAGAACAGTCTAAAGAACGACTAACAAGCTAATAAACTGATACTACTAAGTTTATTGAGTTTCTCAAAAGACTGATGAAAGTCAAACTGATCAGCTGACATTTCTAGAGAATACTAAGTACTGACTGTAATACTAAGACAAAACATACTAAAGTATTAAATTTCAGTTCATGCATCTGTACTAAAATTCATAATTCGAGTGAAAATATCATAATAATACAACATTCGCATCTGAGTTCTAACTAATGCAAGTTTTATTCAAATATCGTACTAAGGAACAGGGTTAAGAAAGCAATCTGTATGAATAAAACTAAGATATAAATTTTAACTAGGAATGATCTTGTAAATTTAGAGAAATAATAAGATTTTAAGAATTTCTTAACTGACTGAAAACCCTAACCTCAAATTTTCTACAGGGCTAGAATTTAGAAAGTTTTCTGAAAATAGTTTAGGACACAAGGGGGAAAAGAAACCCTTGTTGAATTCCAAAATACTTGGAGAAAAATCCTTGAGAAAGCACCTAGAACTTTGAAAAGGAGATGAAGCCCTAACTCTAGCCTAAAGGAGTTTGTTTGAGTTTCTTACGGTGAGTTTTTGTGTGTTTTGAAAAGAATGAGGAGAGAAGGTCATTAATCCCCTTCTACAAATTTTCAATATGACATAGTTTAGGAGATAGGATCTTAGAGTTTTACAAAAATACCCTTGGAAACTTGTTATTAAAAATTCTGCCCGTCAGGTGGTACGACTCAACCTACGAGTGATACTAGGATCATACAATCGGTACTAGCATCCGTGGTTTGGGGCCCTGCTCAACACTATTCTATAATATTTTCCGCAGAAGTCTACCACGATCCGTGAGATATTACTATGGGTCTTACTACGATTCATAGCTTCCTCAAAGACTTTTGAACATTTTTTTAAAACTCAAATCACAACTGGATGGTACGATCTATACCCGCCTGCCATGAGTCGTACCTTGGCTCGTGGTTTTTCCCAGAATTTCTAACCTCTTCTCTGAACTTTTTCACCGAGTAGTCAATATGATTTTTACCATGGTGGTACGAATCATTACATGCAGTCATGGCTTCTCCTAGCCACCGATACTGATTTCCCTAACCCTTCTATTACAATTCCTGGTACAACTCGTATCACTGTTCTATGAATCATTTTGTGACTCATACTGAGGTCTTTTTCCTAGTTTTCTACATGATCACATTTTAAGTTTGAAGGCTAGACCCAAGGATTTCTAGGGTGTTACAACATCTCCAGTCATGACTTGAGTTCACACCCTGAACGCAACACGGTACTTATGATCACAAGTGACCCCAAGCAAACCCATGGTAAAGCATATTTCTACTAAGATTGATCTGCTGAAGATAAAAATGAGCGGAAGCTAACTAAAGTAATAAGAAAATACGGTCTATAAAAAGGGATAAACCAAGATGAATCTATAAATACTGTCTGAAATCCTTCTAAAAAGGAATTGATGAGTTGCCAGGACAAACCCTTAGCTAACTCTAATATCTGAAACTGAAGGTAGAATAATAGAAAAAAATGAAAACTCTGACCCTCGGCAGATGAGGACTCACCCCTGGAAACTACTAGAGAATAGACGAGAGAGCTAGCTGTGGTACTGGTACTGGGTACCTAAACCTATATCATAAAACAATATAGCACATGAAAATATGCGATCAGTAATTTGAATGTAATGAGTATTTGAGATATAAGTTAAATGTAAGAATACTGAATATCTATAAATTGTACTAATAAGACATGAAATGACCATATCTGGATTTGTAAGAACTGAAGTCTGATAATACTGTAAGTACTAATAATTGTCTAAAGGTCATAAACATATTGTGACATCTGGAAGACGGAACTAAACTGAAGACTATGACTATAAAGTATTAAGTTGTACTATGGGAGAGACAATAACCGACATGTAACCACTTGAGCTAAAGGTGGAGTCCGATGTGTACCCCTCATCGGAGAAGGCCCTTGTACCTTACCAGAGTATAGTGGCTGAACTGAGTGATCACTGTCTGGGGCCCATTCAGGCTAATAACCTATTATTGGAACGTAATTTTGGGAACCTGGGTGCGCTGAACCCTGACCCACTCGGTGCTAAGTGCTACTCCCAATTGAAAATCCTAATTATACCTAATTGTATTGATAGCTTGAAATTGATATCCTAAGACTAAATCAAAACTACTTATCTGGAAGCGTCCTGAGAATCTAAAGGACCTGATAACTGAAAATACTAGTGTTCTAAGACTTGTCAGAGTTGATTTATCATAACGTGTCGTGACAATCTAAAGAACTACGCAGGAAATTGGTATTCTAAGACTTGTCAAAGCTACTTTATCTAAAAGTGTCGTGAAAGTATAAAGAACACTGACTATGCAGATCATACTAAAATCATGAGTAAAATTTATGATCAATTCATATTAAAAATTATGCATACTAGAATTATGGTAGAATAATATATTCAAAACAAACTATATTTTCGATAACAGTGTGAAATTGTGGGGGCTAAATTTATAAAATAATGCTAGTATGAAATCATGGAAAATACATTACGAAATTGAGAGTAATTCATGACCATCATATACACTTTGGAAAATCATGTGATATTAAGGTAAAACTAGCTTATGAGCGACTTCTCTAAAATATCAGTTTAAAAATCGAAGACATGGTCAAGGTACTGTAAAGACTAAAATAATAACATGGATATCTCTATGTATCATAATTCTAGTATTGAAACTTGAAACATAGGAGAGGTAGAAAAACTCAACAACCATATTCTTTAAAACTAATGCTAATCATGGTTGAGTCTTAGAAATCATGCTAACATCATATCATGAACATACGTAGCTATTGATCATACGAGCCTTGAAATCATAGAATACATAAGAGAAAACATTCATGGGATGGAAACCTAAGACATGTTGTTCTAGGGAATTAAAATAGTAAGGGTTTGAGCATAACTTGGGATACAAGGATGTAAGAAGATTCTTGTTGAAGTCCCACATACCTGGCTTGAAGAACTCCCCCACTAGGTCTTGGATCTTGAAGCTTCTTGGAGAAGAACCCTGGGTGTTCTTGAGCCTTAAGAGGAAGAGAGAAGAAGAACTCTACGGATGATTTTAGAAGAAATGAGGGATTAGGCTATGAAAATCCCTTTTAATTCATCCTTTAGAATATCCAAAACAACCTCACTTAGGAATTAGAAGCACAAGAGATTATGAAAATACCCTTGGAGATTCACTTTAAAAACATGCTCATCAGATGCAACGAGTCCTTCAACGAGTTGTTGTCTGATCTGACGGCTCGTTGAATCCATTCGTTACTCCTGGAGTGTTTCAGGTACTCTTCTACTTCCTCAAACAATGACTAGACAGAATAAGTTATTACTTACAACAATGAACATCATTCCTCTCATCATCACCACTGCCATCCAAACATAGTTTCTGAAATCCTTCCAACGGGTCGATACCACAGGTCGTCATTCGCCACCACAAGTCGTTGCACCTTTCCATTGTTACTAAATCAGATTTGAATCCTTTCTGAACTCCATTCAACAAACACTTAGGAAGACCTGTTACATGAGATAAGGATTTATCACATAACTCATTGTTTTATTGGGAATCCTGACTGAGGACCTACAACGAGACACATGACGGGTCATTGTTCCTCACAACAACTCATTACATCATCTTGTGGTAATAAAAGTCCTATTGCACCCTTTCTAACACTCTTCCAATGGATCTTCCTAATGACTTGTTATATGGACCAACGAGTCGTCCATTATTTGTTAGTTTTGGGTGAAATTTCACCAACTTAAGACTTCCTCAGGACGGGTGTCATGCCCCAAGCCTACACCCTGGATGTAACACGACACTTGAAGTCACAAGTGACCCCAAGTCAACTCCTGGTCTATTATACACTGGTGTTCTGAGTAAAACATACATAGCGGAAGCTTTGAAATAATAACATAAAAGCATTTATGAATATAATACTGAATTCATAAAGTTTAAAACATCTTAATTCTGAAACAAATTCTGTTTCTGAAAGCCCTCTAACTGATGAGTTTCTGGGACAAGCCCCCAGCTAACTCTAAGTCTAGCTAAAGATGATGAACTAGCTGAAATAAATGAAATAAGGCCCTCGAATGATGAGGACTCACATTTCAACTGCTGAGGAGGAGGTTCTGAACCACGGCGACCAACGGTGTTGAGTCTGAGAACCTGCAGCTATATAATGAAATGATACAACATAAAAATATGCATTAGTACTTTGAATGTACTGAGTAAGCAGGAGAAAATATATCTGAATATAAAAGACTAAACTGAAATGACATGTAATGACCAACTGACCTACTGAACTGAATAACTGTAATAAACCGAGATGGTCAAGATGACCCTGTCTAATGGTAAAAGACATGCCCTAAGTCTGAAATTTTGAGTCTGAGATACTGTACTAAATTGAGCCAAACTGATAGACCTGGAACTAAACTAAGTTGCTTATTCTGAAACTGGATTGGACTGACTAGTGGGAGAGTCTATAACCAACATATAACCATGTGAGCTAGACGTGGAGTCTAATGTATACACCTCACTGGTAGGACCCAATATACCTTGCTAGGGTATAAAGGCATGAATTGGGTGATCAGAGGAGTCTGGGGCCAATCAGGCAAAATAATACTGTAGCCTACACTGGCAACGTAATTTTCGGAACCTGGGTGCGCTGGAACCCCGACCCGCTAGGTGCTAAGTCCTAGAAAACCTAGACTGAATTACTAAGCTGATAGCTCGAAACTGGGGTCAAACACTAGTCAGGGATATAATTGAAAGTACCCTGAGAGTCTTATCGGACCGGATTCTGAAACGGGTTCTAGACTGGTCAGAGTTGCTTATCTGGAAGTGTTGTAACCATCTAAGAACAAACTATAATTTCAACTGGGGTCCTGAGGCTAGTCAGAGATATTTATCTAAAATGTCATGACCACCTAATAGACCAATAACCTGGTCCTGAATCTAATTCTAATAACTAGGAGGCACCACTGACACCTCAGGAAAAGACTGAAGTCAAACTAATCAGTTGACAAATTATGTATAGTTCTGAAGAGATTCTATGTTCTAACTGAGCTGAATTACTAAGCAGCTAACACAGAACTCAACTCATTCCAGCAACACGGGAATTTCATAATATGGAAAATATTTCAAGAATTAAAGAATTCACATCTGACAAAAAATGCTATAACTTTCTTATTCGTGCGAGGGCTAAAGTCATTCTTTTCAATGGAGTATATACTCAACATATAGACAATAAGAAATACTAGGAAATCAGCCTAAATCACACTTCACAAACTAGACTGAATTTGATATGCAAATAATCTTCACTCGAAATCTAGGGCTTAAATCCACTTTTGCAAGAACATCAACAATTTAGGTAAGAATTGATGGAGATCATATCAATAATAAGCATGGACATCATTCTATATTAAATTAACGAAAAGCAACATGTAATTTCTTCGTATTCAGGAACTCAGGGCTAAAACTACTAGAGAAACAATGAGAGGGTTTTAGGGGACACTAGGGAAGGACAATTCCCTTGTTGAATTCCCACATACCTGGCTAAGAAATTCCCCTGAGGAGTAAGCTTGAATTTCTGAGATGAATGAGAAACCCTAGACCTTGGTCTGAGAGTTCTTGAAAGACTTGTCGACATTTCTCTGAGAATGAACGTGGGAATAAGGGGAGGAACCGTTTAAACCCTCTAATATCCCTGGAATTTTACCTAAAATGATGTAGTTTAGGGATTAAATAGGTAGGAGATTACAAATATATCCCTGGGCAAAAATTTGAAATCTGGTCGATTGGGTCCCAACAGGTCACTCAACGAGTCATTGGTTGGGACCACGACTTGTTGGGACCTCTCATTAGGTCTACTTCCTGAAAATCACTGAAGTCCTCACAGGGGACATAAGGACTCGTTATCACTGGCCACGACTCGTGGCGTCGCTCGTCAAGTACACTGGACAATAATTATCCGGGGCTGGTAACGGGGAACGTCATGACTCGTCACTAGTGACCACAAGTCATGGACACCATCCGTCAACCTCACTGCCTAGACTCTTAATTTCCTGACCCCAGCCTGACCACGAGTGACTTAACAGGTCGTGGTACCTGACCATGATTTGTGAGGTATTCTGTTAGGTGCACTTCTTCTCCCTTACCATTTCTCCAACCTCCTTCTCACGACTGACCTAACGAGTCGTTAGGTCTCACAACGACCCATTAGGTGAGTTGTTCTATGACAAATTTCTATAGATTTTTCCAGATTTTCTGATTTAAGTCTCGGATCTAGTCCTTGAGTTTTTGGGGAATTACAATATCTCCCCCTTGGGAACATTCATCCTCGAATGTTAGAAGACACACAGGAAAGTAGAGAATAACAATCAAAATTTTCTAATACTGTTCATTTAACTCCAAAACTGTCAAAATGACTACCTCCGCTTCAAAATACATAACTGAATTGAATTCAGTTTTCATACAAACATCCAAAATCATAAAGGAAACTAAACACATGAATTGAACCCAAAAACTAAATCAGTTTCTAAAGTAAAACTAATATTTTAAGCTGTAACAGAGTCGATAGAGAACAAATGCGGGTATTTGGTCATTATATCTGCTTCGACCTCCCACGTAGCTCCCTCCACCTGCTGATTTCTCCATAAAACCTAGACTAAAGTTATTTCCTTGTTCCCTAATTTAGAAACCTGATGGTCAAGGATCTAGACTGGTACCTCCTCATATAAGAGGCTATCTTCTGTTCCTACACTGTCCAATGGCACAACTGAGGTTGGATCCCCAATGCACTTCTTCAAAAGTGACACATGGAATACTGGGTGCACAGCTGCTAATTCTGAAGGTAATTCTAGCTCATAGGCTATTACCAATATGCCTCAAAATTCTATAAGGTCCCACATATCTCGGACTGAGCTTTTCCTTCTTTCCAAACCTCATCACCCCTTTCATGGGTGAAATTTTTAGGTAAATACAGTCATCAACTTCAAACTCCAACTCTCTTCTTCGTACATCAGCATAAGATTTCTGACGGCTCTGAGCTATTTTCAGTCTTTCTCAGATGAGATGAACTTTCTGCACTTCCTCGTGAACTGAGTCTGGCCCTATCAAGGTATCTTCACCAACCTCGAACCACTCTATAGGAGATATGCACCTCCTACCATACAATGCCTCAAACGAGGCCATCTAGCTACTGGAGTGGTAACTGTTGTTGTACGCAAACTCGATGAGAGGCAAATGGTCATCCCAATTACCTTTAAAATCTATCACGCATGCTCTCAACATGTCTTCTAAGGTCTGAATAGTCCGCGCAGCTTTTCCATCTGTCTATGGGTGAAAAGTTGTGCTGAGCTTGACCTGAGTGACAAGTCCCTTATGAAAGGACTTCTAGAAGTGTGAGGTGAACTGAGTTCCTCTGTCTGAAATGATAGCTAATGGCACCCCATGAATTCTTACTAACTCTCGAATGTAAAGTTTGGCATAGTCCTTAGCTGAGTCCGTAGTTTCAACTGTGAGGAAGTGAGCTGACTTAGTCATCCGGTCTATTATTACCCAGATTGAGTCATGCTGCCAACGAGTTTGAGATAGACCCGTAATGAAGTCCATATTTACTTTTTCCCACTTGCATGTAGGTATACTAATATCCTGAGTCATACCTCCTAATCTCTGGTGTTCTGCTTTAACTTGTTGGCAGTTCGGCCACTTGGCTACAAATTCAGCAATATCTCTTTTCATGTCGTTCCACCAGTAAATATCCCATAGATCATGATACATCTTGGTAGCACTAGGGTAAATAAAATATCTAGAACTGTGTGCTTCAGCCAATATCTGTTGTCTCAACTCACTGACATCTGGTACACGTAACCTACCCTGGTAACGGAGCACACCATCTCCCCCTCTGGAGAAAGCTTCTATTTCTTTTCTGAGACCTACTTCCTTAAGCCTGAGTAAGATGGGATCTTCGTCCTGTCTGGACTTCACTTCAACTACCAAGGAAGAATTTGACCCTCTTTGCATTACCACTCCACCTTTGGCTGAATCAACCAACTGTACCCCTAATCGAACTAGCCTGTGAACATCATTTGCCAACTCCTTTTTGCATTCTTCAACATGATCCACACTAACCATAGACAACCAGCTTAGTGCATCAGCCACCACATTTGCCTTGCCAGGGTGATACAGCACACTCATGTCATAGTCTTTCAGTAGCTCCAACCACCTTCCCTGACGAAGATTTAGGTCCTTCTGACTGAACATATACTAAAGGCTCTTGTGATCTGTGAACACATCCATGTGAGCCTCGTACAGGTAATGTCTCCATAGTTTCAGCGTAAACACCACCACTTCCAACTCCAAGTTATAGGTTGGATAATTCTTCTCATGAACCTTGAGCTGTCTGGAGGCTTAGGCTATCACTTTGCCCTGCTACATCACAACGTAACCGAGTCCAACTCTGGAAGCGTCACAATAAACAACCAACCCCTCTGTTCCTTCTGGCAAGGTCAAAACTAGAGCGGTAGTGAGTCGAGTCTTCAACTCCTAGAAACTCTTCTCACACGCATCTGACCACTGCAATTTCAGTTTCTTCTGAGTTAACTTAGTCAAAGGATAAGTTATAGAGGAGAATCCTTCCACAAACCATTGGTAATAACTAGCTAAGCCAAGGAAATTCCTGATTATCGTCGAAGAGGTAGGTCTGGGCCAATCTTTCACTGCTTCTATCTTTTGAGAATCAACCTGAATACCTTCGCCCGAGGCCACATGAACCAGGAAAGTCACAGACTTCAACTAGAATTCACACTTGCTGAACTTGGCGAACAGTTGGCGGTCTCTGAGTGTCTGAAGCACTATCCTCAGGTGATTAGCATGCTCTTCCTCATTTCTGGAGTATACCAAAATATCGTCGATAAATACAATGACGAACATATTCAGATACTGCTTGAAGACTCTATTCATCAAGTCCATGAAGGATGCTGGGGCGTTTGTTAGCCCGAAGGACATTACCACAAACTTATAGTGACCACACCGAGTTATGAATGCTGTTTTTTATATGTCACATTCTCTAACCCTTAGCTGATAGTACCCTGACCTGAGGTCAATTTTTGAAAATCAACTGGCTCCCTAAAGTTGGTCAAACATGTCATCAATTCTAGGTAGGGGATACCTGTTCTTGACTGTGACCTTGTTCGGTTGACGGTAACTATGCACATTCTAAGGGTGCCATCTTTCTTACACACGAATAGCACTGCAGCACCCCAGGGAGAGATACTGGGTCTGATAAAACCCTTTTCAAGGAGATCTTTTAACTGCTCCTTCAACTCCTTAAGCTCAGTTAGAGCCATTCTGTAAGGAGGGATGGAGATGGGCTGAGTATCTGGGAGGAGGTCTTTTCCGAAGTCTATTTCCCGCTCAGAGGAACTCTAGGAAGATCCTCAGGAAACACACCTGGGAACTCACTGACTACTGGAACTGACTGGATAGTTTGGGTCTTAGAGTTGGAATCCTTGACCCGCACTAGATGATAGATACATCCTTTGGAGATGAGTTTCTGGGCCTTAAGGTAGGAAATAAACCTACCCTTCGGTGCTGAACTGCTACCCGTCCATTCTAACACTAGTTCATTTGAAAACTGGAACTTGGCAACTATAGTTCCATAGTCAACTGAGGCATAACCGGAGTGTAACCAATCTATGCCGAGGATAAGGTTAAAATTGACCGTGTCTAATCTACGAGATTAGTTAGAATAACTTTATTCAAGATCGAGACTGGACAGTTTCTATATACTCAGTTGGCTCTAATTGACTCACCAACAGGGGTGGAGAATGAGAATGGTTCTAAGAGGACCTATGGACTGCTATCGAATTGAACTATTATGTAGGGAGTCACAAATGAAAGAGTGGCTCCTGGATATAAGAGGGCATACACATCCAGATGAAAGAGACATAATATACCCGTGACTACATCAGGTGAGCTCTCCTGATCCTGATCGGAAGACAGAGCATAGAAACAGTTTTGGCACTGACCGTCATCCGTACCTGATGTGTTAGCTTGCTGGGCTGGTCGACCTGTTGGAGCTGATGATGTGGTGGTTTGTGATCTCCCTCGCCCAGATGATGGGCACTCCCCGAGCCGATGTCCGATTTGTCAACCAAAACAACCCTCTCGACCCTGAAGGCACTCTCCTGGGTGATTCTTGCCACGCTTGGGGCAAGATGGATACCTATTCCCGATACTGTGGGTCTGAGACTGAGTGCTAGATGACCCACCCCTCCGATCCTGGCAGGACCGGAAGGTTGAGGCGCTAGCTTAACTGGGTGCTGGGGCTCTCTACTGTTGTTGTTGTTGCTGCTGCTGCCGCAGACGGCTACTACTGCTAGACCTCTGATGGCCATAATTTGACTAGCCTGTCCTTGCCCGTTTATTCTTTCGCTCCATATCCTTCAGCTTTTTGGCCTCAATCTGCTGGGCATAGACAATTAAGCTGGAGAGCTCCATATCTTTAATCAACATCGCTGTCCTGCACTCCTTCAGGACCAAATTCAACACCCAGTTCACAAATTTCAACATGCGAGCCCTTGGCTCAGCTACCATCTCTGGAGCTTAGACAGCCTGGTAAACTCCAGAGCATACTCCTCCACTATTCTGTTGCGCTGTCTCAAGTTCATAAACTCCTCCATCTTTTCCTTCCTTAGCTCCTGAGGGAAAAATCTGTCCAAGAAAGTTGTGTAGAACTCCTCCCACTCTACCGGTCCTGCTCCTGCTAGCCGCCCCTCTTTCCACTATTCATACCAGACCTAAGCTACCCCTTTTATCTAGTAGGAAGCCAGATCAGCACTCTTAGAAGAGCTAACACCCATAATGTGGGTAATCTTCCTGATCTCATCCACGAACTCTTGGGGATCCTCCCCTACTTTGGATCTCTGAAAAGATGGAGGGTTCATACGGGTGAAGTCCCGCACCCTAGCAGCTGCTTCAGACCCGTTCATGGCTACCAGAACCACCTGTTGATTCACCTGGTTGGTGACTGTTTGGGCTAGCAGTTGAATGGCCGCCCTGAATTCGGTGATAAACACCAAATCATCTTGAGAGGCTGTCGGGGCTGGTGGGGCAGGTCTATTTGCATTACAGGCCCTTCTTTCATTACCTATTTGGGAGGCATGATTCACTGAAATGAAACAGAGCACGAGTTAGAAGGACAATTCTGGAATTGAACCTTAACGCACGATAATGAGTATGAACAAAAGAGAGTTTTCCTAATAACATCTTGTAGCCTCCTCATCACAAGTGTGGCACACTTCACACCCATAAAAAGGACTCTACTCAATGCGGCTTTCAGACATTCCGAGGATACTCTAAACATAGTGCTTTGATACCAAGTTTGTCATGCCCCGAGCCTATACCCTGGACGTAAAACGGTACTTGAAGTCACAAGTGACCCCAAGTCAACCCCTGGTCTATCATACACTGGTTTTCTGAGTAAACCATGCATAGCGGAAGCTTCGAAATAATAACATAAAAGCATTTATAAAAATAATACTGAATTCATAAAGTTTAAAACATCTAAAGTCTGAAACAAATTTTGTGTCTGAAATCTCTCTAACTGATGAGTTGCTGGGACAAGCCCCCGCTAACTCTAAGTCAAGCTAAAGATGATGAATTAGCTGGAAGAAATGAAATAGGGCCCTCAAATGATGAGGACTCACACTTCAATGGTTGAGGAGAAGGTTCTGAATCGCAGCGACTAACGGTGCTGAGTTTGAGAACCTGCAGCAGTATCATGAAATGATACAGCATAAAAATATGAATCAGCACTTTGAATGTACTGAGTAAGTAGGAGAAAACATATATGAATATAAAAGACTGAACTGAAATGACATGCAATGACCAACTGACCTACTGAACTGAATAACTGTAATAAACCGAGATGGTCATGATGACCCTATCTAATAGTCAAAGACATGCCCTAAGTTTGAAATTCTGAGTCTGAGATACTGTACTGAACTGAGCCAAAGTGATAGAGCTGCTTATTCTGAGACTGGACTGGACTGACTAGTGGGAGAGTCTGTAACCGACATATAACCATATGAGCTAGAAGTGGAGTCCAATGTATACACCCCACCGGTAGGACCCAATATACCTTGCTAGGGTATAAAGGCATGAACTGGGTGATCAGAGGAGTCTGGGGCCAATCAGGCCAAATAATACTGTAGCCTACACTGGCAACGTAGTTTTGGGAACCTGAGTGCACTGGAACCCTGACCCGCTCGGTGCTAAGTCCTACTCCCACTGGAAAACCTAGACTGAATTACTAAGCTGATAGCTCGAAACTAGGGTCCAAGACTAGTCAGGGATATAACTGAAAGTACCTGAGAGTCTTATCAGACCAGATTCTAAAACTGGGTTCTAGACTGGTCAGAGCTGCTTATCTGGAAGCGTTGTAACCGTCTAAGAACAAACTGAAATCTGAACTGGGGTCCTGAGACTAGTCAGAGTTATTTATCTAAAATGTCATGACCCCTAATGGACCAATAAACTGGATTCTGAATCTGATTCAAATAACTAGGAGGCACCACTGACACCTCAGGAAAAGACTGAAGTCAAACTAATCAGTTGACAAATTCTATATAGTTTTGAAGAGGTTCTACGTTCTAACTGAGATGAACTACTAAGAAGCTAATAGAGAACTCAACTCATTCCAGCAACACGGGAATTTCATAATATGGAAAATATTTCAAGAATTAAAGAATTGACATCTGACAAACAATGTTATAACTTTCTTATTCGTGCGAGGGCTAAAGTCATTCTTTTCAATGGAGTATATACTCAACATCTAGACAATAAGAAATACTAGGAAATCAGCCCAAATCACACTTCACAAACTAGATTGAATTTGATATGCAAATAATCTCCATTCGAAAATCTAGGGCTTAAATCCACTTTTGCAAGAACATCAACAATTTAGGTAAGAATTGATGGACATCATATCAATAATAAGCATGGATATCATTATATATGAAATTAACAAAAAACAACATGTAATTTCTTCGTATTCAGAAACTCAGAGCTAAAACTGCTAAAGAAACGATGAGAGGGTTTTGGGGGACACAATGGAAGGACAATTCCCTTGTTGAATTCCCACATACCTAGCTAAGAAATTCCCCTGAGGAGTAAGCTTGAATTTCTGAGATGAATGAGAAACCCCGGACCTTGCTTTGAGAGTTCTTGAAAGACTTGTCGATATTTTTCTGAGAATGAATGTGGGAATAAGGGGAGGAACCGTTTAAACCCTCTAATATCCCTGGAATATTACCTAAAATGATGTAGTTTAGGGATTAAATAGGTAGGTTATTACAAAAATATCCCTAGGAAAAAATCTAAAATCTGGTCAATTAGGTCCCAACGGGTCATTCAACGAGTCGTTGGGACCTCTTGTTAGGTCTACTTCCTGAAAATCACTGAAGTCCTCACGGGGGACATAATGACTCGTTATCACTAGCCACGACTCGTGGCGTCGCTCGTCAAGTACACTGGACAATAATTATCCAGGGCTGGTAAAAGGGAACATCATGACTCGTCACTGGTGACCACGAGTCGGGGTCACCATCCGTCAACCTCACTACCTCGAATCTTAATTTCCTGACCACGACTTAACAGGTCGTGGGACCTGACCATAACTAATGAGGTCTTCCGTTAGGTTCACTCCTTCTCCCTTGCCATTTCTCCATCCTCTTTCTCACAACTAACCTAACGAGTCGTCAGGTCATACAACAACTCGTTAGCTGAGTCGTTCTGTGATAAATTTCTGTAGATTTTTTCCAGACTTTCTGATTTAAGTCTCGGATCTAGTCCTTGAGTTTTTAGGGCATTACAACGGGCGACCTAACAACCCATCAAACCAAACGACAACTCATCCCATGAGTCATCTATGACACTTTTTTTTGGTTCTTTTCTGAATTCCATTCTAACTCTGGGGTCTGATTTAAGAAAACTTTTGGGGTATTACGTCTCCCCTTTGGGAATATTCGTCCTCAAATGAAGACCAAGTAAGCTGAAAAAATAGGGAAAGAGCTACAATCCCACAACTGAAAACTAATAACTGATTCCTGAAGGAGTGAATGACTCCGAACTGAGATAGATATATAGACTAAGTTTTTCTACTAGAGTGCACCTTAAAACATGAATAGAGCTGAAAGGTAAGGAACTGTATAGAGTACTGAGGAGGAATTTTGTACCTGATATTGAAATTGAGCTAGAAGAGAATAGGTGAGAGTATTTATCCATTATGTCCGCTTCTGCTTCCTATGTAACTTCCTCAACTAACTGGTTTCTCCATAAAACCTTTACTGAAGCGACCTCTTTGTTCCTTAGCTTACGAACCTGACGATCTAGGATCTGAACTGGAACTTCTTCGTAAGAGAGGCTATCCTTTACACCAACGTTCGCTAAAGGAATAACTGAGATCAAGTCACCAATGCATTTCTTCAGCAATGACACATGGAAGACTGCATGCATCAATGCTAATTCCACAGGCCACTCTAGCTCATAAGCCACATTGCCAATGCGTCTCAAGATTATGTAAGGGCCAACATATCTGGGACTAAGCTTTACTTTCTTACAAAACCTTATCACCTCTTTCATGGGTGAAATTTTTAGATAAACCCAATCATCCACAACAAACTCTAACTCCCTTCTCCTTACATCTGCATACAATTTCTATCGTCTTTGAGCGGTTTTTAGTCGTTCCCTAATAAGTTGAACCTTCTGCTTGGCCTCATGTACTGAATCGAGTCATATCAAGGTAGCTTCACCAATCTCAAACCATCATATAGGAGATCTACACCTCCTACCATATAATGCCTCAAACGGGGCCATCTAAATTCTAGAGTGATAGCTATTGTTGTATGCAAACTCAACGAGAGGTAGGTGATCATCCCAACTGCCCTTGAAATTGATCACGCAATCACTCAACATATCCTCCAGAGTTTGAGTAGTCCACTCATCCTAGCCATCTATCTATGGGTGAAAGGTTGCGCTGAGCTTGACCTGAGTACTAAATCTTTTCTGAAATAACTTCCAGAAGTGCGAGGTGAACTGAGTACCCCTGTCTAAAATGATGGACAAGGGAACTCCATGCAGTTTGACTAACTCCCGGATGTATAGCCTAGCATAATCTTCTGCTGAGTCTGTGGTATTAACTGGTAGGAAATGTGTTAACTTGTCATCTGATCTACAACCGCCCAAATTGAGTCATGCTGTCGGCGCGTATGAGGTAGATCTATAATGAATCCATGTTCACTTCTTCCTACTTCCAAGTAGAAATGCTAATATCCTGAGTCATACCTCCTAGCCTCTAATGTTCAACCTTGACCTGTTGGCAATTTGAACACTTAGCCATAAATTCTACAATGTCCTTCTTCATGTCATTCCACCAGTAGACTTCGCGTAGATCACGGTACATCTTAGTGGCACCTAGGTAGATGGAGTACCTGGTGCTGTGAGATTCTGTTAATATCCACTACCTCAAGTCACCTATATCTAGAACACACAACCTGCCCTGATAACGGAGCACACCATCTCCCCCTTTGGAGAAAGCTTCCACCTTTTTCCTTAGGACTGTTTCCTTCAGCTTTAGCAAAATCAGGTCTTCATCCTGCTTTGACCTAACCTCCACCACCAGGGAGGATTTTGACCCATTTTGGACTACAACTTCCCCTTCTGTTGAATCGATCAACTGGACCCCTAACCGAGCTAGTTTTTGGATATCCTTGCCAGTTCCCTTTTAACCTCTTCGACATGAGCAACTTTCCATAGACATCCTACTGAGGGCATCATCCCCTATATTGGCCTTGCTCGAGTGATATAATACGCTCATGTTGTAGTCTTTCAATAACTCTAACCACCTTATCTAATGCAGATTTAGGTCTTTTTTACTGAACATATATTGTCGACTCTTGTGATCAGTAAAAACATCCACATGAACTCCATAAGGATAATGCCTCCAAATCTTCAAGGAAAATACCATCGCTGCCAGTTTAAGATCATGAGTCAGATAGTTCTTCTCATGAACCTTGAGTTTTTTGGAGGCATAAGCTATTACCTTACCATGCTACATTAGAACACAACCAAGGCCAACTCTAGAAGCATCACAATAGATCACAAACCCATCTGAACCTTTCAGCAGAGTCAGAATCGGGGTTGTGGTTAGTCGAGTCTTCAGCTCCTGAAAGTTCCTCTCACATGCATTAGACTATTGAAACTTCACCTTCTTTTGAGTTAGTTTGATCAAAGGGGAGGCAATGGAGGAGAACCCTTCAATAAATCGTCTGTAATAACTGTCCAGACCTAAGAAACTCCTAATGTTTAATGGAGAGATAGGTCTTGGCCAGTCCTTAACTACCGCTATCTTTTGAGGATCCACCTGAATACCCTCTCTAGAGACCACATGGCCTAAGAAGGCAACTGATTTCAGCCAAAATTTACACTTGCTGAATTTGGCAAAAACCTGGCAGTCCTTGAGAGTCTGCAAAACTATCCTTAGATGGTCTGCATACTCCTCCTCCGTTCTAGAGTAAACCAGAATATTGTATATAAAGAAAATAACGAACATGTCTAGGTACGGCTTAAATACCCTGTTCATCAAGTCCATAAAAGCAATAGGAGCATTGGTTAGTCCAAAAGACATAACTACAAATTCATAGTGACGATATCGAGTTCTGAAGGCTATTTTCGGAATGTCACATTCTCTAACCCTGAGATGGTGGTATCCTAATCTGAGATCTATCTTGGAAAAACAATTAGCTCCCTAATGTTGGTCGAGCAATTTATCAATCCTGGGTAGAGGATACCTATTCTTGATTATGACCTTGTTCAGCTGACGATAGTCGATGCACATTCTGAGTGTACCATCTTTCTTTCACATGAATAAGGCTGGGGCACCCCATGGAGAGATACTAGGTCTGATGAATCCCTTATCTAGAAGATATTTCAGTTGTTCCTTCAACTAATTAAGCTTAGCTGGAGCCATTCTATAAGGAGGAATAGAGATTGGTTGGGTATCTAGAAGAAGGTCAGTGCTGAAGTCTATTTCCCGCTCGGGAGGAATTTCGAGGAGATCTTTAGGAAATTCATTTACAATTGGAACCTACTGAAGTGTCGGGGCCTTGAAACTAGAATCTTTGACCCTAACCAAGTGATAGATGTACCCCTTAGGGATCATCTTTCTATCCTTAAGGTATGAGATGAACCAACCCTTATGCGCCGATGTACTACCCTTCCTTTCTAGGACTGGTTCATTAAGAAACTGAAATCTAATGACTTTGGTTCTATAGACAACTGAGGCATAGAAAGCAAAAACCAATTCATGCCAAGAATAAGGTCAAAATCTACCATATCTAGCTCTACTAGATCAACTGAGGTGATTTTCTGAAGCACTGTAATTGGACAATCCCTATACACCCAGCTAGCTCTAACTGATTCACCAACCGAAATAGAGACTGAAAACGGCTCTAAGAGGATTTCTGGACTTATATCAAACTGGACAGTAATGTAAGGATTTGCGAAGGAAAGTGTGGCTCCTGGATCTAGTAAAGCATACATATCTATATGAAAGAGACGTAACATATCAATCACTACGTCAGGTGAGTTCTCTAGGTCCTGACGGGAGGATAAAACATAAAAAAAATTTTGGTGCTGACCGCCACCTGTACTTGAGGTAGCACCCTGTTGAGCTGGATGACCTAGTTGAGTTGCTGATGTGGTGGACTGGGCCTTCCCCCGTCCTGCAGACAGGCAATCTCTCAATCTCCTGCAGACGGGCAATCCTTCAATCTGTGACCTAGCTAGCCACATCCAAAACAACCATCCTTGCCTAGGCGACACTTCCCCGATGGTTCTTGTCACACTTAGGACATGTTGGAAAAGTGTAGCTACTGGAGATATAGCTCTGGGACTGGGAGCCTGATGTCTCACCTCTCCTATCCTTTTGGGGCCTGAAAGATGAGGCACTAGCTGAAAAAGGTGTTGGAGGGCATTATTGCTGCTACTGGGGGCGATTACCACCACCTGACCTCTGCTGGGAATACTCAAATTGACCTGTCCTCAGCCTCTTGCTTTTCCTTTCTATCTCCTTCAGTTTCTCCGCCATTATCTGTTGTGCATGGATGATGAGACTAGAGATGTCTATGTCTTTGATGAGCATCGTGGTTCTGCACTCCTTGACCACCAAGTCCAAGACTCCATTCAAGAACTTGAGCATGCGAGCCCTCAGCTCAACAACCATTTCAAGAGCATACCTTGACAATTGAGTGAACTTTAATGTATACTCCTATACAGTCATGTTGTTTTTTCTCAAATTTATAAATTCAACAGCCTTAGCTTCCTTTAACTCCCAAAAAAAGGACCTGTCAAGGAATGCAGTCACAAACTCGTCCCATTCCACCGGACCTGCACCAACCTGCCTTCTCTCCTTCCACTGTTTGTACCAAATCTGAGCCACCCCTTTTAATTGATAGGCAACCAGATCTGCACTTTCTGTAGAGGTAACACACATGATTTGAGTGATCTTCTGAATCTCATCAATGGATTCCTGCGAATCCTCATCTACTTTAGACACGTGAAATGTTGGGGGATTCATTCGAGTAAAATTTCGGACTCTGGCAGCAGCTGTAGACCCATTAGTATTTACTGGCATGGCAAACTGCTGGTTAACCTGGTTGGTCATTACTTGAGTCAGCATTTGAATAGCAGCCCAAAATTCTGCATGTGACACCTGATCGTCCTAAGGGGCCGCTAGACTGGTGGGGCTAAATGGTTAGCATTTCCGGTCCTCCTCCTATTTCCTCTTTTGGGAGGCCTAATTAGCTGAAAAGGGTAGAGCATGAGTTAGAAGGTTATTTTAGAGAACAACACTATACGCATGATAAGAATCTTCAAGAAAGGGAATTCTCATAAAAACGCCTTGTAGCCTTCCCCTCATAAGTGTGGCGCTCTTCACACTCATGAAGAGGACTCTACATGACATGACTTTTAGACATCCTAGGACACTCTAAACCTGATGCTTTGATACCAAGTTTTTCATGACCCCAGTTCACACCCTAGACGTGACACGGTACTTAGGATCACAAGTGACCCCAAACAAACCCATGGTAAAGCATGATTCTACTAAGAATGTTCTATTGAAAGTAATAATAATAAAGCAGAAGATAAGTAAAAAAAATAAATAAATATTGATAAATAATAAAATCTGAACAAAACTATGAAAATCCAAGCTGAATCTACAAATACTGTTTGTAAGTCTTCTAAAAAAAACTGATGAGTTACTGGGATAAACTCCCAGCTAACTCTAATGTTTGAAACTAAAACAATAAATACAACTGAGAATGAAACTCCGACACCAGTAGATGAGGACTCACTACAGAAGCCGTCAAGACCCGAACATAGACCCGGATCGTAAGACTAGACAAGGAGCCCCGAGAGACTCCAAGTCAACCCATGGCATGAATATTCATCTAACTCCAAATCATTAAAGCGGAATACTTAACATAACATAGCATAGCATGATAAGTGGTACATACTAAATATATATCAGTTGAGTACTACATATAGTCTGAAAGCCTCTATCGTATTAGATGGGTTGATGGGACAACATCTCCAACTGACCCGGCAAATGAAAACTAAAAGGAACATCAGTATCTGAAACATATGGTCCTCGTAGAATGAATACTCACCAAGAAGCTGGATGCTAAACTTTGAGATGGACTACTGACGGTGTTGGATCTGAAGATCGGAGCATGTATCATAAAACGATACAACATAGAGTATGCGATCAATACGTGGAATGTACTGAGTATGCAAGGTGAGTAAAACGAACATTTAAAAGTACATAAAAACTCATAAATGATCATAAGAGAGGGACAACATGCATTTATCATAAATATCATAAGATAACACAAGACTCAAGGTTTCATACCATTCATTATCATAGTCATAAGAGAATCTTCATTAAATCATCACTTGATCCAAATACATAAACATAACAATGCATAAAACATGCGGAACAATGGGAGGACTCGTCATAACCGACACCATCATGGTAGAGCCTTACATGATGTCCCAACTATATCACTCAAGTGGACAGAGTCGCCCCTGGCTTGCCAGGCGAGGAATGTGCATTATATGATATCACGAAAGAGGGGATCATTAACAGTGTACTGTATCCTTATAAACCTATGGTGGCACGTAGTTATGAGACACCGGCATTGACCTTTGAATGTTGGGTTTCTCGGTACTAGACACTGCTCCCAAAAATATGCACATTAGGTTCATATGTAAATCAATAACATCATTCATTGAGATTCATGTCCAAATAACATTATCATCATTGATCCCCATTAAATACATGATTAGCCAAGAATCAAGGTCCCTTTAATCAGCCAACATCATAAATCGATAAATCATGAGATCCATTTCCAAAATCATAAATCATCCTTGAACATGTGGGCATTGTCCAATACTTTACCATGCTTGAAAATACTCAATTCATTGGAATACATGATTATAAACATGGGTAACTTGAAAACATGCTTTTCATAATCAATAATACATCATACATGAACATTCATCATAAACCATGACTTTCATGAGCTTTTCATAAATGGGCATTTTAATTTTTAAAACTTGAAACATGATTTTTAATGAAATACAACATAAAACTTGCCCATAATTTGTAATTCAATAATAGTAACTCAATTAGATCAAGCCCATGTAGAGAGATCAAAATTTCATGCATTGGGTAAAAACCCCATAGAATTTAGATAGAAAATTTTATGAATTGAAAGAGATTGGACATGGGTGTGAAATGATTCACCCATTCATAACGCTACATACCTGGGGAAAATCAAATCTTACCACTCCTTGAAAGCCCAATGGAAAATTTGAAGAAACCCTTGAAGAATAAGCTTGATAACCTCTTCAATCCCTTAATTTTGCATGCATGAAAATGAATAAGCCCAGGGTAGGTTTTACCCTCAATAAACACTGATTTTCGAGCCTTAAATGACATAGTTTAGGACCCTAGGACTTAGGAATACCGAAAATGGCCTTAATGAAATCCCTGTAAAATCTGCAATGGGTGAACCAATGGACGATCCCACGAGTCGTTACATGATACCACGACTCATGGTATCGAGTCGTTGGATCCACTGCCTCATTTCACACTTTTAGATTCCTTCGCACGACTCGACAGGATAAGTCGTTGCTTCAAATGACGGTTCATTTTATCGTCCGTTGTTTCCTTCTTCAAGTTCTGTACTAGTCCTTCCCACGAGCCTCACCACGACTTGTTACTTCCTCCAACAAGTCGTGGTTAGCTTCCGTTATAGACTAGAAATTATAAGCATTCTTCCCTATGACTGGTGACCACGACCCGTTACTTCCCACGACCCGACCACGACCCGCTACTTCTCATGATGGGTTATGGGATGACTCGTTATTTCCCCTTAAGCTGAGGACCAATTCTCACCATGACTCCCAGTAACGACTCGTTGTATCAAAAAATGGGTTGTTACTTCACTCGTCACTACCCACTATTACTAGGCCAATATTCCCACGACTGCTTCCATGGGTTATTGGTTTGACCAACAATCCATTGGGTCGTCTGTTCTGTGGGATTTTTTCCAATTTCAGCCAACTCTCATTTTTAAATCTCGAGTCTAATCTTAGGAACTTTCGGGTATTAAAATATCTCCCCCTTGGGAATATTCGTCATCGAATGTGGGAAATATATAGAAAACAGAGAAATGCAATCATCATATTCAAATATTGATCATTTAAATCGAAAACTGACGGAATGACTATCTCCGTTTCAAACTACATAGCTGAACTGAATTCATGATTCACATACACATCCATATACGTAAAAGAAACATGAACACATGAACTGAACATGTAAACTAAATAGAGTTTTAGGGAAAAAACTGATACCTCAAGATGGAATTAAGCCGGCAGAGAATAAATGTGGGTATCTAGCCATCATATCCGCTTTGACTTCCCACATAGCTCCCTCAACATGCTGATTCCTCCATAACACATTAACTGAAGCTACTTCCTTATTCCTTAGCCTTCGAACCTGACGATCAAATATTTCCACCAGGACCTCTTCATAACAAAGGCTGTCTTTCACACCAATACTACCCACCGGGACAACTAGAGCTGGATCAACCAAACACTTCTTTAAGAGTGACACATAGAAAACAGGATGCACAGAAACTAATTCTGAGGGCAACTCGAATTCATATGCCACCTTACCAACCTATTTCACAATCTGGTAGGGGCCAACATAACAGGGGCTGAGTTTTCCTTTCTTTCCAAACCGCCTCACTCCCTTCATGGGAGATACCTTCAGAAACACCCGATCATCAACTTCAAGTTCTAATTCTCTCCTTCTCACGTTGGCATAGGACTTTTGGTGACTTTGTCGATTTTCAGCTTGTCCCTTATCAATTGAACCTTCTCCATAGCCTCATGAATCGAATCTGGTCCCAACATCTCCACTTCACAAACCTCAAGCTAACCAATGGGCGATCTATATCTCCGCCCATAGAGAGCCTCAAATGGAGCCATCTGGATGCTGGAATGATAGTTGTTATTGTATGCAAACTCGATAAGAGGAAAATGATTATCCCAACTACCTTTAAAGTCAATTACGCATGCTCTCAGCATGTCCTCGGGATTCTGAATTGTCTGCTCTGCTTGGCCATCCATTTGCGGGTGAAATGTTGTGCTGAGCTTAACCTGAGTACCTAGTCCTTTTTTAAACTACTTCCAAAACTAAGAGGTAAATTAGGTACCTCTATCTGAAATAATGGATTAGGGAACTCCATACAATCGAACTAGCTCCCAGATATATAGTTTGGCATAATCCTCCACAGAATTCGTGGTTTTGACCAGTAGAAAATGGGCAACCTTGGTCAACCTGTCTACCACAACCCAAATGGAGTCATATTGCCGATGAGTGCGAGGTAAACCTGTGATGAAATACATATTAATTTCTTCTCACTTCCAAGTAGGAATATTGATATCCTGAAGCACACCTCCCCGTATCTAGCGCTCAACCTTTACTTGCTGACAGTTTGGGCACTTAGCTACGAATTCCGTGATGTCCTTCTTCATGCCATTCCACCAATAAACTTCCCGTAAGTCACGGTACATCTAGGTGGCATCCGAATGGATTGAATATCTGGATCTGTGAGCCTCGTGCAGCATTCGACTCCTCAAATTTCAACATCTGGAATACATAAGCGACCCTGGTATTAAAGTACACCATATCCCCCTTTGGAGAAGACCTCCACCTTCTAATTCTGAACGACTTCCTTAAACTTTACCAAAATCAGGTCCTCATCGTGTCTAGCTTTCATATCAGTCACCAAGGACAATTCTGATCCGTTATGAACAATAACACCGCCATCGATTGAGTCAACCAACCAAACTCCCAACCTCAAAAGTCGATGCACATCTTTCACTAACTCCTTCTTTCCCTCATCCACATGAGACACACTCTCCATAGAAAGTCTACTAAGTGTGTCTGCTACTATATTGGCCCTACCTGGATGGTAAAGCACACTCATATCATAGTCCTTGAGTAACTCCAACCACCTCCTTTGCTGAAGATTGAGGTCCTTCTAGGTAAACACATATTGCAAACTCTTATGGTCCGTGAACACATACACGTTACCCCATACAAATAATTTCGCCATATCTTCAAGGTGAATACCACCGCGGCCAATTCAAGATCAGGGGTCGGGTAGTTCTTCCTATGAACTTTTAGTTGTGTGGAGGTGTATGCTATAACTTTCCCATGATGCATCAATACACACCCAAGTCCGATCCTTGAAGCATCACAATACACTACGAACCCATCGGTACCCTTGGGTAGGGTCAACACTAGTGCTGAGGTAAGTCGAGTCTTCAACTCTTGGAAGCTCTTCTCACAAGCCTCCGACCATTGGAATTTCACCTTTTTGGGTCAATTTGGTCAAGGGTGCTGCAATAGATGTGAAACTTTCAACAAATCTCCGATAGTAGCCAGCTAAACCCAAAATGCTCCAAATATCTTAAGGATTCACCGATCTAGGCCAATTCTTCACCACTTCTATTTTCTGAGAGTCCACCTAATGCCCTCATTTGATACCACATGGCCCAAAAATGCCATGGAGTTCAGCCAAAACTCACACCTGCTAAATTTAGTATATAATTGGAGATCCTTGAGAGTCTGTAGCACCACCCTCAAATGAGCGTCATGCTCCTTCTCGCTCCAAGAGTATATTAAAATTTCATCAATGAACACAATCACGAACATGTCCAAATATGGCTTGAACACCATGTTCATCAAGTCCATAAAAGTTGCAGGAGCATTCGTTAGTCCAAAAGACATAACTACAAACTCATAATGACCATACCGCGTCCTGAAGGCTATCTTCGGGATATCGCTCCCCCGAACCCTGAGCTGATGGTACCCGGATCTGAGATCTAAATTCGAAAAGCACTTGGCACCCTGAAGCTAGTCAAATAAATCATCAATCCGGGGTAGAGGATACCTGTTCTTAATGGTGACTTTGTTCAATTGCCGATAATCAATAACTACTACAAAAGGGCCTTTAGCGGCAATTATCTAGTAACAATAATTTAATTACTGCTAATTTATTCAATTAAAGAAAATTATACCGGCTAATGAATATTAACCGGGAATAAATATATTAATAGTGGCTATTTAAAGCAATTGCCAGTATATATATATTATTTTTACTTTTATTTCTGTGTATTCCCGTGAATCCCCTCGGTCTCCCGCCTAAGAATTACTTTTACTTCTCTATATTACCATTTACCCTAGAATTAGAACTCATCAGTAGCAGCGATTCCCCTTGGTCTCAGCAGCAGTAGCGATTCCCCTTGGTCTCAGCAGCAATTATACTGTGTTCGACGAAAGCAGCAGCATTGTGTTTGAAGAAAGCAGCAATGCTTTATATCTACAGCAGCAGTGTCCGAAGGGCAAGGTAATTTCTCTTGCTCTTACTCTTGGTCTTACTCTATCTCCATCTTTATATCCTTATGAATGTGATTCATTTTAGGGTTCGATTTCGTTGATTGTAATAATTAATTTGACGGGTTAGGTCTAGACTTTGATGAAGGAACCATAAATTTCCTGATAGCATCAGGGTGTGATTTGTGTTTACGCAACATGTATGAACAGTGGTATTTTTTCTTTATTGAGAGTTGGTTATCCGACAAAGTTTGGTGCATTCCATTATACAACCTCATTTTAAAGCAGGTCAATCTCTTTCCTTCTAAAGACTACAATTAGTAGAGGGTCATAAAAATGTGATGTGGGAAGCCTGTACAGTAAATAATCACCCAATTGCACCTTCCTTTTCTTTCAATGGAAGGTATAATTGGTGCCACTCTTTTCATTCACCAAATGTTACATTGTTAATGCAGAACCAGTATATAGTTCGGAGATTGAAGACATAGGAAATTCCCAAATGACTGTTTGATTCATATTTCCATTAGTCTAATTCAAAGTCAAACATGTCAGGAGATTCTAATACTTCTTGAAGCCAAACAAGGGTATAAACAACTGTAGGATGTGGTTTCCACTTGTGGATCAATGTTATTTCACTTAAAACTGAAGAAATTTACGCAAAATGTAAATAGATACACTGTTACAAAAAGAAATTTGAAAAGCCAGACATGGATAGAATAGATTAATGGTTTCTCAAGCATTTTGGTGCATCTTGTGAATTTGGGATTTTTGCATACTTTTTTTTGATTGGAAGTGCTATGTCAATGCTTGAGTATCTTTATTTGTAGTTATGTCATATGTTCTGTTGTGCTTTGATATTTAATATTTACTTGCTAATCTAGGATAAGGTTCAATTTTTTCCATATCGTGGAGGTCCAGCAACAAATAACAATGAGAAAAAATATACTTTTGGTTTTGGAGGTCTCACTAATGTAACTACAAGAGTCTGATATGAAAACTAAATAAAAAGTTTAAGATTTATTGGCAAGTTCTTCCAGGATATTTCTCCAATATTTGTGGTTTAAGCTACACCTAGCATTTGAGAAGTAATAATAATCATTTTCTCCATATTTCTATTACATAATTACTATTTGAGAAATATTAATTTCTAATTATAATGAATGTGACAACCTGTAATACTTCTGTTGCTACATTTGAATATGTAAATCTTATTTCAAAAATGGAATTTATGTCATAGTTGTAGTACTTCTCTTGTCCATTGTAATGTAGGTTACAATTATCTACTAAAGTATCTAAATGCACATGTTACATATGACATGTTTTCTCACTTATTATATTTTTCATCATGACATTTTACTTTGCCTTCTTGAAATTGCAGAAGAGTAACAAAGATCTTAAATTGTCATGGACAATGGTAGGAGTAGAAGTTGGATAAAGTATGATAGACTTAATAAAGAATATTTGGAAGGAGTAGAGGATTTTTTAAATCATGCATTTTCAGAAAAACGTGAGATAGGTACAATTCCATGTCCTTGTATAGAATGTGTGCAACACTATGAAGTAAATCGGGCAACGGCGTATGATCATCTCATGGTTAATGGTATTATACCATCATATGATACTTGGTTTTTCCATGGGGAACATCTTGATAAATCAAATAAGACTTTAGAAAATAATGACAGACAAGAAGCTTTGAGGGATGATGATATAAGACAAATGATACATGATGCTTTTGGAGATCGTATCCATTTCTCAAATAATAACATTAGCCATGGAGGAGAGATAGAGCCAACCTTGGAAGAAAATACTCATAATCCACATCAACCTTATTCAGAGATTGATAAATTTGAACAACTCATGAAAGATGCAAATGAGGAATTATATCCTGGATGCAAAAAATTTAGTAAACTTTCATTTTATCTACATATTTACCACATAAAAGGAATATTTAAATGGTCAAATGAATCTTTTAATGTTTTGCTTGGTCTACTGAAGGATGCCTTTCCTGAAGGAGCTAATTTGCCTTCTTCTTTATATGAGACCAAAAAAATCATTGAGGGCTTGGGCTTAAAGTATAATAAGATTCCTGTTTGTCCCAATGATTGCATGCTTAGGAATCAATTTGTTGATAAAAAGGTCAATGAATGCTTAGTATGTGGGGTATCTAGATGGAAAAATAAGGAGAAAAAGATTGCATCCAAAGTCTTAAGGTACTTTTCTCTAAAACCAAGACTACAAAGGTTATTCATGTCTTCAAAAACTTCTAAGCTAATGCGACGATGGCATCATGAAGAACGAAACAAAGATGGAGTTTTACGACATCCTGCAGATTCTGAAGCTTGGAAAACTTTTGACAATAGATATTCAGCATTTTCTAGTGATCCTCGTAATGTTCTCCTAGGGTTAGCTTCTGATGGCTTTAATCCATTTGGCACGATGCAATCTGTATACAGTACATGACCGGTGATTTTGATGTCGTATAATCTTCCCCCATGGTTGTGCATGAAGCAAGAGTTCTTCATTCTATCATTACTCATTCCTGGTCCAAAGGGGCTCGGAAATAATATTGATGTATTTTTGGAACCTTTAATAGAAGAACCAAATGAATTATGGGATATAGGGGTAACAACCTATGATGTATTTTCTAATGAGACATTTCAAATGCGAGTAGCTATGATGTGGACTATAAATGATTTTCCAGCGTACGGTAATCTATCTGGATGGTGTACTCATGGACAATTTGCATGCCCTTTCTGTAACATAAAGACTCAATCTAGAAGGCTCAAGCATGGTAGAAAATTTTGCTTCACGGGCTATCGACGCTTCTTAAAGACGGATCATAAGTATAGAAATGATGCAAAATCATTTGATGGGACTAAAGAATCAAGATCCGCACCTTATCCAGTATCTGGGGCACAAGTTGTAAATCAAGTTAGAGACATAAAATTTACTCTCGGGCAATCGTGTGATAAGGTAAGCGGGGTTACAAAGAACGCATGGAAAAAAAGGAGCATTTTTTCAATCTTCTTTATTGGGAGTATAACTTGGTTCGTCATAATCTTGAAGTGATTCACATAGAAAAAATTGTGTGTGATAACTTGATTTATACATTGTTGGATCTTGGTAAAAAAGTCAAAAGACAACATACAAGCTCGATTGGACTTGAATGATATGAAAATAAGATCCAATTGTGGCCTCAACATAGGGAAAGTGGAAGGACATATCTTCCTCCTACTTATTTAACAATGTCTTTGGCAGAAAAGGAGTTGTTTTATGAAGTACTACAAAATGTCAAGTTTCCACATGGCTATGCTTCTAATATTGCTCATTGCATTCGCAAACGAAAGTTGTCAGGGCTAAAAACTCATGATTGTCATGTTATAATGCAAGAACTTCTTCATATTGCATTGCGAAATTCAACAGATAGAAAGGTGAGTTCTGTTATAATTGAACTATGCACATTCTTTCGGATTCTTTGTGGCAAAGCGCTTAATATACAAGAGTTAGAGTTACTTGAAGAAAAAATTTCCTTAACACTTTCTAATATGGAGAAAATCTTCCTCCCATCATTCTTTACTATTATAGTACACTTGGCTATTCACTTGGCAACTGAGGCTAAAGTCGTGGGGCCTGTATGTCATCGCTGGATGTACCCAATTGAGAGGTATGAAAAATAACATTGAATTTTTTTATACATATTAAGTTATTAACATGAAAGAATTAGACTAATAGAATTACTATATGTAATAAGTACTTGGGCACTTTCAAATCATATGTTCGTAATCGTGCATGCCTAGAAGGTTCAATAGCAGAAACATACATTGCAAATGAGTGTTTGACATTTTGCGCATGATATTTGGAAGGTGGGGATTCAAGGTCTTATTGGTCGAGAAAAAGTGATGATGAGATTGAGCATCAAACTGACAAAGAAGGGTGTCTATTCCCTTCTGTTAGGGAACCTACTGGCATGATAGATGTATTTGAATTGGATGATAAAACATGGTTGCAAGCACATCGATATGTGCTTTTCAATTGCGAATCAGAGGTGGTTGAGAACTATAAAAAGTGAGTGGTATATCAATTTCTAAATATGTATATGTTGCTTTACTTAGTAAAAAATTGATATATTTGAATTACATAATAGTGAACATATTGCTGAAATCAAGAGACTACATCGTAAGTGTCGTCTTACACAACATCAACTTGATCGTTTGCATTTTGATACATTTAATGAGTGGTTCAAGGAGAAAGTAAGCAGTATGATTAAGTCAATAGTTTCTTTAAGTTGTTGTCCTTGTACTTGTATTGGTATTTAGAGTTGTATTATATTTGGTTAGGTGAAAGAATTGGAGGACACATCTAACATCCCAAAGGATGTTTAGTTCCTTTCTAAAGGGCCAACTTACATTGCAAGAAGATTCAAGGAGTTCAATGTCAATAATGGTTATCGATTTCGAACAAAATAATGTGAAGAGTTCATGGAGACACAAAAGAGTGGTGTTATGGTCGTTTCGATGACAGAAAGTTATGCAAGCACAAGCGAAAATGCTCCTAAGTCTGCAAATATCACCTATTATGGCCGATTGAATGATATTGTGGAGTTAAATTACTATGAAGAGTTTAAGGTTGTCTTATTTAAGTGTGATTGGGTTGATGTAACCAAAGGTATAGGATTTAAGGAAAATGAATTAGGTTTCACAGTTGTGAACTTCTCACATCTAATAGACTCTGGCGATCGAGGAAGTCATGAGCCTTTTATTTTTGCAAACCAAGCACAACAAGTAATATTTGTGCAAGATCTTAAAGATAATGAATGGTTTTTCCATAGGCCAATTAAACCTTGAAACATTTTTTATATCCGAGATGAAAATAGTATGCGGTTTGAGTCCTCAATGCAAAGTGTTGCCACTGACTTAAGCTATATTAGAAAATATTAGTGATTCAGTATACGAGTGTAACGATTGGGTAAGAAGCGGTGTTGATGGGATAGAAATTGATGTGCCACAGTCTCAAACTCCTCCAGATGAAGATGAAGCTTATGTTGACGGAGGAAATGACATTGAAAATGAAAGTGACTTTGATTAAGATGGGTTCTAATTATATTTAGTATATTTATCTTATTCAAATACTTATATGAATTTGGTATTATTGATTCAAAACAATGCATAAGATATCATTTTTACTTTCAATTTAAGTCTTATTTCATAGAAGATGCATGTTAATCAGCTATGAATTATCCATATATGTATTGGTTGTTTATTCAATATTTGAATTCTCTCGACTTGGTTTTACTTATATTTCGTTGTTGTTGTTTCCCTTAAATTGTGGGATACTAATGTGATCTTATCATTAGAATTTGAGTAATAATATATTTAGTGCTTAAATACCTCATAGCTTGTGAAGTATCTTTGCAGTAAGGCTTTATGTAATTACTTTATTCAGATAAGGAACTATGCGGACCAGAGCTGGATGCAGATTTACAACTGAACAACGTGATGATAAAATTGTACGACCTTATATGGAGAAATTGACGGCCGGTCAAAACTTTTCTCAAGATCAAACACATGATGGTGAATCTAATGAATTCTGAATTACTGGCACCGAAGAGCAACAAAATAATGTATCAGGTAACAACAATGAATTAGTTTTTCTCTTGAACTGCCTCTATATTTCAATGCTATTATTGGTGCTAGTTCCATGCAAGTGTCTCTTTGGTATAAATTTCAGTATAGAGGAATATTCAGTAGTCTAGATTTCAGTATTATAGGCATGTTGTTCATAGCGTATGGCCTTTGTAAATGTGTTATTTAACATTAAACTGAAGGGGAAAGAGAGAGAGAGAAATGGAGGGAGGCTGAGTTCTTGATTGATTGTGTAATTCAGAGCACAAAAAATGATTATGAACTATACCAAAATCTGAGTTGAAAGTGTTTTCTTGTAGTCGGAATGGAAGAGGATCGTGGGAGGCTGAAATTGATGTGGAAGTCGGGGTGAGAAGGAATAAATCAAGAGCTTAATTATGTTATGAGTATATAGATAAGTATGAAAAGGATAGCTTTTGGATAGTTCCACTGAAATCTCATTACTGAAATAACTGAAGCAGAATGCTTGAAGAATAAGAGCAAAGTGAACACATGAATTTGACTGGGGATTGGTTAAATAAAGCCTGGTTTCAGGAAAAGATTGTTGTGAATCCAACAATGTGTTTCTTTATTTACCGCAAAATGCTAACAAAAATAACTTCATACATGAACCAAATTCCTGTGACCTTAAAATGATCTGCTTTGTCTTGGTCTAGAGCTCATCCACAGAACAGGGAAAAGAAAAACCTAGTCTTTGTCGCAGGATTCATCAAAAGCTGTTTGTTCCAAGTGAGTTAGTCCCGTTACCTTAAAATGATTAATCTTAACGCAACTCCTCAGATTTTTGTAACAAACTCCGGGCTATTGTATACTAATTAACTGATCTATATTTGGAGCAACACTATTACTAAAATAATAGGAGTGAAGAGTTTGTATTGAATGCCAACATGGAGGAAGCATCTAGAGCGTGCTTGAACGATCTACTTAATAGAAGCCTTGTAATGATCTCTGAAAAGAAAATCAATGGTGACATAGAAAGCTGCATACTTCATGATGTAGGCGTGAGTTTTGCTTGAGAAAACTTATAGAAGAAAAGTTTTTGTAGCTCACAGTGCCATACAATCCATATCAAAATTTATATTCAAAGGAACCACGGTTAAGCATTTATATTCATGATGAACTTGTTAAAAAATTAGATGATTTTGAATATCAGTTGGATATGATTCCAATGCTCGAGTCCAAGGAAACAAAGTGTTTTGGTGATTTTCCTAGATCTTTGGAGTTCATTGCTCATCCAAAATTCAACACACGGAATAAGTATAACCGAGAAAATCCTTTAACTTTATTTGTTAGATTACAACTTGTTCGGGTAATGCATTTGTTGGGTGTGAAATTGCAGAGTTCAACTTGGACTAGTGCAGTACGATCGTTAACTCACTCGGGCTTCTCTATCATCATTTCATTGAGTAAAACTATTACTAAAATAATAGCAGTGAAGAGATTTTAGATCTTTTTCATCTTTCTGACAATCTGCCACATATTACAACTAGTGAGATTTGCTTCATATATCCAAGAAAAAAGGATGCTGAGTTCAAACATTACAAAACTTAAATGCCTTTTAATAAAATAAAAAATCTCCCAATCCATATTATGTCTTTTAATTTTTTGCACCCATTTTCTTAACAATTTTATATTTGGGACCAGAAGTAGTAAGAGATATACTATATAGAGACTTGAGTTGCCAATTTTCCATAACGAAGTAAAAACAAAAAAACAAGAAACAAGAAAAGAAAGAAAAAGATTAATACACTAATAAATACACACATGAATCTGGTTCATATACTCAGCCTTACATAGTGTATTATAATAGATTAATACACTACTTTCTAACACTCTTTTTATATATATATGTGTGTGTGAATTGGTTGTTGTTCATTCTGCAATCAGATCTCTATCAGTTCATGAGAAGCATGACTCAAAAAATGATGGATAAATATATTGGTCTTTTAATAGTAAGATCAATTACTTATTATTTGTTCTAGATTCAGGTTTCAAGTTAGATTATATACGTTGGGTTTTGCTTTGGTGAAATATATGGTCTTGGGATACTGTCTTAACAAAATCAAGGACTACTAATTGTGTGGCAGACTTTTTGGATGAGCTAGTTATATCATAAGTAGTATAAGATATTATGTACATGTGAGAAACAAAAAATTGAAAGATCTCATGGCATGCATGCATATTGGTGAATGTCATAAAAGTTTGGGACTTTCTTGATTCTCAATTTGCAAAGCCCATGAAATCACTTAAAAAAACATACATAGAAAATACTTGAATGACGAATTGGTAGAAAAGAAGAGTGGGTTTCATGATCTCTGAGCTTGTGGTGGAAAGAGAATAATATAACTAAAATTTCCTATTCTCTCAAAGTTGGTGAAGGGTGTTCTAGCCCAAGCCTTATAACGTCGTTTGCCGATAGTTCATGAGAATATCCAGCTGAAAAAACATGAGAATTTACTATTTTCCAAGTCCAAACAAAAACATCAGCAATATTCAGGCTCTAATTACAACTTAAGATAATCTTAAATTCATAATCTTCATCACATAGATTTAAAGCCTAAATTCAGAACACCCACCAATAACAACTGAAGTAATTAACACCCAGATAAAACTGCACCTGTCACAATCCTTCTGATTTTGAAACCTTCAAGTGTATAAATTCAAAACATGCACATATATGGGTATACCAGAAAAGAACAGAAGTTGTCAGAGAAAAACCTACAGTAAAAGCTTCAAGCTTATCAACTTTTTTTTAGAAAAGAAGTTTATAAATCATGGCTATTCAGGAAAGGTACTTCTTTAAAAACACCTAAAATAGTTACTTATATCAGGTTATTTTGTCAATGTGGTATCAAACTACTCTAGAACAAGAATGGTAGAAGCCAAAGTGGATGCTTTTTAATATAATTGGTTTTTCTCTTGAACTGTCTCTGTATTTTCATATTAGGTACTTTGGAAGAAAGGAAGGTTCGTGGACTCACATTACTGAAAGATATTTGGAAGCTACCTCCTGGAAAAACAATTGTTGTCCCGTTCAATAGTCGTAACCAAGCCATTGGAAAAAATGGTCGCAAGTTTGCAAGCTTTCTAGGAATTATCGCTAGAACTCCAGAACTAATGTCGTTACACATAAATGATTGGAGAAGCTTTGACAAAGATGAAAAGAAGAAATTGGTAGAGTTTGTGAGGGTATGGAGTTATTATTATCTTATGATACATGAATCTTTTAAGATGTTATTTCCGTTTTGCATGATATCTTATAAACATTTGTTTTTGTTTTTTACAAGAAGTTTTCTATCCCAGCACGTTGAGAAGATTTTGTCATAAAGTCAATAGGAAAGAAATGGAAAGATTATAAATGTGACTTAAAAAGTGTTTATATGACAAAATTTAAGACCAAAGATGTGTTGTTAAAGAATAAACCGAATCGTATACCAAGAAACCAGTGGACCGGTCTAGTGTCCTATTTTGTTTCAGAAAAAGCTAAGGTATCATCAATTTTAGAAGTCTTAAGAACTCATACGTCCAAGAAAAATATATCTTTATGTATAAACTATAACATGTTTTTTTTATATTTCAATGATAGTGACGTAGCCAAACAAACAGAAACAATAGGGCCAAGCAAAAGATGCCACACATGGGAGGATCGAAAAGTATTGCCACCTTGATGGACGAGAAGGTCATCATTTATAAATTAAAGCTTATAATATTTTAAAACTCTTCTTGTCATGCTTATTTGACATCAATTAATGTATCAGGATGAAAATGGGATTGAGCCTACACGAGCACAAGTTTTTATACTAACTCACAAGCCACGTAAGTATGGTAGGCCACTGGATGAAGAGTCTGCGAGGACAATTGTAAGATTTTTCTTCTTTGTTTTTTTTAATAAAGTAGAATAAAATTTATTCCTTACTTAGGATTCCCCCTTGTTCTACAATTTGTCATTAATTTTTAGTTATCAATTATTGTTGTCTACTTTGTGAAATATAGTGAAATAACAGATCATATATTTCTGAATGGTTTCAATGCATTGATGTGACTGTATCTATGTAGCAAGTTCTACTACTACTATTTGTGTTGTACAATGAGTTAGGGGCCTCCTAAGTTAGACTATAATACTGTCATGACCTGAACGTACACCCGAATCGTAGAGACGGGACAAGGGACCCCGAGAGACCCCAAGTCGATCCATGGCACATGTATACAACTAATCTTATTCAAATAAGCGGAATGATAATCATAAAACATAGCGAAATTATAGCATAACATCAAGAAATACTGGGCGTATACACGGCGGAGCACTATATACTTGTCTGAAAGTCTCTAATACATAAGATGGGTTGATGGGACAACATCCCCAACTAACCCAACTAAAACTGAACATAAACAACATGAAAGTCAATCAAACGGCCCTCAGAACATGAGGACTCACCAATAAGCTGAAAACGTAAGTAAAATAAAACTCATAAGTAACATAAGAGAAGGACATCATGCTTGTATCATAAACTTTATAAGAGAACATAAGGCTCAAGGCTTTCAAATCATTTATAAAACATTCATAATTATAATCATAAATAAACTTTATCAAAAAATAACTTGAGCCAATAACATAAACATAACAATGCATAAAACATGCGGAATAATGAGAGGACTCGTCATAACCGACACCATCATGGTAGAGCCTTTCATGATGCCCCACTATCTCGCTCAAGTGGGCAGAGCCGACCCCGGCTTGTCAGGCGAGGGTCGTGTATTAGGCGTGATATCACATTATGAGGGGATCATTATCAATACATCATATCATTTGCAAACCCACGGTGGCACGTGGTTATGAGACACCGGCGTAGTCCTTTGAACACCGGGATGCTCGGTGCTAGACACGGTTCCCAAAAAAACATGCATATAGGCTCATACATAAATCAACAACATCATGCACAAAATTCATTGGCTAAGATATAACATTTATCATCAGTGATCCCCTTTAAAACATGTTTAGCCAAGAATCAAAGCCCTTTTCATCGGCCAACATCATAAATCGATAAATCATGTAATTCATTTCATAAATCGTAAATCATTCTTCAACATATGGGCATTGCCCATTACTTCATCATACTCAGTACTTTCAAAATATGCTCATAAACATGGGTAACTAGAGAATCATGCTTTTCCATCATCAATAAACTCAAATTATAGAGTATTCATCATAAATCATAACTTCCATGAACTTTCATCAAATGGACAATTTGGATTTAAAAGGTTGAAACATGATTAAAGGAAAATAATGATAAAACCTGCCCATTATTCATAATTCAATAATTAAAACTCAATTAAATCATATCACATTTTCAGGCATTTGAGTAAAACCCCATAGAATTGAATAGGAGGATTCACGATTTTAATCGAAGTTGGGCATGGGTGAGGAAGAATTCCACCCATTTTAAAATCCTACATACCTGGGAATGGATGGACTTAAAGTTTCTTGAACACCCACAAAAAAAAATTGATGAAAATCTTGGGGAAGAAGGCCTTGAATCTCCCAAAAACCTTTCTAAGCTTTTGCATGAGAATGGGCATGCATAAAGGGCTTAACCCATCTTATTTAACTCAGAAACATATCCAAGACGACGTAGTTTAGGCCTTACAGACTTAGAAAATTACGAAAACACCCTTATTAAAATGCAGGAAATTTTTGGTCGCCAATCCCCACGAGGGACCTAACGGGTCGTTGCTACAAGGAATGACTCGTGGCCATGGTCCATTAAGTCCACTGCCCAAACATCCAAGGGGACCCCACGGGTGACTTCACGAGTCGTGAGGTCAGACCACGACTCGTGGTCACCTTCTGTGGCCTACACTGCCCATCCCCACTTGCCAATCCTCTAGGGTTGACCACGAGTGACCTCACGAGCCGTGAGGCTTGACCATGAGTGGCCTCCTCACTCAAGCCTTGCCACACGATGCTGACCACGTGTCACCTCACGACTCGTGGTCACTCATGACTCACCTCACGGGTCGTTCTGTGACCTGGTGCGAATTTTCAGTTTTCCTTTATTTTCACTTTCGGTTCTGATCCTTGGGTTCTCGGGGTATAATAATATCTCCCCCCTGGAAACATTCGTCCTCGAGTGTTAGAAATATGCCAAAAACTCAGAAACAAGCTATCACCATATCTAATTACCAGTCATTTACGTTGAAAACGGACGGAATGACTACCTCCGAAAAGAACTACATAGCTAAACTGAATTCATACATCACATACATATACCACATCATAAAACAAACTTGAACTCATGAACTGAATGGGAAAAGCTTATTAAAGGTTTAGGGTAAAACTAATACCTCAAACTGAAACTGAGCTGGTAGGGAACAAATGAGGATATTTAGCTATCATATCTGCTTCTACTTCCCACGTAGCTCCCTCAACATGCTGATTTCTCCATAATACTTTAACTGAAGCTACTTCTTTGTTCCTCAGCCTCCGAACCTGATGATCCAAGATTTCAATGGAAATTTCTTCATAACTAAGGCTGTCCTTCACTCCAACGCTGTCTACCGGAACTATCAAGGCTGGATCACCCAAGAACTTCTTCAAAAGTGACACATGAAAGAAGGGATGAACCAAAGATAGCTCCGAGGGCAAGTCCAACTCATACGCCACCTTACCAACTCTTCTCACAACCGGTAGGGGCCAACACAACGGGGACTAAGTTTCCCTTTCTTCACAAACCGCATGACTCCCTTCATAGGAGATACCTTTAGAAATACCCAGTTGTCCACATCAAACTCCAAATCTCTTCTCCTTACATCAGCATACGATTTCTGACAACTCTGAGCGGTTTTCAACCGATCTCTTATCAACTGAACCTTCACCATCGCCTCATGAACCAAATCTGGTCCTATCATAGCTGCCTCACCAACCTCAAACCATCCGATGGGAGATCTACAACTCTGCTCGTAAAGAGCCTCGAACAGTTCCATCTGGATACTAGAGTGGTAACTGTTATTATAAGCAAACTCTATCAAGGGCAAATGATCATCCCAACTACCTTTAAAATCCATAACACATTCCCTCAACATATCCTCAAGGGTCTGAATGGTTCGTTCTGCCTGGCCGTGTTTGCGGATGGAAGGTTTACTGAGCTTAACCTGCGTCCCGAGTCTTTTTTTAAAAGAACACCAGAATTAAGAGGTAAACTGAGTACCTCGATCTGAGATAATAGACAAGGGCACTCCATGAAGTCGAACCAACTCCTGAATATACAACTTAGCATAATCATCCACTGAATCTGTGGTCTTGATCGGTAGGAAGTGTGCAGCCTTGGTTAACCTGTCGACCACCACCCAAATGGAGTCGTATTGCCAGCGAGTACGAGGTAGACCTGTAACAAAATCTATATTAATCTCTTCCCACTTCCAAGTGGGGATGCTGATATCCTGAAGTACACCTCCAGGCCTTCGATGTTCGACTTTCACTTGCTGGCAGTTTGGACATTTAGCTACGAACTCCACAATATCTTTCTTCATATCAACCCACCAATAGATTTCTCGCAAATCCCGATACATTTTCATGGATATTGTATGAATAGAATATCTGCTACCATATGCCTCATGCAATATCCGAACTCTCAAATTATCGATGTCCAGAACATATAGTCGACCCTGGTATCGTAGCACACCATCTCCCCCTTAGGAGAAAACCTCCACCTTCCGACTCTGCACCGCCTCCTTCAACTTCCTCAATATTGGATCCTCATCTTGCCTGGATTTAACATCAACCACCAAGGACGATTTTGACCCGTTATGCATAACAACACCACCATCGGTAGAGTCGATCAATCTAACTCCCAGTCTTGCAAGTTGGTGGACATCCTTCACCAACTCCTTCCTTCCCTCATCCACGTGGGACACACTTTCCATGGAGAGCCTACCAAGTGCATCCGCAACCACATTAGCCTTGCCCGGGTGGTAGAGGACACTCATGTCGAAGTCCTTAAGTAATTACAACCACCTCCTTTGCTGAAGATTTAGATCCTTCTGTGTGAACACATATTTCAAGCTCTTGTGATCCGTAAATACATCCAAGTGGACCCAATACAAGTAATACTGCCATATATTCAATGCAAACACCACCACGGCCAACTCAAGATCATGGGTCAGGTAATTTTTTTCATGAACTTTCAGCTGTCTTGAGGCATATGCTATTACCTTCCCACGCTGCATCAACACACATCCCAGCCCGACTCTCAGAGCATCAGAATACACTACAAAGCCATCAGTACCCTCGGGTAAGGTCAACACC
The DNA here is from genome assembly GCA_035772735.1 of Datura wrightii. NCBI lineage: Eukaryota > Viridiplantae > Streptophyta > Magnoliopsida > Solanales > Solanaceae > Datura > Datura wrightii. The sequence goes on along the minus strand of JASDFA010000010.1, from coordinate 56,605,336 downwards.
GGTGTTGAAGTGAGTCGGGTCTTCAACTCTTTGAAGCTTTTCTCACAAGCATCCGACCATTGGAATTTCACCTTTTTCTGAGTCAACTTAGTCAAAGGATGGACTTAATCAACACTGGTGTTGAAGTGAGTCGGGTCTTCAACTCTTTGAAGCTTTTCTCACAAGCATCCGACCATTGGAATTTCACCTTTTTCTGAGTCAACTTAGTCAAAGGATGGACTTAATCATATCACATTTTCATGCATTTGAGTAAAACCCCATAGACTTGAATAAGAGGATTCATGATTTTAATCGAAATTGGGCATGGGTGAGGAAGGATTTCACCCATTTTAACATACCTAGGAATGGATGGACTTAAAGTTCCTTGAACACCCACAAAAAAAATTAACGAAAATCTTGGGGAAGAAGGCCTTGATCTCCCAAAAACCTCTCTAACCTTTTGCATGAGAATGAGAAGGTCAACACTGGTGTTGAAGTGAGTCGGGTCTTCAACTCTTTGAAGCTTTTCTCACAAGCATCCGACCATTGGAATTTCACCTTTTTCTGAGTCAACTTAGTCAAAAGATGGACTTAATCATATCACATTTTCATGCATTTGAGTAAAACCCCATAGACTTGAATAAGAGGATATCACATTTTCATGCATTTGAGTAAAACCCCATAGACTTGAATAAGAGGATTCATGATTTTAATCGAAATTGGGCATGGGTGAGGAAGAATTTCACCCATTTTAACATACCTAGGAATGGATGGACTTAAAGTACCTTGAACACCCACAAAAAAAATTAACGAAAATCTTGGGGAAGAAGGCCTTGATCTCCCAAAAACCTCTCTAACCTTTTGCATGAGAATGAGAATGCATAAAGGGCTTAACCCATCTTATCTAACTCAGAAAAATATCCAAAACGACGTAGTTTAGGCCTTAGGGACTTAGAAAATTACAAAAATACCCTTATTAAAACGCAGAAAATTTTTGGTCGCCAGTCCCCACGAGGGACCTAACGGGTCATAAGACTCGTGGCCATGGTCCATTAAGTCCACTGCCCAAACATCCAAGGGGATCCCACGGGTGACTTCACGAGTCGTGAGGTCGGACCACGACTCGTGGTCACCTTCCCGTGGCCTACACTGCCCATCCCCACTTGCCAATCCTCAAGGGTTGACCACGAGTGACCTCATGAGTCGTGAGGTCTGACCACGACTCGTGGTCAAGCCAGTGGCGTGCTCACTCGGGCCTTTCCACACCATGCTGACCACTCCTCACGACTCACCTCACGGGTCGTTCTGTGACCTGGTGTGAATTTTTAGTTTTTCTCCGTTTTCACTTCCGGGTCTGATCCTTGGGTTCCTGGAGTATAACAAATACAAACACTATATCTATCTAATTTAGATAAACTTAGATCTGCTTACCTATTTAGATAAACATAGATCTGCTAACTTATTGTGTTTGATTGATAAGAATCTTGATCTTAAAACAGGACTTAAATAACCTCATTGCTGGTTTTGGGATTTCATTTAGTTGTTTTGTTCTTTACACTGTTGATTCATCTTGTTCTTTACATTATTGTGATAGTAATAATATCTAACTGAGTGTAGCCTTAACCTTATCAAAGTGCTTTGATGTGTAAAAGATATGGCCTGCTGTCATTATTGATAACATATATATAAACAAAAACATATATATGTGAATAGAATAAAACAATCTACAAGATAAATTGATGAACAACTCAGTCCCTTAGACGTTCAATTTGTTGCGATCATTTCTGCAAATCATTACAGGTCTGTAACTGTAAAAATTAGATAGATATAGTGTTTATATTATAATCTAAATAATATTGAACAGATTGAATCCAATGGCGTGAATCCTACCCATTTAGGGAGACGTGATTTGAAATTCAATAGATAAAAAAGTCACTCTCTACTCTCTCACATAAATAACAAATTTTATACTTGGGGGAAGTTAAGCGTTAGTTTGGCTTTTTTTTTGTTTTTTTCCTTTAATTAGTTGATATCAAAGTTGTTATAAGCATTGATAATTATACAAGAAAACTAACGGTGAATATATCTACCAAGAATAAGTAATTAAATCCAGTGATGGGAGGGTGGAGGAGCTGAAAAGAACTCCTTCTCTTAACTGTATCTAAACTCTCATTTGATGAATTATTCCGGTTCTTTTATCTGTATTGACTTATAAGTTTTCCCAAGAAAAGAAAAAATATTCAGTGCTGAAAATTGAGTTGAAGTGTGATTCTGATATTTGATTACTTAATTGAACAGGACATGATCAATGAAAAGTTGAGTAATAGTGAGGGATCGAATGAGCAACCTCCTCGCTCTGTTGCTTGGGAAGGATATGTGTATTCCCAAGTGTTGGGACATGAAAAAACAGGTTATGTTCGTGGTTTAGGACTTGGTACAACACACTCTGCACTGTAGGGTAGTACTTCTTTTGAAAATATTGTTGAAGATGATTCATCTAATGAAGTTATAAAAAGGTTAGAACACGAGATAACACAGTTAAAAGAGTTAAATGGAAAATAAAATGAAGAAATGAGTTTGGTGAAACAAAATCAAGAGAAGTTGCTATCTGAATTAGCATGGATGAGAAAAGAAATGAGCAGAAATGCCCCTAATGAGTTATCTATATCTCAGAGTATTAATGGAGTTTTAGATGGCCAGGTAACTCAATTTTTAGTATTTGAGATATTTGTTGAAATTTTAATCTTACAAAAATAATGTTGTCTACTTTTTAGGTTCCCGATGCGAATAGTGGCCATGAACGAGTACGACAATCACCACAAATGCTGTTTAAAGGATAAAGTGTTGCTGAAAATACTCCATCTTCTCACGGTATTGTTCATTTATCTGAATATGTTAACATTTTACTCCTTATATGAATTAGCGATATGTTGGTGTTGGTGTTTTTGACGCTGAATATTTGATTCGAATGTCTATTCTGTAGAGTTTATGTATTGTTTTTCTTAATAGTGAGGTAACTTTAGATGTACTCCATCTGTTGTATGTTTCTTGAGCTTCCTCTTTTGAGATGTTAGATGTTGGGTTGTGCCTTTAAGATAGAATTGCTTTTGTAAACAGGTTGAAAATTTGGTAGTCTTATTTACAGGGGAGACTCTGTCAAAATTTTTAAAAATTTAAAGAGTTAGTAAAATTTGGTTAAATTTTGAGTCTAACCTATTTCACAATATATTAGATTTATAAATGCTAATAATCTTTTTAACATTAGATTTCACCTTTTGACGTTCATTCATTTTAATATTTCAGGTATACAATATGATGTTCGAATAGCAGGCAGAAGATTACAACACTATGAAGATCAGTTGCGGATTTGTTTGAGGGCTATGAATTTAGAAATTTGTTATTGATAGGAACAATTACAATGACATTAGCTATTTAGTTTAAACACAAAAAAAAAACATCTTTTAGTTTGTTAATTGCATTAGTATTATGAATTAATACTTGCTTTTCTCTATCTTGAGTTAATGAAATATATTATATTTTTATGAATTATAATAGTGTATTTTATTAGTTCTTGCCATTATAATTATTGATATATCTATTTCAGAAATGTGTTTAGCACTTGATTATAATTGTGTCTACACAATAGCTGGTAATATATATAAATTTTAGCTGCAATTTATTTAGATTTAGTGGCAATAAATATAGACACCAAAAGTGTTTGATGGTCATTATTATTGACGCTAACAATAGCTGTTAAAGTAGGTAAATTTTAGCGGCAATTAAATTGGATTTAATAGCAATATAAAAAGACAGCAAAAGTGTTATGCAACCATTTGTGGAATAGATTTATCGGCCATTATAATTGCCACTGTGCAGTAGGCGTTAAAAATGCCCTTTTCGTGGTCATTTTCAAAATATATTTAGCGGCTATTATAAGTGTCCCTAACAATTGTCATTAAAGCTTATGACTTTTAGCGACAATTAAATAACATTTACTGGCGCTTTTGTAAATGATCGTTAAAGGCTTTAGCGGCCCTATGTACAGGAGCAAAAGGCTAATCGCCGGTATATGTTATAGCAGCAATTAGTATTGCCGCTAAAGGCCCTTTTTGTAGTAGTGAATGCACATCCGAAGTGAACCATCCTTTTTTCGGATAAATAAGACTAGTGCACCCCATGGAGACTTGCTCGGTCGAATGAAACCCTTATCTAACAGGTCCTTCAACTACTCCTTTAACTCTTTTAGCTCAACTGGAGTTATTCTATAGGGAGGGTTAGATATAAGCTTCGTGTCGGGAAGAAGGTCAATATCAAAATCAATTTCCCTCTCGGGAGAAACATCCGATAAATGATCAGGGAATACTTCTAGGTACTCACGCACAACCGGAACTGACTGGATAGTCGGGGTCTCAGACTTAACATCCTTAACCCTAACTAGATGATACATACAAGCCTTGGAAATCATCTTCCTGACCTTAAGATATAAAATAAAATGACCTACAAGCACAGACGAACTACTCTTCCACTCTAAGACTGACTCACCCGGAAAGTGAAACTCCACCGCACGGGTTCTACAATTAACAAAAGCATAACACGCATACAACCAATCCATGCCAAGAATAATATCAAAGTCAGTCATGGCTAACTCTACAAGGTCTGCGGAGGTGACTTTATGCAATATAGTGATTAGGCATCTTTTATACACCCGCCTAGCTACAACCGAATCCCCAACAAGAGTAGAAGCTGAAAATTGTTCTGACAGAATTTCGGGGCTAACTCGAAAGCTACTAAAAATATAAGGCATCACAAAAGACAAGGTATCCCCTAGATCTGACAAAGCATAAGCATCAAGGTGAAACACTCGTAACATACCAGTAATAACATCCGGTGAAGTCTCCTACTCCTGACGCGAGGTGAGGGTATAGAATCTATTTTGGCGCTGTCTGCCACCCCCACTAGTAGATGCCCTCGGTGGAGCTGAACGTGCTGGAGCTACTGCTGACCTGGTAGTTTGCTCACGGCCTCTATCATCATCCTTTCTAGCAAATATACATGCTCGGCGCATATGGCCGGATCTACCACACCCATAGCAAATATCTGAGTCGAGCAAGCACTTCCCGGCATGACTCTTGCCGCACTTTCCGTAGGCTAGAAAGGTGTGCTCTACCAGCATGCCCCTCTAGTCCCTCGATCCTGAAGCCCTGCTCCTTTGATCACCATTTGGTATGGATGGAACGCTAGCTGATGATGGTGTTGGAGCTAGTGACATCTGCGAAAACTGAGGGCGGTGACCACCGCCGAACCTCTGATGAGTAAAACTATGGCTATTTTTCCGAGCCCTTTTGGCCTCTCTCTCCCTTGTATGAGCTGCCTCCATCTGCTTGGCGTACAAAACTATCCGAGGGAAATCCATATCTTGGTGGAGCATAGCAGTCCTGCAATCTTTGTCCAAATAACCTGCCACGCCCTGGACAAATCGGCTCAACCCGCGCCCTCTGATCAACCACTAACTCTTGGGCATACTTTGACAAGTGAGTGAACTCGAGAGCATACTCATATACCATCATCCTCCCCTGCTTCAGATTTACGAACTCAGCTGCCTTCAACTCCATCATGTCTCGAGGGAAGAACCGATCCAAGAATACAACATGGAACTCCTCCCAAATGACCAAGCCTGCCCTGGTGGTCCTGCTATCTTTCCATTAGCGAAACCAGATGTGCGCCACCCCTTTCAACTGGTATGAGGCCGACTCCGCGCACTCAACTCCATTCACCCCCATGACTTGGGTGATCTTCACAATCTCATCTATGAACTCATGCGGGTCCTCATCTACTTTTGACCCGAGGAACTCTGGCGGGTTCATTCTCAAAAAGTCCCTAACTCGAGCCGCCGCTGCATTGCCATTTTGCGGAACATGCGCAACCACTTGCTGATTAACCTGAGTGGTCAAGGCCTGCACGAGCATCTAAATGGATGCCTGAAACTCAGCATGGGCAACCGGCTCTGGTGCCTGTGCTCCTAAACTGGTGGGACCTGCTGGTGCCCATTACCGTTGCCATCCTCATGGCCATCTTCGTTTTCATTCCTCCTACCATTCATGCTTCAAAGAGCCATGATTCTGCAATCGCGAATAGCATGAATTAGAAGGATAGAGAGACATTTTATCGCACGACATGGATCATGAAAGAAGGGAACATTTCCTAAACATCTCGTAGCCTCTTCTTCATAAGTGTGGCGCGCTTCATACCCGTGAAAAAGACTCTACTTAACACGGATTTCAGACACCTAGGACACTTCAAACATATTGCTCTGATACCAAGTTTGTCACGACTCAAATGTAGACCCGGATCGTAACACGGGACAAGGAGTCCCAAGAGACTCCAAGTCAACCCATGGCATGAACATTCATCTAACTCCATATCATTAAAGCGGAATACTTAACATAACGATATAGCGGAAGCATAAACATAACATAGCATAGCATGATAAGTTGTACGTACTAAATAAATAACAGCTGAGTACTACATATAGTCTGAAAGCCTCTATCGTATCAGATGGGTTGATGGGACAATATCCCCAACTAACCTGGCAAAATGAAAACTAAAAGGAAAATCAATATCTGAAACATATGGTCCTCGGAGAATGAGGACTCACCAAGAAGCTAGATGCTAAACTCTGAGACGGACTACTGACGGTGATGGATTTGAAGATCGGAGCCTGTATCATAAAATGATACAGCATAGAGTATACGGTCAATACGTGGAATATACCAAGTATGCAAGATAATTAAAAAGGACATTTAAAAATATATAAAAGCTCATAAATGATCATAAGAAAGGGGCAACATGCTTGTATCATAAATATCATAAGATAACATAAAGGTCAATGTTTTCAAATCGTTCATAAACCGTTCATTATCATAGTCATAAGAGAAAACTCATTAAATAATCATTGAGCCAAATACATAAACATAACAATTCATAAAACATGCGGAACAATAGGAGGACTCGTCATAACTGACATCATCATGGTAGAGCCTTACATGATGCCCCAACTATCTAACTCAAGTGGGCATAGTCGCCCTGGCTTGCTAGGCGAGGGACGTATATTATGTGATATCACGAAAGAGGGGATCATTAATATTTTAAAGTATCATTATAAACCTATGGTGGCATGTAGTTATGAGACACAGGCGTAGTCCTTTGAACGCCAGGCTGCTCGGTGCTAGACACTGCTCCCAAAAATATGTACATTAGGCTCATATGTAAATCAATAACATCATTCATTGAGATTCATGGCCAAATAAACATTATCATCATTGATCCCCATTAAATACATGATTAGCCAAGAATCAAGGACCATTTAGTTGGTCAACATCATAAATCGATAAATCATGAGATCCATTTTCTAAATCATAAATCATCCTTGTGGGCATTGTCCAATACTTTATCATGTGGGCATTGTCCAATACTTTATCGTAAATCATCCTTGTGGGCATTGTCCAATACTTTATCATGTGGGCATTGTCCAATACTTTATCATGCTTGAAAATACTCAATTCGTTGAAAAACATGATTATAAACATGGGTGACTTGAAAACATGCTTTTCATAATCAATAATACATCATACATGAACATTCATCATAAACCTTGACTTTCATGAGCTTTTTATAAATGGGCATTTTAATTTGTAAAACTTGAAACATGATTTTTAATGAAATACAACATAAAACTTGCCCATAATTTGAAATTCAATAATAGTAACTCAATTAGATCAAGCCCATGTAGAGAGATCAAAATTTCATGCATTGGGTAAAAATTCCATAGAATTTAGAAAGAAAATTTCATGAATTGAAAGAGATTGGGCATGGGTATGAAAGGATTCGCCCATTCATAACCCTACATACCTGGGGAAAATCAAATCTCACCACTCCTTGAAAGCCCAATGGAAAATTTAAGGAAACCCTTGAAGAAGAAGCTTGATCACCTCTTCAATCCCTTAACTTTGCATGCATGAAAATGAATAAGCCTAGGGTGGGTTTTACCCTCAATAAATACTGATTTTCGAGCCTTAAATGATGTATTTTAGGATCCTAGGACTTAGGAATGCAAAAAATGCCCTTAATGAAATCCCTGTAAAATCTGCACTGGATGAATCAATGGACGATCCCACGAGTCGTTACATGATACCATAACTTGTGGTATCGAGTCGTTGGATCCACTGCCTCATTTCACACTTTCAGATTCATTCTCATGACTCGACAGGATGAGTCGTTTCTTCAAATGACGGGTCATTGTATCGTCCGTTGTTTCCTCCTTCAAGTCCTGTACTAGTCCTTCCCACGAGCCTCATCACGACTCATTACTTCCTCCAACAAGACGTGGTTAGCTTCCATTATATAGACTGGAAATTAAAAGCATTCTTTTCTACGATTGGTGATCACGATCCATTACTTCCCCTTAAGCTGAGGACCAGTTCTCACCATGACTCCCAGTAACGACTCATTGTATCAAACAATAGGTTGTTACTTCACTCGTCACTACCCACTGTTACCAGGACAACATCTTCCCACGGCTGCTTCTCACGGGTTATTGGTTGGACCAATAATCTATTGGGTCATCCGTTCTGTGGGATTTTTTTCAATTTCAGCCAACTCCTGTTTTTAAATTTCGGGTCTAATCTTAGAAACTTTCGAGTATTACAGAAGCTATTGGGAAATCACCAGGAGACTAGTTGTGGTGTTAAGGCTGGTTACCTGAGCCTATATCATAAAATGGTATAACACATTAAAGTATGTGATTAGTACTTTGAATGTACTGAGTATGGGAGAAGGAACTAAAATATACATATATTGAGTAATAATAAGCTGAACTGCAATACTGCAAATATAGACTGAAATCTAAAGATTTGGACTAGACTGAGAATCATGATTTTACTGGACTGAACTATACTGTGGGAAAATCTATAACCGACATGCAACCACGTGAGCTAAACGTAGAGTCCGAACGTATACCCCCCATCAGAGAAGGCCCACTGTACCTTGTCAGAGTATAGTGGCTGAACTGAGTGATTATTGTCTGGAGCCAATTCGGGCTAACAACTTACGGTGACAACATATTTCAGGGAATCTGGGGGCGCTGAACCCCGGCCCGCTCGATGCTAAGTACTACTCCCACTGAAAACATACTTATATCTAACTGGCTGATAGCTCAAAACAGATGTCCTGGAACTAAGTCAGAACTACTTATCTGAAGTATTCTGAGAGTCTAAGGACTAGAAAGAAACTATGTTCTAAGACTTATCCTAGTTGTTTTATCTGAAAGTGTCGTAACAGTCTAAAGAACGACTAAGAAGCTAATAAATTGATACTACTAAGGTTACTAAGTTTCTCAAAAGACTGATGAAAGTCAAAGTGATCAATTGATATTTCTGGAGAATACTAAGTACTGACTATAATACTAAGATTGAACATACTAAAGTATTACTTTCTATTCATGCATCTGTACTAACATTCATTAATTCGAGTTAAAATATTATAATAATACAGCATTCGTATATGAGTTCTAAATCATGAAAGTTGTATTCAAATATCACACTAAGGATCAGGGTTAAAGAAGTAATCTGTATGAATAAAACTAAGACATGAATTTTAGCTAGGAATGATCATGTAAATTCAGAGAAATAACAGGATTTTAAGAATTTCTTAACTGACTGAAAATAAATCTGCTATAGGGCTAAAATTTAGAAAGTTTTCTGAAAATAGTTTGGGACACAAGGGGAAAAGGAAACCCTTATTGAAGTCCCACATACCTGGAGGAAAATCCTTGAGAAAGTACTCGGATTTTTGAGAAGGAGAAGAAGCCATAATTCTAGCCTGAAGTAGTCTGTTTGAGTTTTTTACGGTGAGTTTTTGCGTGTTTTGGAAAGAATAAGGAGGGAGGGTCATCTAATCCCCTAAATCCCCTTCTAAAAATTCCCAATACGACATAGTTTATGAGTTAGGATCTTAGGGTTTTGCAAAAATAACCTTGGAAACATGTTATTAAAAATTCTACGTGTCAGGTGGTATGACTCAACCTACGACTCGTACCAGGATCATACGATCCATACTAGCGTCCGTGGTTAGGGGCCTTGCTCAACACCATTCTCTGATGTTTTCCATAGAAGTCTACCATGATCCATGAGATCTTACTATGGGTCTTACTACGATTTGTAGCTTTCTTAAAGCCTTTTGAATATTTCTTTGAAACTCAAATCACGACTGGATGATACGATCCATACCCGCCTACCATGAGTCGTACCTTGGCTCGTAGTTTTTCTCAGAATTTCTGACCTTTTCTCTGAACTTTTTCACGACTGGTCAGTACGATTTGTACCATGGTGGTACGATTCGTGACATGCAGTCGTGGCTTCTCCCAGATACCTATACTATTTTCCCCGACCCTTCTGTTATGAGTCCTGGTACGACTCATACAATTGTCATACAAGTCGTTCTGTGACTTGTACTGAGGCCTTTGTCACCCCCCCTTTTCGTCTTCCCATTTCAAAAAGGATTTTGAAAAGCGTTTTTTCAATTAAAGTGATATTTTGAAAAGGGATCATTTATTTAAAGAGTCGCCACTTGGAATTGAATTTTGGTGTTCCAAGTCACTTTATTGAATCCCTAATCAAAAGGAAAGTTTGACTCTAAAGTTATTGGTCTGCGCATTGAAAATTCGAGTAAGAAATTCTGTTGACCAAGGGGAAGTATCAGACACCCCTCGAGCCCCGTGGTTCTACCACAGTCACTTTATTGGTGCATATTTGGCTTAAATTAATTCTTGGATAAAATACATTTTGTTTGCTTTATATTACTATTGCCTTGCCTGCTTTGCTTATTTATTTCTTCTTTTTTGTGAAAGATTTTAAATTAATTCGCAATCTTTCTCACTCCCTCATAATTATTTGATAAATATGTAATTATAAAGGCTTGTTTAATTTTATAAAATTACATCTACAATTAAATATATAATATGAAATATTTGTATTGCATCAATAAAACTGTATATAATAAATACGTAATTTAATATCTGTAATTATATATCTAAATTAATATAAGGTTATTGTGATTATAAAAATATGGATATGTAATAAAATATAATATAAATTTATATTATAATTATAATATTACAATAATTTATAATACATATGAAATAATTGATAAATTATAATAGTTTATAATCATATATTATAATTGTAATATTACTATAATATTAATCATTATTGTAAACTATTATAAATTATAATTTATTATATAATTATTTAATCAAGGGGCCGGGTTAAGGAGTATAGCCACACACATAACCTTTCAAATTATTCGTTTACACTAGCTAAGGAATGTAACCGTACACATGATCAATACATTTTCTTGGAGCGTATATATATGTGTGTGTGTATATATATGTATGTATATTTAAAACATGCTTGTCATCACTAGCAAAAGAAATAAAATCATATTATAAAAAAAAATTCATGATATCAACACATAAATTAATCATCTATATTATTTAATCTTCCACATGATTTATTTTAGAATTTGTCTGCGTTAGGAAGAAAATAAAACAAAACAACTTCTGTTATGAAATAATAAAGAAAGAACAAGAATATTATAGAGAAAGAGAGAAGGAGAGAAGTTCTTATTTCTCTTGATGGGATGAAATACAATGAAGGAGAACCCCTCTATTTATAGGGATAATTTCTCCTAACTTTTCTCCAAAAGATAGACTTTCACAATGATATAAACACATGTATCCAGTACAATACAAATACCTTTATAGACATTCACTACAACACAAATATGTTTATAACACTCCCCCTTGAATGTCTATTTGATAGATAATATGCCTCGTTAAAACCTTACTAGAAAAAACCTAGTGGGAAAAAATCTAGTGAAGGAAAAAGAGTACACATATCTAATAATACGCATTTTGGCTGCCTCATTAAAAACCTTACAAGGAAAACCCAGTGGGACAAAACCTCGCAAGGGAAAAAGAGTACAGCGCGTATTAACTCCCCCTAATGAGAACATCCTTGAATCTTTGCATCCCGATCTTGTGCACCATCTTTTTGAAAGTTGCAGTTGGTAGAGATTTGGTGAATAAATCAGTCACATTGTCACTTGAATGAATCTGTTGCACATTAATATCACCATTCTTTTGGAGCTCATGTGTGTAGAAAAACTTTGGCGAGATATGCTTCGTTCTATCTCCTTTTATGAATCCTCCCTTTAGTTGTGCTATGCATGCAGCATTATCTTCATACAAAATTGTGGGTACTTTGTCACAGTTCAAACCACATTTTTCTCTAGTGAGATGTATCATGGACCTCAACCACACACATTCTCAGCTTGCTTCATGAATAGCTATTATCTCAGTATGATTTGATGAAGTAGCTACGAGAGACTGCTTTGTAGATCTCCAAGATATGGCAGTACCTCCACATATGAACACGTAGCCAGTTTGAGATCGAGCTTTGTGTGGGTCAGATAAATACCAGCATCAGCATAACCAACAAGATCGGGACTTGCTAACAAATTAACCGAATGTTATGCCTTGTAGTATTAGCAAGATATATTAGTGCATCAATCACACTAAGATATGGTACTTCAGGACCAAGAACTTCCTCATATAAGAATTATGAACAAGTTTAAAGAAACTTGTAAATGCTTCAGGCATTTCGAATCCTTCATGATTTTCATACAAATTTTGTCAAGTGATAACATTAATTATGCGTGACATCTTCTAGTGTCTGGACTACAGGTCCAATAAGCTTTATTCTTATCAATACGCATCATTTCACTTGATAATTATTTCTACATCAACAGGCTTTAATAGACGTAGAATTCAGATACTCACAATCTTTTACAATATTGCGCACTATATTGTATCAAAAATATCGTCGACGATCAGTTCCAATGTGACATAACTTATTGAGATCTCTTCATTTTTCGTCATTTTCAGGTACCTGAACCTTTGCCAAGGTTTTATGAAGTGTTATGTCGTGGTGCTTTCTTAAAGCACTTGCCTTATCATTATGACCATCTTAATCATTTGCTCCTCTCCTTCTTCAAGGAGTTCTACATTTGGAACCGTTTGGTCTATCACACTTCAGGCGTCTCAAGACCCTGTCCTTCAAGGACCTCTCATTGGAGCATTTGCAACTGAAAAATAGAGTTAGCAAATATATCTGGCAATTGATTTGCAATATTTTGCAAGTGAATTATCTATTGAACTTTAAGTTCACTTTTTCTTTTTCCCGAGGATCTAGATAATTCATCCCACACTCAATTTTCAGTTGCTAATCACTTCTCCCCCTAATGTTAGAAAAACTAACATTTATCCCCCAAACTCATTTGGGGACCCGTCTTTGTGCGTTGTGGTGGAGCAACTGAATCATATATCGCACATTCAAATTTTTAGATGGAATTATTTGGTTCCTGATCTTGAACCAATTGTGATAGGGGAACCTTGTTGGCTTGATGCATTCAAGTGTTGCTATATGTTAAATAAATATATCTCATACCAAATTTTATTTGGGAGTTTTATTCTCATAACCAATGATTTAGCTATAATTGGAGGCATACAATTTTTGCTAAACCAACATAGATATGAATCAGCATTATCAACATGATTTTATAATTTGGAACTATGCTCTTAATTTAATAATTCGAGCAACAACCTTACAAAAATCAATTGCAAGTTGATATCAAAACACATGTGACCATTCCATAGATGCATCTATTAGCAAACGGTTCACATGGTAGGTGAATGGGCCCATATTCACCTTTTTATAAGTTTCAAAATTTCACGGAATATAATTCCAACCTTAGCTGATCAAGATCATTCTATCACGAGAACAAGCAACACAAGAGAATTCTTGAAGAATCTTTTATTTCTTCAACATATAGCCACGTGAATTCTCAATTATTTTTGCATCACATTTGAATCGGGATGGCCAACCAGTTATGCCAACTTATTTCAGTAAACTTCTAGTTTACTTTCGTATGTGATTTCATCATCATACCCATATTTATGTACTACAAATAAAAAAAACGGCGGGTAATCTTTTACATAAATATTTATAACCCGCTTCAATTGTAGTAGCATGAAGATATTAGATCTTCCCATAATTTATAGTCTCAAATTTTTTTCCAATGACCTTGAAACTTATAAGTTTCCTTTTGAGACTTACTATAACAATTTCATTCCTTCAGGTAGTAATACATTAACTCTTCCGGAGCTCTCAATTAATTTTGTATACTACCACATATTCAATCATATCAAAATAGTTTCTCCACATAGTTTCAACTTTGAAACAATTTTGAATGTTGATGAGCTATACTCATGAACGGACTTATAGTCTTGATGGATCCAATGAATCCAATCATATCGTGCCTTTGGGTGGATGACCATCTTCAGGTGGTCATACCTTTCTTTTAGGCTATTCCACAAAACAAGTGGATCCTTAATCGTGAGATATTCAGTTTTAAGAATTTCGTCAAGATGATGACGCAAGAATATCATAGCCTTAGCACGATCTTGATTTGATGCTTTGTTTTCACTTTTAATGGTGTCTCCAAGACCCATTGCATCCATATGGATTTTTGATGCTTTGTTTTCACTTTTAATGGTGTCTCCAAGACCCATTGCATCCATATGGATTTTGATGCTTTGATTTCACTTCAGGGACTAGATCTGTATTAGATCTATATTTGTAACATTTATCAAAAGTTCTCAATTTCTCATTCTTCAGGAATGGAACATGATCATCTAAATATGCCTTAACCACATAAGGTATGATAGCTCAGAACCTCTTTTAAGATATTGCTACTTCGGGAGCAAATCGAGGTATGCATAGATGATTTCTCTTACATATTTTCACAATATTGTTCTGCTGGAACAAATATATTTTCACAATATTGTTCTTCTAGAACAAATATATTTTTCACAATATTGTTCTTTTAGAACAAATATATTTTTCACTATATTGTTCTTCTGGAACAATTATGAGGCATGAATTGCCAAGTGAATCAATAAGTCGTTCCTCAAGTTCATATACAAAATCGATATTGTTATTAGTAAATACATAAATATCAAGAAATACTAACCTTTATCTTTCTAAGAAAACTTTGATTTTTCTTACCTCAGATCTTTCAAAGTGAGTGCTCAAGGTAGAGACTCGTGCTGATAACGTGTTATGAAATAATAAATAAAGAACAAGAATATTATAGAGAAAGAGAGAAGGAGAGAAGTTCTTATTTCTCTTGATGGGATGAAATACAATGAAGGAGAACCCCTCTATTTATAGGGATAATTTCTCCTAACTTTTCTCCAAAAGATAGACTTTCACAATGATATAAACACATGTATCCAGTACAATACAAATACCTTTATAGACATTCACTACAACACAAATATGTTTATAACAACTTCCTTTTTCTCATTTTATTTTTCTTTTTCTCTATTACATTTTCCTTTTTTTCTTATAATCTGTTAGTTTTTTTCTGTTTCTTTCATTTTCTTCTCTTTTCTTTTCTATCTTTTTTTGTTTTTATCGTCTGTTTATATTCTCCTTTCTTTTCTCTTTATTTATTTATTGTTTTAACTTTTGGTCAAAGTTAATTCTATTTTTTCTAGCATTTAAATATATCAATGACAAAGAGAAGAAAAAAATAACTAGTCAAATAAAATTATTTAACCCTTCCTAATATTATATTGTTAATCATAGTAACAATAAAAATTAAAAAATTATTATGTTTTTAGAATTTGATAATCGTGAAATTTATGAGAAATTATCACTATTAATTATTTTAAATGCAAAATCACTTAATATTTATCTAACTAAATCAAATATTTAATTATTTAAATCAACATCCAAATATGCTAACTCAAAATATAAATGAATAAATAAAAGAATAGGATTTAATAGTATGTTCATCTATAACAAAATTCGATTGAAATTAGAGACGCAATAACAATCCAAAAAGAAGAACTTATCGCCTTTTGACAAGCTTCAGACTAGTTCTAACCCTGATCCTTCTTCATCGGATCTGTCAAAGCCTTGCCTCTTTCCTATCTTCCGACTTGTTAATCTCGATAAATTCACATGATCAAATAATACTTGCAAATAGAAGTTGTACTTTGAGATATATAACAAATAAATATTTAAACATAGGACTCATATAATTGTGACATTAAATTATACAAAGAAGTTTAAATTACCTTTCGTGAAAATTAATTCACAACAAGAAAACGGCTACAATCTACATATTTTCAAAGTCAAGGATAACTAACTTTTAGTAGGTTCACAAATCCAAAACCGCGAACTTAACCTCAAACTCTGAATTAATTCTCACACAATTTTTCTCTGAATACTCTTTAAAATGTATATTTTTCAACTTTTCCCTCTTTTTTTTCCTGCTCTTTATGATTTTTTCTTTGTTCTTCCGTCTCTTTGATTTTTTTTCTATTCCGTCCCCCCTCCTTCTGTGTTTGTGGTGTGTGCACGTGCTTTTATATTGTTTTGTATTGTCTGCCATATGTGTGCAGATGATAGGGGAAGATGAGATAAACATGAGAGAGAGTGGGAAACAGGAGGGAGTTGTGCAGGTGAGGAATTTAGGTTAGTGGCGCGAGAGATGAGAGAGTTAGGATTAGTATTTCTGTTTTTTGTCTTTTTGTTATATGATAAAGGATAATAATAAAAATATTAACTAATTATTTTTAAATTAATAAAATATAAAAAAGTTAAATAATTGGTCAAGAAAAAACTGTACCAAACTAATATACTAAAATTAATTTTCTTTTTTTTTTATAAAAAAATTGAAAGTAATCTTATCCTAAAATATGGCTCTATTTTTTTTGTAGTTTTCATCTTTTAAAATAGACTTACTAAAAATGAAATAAATATCAAAAATTTTAATTTAATCCAAAAATATATATTTAAATATTAAAATGGCATATCACCTTAGGTTGGTAAAAAATTAGGTGTTTAAAGTATGCCTCTATTTGCTTGAAAACATGGAGAGTTTTCAGGTAAAGAAGTAAACAATGTGACTGATTTTTTACCGAAACATATATATAAAGTGCGAAAAGAAAAAAATATAATAGTACAAAAATAATAAATAAAAAGATTAAAAATTAAAGAGGTGGGACCGAGCCCTGACTTTTGGCAGTCTACATATCTCGGGTAATAAGAGAATCAAGTCACATGTAGTTCAAATGGATAGATGGATGAAATTAGGATGAGTTGAAGAGTCGAGTGAGGTTCGGTCGAGGTTCTGGTTTGTGGCTTCTGTTGTTACATCAAAAATAAAAAATACAAGATTCTATCTACTCTACTTTTCTTGGCTCTGTTCTTTCCGGTCTTTATTTTGGATCTTCAGTTATCACCACATCTTCTTCTAGTGGGTAAGTTGATCTCAAAATTTGATCTTGAGATTAGGATTTGAGACTTGAATTTGCTACTTGGATTGAGTTGTTGACGCTTTTCCAAATGATAATTCGTTGGATATCCTTGTTTCTTGATTAAACTTAAGCTGAAAAGATAAATCTTGAGATGCTAGGCCACAATATGTGTCATATCAAAATTGACTCTAGCTGTCTTTGAGATTGAATATTCTTGAGTAATAATCAAATCTGAGCTTTTCAAATAAACCTGCAAGCCACCAAAGACAAACAAAAGCAAATAAAATTTTCTGCCCCAATTTGCACTAAGGAAGTAAGTTATTAGTAAAATTAAAAATTATTTTCTCTAATAGAACAGAAGAAAATGACAATAATTTAAACTAGATATGAAAAATAAAATATGAGATCTTTGTTTCCTAAAATGCAACCAGGGATGTTGTACTCTGTGAAGAAGAAAATAGTTTTTTTTTAAAAAAAAGTTAAAAAATGCTACCAGGTGATGTTGTACCTGTGAAGCCACGAAAAGAGGATAGCGGTTTTTGTTCCCGAAAATGCAACCAGGGATGTCGTACCATGTAAAGTCATGAAAAGAAATAGAAATTTTTATTTCCTAAGATGCAACCAGGGGATGTCGTACCCTATAAAGCTATGAAAAAAATAGAATTTTTTGTTCCCTAAAATGCAACTAGGGGATGTCGTACCCTGTGAAGCAATGAAAAGAAAATAGGAGTTGTTGTTCCCTAAAATGCAACCAGGGGATGTCGTACCCTGTGAAGCCATGAAAAGAGAAGATAGAGATTTTTGTTCCTTATAGTGCAACCAGGAAATGTCGTATCCTATGAAGAAATGAAAAGAAGATAGGGTTTTTTTTCTCTAAAATGCAATCGAGGAATGTCATATCCTGTGAAGCATTGAAAAAATAATAGGAGTTTCTATTCCCTAAAATACAACCATGGGATGTCATACCCTGTGAAGTCATGAAAAAAGAAGATAGAGATTTTTGTTCCCTATAGTGCAATCAGGGAATGTCGTATCCTGTGAAGCCATGAAAAAAAATAGAAATTTTGTTCCCTAAAATGCAAGCAGGGAATGTCGTACCCTATGAAGCCAAGAAAAAAAAATAGGCCTACGTTTTTGAGACAGAGGAACTTTGAAACTTTTTTTGATTTTTTGATTTTTTTAAAAAATAGATTTTTTTAAGAAAAAATAAAAACGCCCCAATTTTAAATTAGGGATAATAAATTTTTTGTGTGTGTGAGATCGAGTCCTATAGTAGAACTGCCTACGTATCATGTCATAACAAGAATCAGGTCAACCGTAGTTCATAAAACATGAAGGGTTTTTTTGAAGGTCCTTTAATACTAGAGAATCAAGAGATAGAGATCAGTTTATTGATTGAGCATGTCTTGATTTCAGTTGATACCAACAATTACTATTATGCATGAGAATCACCGCCAATTACTTTTAGACAAAACCCAGGGTCAACTTAGAAGTAATTCCTACAGTTTCAAATGGTACCTCAAACATACTTAAGTATTGACAAGATTTGTTCTTCTTGCCTCAATCAAAGATTTAAAATTATTTTTATTCTCATGTTTCAAGTGCCCTTACCACAAATAAAGTTCTAATTCACACACAATAGAGACATTTAGATCAAAGGATGTTTTGGGAGCCACTCACACTCAGAAAGATGTCCAATGCATGCAATTAAGATTACCATATGCTTGGCCCTCATTTAGATATCCACTAATTTGAGAACACTCTAAATGAGATCAAATAGGACTTGTCATTGTCTTGTAATATAGGCTTAAGGATAGGTAGGATATTTATTTGGGGATCGTGTGACTATTCACTCTTTAAGTATTGCAGTATACTCTCAATATTTTTTGTATCTTTGTACTTGATCTTCATTTGTTTTGCTATTTCTTCTCATTGTTTTGTTTTTACTTTCTTCCTCTCTATTTTTTTTGTGTTTTTTCCTCCTCTTTGTTGGAGTTCTTTTTTTGTAGTCTTTTCTTTTTTTTTTCTTGTAATTTTTTTCATAATTATTTTTTTTTTGCTTTTACATTTTTCGCCTTTCTCTTTGTCATTCAACTTTAGATCTTTGTCGGTGTGCTTAGGGAGGTGGGGCCAAAGGGGTAGTGCATTTATACACTTAAACGGATATAGGCTGAAATGTGGTTATCCAAATAAAAAGGAATTAAACTCAAAAGGGGAACACTAAGGATCATATATCATTCGGTAGGCTTGAAAGGTACAATCGGATAAAAAAGCCTATAATCCTTTCCATAATCAAATGTTGCTCAAAATTTTGTCTCTACAAACATTCGGGTCAAGTTCTAGATCAACAAAGTAATATCATTGAACTTTCAATCTAAAGCTCACCATACAATACACATGAAATGATGAGATTAGATTTTTTTTAATCTTGACTTTAAACAAGAGAATTTCTCAAGTATCATTAAATTACAATTAAGAGGTGCCAAAAGAATTTACGGTTCACAACAAAATTGGTTCTTTCTATCATGTCAATTCATTTAACACTTGTTTCTTTCTCGTGCATACTCCTAAATATATACCGGTACCAATCAATTCAACAAATTATTTTTTTTATCTATTTTTTTTAAATGGGACCGTACCCAAAAGGAGGGTTGCCTACATATCTTATTGAAACAAGAATCAAGTCAAACGTAGTCGGAGGATCAAAAGTAAAGTAAAGAAATCTTTTTTTTGGATTGTTTGAATAAGGAATAAAAACTGTTCTTTTTGAATTATTGAAATAAGAAAATAAAAAAAGATCCTCTTTTTTTTTGGTGAAATCTTTGATGAAGGATCAAGAACTTGAGTAGAGCTGCCTCGAAGAAAGAATTAGATTCACATAGTTCATTAAACTTGAAATATGAAGTAAACAAAACTTTTTTTTTAGATGTTCAAATAAGAAATAAGAACTTTTCTTTTTTGGATTATTGAATAAGAAAGAAATATTTTTTTCAAAATTTTTGAATAAGAATCACCAAACCTGAGGAGGGCTACCTACGTATCTCATCGATAAGAGAATCGGGTGCACCTAGTTCGTGAAATTTGAATATGAAGTAAGAAAACTTTTTTTTATTTCAAATAAGAAAAAAAACTTCTTTTTTTCCGAATTATTGTATAAGGATTAAATTTTTTTTTTGAACTCTTAAATAAGTATCACCGAACCCAATGAGAGTTGCCTACATATCTCATCATGATTATGAGAACCAGGTGTGCGTAGTTCGTGATCGGAAGTAACAAATTTTTTTTTGAACTTAGTGATAAAATTTCTTTTTCTTTTCTTGTTTCTGAATAAGGAAAAGAATATCTTTTTTTTAAAAAATTAAATAAGGATCACCGAACCCAAAGAAGGTTACCTACATATCTCATCGAGATGAGAATCAGGTGCGCGTAGTTCGTCATCAGAAGTAACAAAATTTTTTGAACTCAGTGATAATTTTTTTTTGTTTTTAAATAAGGAAAAAATATATTTTTTTAAATTTTAAATAAGAATCATTGAACCTGAAGGGGGTTGCGTACGTATCTCATCACGATGAGAATCAGGTGCGCGTATTTCATTATCAGAAGTAACATTTTTTTTTGAACTCAGTGATAATTTTTTTTTTGAATAAGGAAAAAGAATATTTTTTTAAAAATTTTAAATAAGGATCACCGAACCCAAAGAGGGTTGTCTACGTATCTCATTGAGATGAGAATCAGGTGCACATAGTTCGTCATCGGAAGTAACAATTTTTTTTTTGAACTCAATAATAAAATTTCTCTTTTTTTGTTTTTGAATAAGGAAAAGAATTTTTTTTTTAAAAAAATTAAATAAGGATCACCGAACCCGAAGAGGGTTGCCTATATATCT
The DNA here is from genome assembly GCA_035772735.1 of Datura wrightii. Lineage (NCBI taxonomy): Eukaryota > Viridiplantae > Streptophyta > Magnoliopsida > Solanales > Solanaceae > Datura > Datura wrightii. The sequence continues at coordinate 56,584,025 of JASDFA010000010.1, read as the reverse complement.
CATCAAGATGAGAATCAAGTGCACGTAGTTCGTCAGGATCAAAAGTAAAGTAAATAGAGATTTTATTTTTTTGGACTTTTGAATGAGCAATAAATCTTTTTTCTTTTGGATTCATGAATAAGAAATAAATTTTTATTTTGTCTTTTTGTGAATTTTTTAATAAGAATCACCGAACACGAAGAGGGTTGCCTACGTATTTCATCGAGATGAGAATTAGGTGCACATAGTTCTTCAAGATAACAAAAACAGGTTCGGTTTTTTTTCTTTTTCTTTTTAATATTTTTGAAGATTGACACCAAACAACTTTCAGAATTTTATTTTAAACGGATTTTTTTAAGGATAATCTTTTTATTTTTCTTATTTCCTTGATCACTTTAAAATCAGTTAACATGCAAAAACCTTCCCAATAAATGCATTTTCAGATAACATATAAAAAATAAACATGGTGGCCTTTGAAAGAGGTACCTGTCTTAGATGACTCAGTCCCTGTGCCGAGTTCCACTAGGTCAAATGCACGTGATGCAAACAAAGTGTAGCCTATAGAAGGTAATCATTGTTTGTGGTTTTGTTTTGCTAGGTTCAACATCCTGAATGGAAAGGTGTCTAGACAGACTTACCCGAGTTGACAACTCGACTCAGGGAGGGTCAGTTTATCGGTAGCAGAGATTTGTGGTTTCACGGGTGGTCCAACCCCATCTAACATGTGTGACTAATAATCCTAAATCGGAGCGTAACCATACACAGGCTCATCTCAGTCAAACTTCTTTTTAGAGCATATCCGCACACAACTGTGGTGAAAATGTTCAACGACTCAGAGGGGTGCATGAGAGAAGACAGTTTTTATATATAATCACAAAATATCAAAGCGAAAAATAAGCGAGCAAAGAACACATTAAGACAACAGACATAATACATATATAGAAAAAAATAAAGAAAAACCAAACATGAATCAATATATAATGCTCGAATTCTAGTTATTCCCAGCAAAGTCGCCATCTGTCACATCCTTTTTTTTTTTCCGTCTTCCAATTTCAAAGAAGATTTTGAAAATAGTTTTTTCCAATTAAAGTGACATTTAAAAAAGAGATCATTTATTTACAGAGTTCCAACTTGGAATTGAGGTTTGGTATTTCATGTCACCTTATTGAATCCCTAATCAAAAGAAAAGTTTGACTCTAAAGTTATTGGTCTATGCACTAGAAATTCGAGTAAGAAATTTTGTTGACCGAGGGGAAGGTGTCAGGCATCCCTTGAGCCCGTGGTTCTAGCACGGTCGCTTTATTAACGCATAACTGTTTAAATTAATTCTTGGATAAAATATTTTTTTTATATTACTATTGCCTTGCCTGCTTTGGTTATTTATTTATTCTCTTTTATGAAAAGTTTTAAATTAATTCGCAATTTTTATCGCTCCCTCATAATTATTTGATAAATATGTAATTATAAAGTCTTGTGTAATTTTATATGATTACATCTATAATTAAATATATAATATAAAATATCTATATTGCATCAATAAAATTATACATATATAATAAAAATATAATTTAATATCTGTAATTATATATCTAAATTAATAAAAGGTTATTGTGATTTATATAAATATAGATAACAAATAAAATATGATATGAATTTATATTATAATTGTAATATTACTATAATATTAATCACTATAAAATTATAAATTATTATAAATTATAATTTATTATATAATTATTTAATCAAGGGGGTTAAGGAGCGTAACCGCACATAAAACCTTTAAAATTATTCGTTTGCACTAGCCAAGGAACATAACCATACACATGGTCAACACATTTTCTTTGAGTGTCAAGGATCGTAAACGCATGCATGACAATAAAATTAAATAGATATCAATTAAAAATCAATAATCAAAAAAAAATGATCAACAAAATTGTCTAAAGAAAAATTAATTTTGTTAATTAAAACAAATACTACCTTGTTACTATATGTTTATAATATTAATATTACTAATATAATAATTTTACTTGGAGAATAATATATATATATATATATAACAAGAAATACATGATATCAACACATAAATTAATTATCTATAGTATTTAATCTTCTACATGATTTATTTTAGAATTTGTCTGCATTAGGAAGAAAACAAAACAAACAACTTCCTCTTTTTCATTTTATTTTTCTTTTTCTCTATTATATTTTCCTTTTTTCCTTATATTCGGTTAGTTTTTTTTCTATTTCTTTCATTTTATGTTCTGTTTTTTTCTTTTTCTTTTCTTTTCTATATTTTTTTGTTTTTATCGTCTGTTTTATGTTTTCCTTTCTTGTTCTCTTTATTTATTTATTGATCTAACTTTTTGTCAAAGTTAATTTTATTTTTCTAGCATTTAAATATATCAATAAAAAAGAAAAAGATTAATCAAATAAAATTTAACCCTTGATAATATTATATTGTTAATCATACTAAAAATAAAAATTAAGAAATTATTATATTTTTTAGAATTCGATAATCGTGAAATTCATGAGAAACGATCACTATTAATTTTTTTAAGTGCAAAACCACTTCATATTTATCTAACTAAATTAAATATTTTATTTTTAATATCAACATCCAAATATGCTAATCAAAATATAAATGAATAGATAAAGAAATATGATTTAATAGCCTGTTCATCCAGAACAAAATTCGATTGAAATTAAAAATGCAAATAACAAATCAAAAAAAAGAACTTATCATCTTCCGACTCGCTAATCTCAAGGCTTCAAGATAAATACACATGATCAAACAATACTTGCAAATAGAAGTTGCATTTTGAGATATATAATAAATAAATATTTAAACATAGGACTCATATAATTGTGACATTAAATTATACAAAGAAGTTTAAGCGTTACCATTTGTGAAGATTAATTCACAACAATAAAACGGCTACAATCCACATATTTTAAAGTCAACAATAGCTAATTTCTAGCAAGTTCACGTATCCAAAACTGCGAACCAAACCTCAAACTCTGAATTAATTTCTCATACAATTCTTTTCCCAAAACATTTAAAAATATATATATATTTTTTTTACTTTTCCCTCCATTTTTTTTCCTTCTCTATGATTTTTTTCTTTGTTCTTCCGTCTCTTTGAATTTTTCTTCCGTTTCGTTCCTCCTCCTTCTATGTTTGTGGGGTGTGTGTGCGCTTTTATATTATTTTGTATTGTCTGTCATGTGTGTGTAGATGATAGGGGAAGATGATAAACATGGAGAGAGTGGGAAACATGAGGGAGTTGTGCAGGTGAGGAATTTAGGTTAGTGGCGTGAGGGATGAGGGGAGTTGGGATTAGTATTTCTATTTTTTTTTATACGAAAAAGGATAATAACAATAATATTAATTAATTATTTTTAAATTAATAAAATATAAAAAAGTTAAACAGTTGGTCAACAAAAAAATGTAACCAGCAAATATACTAAAATTAATTTTCTTTTCTTTTGAAACTGAGAGTAAACTATCCTAAAATGTGACTTTATATTTTTTAGTTTTCAATTCTTTTAAAATAGGCTTACTAAAAATGAAATAAATATTAAAATCTTTAATTTAGTCCAAAAAAAATATATTTAAATACTAAAATGGCATATGACCTTAGGTTCAGTAAAAAATTAGGTGTCTACAACCTCGTTTCCAGTGTTCTGCATGATCACATTTTTAGTCTAAAGGCTAGTCCTAGGAGTTTCTGGGGTGTTAGAATGTTAGGACAAAATATATTTATTTAGCCATTATTTGTCTCATATTTTAGTACTTTTAATTATCTTTTGAGTATTGATTATATTATTTTGTGCTAAATATTATATGTAACTCTCACTGTTCTATTTTCATTGTTAGGATAAGATTTGCACACTCATTAATAAAAAATTAATTGAAATGATAATTTGACCCCTACAGAATCAGTTGAGCTAGCAGTGTTTCGGTTGCGGGACATAGCTGTATTATGGTACGAGAGTTGGGAAAGGTCTCGAGGGAGAGATGTTACCCCTCCGACCTGGTCCAGCTTCTCGGAGGCCTTCTTGGACCGTTATTTGCCACGGGAGATCCAGTAGGCCCAGATGGATCAGTTTTTGCATTTGGAGCAGGGGGCGAGGAGTGTACGAGAATATGCCCTACAGTTTGACTCCCTAGCCCGCTATGCTCCAGCTTTTGTGGACACTATGCCATCAAGAGTCCACCGGTTCATTATGGGTCTGAACCCGGAATACATTGAAGCATGCATGACGGCTACGTTACAAGAAGATATGGATATTGCCCGAGTACAGGCCTTTGCCCAGACCATTGAGGGCCTTAGACAGCGGCAACAGGGAAGTAGACAGACAAATCAGGAACGGCGCCGCAGAGACAGATCAGATGGAATGCAGAGGGAGGTTCAGAGAGGACCCAGGCCCCGATTGTCAGACAGGCCCCCTAGACCCCCACCTCCATCACAACAGCAGAGGGGTGGATTTATTCGTCGAGGGCAGTCAGAGTCTGGTGGCAGTTTTCGAACAGTAGATTCCCCGCAGTAGAGAAGGGGAGAGCAGAGCAGATTTACACCCCCACCCTACCCTAATTGCGGCCGACCTCACATCGGAGCTTGTAGATATGGCTCCTCGGAGTGTTATATTTGCGGGCAGGAGGGGCACCGCATGAGAGATTGTCTGGCCAGGGGACAAGAGAGCAGAGATAGTCAGGACAGGGGATCCGCAGGGCCACGAGCTCCAGCAGCCTCGGCAAGGCGTAGACCCTCAGGTACAGCAGGTAGATGCCGAGGTAGATTAGGAGCCTCCAGTTCAGGTACGGGCTCAAGCCGTACGTATGCATTACCAGGGAGACAGGACTCAGAGGCGTCTCTAGATGTAGTGACAGGTATGATGACTATTTGTTCATGCCCTGCTTATGTACTGATTGATCTAGGGTCCACTCTGTCATATATTACCCCATTTGTGGCTCGAAAGTTTAATGTCGCACCAGAGTTATTATAGCATCCCTTTTCAGTATCTACACCCGTTGGTGACTCCATTATAGCTAGTAGAATTTATTGAGGGTGTACAGTAGAGGTTGCTGATCGCCAGACTATAGTAGATCTGGTAGAGTTAGAAATGATTGATTTCGATGCCATTATGGGTATGGATTGGTTGGTGCCATGCTATGCCAACGTAGAATGTTGGACCAAGACGGTCCGATTCCACTTTCCAGGAGAGGCAGTGCGAGAGTGGAAAGGCAGCACAACTACTCCAAAAGGGTAGGTTTATTTCCTACCTTCAGGCGAGGAAATTGATAACAAAGGGATGTATCTACCACCTAGTCAGGGTTCAGGATGTTTGGGTAGAATCTCCGACACTTCAGTCTGTTCCGGTGGTGAATGAATTCCCTGATGTATTTCCAGACGAGTTACCTGGTATTCCCCCAGAAAGGGAGATAGGTTTTGCAATTGTTGCTACCAGGCACTCAGCCTATATCAATTCCTTCGTATCACATGGCTCCTGCTGAACTCAGAGAATTAAAGGAGCAGCTGAGGGACATGCTAGATAAGGGTTTTATCAGGCCGAGTACTTCACCGTGGGGTGCGCCAGTTCTATTTGTGAGAAAGAAGGATGGCTTGCTCCGCATGTGTATAGATTACCGGCAGCTGAATAAAGTTACAGTAAAGAATAAGTATCCGCCTCCCAGAATAGATGATTTGTTTGATCAGCTACAAGGGGCCAGATATTTCTCCAAGATTGACTTACGATCCGGATATCATCAGGTTCGAGTTCGTGAAAGAGACATTCCCAAAACGGCTTTCAGGACCCGATATGGACACTTTGAATTCCTAGTTATGTCCTTTGGGTTGACAAATTCCCCAGCAATATTCATGGACCTGATGAATAGCATTTTTAGACCATACCTGGACCTGTTCGTGATAGTGTTTATTGATGATATTCTGGTGTATTCTAGCTCTGAAGCAGATCACCAGGCTCATTTACGGACAGTGCTCCAGATTCTCAGGGACCGTCAATTATATGCTAAGTTCTCCAAGTGGGAATTCTGGCTGAACTCAGTAGCCTTCTTGGGGCATATTGTGTCGGATACTGGCATACAGGTTGACACGCTGAAGATAGCAGCAGTTAAAACCTGGCCTAGGCCTACCACTCCGACCGAAGTCCGCAGTTTTCTGGGGTTAGCGGGATATTATAGGAGATTTGCTGAGGGATTCTCTACTATAGCGGCACCTCTGACCAAACTGACGTAGAAAGCAGCGAAGTTTCAGTGGACAGAGGCATGTGAGCAGAGCTTCCAGGAGTTAAAAGACAGATTAACCTCCGCCCCAGTGTTAGCATTGCCACAAGGTACAAAGGGTTATTCAGTGTATTGTGACGCATCAGGCATTGGGTTGGGTTGTGTGTTGATGCAGCATGGTAAGGTGATTGCGTATGCTTCCAGGCAACTGAGGAAACATGAAAAGAATTACCCTACCCACGACCTGGAGTTAGCCGCAGTGATCCACGCCTTAAAGATATGGAGACATTACTTGTATGGTGTCCATGTGGATATTTTCACAGATCATAGAGCCTACAGTATATCCTCACCCAGAGGGAGTTGAATTTGCGACAACGTCGCTGGTTGGAGCTATTAAAAGATTATGATGTGGATATTCTGTATCATCCGGGAAAAGCCAACGTAGTAGCAGATGCTCTCAGCCGTAAATCCATGGAAAGTTTGGCATATTTGCAGCCCGAGCAACGGGAGTTAGTTAGGGAGATACATCAATTAGCCAGCCTAGCCGTTCGTATAGCAGACACAGAGGACAACAGAGCGTTAATTCAGAACACCGCCATGTCATCATTAGTTGTGGAAGTAAAAAAATGGCAGTACGAGGATCCTGACCTGATCCAGCTCAAAGACAGAATCCAGCAGGGTAAAGCGCCAGATTTTCAGATAACTGAGGAAGAAGTGCTGTTATGTAAAGGCCGCCTCTGTGTTCCAGATGTTTCAGGGCTCCGCCAGCAGATTATGAACGAGGTACATTACGCCCGTTATTCTCTTCACCCCGGTGCGACAAAAATGTACCATGATATCAAGGAGAATTATTGGTGGCCAGGAATGAAAAGAGAACTTGCTGAATTTGTAGCCCAGTATCCTAACTGCCAACAGGTAAAGGCGGAACACCAGAAACCAGGCGGGTTAACTCAGGACATAGCTGTGCCTCTCTGGAAATGGGAAGCAGTGAATATGGATTTTGTAGCAGGATTACCCCGTACCAGACATAGACACGATTCTATTTGGGTAATAGTTGACAGGTTGACAAAATCAGCTCATTTCCTGTCAGTGGAAGCTACCTTCTCAGCCGAGGGCTATGCCGAATTATATATTAGAGAAATAGTTAGATTACATGGAGTGCCAATATCTATTATTTCAGACAGAGGAGCACAGTTTACAGCTAGATTTTGGCAGTCGTTCCAGAGGGGTCTGGGAACGCAGATTAATTTGAGCACAGCATTCCACCCTCAGATAGATGGACAGGCTGAGCGCACTATTCAGACGCTTGAGGACATGCTACGAGCGTGTGTGCTAGATTTTGGAGGTAGCTGGGATGAGCATTTGCTGTTAATTGAATTTGCTTATAATAATAGCTATCACTCAGCCATCGAGATGGTGCCCTTTGAGGCATTGTATGGGCAAAAATGCAGATCGTCGGTTGGCTGGTTTGAAGTGGGAGAATCAGCGTTGATTGGGCCAGACATCATTCAACAGTCAGAGGAAAAGTTAAAGCTCATTAGAGAACGCCTACTGACTGCACAGAGCTGCCAGAAATCATATGCTGATTTGCGGCGCAGAGACCTGGAATTTGATGTGAATGACTGGGTATTTCTGAAAGTATCTCTGATGAAAGGGGTGATGAGATTCGGCAAGAAAGGTAAGCTCAGTCCGAGATTTGTTGGGCCTTATCAGATTCGTCGAAGAATAGGCCGAATAGCATATGAGTTGAACTTGCCTCCAGAATTGGAATCCGTTCATCCGGTCTTTCATGTATCTATGCTGAGGAAATGCATAGGAGACCCATCCAAAGCAATCCCAGTCCAGGATATCCAGGTTACGGAAGAGCTGGCCTATGAAGAGGTTCCAGTAGCCATCTTAGACAGACAGATTCGTTGATTGAGAACTAAAGATATTGCGTCTGTCAAGGTATTGTGGCGTAACAGGAACCGAGAGGAGATGACTTGGGAGGCGGAGAAAGATATGAAGACCAGATACCCTCATTTATTTCAAGCCTAGTCAGGCGACAGGTATGTTAGTATTATTATCTTATGCAGTGCCTTATAGTATACATATAAATGAGAAGGTCTATTTTAATCTGCCATTTAAATACTATAGTATTGTGTGGAGTACCTGTATGAGACTTTTCTGCATTTCAGATTTTTGGGATAGTCCATATTACAGGGGAAACTCTGCCGAAATTTTTCTAGAAACAAGTTGAGTAAGTTGAGAAGTCCTCTAGATAGAAGTTTACATTCGAGGACGAATGTTCTTAAGGGGGGGGGGGAGAATGTTACACAACGTAAAATTCCCAACACATAAATGGCCTATTCGCGTGTCGGTTAAGAGTATTTGAAAGCCATACATGCTAGAAAAAGGCCCGGGAAAAGACCGGATGAGAAACCTGTCGAACCATCGCGGAAGGAGCCGGGGCAGAGCCCCTCCGCGATGGCAATGTGTCACGGAGGTGGAGCCTCCGGGTTGGCTCCGTGACACGTTGTCCCTGTCCAGGCCCAAGTATATAAGCCTCCAACTTCGATTTTTAACTTCATTTTCATCATTTAATTTCCAGAACACGAAGAGAAACAGAGGGTGCGAAGGTTTCTTGATAATTTCTTTCCGATTACGCCGTCAAACGCGGTCCAAACTCAAATTAACTCCAGATACCGAGGTATTAAGCAGTAAGGAGCATTCCTACGGATTTAGTTTCATGAAATTTGGCTGGCGAATCGTCGTGCTACCGAACTAAGGTAAGTGGAATTGCTCCAAACTAGTGTCAATATACTCCTAGCCCTAAAGTGAGTATTTCTCCCTTCTGGACTTTCGAGAAATAGCAAGTTTCTGACCGTCTTTCGATAAGCCAAAATTTAGGCTATAAATATATCGAAAGTGAGGTTTTCTTTCAGAATATTGGTGTAGTTAGTTCTAATTGACATATATGTAAATGCAGTTGGGAGAAATAACTGGAGTACTGACCGAGCTTCGTCCGTTAGTCGGATAAACCGAGGTTAAGGTATGTAAAGCCAGTTTCTTCAACAAGTTAGTAGTTTTAGCCTTGTATAGCACAGTAAACTCCATAGTAGAATTCTCAGAGTTGAATATTAAGTATTGTGCAAGTTCAGTAAATCTGGTTTGCGTTGTTATATCGTACTCAGTCCGAAAGCTAGTAAAGCATGCGCTGAAATGGCAAGTTAGCATTCCAGACTCAGTATAGCCCAGTATGTGATTAGCAAGCATGTTTCTAGAATAATATGACAGATATTCAGAATAAGAGTTAGTAAAGTAAAATCAAACAGTCAGATAGTATCTTGGCTACAGATTAACCATATAGACAGATGATATCTTGGCTACAGTATAGCCATACAGTTAGATAGTATCTTGGCTACAGATTAGCCATGCAGTTAGATAAAGATCACAGATTCAGTATAAAGCAGTATGAGAATCAGTATAATACAGAAAGAGATCAGAATTCAGATAGTATGTTTCAGTTTAAACATGCTTGCTATATATGTGCTTATTGTTTGTTGAGACTTGGTTGTGTCGTGAGGGCACCCTTTTGAGCGTCCTCGCCGCCCCTGGGTTGGTAACTGTGTCGCCCACTGAGCGGGTGGGTTTACGTCACTCCAAGGAGTGGCATGCCGTCCCTAGTTTGGACGAAGATGGGATGAATCTTTCCCCATATCAGGCTGATCAGCATTACAATATAGATAGCCCTGTTGTGCGCAAGCGCCCAGGGAACAAATTCAGATACAGTTATAGTTACAGATTCAGTATAGGAGTCCTCCGGACTCAGACACGGTTATTTATATCGGAGGCTATGGCCCGAGCCGGAGACCCAGGGGGCCGGCAGAGGTGCTCGTAGTTAGGAGATGAGTGAAGTGACTTATTTTTGGCTGGTTTTGACCCGGGTAGGGGTATATAGATTGTTTGCTTGCTTGGTGCCATCCGGCTTATGGGGGTTGGTATTGGCTCTTGTTTTCTATATATATATATATATATATATATATATATATATATATATATATATATATATGTATTTATGTGCTATATATTAGTTAATAGACAGCAGGCCGCCGCGTCTACAGGTACGCTCCTGCCCTATCACAGTACAGAAAGTCTGATTCAGTTCATATCAGTTCTTACAGATTCAGTTATCTCCTGCTATTCAGAATTGCTAGTTATGTTATTTGTATTCAGTTGTATCCAGTTGCTTTGCATACTCAGTACCAGTGGTACTGACGCTCGTTTGGGGCACTGCATTACTTGCCTGCAGGTACTCACAGACGAGGAGCCGATCCCTCGTGATCCTAGCCAGCGCAGAGTCATCAGCTCCTGTCATCCGGAGCTTGATATTCAGAGGTGTAGTTTATTTTCTTTTATTGTACAGCATGGGTAGGCCGGGGCCCTGTCCCGACCATTTCATCAATACTCATAGAGGCTTGCCGATTGTATATATTCATCTCCCTGTGGTTAGTTGTGCCGGTCGTGTGAGGCCGTGCGTTTTGTTTAGCTGTTTAGTATTATTGATTATGTTGGCCGTGTGGGGCCATAGCCCGATAGTAGTGGTGACCTTGCCGGTCATGTAGTTATTCAGTATTCTATTGTTGAGTTACAGATAACTAGACAGCATGGTGGCCTTGTCGGCCCGCATAGGTTTTCCCCTTTGTAAGTATGTTTCTGGTTAGCTGAAGTTTTATACAGGTGGCTATAGGCCTAGTTGGCCAAAGGCTATGTTTACAGCCGTTATATAGCCCGTTGTTTCCAAAAATCTGAGTTATAGCTAGCCAGGCACCAAATGTGCTTAGGCTCACCAGTTAGCAGTCTAGGTCCTACTAGGGCACCAGGTGCCAGTCATACCCCCCAAGGCGGGGCGTGACAGTAAGAATCCCTTCTTCATATGGTTAATTATTCATCAGTTAGTATCTTTTTGATTTTAGTTTAGTTTAACCATTAATATATTTTTAGAGCTGGTCACTTGAACAGATAATTGAAATGAAATTATTCTAGTAAACAATTAATTGACAAGTCCCTATGGGATCAATACTTGGACTTATCCTCCTATATTACTTGATGACCGCGTGCACTTGCGTGTGCGTTTGGACGTATTATATATAAAGAAAGACCAGTTGCCAAATGATTTTGTAAACTTGAAGAAGTTGATTTTGACGAAACATTTAAGTCCTATAGTTAAAGCTACAGCCATAAGGGTAGTGCGATCAATAATTATCAGTTCAAAGTGGGGAATCAGACAGTTAGATATTAAAAATACATTTCTATATGGTCATCTGCAAGAAGTACACATGAACCAACCTCTAGGATTCATTGATCCTAGATATCCAAATTATGTATGTCTATTACAAAAAGCAATTTATGGTCTTAAATAGGTACCTAGAACTTTGTTTGACAGGTTTAGTCTACATTTACTTCATCTTGGATTCATGTGTAGCAAAGCAGATTTTTCATTATAAGAAAGGCACAATTCTTCTTTTATTTTATGTAGATGATATGATTGTAACAAAAAGTAATGCTGAGTATGTCCCATAGATTGTTATGAAACTTTAAAAGAAATTTGCAATGAAGGATCTTGGACCTGTTCACTTATTCATAGGAATTGAGGTAAGCTATTTGTCAAGAGGAATTCACTTGAATCAGGGTAAGTATGCTGCTGAACTTCTTAGTAAAACTAATATGACACTGGCAAAAGCAATGAATACACCTCTAGCACAGAAATATGGTTTACAAAACGCTACTGGAATCCTGTTGATGTCTAATTATACAGGAGCACCGTGAGAAGACTTTAATACTTAACACTCACCATGCCTGTATCACTCATGCAATCAATCTACCTAGTTAATTTGTCCAGAGTCCAAACAATGACTATTTTTAAGGTTTCAAGAAAATACTCAAGTACATCAAAGAAACTCTGTAATATGGTCTCAGAATTATTTCACAATTATTTTGCAGGTTGTATGGCTACTTAGATGCAGATTGGGAAGGTTGTTCCATTACAAGGAGATTAACAACAGGCTACAACATATACCTTTGTGCAAACTGTATTTCTTGTCATCTAAGAAGAAAACTACAGTAGCAAGGTTAAGTATTGAAGATGAATATAGAGCATTGGCATCCACTGCAGCTGAATTAACATGGAACATTTGTATTCTCAAAGATATTGGAGTGTATTTAAGGATAGTTCCTACATAGTATGATGATAATTTGAGTGCTTCATATATGACAATGAATCTAGTTATGCATGTGAGGAATAAACACGTGAAAATGGGCTATCATTTTGTTTGAGAAAAGGTACTTAGAGGAAAACTACTCACAACAGTTTATGAGGTCCAAAAATCATCTACTAACATGCATATAAATGTCTTGAAAAAGCATGTGTTTGATAATCTTAAAAGCAAGATTGAGCAATTGTTCCACCTCTCACTAGTTTAAGGGGAAGTGTTGAAGATAGAGATCAGAATCAATATATGGATAGGGGAGTTAACCATGGTCTAGTGACATAATTGAAGTAGTACTCAACTTGTAATATTTAGTCCCTTGTAAGTTGTTTTATATCTAGAATAGGACTCCTGTATTAGGCTAAGTATTTCATGTATTTCTCCTATAAGTAGGAGATATTGTACTCAATTATGATCATCAATACAATCACAAATTTCCTCCTAAACAACTTCATAATTCTACAAGCCTAAATGATATTTTATGCACCCCTAAATATCACATGAGAAGGTGAAATTGGCTATGTTGGAAATTCGCCTAGGTGATAGACCAGGTTAATCTATTTGTTTCACAGTACTTGCTTAGCCGAAATTAAGACAAAGTAAAAATAGCAACACAGTATTTTTACATGAAAAACACTCGGCTCACAAGGGCGAAAAATCATGATCTATACCACTATAGAATTCCCCAACTTTACCAAAACAATGATCCTTAACAAATATCTAGATTACAAGCACTTGCAACCTGAAAATTAACTCTAATCCCTAATATCTATAATCTATATAGACTTTCAAACCCTCTTCAATTTATTTCAAACTTGAAGTTAAAGTGAACAATAGATTATTCCCTAAACAATGCTTCTAGGAAAGCAGTAAGTTACAACTCAATTCAACTTCCTAACACACAATAACTAGACTAGAAGACTGTAAAACATATAATTATTGTTATACTCCAGAAGTCCAAAGATCATATCTAGGAGTTGAAACAAAGAAAAAATTTAAAACTAGCATCAGGTCATAAAACGGATCGTGAGGTGGCCCGTGGGAGCAACCCACGAGTCGTGATGTGACTCGTGGTGAGGCTCAGGAGATGAGTTGAAATTGGAAATTTGGATCTCCATGGATGAGACCACGAGTCGTGGTCAGGCCCCATGACTCGTTAGCTCAGTCGTGGGAAGTGATGATTGAGAAGGAAAAGGAAGCAGGCAGTGTATGTGACGAGTAGTGACCACGAATCATGGTCACTAGTAACTAATCATGAAGTCACCCTTGATGAGTCCAGATGACTTGATAACAGGTGTACTCAACGGATCATGCCACGAGTCGTGGCCAGAGGAGACGAGTCGTCATGTCCCTCATGGAGACTGACTGGCAGTTATTTCTGCGAATTTAGTAAGGGTTTTTCTGTAATTTATAAGATCCTAAGGCTTAAACTACGTCGTTTTAAGTTATGAATAATGTCTTTTAAGAGGGTTAAGTTCATTTTAGGCCATTTTCATTCATGCATGCAAGAGTGATAGTCTAGAGAGGTGATCAAGGCAAATCCTTCAAGGTTCTCTTATTTCTTCTTGGGAATTCAAGGAAGTGTAAGAATCAGCTATACTCAAGTATGTAGGATTATGAATGGGTGAATCCTTTTACACCCATGCTAAGTTCCTCTCTTAATCATGAATTTTCTATGTCGATTCTATGGGGTTTTAACCCAATGCATGAAAATTTCTAATTCTTCACATGGGTATGATTTAAATATATTTTTACTATTGAATTATGATTTATGGGAAAATTTTATATTGTTTTAATAAAAATCATGTTTTAGATTTTATGAATTAAAAATCCCATTGATGAAAAGTTCATGAATGATGAGATTTGTGATGAATGTATGATTATGATGAGATATTATGATGAAAAGCACGTTTTCAAGCTACCCATGTTTATAATCATGTTTTCAATATGTATTGAGTATTTTCAAGCATGTGAAAGTATTGGACAATGCCCACATGTTTATGTATGATTTATGATTTCCCCGAGTTAAGCTTACCACATGGTTTTGGAGGGAAGACTCCCAATTATCTTTCAGTTTGTGGTATTGTTTTAGTTAAAGCTTCTCATATGCATGATTTTAGATTTGAGATGTATTTGATTATTAAGCTTCGTCACTAGACTTGAAAAACGATGGAGATCATATGCATGTTTTTGGGAGTAGTGTCTAGCACCGAGTAGGCTAAAGGTCGATCATCCTACTCCTCAGAACTACGCGCCAACACAGGTTTATACTTATATATACTACTTCGGGACCTTCCTTGTGAGCTATCCCCTTCCCTATTGGGCCACGAGTTTGATATCGATATCATGGTATCGTCCCTAGCCTTGGCAAGGCTTTGGACGACTCTTTCCACTTGAGTGTGATAGTTAGGACCAAGAAAGCTCTATCGTGGTATGTCGGTTAAAAGATGAGTCTCCCATTGTTCCTCATGATTTTAGTTATGCATGTTCATAATTCATGAGATTTATACATCTATATATGTTCTAAAGTAGGTTTGACTCAATGTTCAGTTTTACTCATGACAATCAGATTTCAGCTTTGAGTCAATCAATTCATTTTATGATGCTATGTTATGTTATGATGAGATTGTGATTTCAGAAAGAATGCATGCAAGCCCTACTCTTAGATTCTTATTTTTTATGGTTTACATTATGCATGTCTTTAAATGATTTTACCTATTTAAGAGGTTTTAATTACCTTGCATACTCGATACATTCTACGTACTGACCGCATACTCTATGTTGTATCGTCTCATGATACAGGATCCGGCACTCAGACTCAGGCTTGTTCATAGTCAGACTTCAGAGTTAGAATCTTACACTTGTTGGTGAGTCCTCATCTCCCGAGGATCATACTTATTCATATTTCCTTATGTATTTTCAGTTTTTAGCTTATTCGAGTTAGTTGGGGTCTTGTCCCATCAACTCATTATATTTAGAGGCTTTTCAAACAAAAGAATGTATTCAGCTTCAGATTGTGTATTCTGATGTTATGTTTATTTCAGACTTCCACTAAGATTATTATGTTGATTTCTTCAATTTTGCTAATTGAATTAGATGTATGTTCATGCCATGGGTCAACTTGGAGTCTCTCGGGGCTCCTTGTCCCGTGTATCGATTCGAGCCTCCATTCGGGTCGTGAAAAACTTGGTATCAGAGCCATAGGTTTGAAGTGTCCTAGGGTGTCTGAAAGCCGCGTTAAGTAGAGTCTTTTTCATAGGTGTGAAGCGTGCCACACTTATGACGAAGAGGTTACAAAATGTTTAGGAACCCTTCTTTCATGATCTCTGTCGTGCGATGAAATATCTCCCTATCCTTCTAATTCATGCGATTCGCGATTGCAGAATCATGGATCCCCATAGAGTAAATAGTAGGAGGAACGGGAATGGAGAAGGCCACGAGGATAGCAATGGAAATGGGTTCCATCAGGCCCCACCAGTTCAGGAACACCATGCACCAGAGCTGGTTGCCCATGCTGAGTTTCGGGTAGCTATTCAGATCCTCGCACAGTCCTTGACCGCTTAGGTCAATCAGCAGGCAGTTGCGTATATTTCACAAAATGGCAATGCAGCGGTGGCTCGAGTCAGGGATTTCTTGAGAATGAACCCGCTAGAGTTTCTCGGGACAAAAGCAGATGAGAACCCGCATGAGTTTATTGATGAGATTGTGAAGATCACCCAGGTCATGAGGGTGAATGAGGTTGAATGTGTAGAGTTAGCCTCATACCGGCTGAAAGGGGTCACACACATCTGGTTTCGACAATGGAAAGATAGTAGGGCTGCCGTAGCAGGTCCTGTCACTTGGGAGGAGTTCCATGTTGCGTTCTTAGATCGGTTCTTCCCTCATGAGATGAAGGAGCTGAAGGCAACTGAGTTCATGAATCTAAAGCAAGGGAGGATGACGGTGCAGGAGTATGTCCTTGAGTTCACTCGCCTATCAAAGTACGCCCCAGAGTTAGTGACTGATTAGAGGGCGCGGGTGAGCAGGTTTGTTCATGGCGTGGTGGGCTACTTGGACAAGGATTGCAGGACCTCTATGCTCCGCCAGGATATGAATTTCCCTAATATAGTCTTGTACGCCAGCAGATGAAGGCGGCGTATATGAGAGAGAGGGAGGCGAAGAGGGCAAGGACTGATAGTCATAGATTCTCACAGCCGAGGTCAGGTGGTGGGCACCGGTAGCAGACCCACCAGAGATCTTCAACCCCAACATCTTTAGCATTGAGTGTGCCATCTAGGCCTAGGTACAATCAAAGGGGGCGAGTATCAGGCTCTAGGAGTCAGAGCAGCAGACCCCCATATTCTAGCATCCCAGTTTACGACAGGTGTGGTCAAGGACATACGGGCTAGTGCTTGGCAGGTTCGGGTGTGGGAGGCCCGGATACATGCTCAAATATTGCCCACCAGCAAGACAGGTCCATGATGGGGGTCGAGGCCCAGTTTCTAGTTCAGTAGCTCCAGCAGCACGTCCCGCACAACAGGGTGCTTTGACTAGTTCAGCTGGCGGTCAGCACCAGAATAGATTCTATGCCCTCGCGTCCCGTCAGGAGCAGGAGACTTCCCCCGATGTGGTTACTGGTATGATATAAGTTTTTCATCTTGATGTTTATGCTTTGTTAGATCCGGGGGCTACCTTGTCTTTTGTGACACCTTATGTGGCCAGTAGCTTCGGAGTCAGTCCCAAAGTCTTGTCAGAACCCTTCTCAGTCTCTACTCTAGTAGGTGATTCAGTTGTAGCTAGATGGGTGTATAGAGATTGCCCGATCTCAGTCCTTTATAAAGTCACCTCAGCAGATTTGATAGAGTTAGCCATGACCGATTTCGATGTTATCTTCGACATGGATTGGCTTATTTGCATGTTACGCCTCAGTTAATTGTAGAACCAGGGCAGTAGAGTTCAGATTCTCGAGTGAGCCAGTCTTTGAATGGAAGGGTAGTTCAGCTATGCCGGTATGTCATTTCATTTCCTACCTTAAGACCAGAAAGATGATTTCTAAGGGTTGTGCGTACCATCTAGTTAGGGTTAAGGATGCAACATCCAAGACCCCGACTATCTAGTCTGTGCTAGTAGTATATGAGTATCCAGAGGTATTTCGTGATGATCTATCGAGAATCCCTCCCGAGTGGGAGATTGATTTTGGTATTGACCTTCCTCCAAATACGCAACCTATATCTATTCCTCCCTACAAAATGGCTCCGGCCGAGCTAAAGGAGTTGAAGGACCTCTTAGATAAGGGTTTCATTTGACCGAGCAAGTCCGCATGGGATACACCAGTTCTCTTTGTCCGAAGATGGTTCCCTTCGCATGTGTATTGATTATTGGCAATTGAGCAAGGTTACCATCAAGAATAGGTATCCTCAACCCAGGATTGATGATTTATTCGACCAGCTTCAGGGTGCCAAGTTCTTCTCGAAGATAGATCTCAGATTCGGGTACCATCAGCTCAGAGTTTGGGAAAGCGACATCCCGAAGAGAACCTTTAGGACGCGATATGGTCATTATGAGTTTGTAGTTATGTCTTTTGGACTAATGAATGCTCCTGCAACTTTTATGGACTTGATGAACAGGGTGTTCAAGCCATAGTTGGATATGTTTGTGATTGTGTTTATTAATGACATCCTGATATACTCTCGGAGCGAGGAGGAGCATGCCGCTCATTTGAGAGTACTTGCTGAAGACTCTCAAGGATCGCCAATTATATGTCGAATTCAGCAAATGTGAGTTGTTATTGAACTTAGTGGAATTTTTGGGCCATGTGATATAAAGAGAAGGCATAAAGGTGGATTCTCAGAAAATGGAAGCGGTGAAGAACTGGCCTAGACCAGTGAATCCTTTAGATATTCGGAGCTTCTTGGGTTTAGCTAGCTACTATCGAAGATTTGTGGAAGGTTTCTCATCTACTGTAGCACCCTTGACCAAATTGACCCAAAAGAAGGTGAAATTTGAATGGTCAGAGACTTGTAAGAAGAGCTTTCAGGAGTTGAAGACTCGACCTACTTCAGCACCAGTGTTGACCCTACCAGAGGGTATCAATGGGTTCGTGGTGTATTGTGATGCTTCAAGGATCGTACTTGGGTGTGTATTGATGCAACACGAAAAAGTTATAATATATGCCTCCAGACAGCTAAAGGTTCATGAGAAGAATTACCCGACCCATGGTCTTGAATTGGCCGCGGTGGTATTCGCCTTGAAGATATGGCGATATTATTTGTATGGGGTCCACATGGATGTGTTTACGGACCATAAGAGTTTACAATATGTGTTTACCTATAAGGATCTTAATCTTCAGTAAAGGAGGTGGCTGGAGCTACTCAAGGACTATGATATGAGTGTCCTTTACCATCCGGGCAAGGCTAATGTAGTAGCAGATGCATTTAGTAGACTCACTATGGAGAGTGTGTCTCATGTGGATGAGGGGAAGAAGGAGCTAGTGAAGGATATGCATCGACTCGCAAGGTTGGGAGTTAGGTTGGTTGACTCGACCGATGGCGGTGTTATCGTTCAGAACCAATCAGAATTGTCATTGGTGACTGATGTAAAAGATAGACAAGATGAGGACCCTATTTTTGTGAAGTTAAAGGAAGCGGTTCAAAATCAGAATGTAGAGGTCTTCTCCAAAAGGGGAGATGGTGTACTTCAGTACCAGAGTTGCTTATGTGTTTCAGATGTTGATTTAAGGAACCGGATGTTGCATGAGGCTCATGGATTTAAGTATTCTATCCATCCAGGTGCCACCAAGATGTACCGTGACTTACGGAAATTCTATTGGTGGAATGGCATGAAGAAGGACATCACAAAATTTGTAGCTAAGTGTCCAAACTGTCAACAAGTAAAGGTCGAGCATCAGAGACCTGGAGGTATTCTTCAGGATATCAATATTCCTACTTGGAAATGGACAGAAATCAATATGTACTTCATCATAGGTTTGCCTCACACTCATCGACAATATGAATCCATTTGGGTTGTGTAGACAGGTTTACCAAGGTCGCTCATTTTCTACCGGTCAAAACCACGGATTCAGCGGAGGACTATGCCAAACTATATATTTGAGAGCTAGTTCGATTGCATGGAGTGCCTTTGTCCATCATATCAGACAGAGGTACCCAATTCACCTCTTAGTTTTAGAGGTCATTTCAAAAAGGACTTGGTACTCAGGTTAAGCTCAACACAGTATTTCACCCGCAAATAGATTGTCAAGCGGAGCGAACAATTCAGACTCTCGAAGACATGTTGAGAGCATGTGTGATTGACTTCAAGGGTAGTTGGGATGATCATTTTCCTCTTATCGAGTTTGCATACAATTAGAACTACCATTCCAGTATTCAGATGACACTATTTGAGTCTCTTTATGGGCGGAGATGTAGATCGCCCATTGGTTGGTTCGAAGTTGGTGAAGTTGTGATGATAGGGCCAGATTCGGTTCATGAGGCTATGGAGAAGGTTAGCTCATATAGGACAGGTTGAAAACAACTCAAAGTCGCCAAAAGTCCTATGCCGATGTGAGAAGGAGAGAATTAGAATTTGAGGTGGATAATTGGGTGTTTATGAAGGTATCTCCCATGAAGGGAGTGATGCGGTTTGGAAAGAAAGGAAAATTCAACCCTCATTATATTGTCCCGTACTAGATTGTAAAATGGGTTGGCAAGGTGGCATATGAATTGGAGTTGCCCTCAAAATTAGCTTCTGTACATCCTATATTCCATGTGTCGCTCTTAAAGAAGTGTTTAGGTGATCCAGCTCTAGTTGTCCCGGTGGTCGGTGTTGGTGTGAAAGACAACCTTAGTTATGAGGAGGTTCCGGTAGAAATACTGGAACGTCAGGTTTGAAGGCTAAGGAACAAGGAAGTAGCTTCAGTCAAAGTTTTATGGAGGAATCAACACGTTGAAGGAGCTACGTGGGAAGCCAAAGCTGACATGATGGCTAGATACCCACATTTATTCTCTACTGGCTCAGTTCCAACTTGAGGTATCAGTTTTTGCCCTAAAACTCTAATTAGTTTTGATGTTTAGTTCATGTGCCCAAGTTTCTTTTATGTATATGGGTGTATGTAGGATTCGTGAATTCAGTTCAATTATGTAGTTAAATCGGAGATAGTCATTCTGTTAGTTTTCAGCTTAAATGATCAGTATTTGAATATGATGATTGCTTTTCTCTACTTTTTTGTATGTTTTCCAACATTTGAGGATGAATGTTCCCAAGGAGGAGATATTATTATACCCCGAAAGCCCAAAGATCAGACCCGAGAATTGAAACGGAGAAAAAATTTAAAACTGGCATCAGGTCACAAAACGGGTTATGAGGTGATCCGTGGGAGAATCCTATGAGTCGTGATGTGACTCGTAGTGAGGATCAGGAGATGAGTTGAAATTTGGGAATTTTGATCCCCACGGATGAGACCACGAGTCGTGGTTAGGCCCCACGACTTGTTAGGTCAGTCGTGGGATGTGATGATTGAGAAGGAAAGGGAAGCAGGTAGTGTATGTGACGAGTGGTGACCATGACTCATGGTCACTAGTAACGAATCGTGAAGTCACCCGTGACGAGTCCAAATGAATTGATAAGTAGTGTACTCAACGGATCATGCCACAAGTCATGGCTAGAGGAGACGAGTTGTCATGTCCCTCGCAAGGACTGATTGGCAGTTATTTCTGCGAATTTAGTAAGGGATTTTCTATTCCTAAGATCCTAAGACCTAAAATACATCATTTTAAGTTATGAATGATGTCTTTTAAAAGGGTTAAGTTCATTTTAGGCCATTTTCATTCATGCATGCAAGAGTGATAGTCTAGAGAGGTGATCAAGGCAAATCCTTCAAGGTTCTCTTCAATTTCTTCTTGGGCATTCAAGGAAGTGTAAGAATCACCTATAATCAAGTATGTAGGATTATGAATGGGTGAATCCTTTCACACCCATGCCCAATCCCTCTCTAAATCATGAATTTCCTATGTCAATTCTATGGGGTTTTAACCTAATGCATGGAAATTTCTAATTCTTCACATGGATATAATTTAAATATGTTTATACTATTGAATTATGATTCATGGGCAAGTTTTATATTGTTTTTATAAAAATCATGTTTCATGTTTTATGAATTAAAAAGACCATTGATAAGAAGTTCATGAAAAATGAGTTTTGTGATGAATGTATGATTATGATGAGATATTATGATGAAAAACATGTTTTCAAGCTACCCATGTTTATAATCATATTTTCAATATGAATTGAGTATTTTCAAGCATGTGAAAGTATTAGGCAATTCTCACATGTTCAAGTATGATTTATGATTTCCCCGAGTTAAGCTTACCACATGGTTTTGGGGTGAAGACTCCCAATTATCTTTCCACTTGTTGTATGGTTTGAGTTAAAGCTTCTGATATTCATGATTTTAGATTTGAGATGTATTTGATTATTGAGCTTCATCACTAGACAATGGTAAGCTTCATTGAAAAACAACAGAGAGCATATGTATGTTTTTGGGAGTAGTATTTAGCGCCGAGTAAGCTAAGGGTCGATCACTCTATGCCTTAGAACTACGCGTCAACATAGGTTTATACTTATATACTACTTCGGGACCTTATTTCTGAGCTATCCCCTGCCCTATTGGGCCATGAGCTTGATATCGATATCATGGTATCGTCCCTAGCCCTGACAAGACTTTGGACGACTCTTCCCACTTGAGTGTGATAGTTGGGACTAAGTAAGCTCTATCATGGTATGTCGGTTAAAATACGAGTCTTCCATTGTTCCTCATGATTTCAGTTATGCATGTTCATCATTCATGAGATTTATACATCTATATATGTTCTAAAGCAAGTTTGACTCAATGCTCAGTATTACTCATGACAATCAGATTTCATCTTTGAGTCAACCGATTCAGTTATGATGCTATGTTATGTTATGATTAGATCATGATTTTAGAAAGAATGCATGCAAGCCCTACTCTCATATTCTTATTGTTTGTGGTTTACATTATGAATGTCATTAAATGATTTTACCTATTTAAGTGGTTTTACCTACCTTGCATACTCAATATATTCTACGTACTGACCGCATACTCTATGATGTATCGTCTCATGATGAAGGATCTGATGTTCGGTCGTTTGTTGGGTACAAAACTACACGCAAGTGCACGTGGTCGAACAAGTAGTAAAGTGGCTTAAGTAAGCCAAGTATCGATCCCACAGGGACTGGGATGAAGTGCAACCTGCTCAAATGTACTATATTTCGATTCTAAAAATGCAGACAATAGTGTAACCAAGAGTTTGATATTTTGATTTATAATAATTATGCTAAGTCTACAACAATTATCTAATGTGAGTCTGAACTATGAATGTGAGCATGCTGAGGTTAAACGAACATGTAATGAAATTAATTGTCCATATAATTTGGTTAGCCTTTTCCTCCGGTTGCTAGTCAAGAATTATTGCCAAGGGATTAAAACTCTCGTATTTAACCCCACTTAAGAATCATGAACCATCCACCTACATTTCTGTGATTAAATGCAATTCATGTTCTAGCCATACAAAACCGATTCCTAAATTGACTAATACGACTTTCAGGTATATTTCTATCCTGAAGGTAAATCAATTCTCAATTTTCCCAAACTAAGAAAGGTTCATATCCTATTAATTCACAACTTTCCAATTTCTTGCTCTCTCGAGTGAAACCGGACTTTTTAGATATACATTAACGTAGGCCACACATTAATGCAGTAAGAACAAGAATCAATAGAACAACCATGGAAGAAAAGATGAAAAACCAAAGAATCAATAATCACATTTCATTACAAGTGTTCTTAACCTCAGCAAGAAGAGGAATTAGCCACTCATTTGTGGATTAAACATCGTTAAATGAGTGTTAAACATACAAGCAATTGAATACAAGGAGAAGGAAAGAGAGAAAAACCCTGATAATTTCGTCCCCTCAACTACCTGTAACCCACGTTCTTGCTCCACCAAGTCAGAATATTAAAAATGAACCTAAGTGTTCTATTTATACTGGTGGGAATTTTTCCTGGAATAACAAGCAACGTGTCACGGAGTGTATCGCGGAGCACTGCCTCCATGACACATTGTGTATCGCGGAGCACTGCCTCCGTGACACGTTGTGTATCGCGGAGCACTGCCTCCGTGACACGGTGTGTATCACGGAGCACTGCCTCCGTGACACGTTGCTGTTCCACCACTGGCCAAATTTTGTATTTTTTCCTTGTTGACATCCGAGTCCAACCCCAATCTCTCCCAACACGCATTTTAGCTTTCCAAAATTACATTTCACCTGCAAAACAACGCTAATCATATTGGTTAGTATAAATTCACATTTTATTATCAATCACATGAGAATGTATAAACATTGATAGATAAACAAGGCTAAAATGACACCTTTGAGTATCACTTGGGCATATAAATTTGCCCAAGATCATCTGACACTCAGACTCAACCCCGTTTATAGTCAGACTTCAGAGTTAGCATCTTACACCTGTTGGTGAGTCCTCATCTCTCGAGGATCATGCTTATTCAAATTTCTTATGTATGTTCAGTTTTCAGGTTATTCGAGTTAGTTAGGGTCTTGTCCCATCAACTCATCATGTTTAGAGACTTTTTAGATAAAAGGATGTATTCAGCTTCAGATTGTGTATTTTGATGTTATGTTTATTCTAGACTTCCGCTAAGATTATTATGTTGATTTCTTCAGTTTTGCTAATTGAGTTAGATGAATGTTCATGCCATTGGTTGACTTGGAGTCTCTCGGGGCTTCTTGTCCCATTTCTCGATCAGGGCCTCCCTTCGGATCATGACAACTATGAAGCAGGATCTTTAGTTTGGTTCTTCATATCAGGTTACCCTTTGATAGCTAGTCAAAACCCTCTTCCAAATATGCTCTAACTTCTTTGATTGACTTTTATCCTTTTTTTCTCGTAGTATGAGTGTGTGAATCTCTTTATGAGGGTCTTTGTGTATTTATGGTCTCTTGGTGTGCTTCCTAGTTCATTGTGAACTTTTGAGCAACAAAGACTCTTTCATTGTTTGGATACTCTAGTTTGTACGTTTGTGGACTTCTTTTTCAAATATGATTTGTACAAATTCCCTAATCTTTTCACCTTGAGACTCCTTTGTTTCAGAGAGTTGTTTATCAACCTAGACTCTGGATACTGGAACATGTGTCTTCAACCGGTTCATGAATTGGTTCCATTTTTTTCACCTTCAACTTGTAGAACAACCCTCTCTCTTCCTTTCAAGCTCTCCTAAGTCAAGGTAAGTTCCTCAAAGCTTATCCCATGATTTCTAGTTGCATGCAAGCTTAAATTTGTGAATTTTTAGCTTCTCCATCCTAGGGTTTCCAAGGAAGACCCTTCTTCTAGCTCAAGAGCTTGGCAACGTTTCTCTCTAGCTTTTCTCTAAGTGGATTCTCTTGCTTCTAAAAGCATTAGGATATGCAAGGCAACCTAAAAACGTGGGACATCAAGTTTTGCCCACTATCGTCACCACTTCTATTCTCATGCAACTTCTACTAGATGATTTCAAGTATTGTATTATGTTTTCATGATTTTATTTCTAAAGCTTTGAGAACCTTAAGTATTTAGTATGATTCATCTTAAACCTAGCTCATGAATGAATTCTATGAAGTTGTATGAATATCCACGCAAATGTTTTAAATGACTATTTATCAGAAATTCTTAGACTGTGTGAAATATTGAGATGATCATTATGTATTTGGAAAGGCTACACATGTATATTAGTTTGAAAAAGAATTATTGTTGTATATTTTGACCAAGGCCATACCCATGATTTACTTTAACTGAGAACATGAGATTTTTAGCATGATTATGAACTTATGAGATTGAAAAGCGTGATTTTATGAAATTGTTTTAGCTTCTTTCTTTTAAAGTATATACTTATGCATATCAGGTTTTAAGGCCAAGGGCTAAGCATAGGCCTTCAAAAAAGGCATACTTTTAGAAGTAGAGCCTTCAGATAAGACCAAACTTTTAGTACAATTTTAGATAGATTATGCCCAAGGGCCACTACAACATTATTGTTTTCAAAGTGTAGTTAGTGGGTGAATAAGATGTCATGAGTCCTAAGGGATGAGTGTCAGAAACTAAGTTTGCCGATGTAGGAGTGGAGAATACCATTAGGTTGGGCATCTCTCCAATGTATACCTCTGCAAAAGGTGGATGATTTCAGATAACTTTCTAGCTAGTTATTTCAGGCCCCCTATCTAGCAATATAGGATGGTGTCTTAGCCGATCACTCCATAGGAATCGGACTCCATGTTCACATGGTGCACTTTATTGTTTATGCCACGAGCTCCAAAGTATTTTCATACAGAACTACAATATTAGTATTTTCAAACAGAGTTCGCAGATAGTATTTTCAGCTATAAATTTAAAAGGGAAATTTCATGATTTTTCTCTGAGGACCCTCATGTTACCTTGCATGGTTTTATTATGATTATTTTTCATACACAGTTATCTCCCTATTCAATTTTCTATGTATCAATTGTTTTTACTATCTTACACATAATACGATTCCATGTACTAATGACCCTCCATGTCGGGGGCACTGTATTATGTTATAATGCATCCTCAGGTGCAAACTTTCTCAAACAACCAGTTTAGTAGGCCCAACTCAGTTAAGCTATTGGTGAGCCCTTTGTCTCTTGGGTAATCATAACTCGGCGAAGTCTAGTTCTGATAAGGGTCAGGTCGATGACCTTGTCTCAGCCAATCTATATACTTTAATCAATAGAGGCTTCATACACAGTCAGTTGATACATCTTTTGCTTAAAACTCTGACTTTTGACCAATGGATAATTATTGTATAACAAATAACTTTTATGAAAAATTATGTCAGTATTATGCTTTATCTCAGTATCCAGTTGAATGATCGTTATTTATAATCATATTTAGATGTTGACTCACAGTTTTATGCCAGTTACAACACTAGGATCGAGTGCCAGTCTTGCCTAGGCCCTAGACTGGGGCATGACATCTTGCTTGTTTATTCAGAGGATGTGATGCATCATAAGTTCGGAAAGGCCAATTTGAATCCTAGAGTCCAATAGTTCCATAAGAGTAAGATTAAAGAAATTTGCCTCAACCCTTCTCTTGTTGGGGGATCAACAATTTATGGAGAACCTCAAAAAACAACTTGTATAATCTGGACATCACCTTTTCTCCTACCCATCTCTACTCTTGGAGATAAGGGTTGTTGGCAAACTTCTCAGTGATGGCTAGTGTAGAAAGCAGTCCATCTAATGGGGGGGTTTTTCTTCTTCAAATAGAAGGCTCATCTAGTATTTGAAACATCCAAAACCTGAGCAATTAATGTAGGAATGATCTCAATAGGAATATCTCGTACATTGCTAGTGATAGATGAAGCAAAACGTTTAGTATTGATGTAGAACCGAGTGACCTCTGCCTTACACATCTTCCGTCGATGATACCCTTGAAGAAATAAGTTACTCCAACCTTGAGCAGCCAATTTAGTCATAGGTCACCTATCTCAGGACCTTCATATCCCATAACTAGATGATCGGGTATCACAAATTGCTTCCTAAATTGAATTATCCTTTCCAGGTGAAGATCCAGTTGGGAATCCTTTTCATCCACATAGTTGGCTATTTCTTCGTCAATTTCATTCATCCTAAGAGACTCTGTAGAAGGAAGAACCTCCTCTTCTTCCTCATTATGAGTTCTCTCATCTTGTAATTTGTACTGAACAGGGGTCTAGATGTTACATATCAGGAAACCTGTTTCATTGCAGTGGATGGAGACTTTTTATGTGTAGCTATGACGTTACCCTTTCATCAACCTTAAACTCATAATCAGGAACCTTAATAGGGTTAGACGCAAATGCATCAGTCTTGGCTTTAGGTGCCCATTCTTTTTGCTGGATCGCATAGAGGTCGGTAGAAGGTCCTCAAACCCCTTTCATTTTCTCCTGGTAAAAAAGTTTTACGCTACATAACAAGAGCAATCCTAGGAGATACAGGTTCATTTCAGAAATGACCACAAGCATAACACTAGCCTTTTTGAGATGAAACCTCACCTTCTTAGGAATCAACTGGGAAATAGGAGTGTTTTCATCATCAGATGCTTCCATGGGCATAAAAGAACCAAGTATCTCAACTCGTTCCAAAGATTTAGTAGTTTAGGAGAAAGACCTGTTACTATACCTAAATCCCCTAGTTATATAACATCCTCTTCATGAGTTCCAGTTGAGGAATTAGGTAGCTCAACCTATTACAATGGTGCAACCATTCAGAAACAAAACCCATTTCTCTACCTAATCACCCTTTTCCTATAAATCCTACTATATTGAGCCCAACATAAGAACCAGGTTCTATTGAGGGGTCCCCAAGAGTTTCTTTTTTACTAAATACATCAACTATGTTGAGCCCTGTAGATAAACCAAGTTCGATTGTGGAGTCACCAAATATTCCCCCTTACAAGATGAATCCTTCTTCTACCCTTAGTAATAGATTCCCCTTGATTAACTTCACCAGATATTCCCCCCCCCCCACAGTACCTCAGCCTTTTCTTCATCACACAAAATCTTAGTGTGACCTTTCTCAATAATTTCCTCCATCTTACCTCCCTCAATTGTGCTCATGATACGAGCCATACCAGATTCCTCCACTACTGTTACCTTAGATATTTATATAGAGACCACTTGTTCCAATGGAACAATGAATGACTTCCAAAGATGGTCAAGACATTAGAAGTGGTTAATGCCGTTGTTTCTTATTTCTTCCCCCATAACCTCATATGTACCCCCGTCATGTCTAAAGTACCATAAGAGTGAGACAATGAGTGTAACTCATTCTCTGATAAGTGAACCAGGTTAGAATCATCCAATCTATCGAACTCATCAACCCAACATGCTCGTTTCTTAATGTAATGTGGGTTGATGGGTGGGATGGTAGTGGAAGGTGGATGAGAAGGGTTGGTCAAGGATTGTGGATTTTCAAAAGATGAAGCTTTAGCGTCCATGACTTTTTGGAGTTTTGGAAGATGGAGATTTTTGGAGAAAGGAAATCGTGTAGATGAAACAGGAAGAGAGAGAACTATATATAAGTGGGGTTTTTAAGGTTTTATGAAATTGAGTTTAATTAGGAGCGTTATTCTTGGGAATAGATAGGATTGTATTGATTTGCCCATTTTCAAAGAGTGTCATCATTTCTTTCAAGCTTCTTCTTTTTTCAAAAAATGGCAGTTACACAGTCTTTTAGCATATCAACTTCTTTAAATAAAAGATAATGTGACTGTATAGGTGGAACCGGTACAAATAGCACAAGTATAATTTGTATTAAAAATAATTTGCAAAGGATGGGCCACACACCTGAATTAATGTTTTCATTTTTTAACTTTTTCCAATTCTTTAGCCAATCCTTGTGAAATAATCAAACATTTAATTATATTTTATGAGATATTTGGATTGTTATGGTGTAAGGACATACAACTAAATATACAAGACTAAGCAAAAAATATATCAAAAAATCAATATGAAATTATAACAGGTATTCTAGCCAATCATTGAGGGATACTTATGTAATCTTAATCATCCCTAGTTCTAACTTATTTCTTTCATAGTCATCTCTCATCAAATCCTTTGTAAAGATAATAGGGATCTGTATATCAGTGGCACAAAAGTTCATTGAGATAAAACCTTTTTCTAGATTATCCCTTAAGAGGTAGTGTCTTATGTCAATACATTTGGTTCTGTTACATTGTACTGGATTTTTTCAATATTCATTACACTTTTTCTATCACAAAAGATTGGACCACACTCAACATGCATTTTAGAATCTTTCAGTTGTTGCTTGATGCATAGCAATTGAGCACAACAAAAGGCAACAACAAATACTCAGTGTCGGCAGTGGATAATGCTGCAATTTTTTTTCTAGTTGCCCAAGAAATCCAAGAAAGTGTGCCATACTTGTAGTTCTTTTTCTATCTACCAAGTACCATGCATAGTCAACATCAGCATATCTAACAAAGTTAAATTACTACTTTTTGGGTACTATAGTCCTAAGTCATTTGGCACTTTCAAATATCTCAATATTCTTTTGATAATCTTTAGCTGGATTCCTTTGGATTGGACTAAAATCTAGCATACATTCCCACACTAAACACTATGTTAGGCCTGTTGGCAGTGAGTTATCAAATGGAACCAATCATGCCTCTATACAGTTTCTGCTCAACTAATGGACCTGTTTCATCGAGGTACAACTTGATAGTTGTGGCAATGGGAGTATCTATTACCGTTGAATCCTCCATCTTGAACCTTTTGAGTAACTTTTTTACATTCTTCTTCTAGTGGATCATTGTTACTGAAGGAGTTTGTTTGATTTGTAAGCCCATAAAGAAATTCACTTCACCCACGTGCTTATTTCAAACTCGCTTCCCATCATTTAGGCAAACTCCTTTGTTAGGGACTTACTAGTGGCTCTAAAGATATTGTCATCCACATACACATGCTATCAGTAAGTCAATACCTTTGAGTTTTAGAAATAACTTATTATCTATCTTTCCCTGTGTATGACCATGTGCTAGCAAAAAATTGGATAATCTTTCATATCCTGGTTTTGTAGCTTGCTTAAGTCCATATAGGATAGGATCAATATGCTCAACATCTTTGAATTCTGGAGGCTATTTGACATAAACTTCTTCTTTCAAGAATCCATTTAGGAAAGCACTTCTTATATCCATTTAGTAGAGTGTGAAGTCCATGAATGCAACAAAGGTTATGATAAGTCTAAATGCTTCTAGTCTTATGACTGGAGAAAAAGTTTCGTCACAGTCAATGACCTCTTCCTGATTGTATCCTTGGACCACTAGTTGTGCCTTATTTCTTGTAATTATTCCATGCTCATCAAGTTTGTCTTTAAACACCCATTTAGTGCCAATAATTATTCTTCCTTTAGATTTTGATTCAAGATATCACACTTTGTTTCTTTTCAATTGATTTAGATATTCCTGCATAGCTGATGTGTAGTGAATTTACAAAACTTTCGATGCTTAAAATTGAGAAAATAACATGGACTTAGGTACATTTATACGGATATGAGGTGTTTTCACTTTTTTTTAGGGAAAATAGGTGTTGGAGCAAAAATGTGCAAAAGATGCATAAAAGCGCATAAAATCGGCCAAGTATCGATCTTAGTACGAGTCGTAGCTAGATTGTACAAGCCATACTAAGACTCATGGAAAAACTCAGAAGGATGAAACAATGCAAAGGCAAAGTACGACTCTCAGCATGAGCCATACCAAGATGGTAGGAGCCATAACTGGAGTCGTGGAAAATTTATACAAGAAGTATCCTAGTACGGGTAGAACCCATGGATCATAGCATCTACCTACGAACCGTATCAGGAGCCATGGGAAGCTTCGGTGATTCTTAAATACTTGGCAGAACTCAAGATGCAACAAGTAACTATGATTCATAGGAGCAACGTAGGAGGCGTACCACAAAACTCGTAGATAACTTCAAAAGATGTCAAAGTTCTTAGAGCCAAGCTACAGATGGATTGTACAACTCGTAGGACCATGGTACGAGTCATACCAGTTGCCATCACTTTGTCAATTCGACAGCAGCCAGGGAACGTACGAGAGCAAGGTATGACTCATACAATCCTGTTATGGGTCGTATGACCAGTCGTAGGACGAGTCGGCGCTAGATATGGAAGTTTCCCTGTTAGCTTAGGAAAAGGTTTTTGATGTCTGTATAAATACCTTTTTTGTTTTTTTTAGTAGGAGAACGGATGAGTAGACATGTGACTACATTGAGAGAAGGTTTTTAGTTAATTATTTGTAAATTATTATCAAGTTTTGGAGAGCATATGATAGTCCATACAGATCATGCTTCTTTGAGGTACCTAATATCTAAAAAGGATGCTAAACCCAGGTTGATTAGATGGGTGTTGTTGCTCAAAGAATTCAAGTTTGAGTTGAAAGACTGGAAAGGAATTGAAAATTAGGTAGTTATCACCTATCTAGACTGGAATTTGAGGCTAAAGCAAGAGAGGAGATTGATATCGATGATGCCTTCCCAGACGAATAGGTATTTACTGTATCTCAGGACTTGATTCCCTGGTTCGTTGATTTTGCAAATTACTTGGTCAGCGACATGATCCTAACAGATATGATTCCCCAGCAGAGGAAAAAGTTCTTATTCAATGCTCGAAGATACTATTGGGATGAACCATACTTATTTAACATTTGTGCAGATAGGATAATTCAGAGGTGTGTACCAGAGGTAAAAATATTGAGCATTCTCGAGGCTTGTCACTCATCCTAGTTGGGGGTCATCATAGTGGTATCCGAACTATACATAAAATCTTTCAATGCAGGTATTATTGGCCCTCTATTCACCAAGATGCCTATGATTATGCCAAATCATGTGATCAGTGCCAAAGACAGGGTGACATCACTCGTAAGCATGAGTTACCATTGACCCCTATCTTGGAAGTTGAGTTATTCGATGTATGGGGTATTGACTTCATGGGCCCATTTGTTAGATCATATGGGATGAAATACATCTTGGTGGCGGTGTATTATGTCTCTAAATGGGTAGAGGCTATTGCACAATCTAACTATGAAGGCAAGAGTGTCACAACATTTCTGCAGAAGCACTTATTCGCTAGGTTTGGTACTCCCAGCAATCATCAGTGATGGTGGATCACACTTTTGTAATTGCCTCTTTAGAACCCTGCTAGAGAAATATGACATCAAGAATAAGGTGGCAACACCTTACCATCCTCAGTTAAGTGGGCAGGTGGAAGTTTCAAATAGGGAGATAAAGACCATTCTAGCTAAAACAGTGACTACCAACTGGAGAGATTGGTCTAGGAAGCTCGATGATGTGCTATAGGCCTATTGAACAGCTTATAAGACCTCAATTGGTTCATCTAAATATCAAATGGTCTACAGAAAGTCATGTCATCTTCCGTTGGGTTAGAGCATAAGACATTATAGGCTGTGAAAAAGCTGAACTTAAATTGGAATGAAGCAGCCAAGTTGAGACTTGACCAGCTCAATGAGTTAGATGAATTCCGACTTCGAGCTTATGAGTGTGTGACCATTTGTAAAGAAAGAATGAAGATCTATTATGATAAGAAGATTTCAAAGAGGGAGTTCAATACTGGTGATCTGGTCCTACTGTTCAACTCAAGGCTCCGTTTGCATCCCGAAAAATTGAAATCTAAGTGGATGGGACAATATAGAGTGGTGAATGTGTCCCCATATGGTGTAGTGGTACTTGAGAATAAAGATAGAAAAATGTTCAAGGTGAACGGGCAAAGGACAAAGCTATATCTGGGAGACACCAAGGAAATAAGAGGAATTGAGGCGGTGTACCTTGATGATGCCTGAAGAATCATGAAAGTTATGTTGTGCCGCAACATTAAATAAGGTGGTGCATTGGAGGCAATCCCTGGAAGGTGAAGTTTGAGTAGCCACAGGTATGTTCCCTTTCTTCTGTTTTATATCTATGTTTCAGGGATGAATCATGCTTTTCAAAAGGGGAGAGGGTGTACTTGTATTTTTTGAGATTTTTAGATTCATTTTAGGGTTTTTCTTGTCGTGTATCTTTTTCCTCGAGAATGCTACCTAGTAGAACTGGCATGTTTAGGATGTTTTTGTTTAATT
Organism: Datura wrightii; assembly: GCA_035772735.1. Lineage (NCBI taxonomy): Eukaryota > Viridiplantae > Streptophyta > Magnoliopsida > Solanales > Solanaceae > Datura > Datura wrightii. The sequence continues at coordinate 56,550,862 of JASDFA010000010.1, read as the reverse complement.
ATAAAGTATCTTAGGATTACTCAGCTAATAAATTGCACTAGTTTTGACTTTTGAAAAAATTGACCCTGTTTAAAAATTTTTGATGGTTAGCTATGTACTTGTTGATTGCAAAACATGATTTTTGTGGATCTTTTTGTGTCATCTAGTGTATTAGCATGAGTAGTTATAGTTAGCCATGTATAATCTGGATAGGTAGAATGAATGAAAAATATGTACCATGAGTGAGTGAGGTCCATACCTAGTTCAATACTGCTAGAGGATCTAGAACTTGCCCGGTTGGTCTTTACATAGGTTTTAGGATGGTTGGTTAGAAATGGATCATAGGCCCTTTTTTAAGCCCATTTTAGCTTAAATTTCCCTACCAGAATAATATGATTCCTTTGATCCTGATCTTGTGCCTTAAATGAACCATTTTTCTTTGATTAACCAATTAATCTTACCTAGTTTTTTATAATGGACCTGTTTGGCACTGGTCCCTTCTTGGACATTGTGAAACTTAACCTAGGCAAAATGCCTAAGTTGAGGGTGGCTAGAATAGGGGTGCGTAGATCTTAGGGAGATGAAAAAGAAAAAGAAAAGAAAAGAAAAAGGATTTAAAATGAGGTGTGGTGTGACAAAAGGAAAAAAAAGAAAAAGAAAAATTGAAAAGAAGATACAAAAAGAGAAAAATGAATGAAAAGTTGAAAACACACCACACTCATACAATTGCATAAAAACGGTGAAAAAGGAGGAAAAAATTGAAAAAGCGAAAAGGGTGGAATAAGTGAAAAGTGGAGCCACGTGTATGTAGTGCCAAAGAGGGTTTAGTCACTAAAAATCTCATATTTATCATACCCAGCCCGAAAACCTACATTACAAGTCGAATCAAGTCATATAGTGATCCTAGCATGAGAATATTATCAAGTGGATGAGATCCTTTATTTTTATCTCAGATCTTATTGGTTTTGGTTCAAGATGCCACACTTTGTTCTTTTCAAAATGATTTAGCTCTTTCAGTATAAATGATCTAATATGTATCCTTCAAAGGTTTATTAACTTTCTAGTTAAAAAAAGAATTAAAGGCACCAAGATTTTTATCCCAATCTGGTTATCCTTAGAGTTCAGATTAGTAAGAATATTATCAATTAGATGAGATCCTTGATACTTATATTCTTTTAGAACTAAATTTGAGCATCCTCAAATTCTCATTTTGTGTTTATTTAGGTAATTAGACTCCTGAGGAGTTTTATTAGATGTTTCTGCAGTCTGAGTGTCAGCTTCCTCATTTCCTAAATTAGCTGCATTACTGCTATCTGAACCAATTTCTTTTACCTATTCTATGTCTTTGGAAATAGATATTCTTCACGGCTCATCTTCATCCTGCAATCATTTAACAGACATAGTACTTGTTTCATCAAAGATAACATGCACACTCTCTGTAACACTCCTATTTCTTTTCGTATGCACCCTATAAATTTTACTATGTTATGAGTAGCCTAGGAATACTTCCTCATCACTTATGATATCAAATTTTCCTAGATACTCATTTTCATTATTTTTAGTTATGCATTTACACTCAAAGGCTCTAAAATGAGTGAAGTTGGGCTTTTTTGTCACGATCCGACCCTATACCCTAGCCATAACACGAGACTTAGAAATTATGAATGGCCCAAGATAACCCATGGAATAATATAGTTCTAACATAACAACAACTGATAAAGCATATTTTAGTGGAAGCTAAGTGAAAAATAACTGATCATTATACATAAGGACATAGTTTGTTAAAAACACTGAATCATAAATTGAAACTACACTACACTTTCTGAAAACCTCTACTAACCTAATGAGCTACTGAGACAAGTTTCCGGCTAACTCCAAAGTCTAAAACTAAAATAATACTGAAATAAAAAAATATTACTCCCGTCCTCAGAAGATGAGGACTCACCACTGCTAGCTGATAGAGGCTAGAACGTGTCTAACCACGGGGTTGAGTCTAAATACCTGGATCTATATTATAAAATGATATAGCATATAGATTATGCGGTCAGTACATGGGATGTACTGAGTGTATAGGAAACGTAACTTAAATCGAGAACATGCTACAAATCTAAGAAAAGACTGTACGTAAAACATGTTGAATACATAAATTGAGGTAAAGTATAATGACCCTATTTGAGATGCATGAATACTGACATTGCATGCTAGTCTGAAAATATTTAATGAAATACAAGTAAAACTGATTTAGGGTTATGTACATATATTGAAAACTGAATCTATAATGATAAACTGAAAATTGTAACTAACATAAACTATACTGAAACTAAAACTGAATTATACTATGGGAGAGTCTATTAACCGACAAACTCCAATGTGAGACTCATGGAGCCCAACCTGTAACCTTGGTTGGACGGCTGTTCATACCTCGCCAAGGGTATGAACCATGACTGGTGTGATATCACTCATAAGTTTAGAAAGACACTCTAAACTAATAAGGACCCCTGTATGAGCCCATTGAGGTGAGGGAAACACTCTTACTAGCAAGGATACCGTATGTAACACCTCAGAAACTCAAATCCAATTCTGAGGCATAAAGCAGGAAATTTGGAAAATTGTAGAAATATTATAGGATGGCCGACCTAACGAGTCGTCAAGTAACCTTAGGACTCGTTAGGTGAGCCGTGAGGAGAAGCTGATTAATGTAAAGGAGGGAGGCAGTGTACCTAATGAGGGACGTCACGAGTCGTGGTCACCGACTACGACCCGTTAAGTCATTCATGGTCAGGCCTGAGTTGAGAATGTTTTAGTTGACCAGTGTACTCGACGAGTGGGTGAAATGAGTCATCACCTCTGGCAATGACTCGTTAAGTAGCTCGTTATGGGACTTAGCATAAAATCTCCAGAAAAAGACAGTGTGGTCCACGACTGGTGAGCACGAGTCGTGGTCATAGATAACGACTCATTGGGTCCCTCGTGGTGATATACTAAGGATCCTAGGCAGCGTACTTGACGGGAGTGACCATGAGTCGTGGTTAGTCACCACGACTTGTTAGGTCACCCGTTAGGGGCACCTGACAGTTTTTCCCGCGAACTTCTAAGGAATATTTAGTAAATTCCTATTCACCTAAGCTTTAAACTACATCATTTTGGACCTAATTTCAGACTTATTAGAGGGTTTGAATGGTTCCTCCCCTCATTCTCACGTTAACCCTTAGAGAAACATCATAAAATTCTCTCTCAGAGTATTTCATAGTAAGGGCTAGGGCTGAACTTTTCTCTTCATTTCTCAAGCAAATTCTCCAGGTTTCTTCACCAGGTATGTGGGGTTTTAGCAAGGGGATTGTTCTTCCCTTGTGTCCCCAAAATCCTCCTCAATTTCTTCTATCAGTTTTAAGTCCTGAGCTTTCGAATATAAAGAGTATTCATTTTTATTTTCATTAATTTCACTTAGAACGATGTTCATGCATATTTTTGATATGATTACCATAAATTTCTTATCAAATTGTCGGTGTTTATGCAAAAAAGTGAATTTAAGCCCTAATTTTTCGGGTAACAATTTTGCTTATTAAATTCCCTCTAGTGAATGAAGAATGCTTTGGGCTAAATTCCTAGAATTTCTTGGTATACATATATGTTGGGTAAATATCCCATGAATCAAAATGACTTTAGTTCTTTGAATGAAATTCCTATAATTCTTGAAATTTCTCTATATTATGAAACTCCCATGTTGTTGGAGTAAGTTGAATTCTCTATTAGCTTCTAGTAGTCCACACCAGTTAGAACCTAGAATCTTTCCAAAACCATAGCAGTTAGTCTCAGTCAGAATGCTAGAATCCTCAGTGATATTCAGAAATTGTCAACTGATCAGTTTGAACTCGGTCTTATTTTGAGGTGTTAGTGGTGCCTCTCAGTTATAAGAATCAGACCTAGATTATAGTTTTTGGTCAATTAGTCGGTCATGAAATTCTAGTATATAGCTCTGACCAGCCCCAGGACCACAGTTCAGTTGCAACTTGTTCTTAGACGGTTATGACGCTTCCAGATAAGCAGCTCTGGCCAGTCTATAACCCAGTTTTAGAATATGGTCCGGTAAGACTCTCAGGGTACATGTAGTTATACGTCCCTGACTAGTCTTGGACCCCAGTTTCGAGCAATCATCTTAGTAGTTCAGTTTAGGTTTTCCAGTGGGAGTAGAACTTAGCACCGAGCGGGCTAGGGTTCCAGCGCACCCAGGTTCCTAGAACTACATTGCCATCGTAGGTTACAGTATTACTTGGCCTGATTGGTCCCAGACTTTTGTGATCACTCAGTTCATTCCTTTATACCCTGGTAAGGTATATTGGGTCCTACCGGTGGGGTGTATACATCAGACTCCATGTTTAGCTCATGTGGTTAAATGTCGGTTATAGACTCTCCCACTAGTTAGTGTAGTCCAGTTATAGAATAAGCAGCTCAGTTCAGTTCTAGTCCTCAGTTTAACTCAGTTCAGTTCAGTATCTCAACCTCAGGGTTTCAGACTTAGGGCACGTCCTTGACCATCAGACAGGGTCATCTTGACCATTTCAAATTATATCAGTAGTTCAGTTCAACTTACCTGTTGGTCATTGCGTGTCATTTCAGCTCAGACTTTATTTTCAGTTATGTTTCTCCCACTTACTCAGTACATTCAAAGTACTGACACATACTTTTATCCTGTATCGTTTCATGATACAATTGCAGGTTCTTAGACCTAGCACCGTTAGTCACCACAGTTTAGATTCTCCATTTGCAATTGTTGAAGTGTGAGTCCTCATCATCCGAGAGCACTATTTTCCTTCTTTTAGTCATGTATTAGTTTTAGTTAGACTTTGAGTTATCCGGGGGCTTGTCCCAGCAACTCCTCTATTGGATGGCTTTCAAACAGACATGATTTTTAGATTTATCAGTATTATTCTATTGTTTGAACTTTATGTTTTCAGACTTGCCTCTCATGAATATTTTATGATATTATTTCAAAGTTCTGTTGTGCATGTTTACTCAGAATGCTAGTAACTGATAGACCAGGGGTTGATTTGGGGTCACTTGTGGCTTCAAGTACCGTGTTACACCCAGGGTGTAGGCTCGAAGCGTGGAAAACTTGGTATCAGAGCACTAGGTTTAAAGTATCCTTGGAATGTTTGAAATTCGCATTGAGTAGAGTCCTTTTCATGGGTGTGAAATGCGTCACACTTATGATGAGGAGGCTACGAGATGTTATTAGGAAAATTCCCTTTTGTTCATATTCTTTATCGTGCGTTAAAGTCCAAATTCTAGAAATGCCCTTCTAATTCGTGCTCTATTTTGTTTTAGTGAACCATGCCTCCTAGACATGGTAATGGAAGAAGAGCTGCGAATGTCAACAGACCTGCCCCATCATCTCCGGCAGCACCTCAGGATGAATCCATATCCACCGCCGAATTTAGGGCACCCATTCAATTGCTAGCTCAAACAGTCACCAACTAGGTGAACCTACAAGTGGTTCCAATAACCACAAATGGGTCTGCAGCTGCTACTTGAGTGCGAGATTTTACCCGTATGAACCCTCCAGATTTTCATAGAACAAAGGGTGGAGAGGACCCAAAAGGGTTTATAGATGAGGTAAGAAAGATTAACTGTATTATGGGTGTCAGCTTCTCCAAGAGTGCTGGACTGGATACCTTTCAGCTTAAAGAGGTAGCCCAGGTTTGATATGTGCAGTGGAAGGAGAGGCGGCTAGCAGGAGCAGGAACAGTGGAGTGGGAGGAGTTCCGCACAGCTTTCCTGGATAGGTTTTTCCCTTGGGAGCTGAGAGAGGCTAAGATGACAGAGTTTATGAACCTACGACAGGGCAACCGGACCGTGGAGGAGTATGCTCTGGAGTTTACTAGACTATCAAAGTATGCCCCAGTGATGGTAGCGGAGCCAAGTGCTCGTATGCTAAAATTCATTAACGGAGTATCTAATCCGGTCTTCAAGGAGTGCAGGACTGCGATACTGATCAAGGACATGGACCTCTCTAGCCTAATTGTTTATAACCAGCAGATTGAGGCAGGGAAGTTGAAAGATATGGAGCGTAAGAACAAGCGGGAAAGAACTGGTCATTCAGATTTGGCCATCAGAAATCTGGCAGCAGTAGCTGCCCACAACAGCAACAGCAGCAGTAGCAACAACAGAGAGCCCCAACACACAGCACAGCCAACGTCCCAACCTTTCGGTCCTGCCAAGATCAGAAGGACGAAGCATCTGGCTCTAAGTCACAGAGTTTTAGTGCCAGCAACAAGTATCCAGCTTATCCCAAGTGTGGTAGGAATCATCCAGGAGAATGCCTTCAGGGACGAGAGGGCTGCTTTGGGTGTGGATAGCTTGGACAAAGGCTTAGGGAGTGCCCGTCAGCGGGGCGAGGGAGATCACAATCTAACACATCATCAGCTCCAGCAGGCCGACCAGCCCAAACAGGCTAACACAGCAGGTACAGATGGTGGTCAGTGCCAAAATTGTTTCTATGCTCTATCTTCTCGTCAGGATCAGGAAAGCTCACCTGACGTAGTTACTGGTATGTTACGTCTCTTCCATCTAGATGTATATGCCCTCTTAGATCTAGGAGCTACTCTTTTATTCGTAACTTCGTATATAGCAGTTCAGCTAAGTATAAGTCCAGAGGTTCTCTCAGAACCATTCTCAGTCTCTACCCCAGTTGGCAAGTCAGTTAGAGCCAGCTGGGTGTATAAAAATTGCTGATTTTCCTTCCTGAACAAAGTAATTCCAGCTGATCTCGTAGAGCTTGACATGATCGACTTCGACCTTATTCTCGGCATGGATTGGTTACACTCCTACTAAGCCTCAGTTTATTGCAGAACTAGAGTTGTCAAATTCCAGTTTCCTAATGAGCCAGTTTTAGAATGGTGGGGCAGCAGTTCAGCACCTAAGGGTAGGTTTATTTCCTACCTTAAGGCCCAGAAACTCATTTCCAAAGGATGTCTATATCATCTAGTTCGGGTCAAGGATTCCAACTCGGAGACCCCAACCATTCAGTCAGTTCCAATTATCAGCGAGTTTCCAGATGTATTTCCTGAGGATCTTCTCGGAGTTCCCCCTGAACGGGAAATAGACTTTGGAATAGATCTCCTCCCAGATACTCAACCCATCTCTATCCCTCTTTATAGAATGTCTCCAACTGAGCTTAAGGAGTTGAAGGAGCAGCTAAAAGATCTTCTTGACAAGGGTTTTATCAGACCCAACATCTCTCCCTGGGGTGCTCCAGTGCTTCTATCAGCTGAACAAAGTCACAGTCAAGAATAAATATCCTTTACCTAGAATTGATGACCTGTTCGACCAACTTCAGGGAGCCATTTGTTTCTCCAAGGTCGATCTCAGGTCAGGATACCATCAGTTAAGGGTTAGAGAGTGTGACATACCAAAAACAGCATTCAGAACTCGGTATGGTCACTACGAGTTTGTGGTGATGTCCTTTGGACTCACAAACACCCCTGCAACCTTCATAGATTTGTTGAATAGGGTCTTTAAGCAGTAACTAGATATGTTCATCATCATATTTATCAACGACATTCTGGTATACTCCAGAAATGAGGAAGAGCATGCAGATCACCTGGGGATAGTGCTACAAACACTCAGGGACTGCCAGTTGTTTGCCAAGTTCAGCAAGTGTGAATTCTAGTTGAAGGTTGTGACGTTCTTGGGTCATGTGGTCTCAAGCGAAGGGATACAAGTAGATCCTCATAAGATAGCAGTGAAGGATTGACCCAGACCTACCTCTCCTACTAAAATTAGGAGTTTTCTAGGCTTAATGAGTTATTACCGATGGTTTGTGGAAGGTTTCTCCTCCATAGCCTCTCCTTTGACCAAGTTAACTCAGAAGAAGGTGAAATTCCAGTGGTCAGATAAGTGTGAGAAGAGTTTCTAGGAGTTGAAGACTCGACTCACTACCGCTCCAGTGTTAACCCTTTTGGAAGGATCAGATAGGTTAGTTGTGTATTGTGATGCCTCCAAAGTTGGACTTGGTTGCATTTTGATGCAGCGGGGCAAAGTGATACCCTATGAATCTAGACAGCTCAAATTCCATGAGAAGAATTATCCAACTCACGACTTGGAGTTGGCAGCGGTGGTATTCGCGTTAAAATATGGAGACACTACTTGTACGGGGCTCACATGGATATGTTCACAGATCACAAGAGCCTTCAGTATGTGTTCAGCTAGAAGGACTTAATCCTGTGTCAGAGATGGTGGTTGGAACTACTAAAGGATTATGACATCAGTGTGCTGTATCACCCTGGTAAGGCCAATGTGGTGGCTGATGCCCTAAGCAGGTGATATATGGGAAGTGTAGCTCACATTGAGGAAGGCAAGAGGGAGCTAGCGAAAGAAGTTCACAAGCTAGCACAGTTTAGGGGTGCAGTTGGTGGATTCAGCTGAAGGTGGCATGGTAATGCAAAGCGGGTCAGATTCATCCTTGGTAGTAGAGGTTAAGTCCAGACAAGATGAAGATCCAGTTCTACTTAAACTTAAAGAAGAAGTACTCAGAAAGGAGGTTGAGGCTTTCTCCCAAGGGGGAGATGGAGTGCTTCGTTACCAGGGCAGGTTGTATGTACCGGATGTGGGTGAGTTGAGACAGCAAATACTGGCTGAGGCACACAGCTCGAGATACACCATTCACACCTGTGCTACCAAAATGTACCGCGATTTGCGGGATATTTACTAGTGGAACAGCATGAAAAGAGACATTGCTGAATTTGTAGCTAAGTGCCCAAATTGCCAGCAAGTCAAGGTAGAACACTAGAGACCAGGAGGTATGACCTAGGATATCAGCATACCCACATTGAAGTGGGAAGAAGTAAATATGGACTTCATTATGGTTCTACCTCGAACTCGTGGACAATATGACTCAATTTTGGTAATAGTAGATCGAATGACTAAGTTAACACATTTCCTCCCAGTCAAAACCACAGATTCATCTAAGGAATATGCTAAACTTTATATTCAGGAGCTGGTTAGACTTCATGGGGTGCCATTGGCTATTATTTCAGATAGGGGTACCTAGTTCACCTTCCATTTCTGGAAGTCTTTACAGAAGGGACTTGGCACTCAGGTCAAGCTCAGTACAACTTTTCACCCGTAGACAGATGGGCAAGCTGAGCGAACTATTCAGACCCTAGAAGATATGATAAGAGGATGCACGATCGATTTTAAGGGTAATTGGGATGACCACTTGCCTCTTTTTGAGTTTGCGTACAATAACAACTACCATTCTAGCATCTAGATGGCCCCATTTGAAGATTGTATGGTAGAAGATATAGATCTCCTATAGGGTGGTTTGAAGTTGGGGAAGCCACCTTGATAGGGCTAGACTCGGTTCATGAGGCAATGTAGAAAGTTCATCTCATCCGAGGAGGTTGAAAACAGCTCAGAGCCACCAGAAATCTTATGCCGATGCGCGGAGAAGAGAGTTGGAATTTGCAGTTGATGAATGGATGTACCTGAAAATTTCACCCATGAAAGGGGTGATGAGGTTTTGAAAGAAAGGTAAGCTCAGTCCGAGGTATGTGGGACCTTATAGAATTTTAAGGTGTATCAGCAAGGTAGCCTATGAGTTAGAGTTAACTTCAGAACTAGTAGTTGTGCATCCAGTTTTCCATGTGTCACTTCTGAAGAAGTGCATCGGAGATCCAACCTCAGTTGTGGTATTGGACAGTGTACGGATAAAAGATAGTCTCTTATATGAAGAAGTACCAGTCCAGATCCTTGACCATCAGATGTGTAAGCTAAGGAACAAGGAAATAGTTTCAGTCAAAGTCTCATAGAGAAATCAGTAGGTTGATGGAGCTACGTGGGAGGCCGAAGCAGATATGATGGCCAAATACCCGCACTTGTTCCCTACCGGCGTGCAGCTTGACTATTATCTATGACCCTAGAACTCAGTTTAGTTTTCATGACTCAGTTCAGATGTTCAAGTCTCTTTTATGTTTTTGAATGTATGTATGATAAGTAAACTCAGTTCATATATGTATTTTGAAACGGATATAGTCATTTCGGTAGTTTTGGAGTTAAATGAGCAGTATTTGAAGGTTTTGATTGTTATTTTCTGATTCCTGTGTGTTTTATAACATTCAAGGATGAATATTTATAAGGGTGAGATATTGTAACACCCTGAAAATTCAAATCCAATTTCGGGGCATAAAGCAGAAAATCTGAAAAACTGCAGAAATATTGCAGGACGGCCCACCCGGTGAGTCATCAAGTAACCTTACGACTCGTTAGGTGAACCATGAGGAGAAGATTGATTAATGTAAAGGAGGGAGGCAGTGTACCTAATGAGGGACGTCATGAGTCGTGGTCATTGACCACGACCTGTTAAGTCACTCATGGTCGGACCTGAGTTGGGAATGTTTTAGTTGACTAGTGCACTCGACGAGTGGGTGAAATGATTCATCACCTCTGGCAATGAATCGTTAAGTAGCTCGTTATGGGACTTAGCATAAAATCTCCAAAAAAAGAAAGTGTGGTCCACGACTGGTGACCACGAGTCGTGGTCATAGATAATGACTCATTTGGTCCCTTGTGGTTCTACTAAGGATTCCAGGCAGTGCACCTGACGGGAGTGACCACGAGTCGTGGTCAGTCACCACGACTCGTTAGGTCACCCGTTAAGGGCACTTGACAGTTTTTCACAGTGAACTTCTAAGGATTATTTAGTAAATTTCTATTCACCTAAGCTTTAAACTACATCATTTTGGACCTAATTTCAGACTTATTAGAGGGTCTGGACGGTTCCTCCCCTCATTCTCACGTTAACCCTTAGAGAAACATCGTAGAATTCTCTCTCAGAGTATTTCAGAGCAAGGGCTAGGGCTGAACTTTTCTCTTTGATTCTCAAGCAAATTCTCCAGGTTTCTTCACCAGGTATGTGGGGTTTTAGCAAGGGGATTGTTCTTCCCTTGTGTCCCCAAAATCCTCCTTAAATTCTTCTATCAGTTTTAGGTCCTGAGCATTCGAATATGTAGAGTATTCATGTTTATTTTCATTAATTTCACTTAGAACGATGTTCATATATATTGTTGATATGATTCCCATAAATTTCTTATCAAATTGCCAGTGATGATGCAAAAAAGTGAATTTAAGCCCTAATTTTTCTAGTAACGATTTTGCTTGTTAAATTTCCTCTAGTGAATGAAGAATGCTTTGCTCTAACTTCCTAGGATTTCTTGCTATACGTATACGTTGGGTAAATATCCCATAAATCAAAATGACTTTAGTTCATTGAATGAAATTCCTATAATTCTTGAAATTTCTCTATATTATGAAACTCCCATGTTGTTGGAGTAAGTTGAATTCTCTGTTAGCTGCTAGTAGTCCAGACTAGTTAGATACTAGAATCTTTCCAGAACCATAGCAATTTAGTCTCAGTCAGAATGCTAGAATCCTCAGTGATATTCAGAAATTGTCAACTGATCAGTTTGACTTCAGTCTTATTTTGAGTTGTCAGTGGTGCCTCTCAGTTATAAGAATCAGACCCAGATTATAGTTTTTGGTCCATTAGGCGGTCATGACATTCTAGTATATAGCTCTGACTAGCTCCAGGACCCCAGTTCAGTTACAACTTGTTCTTAGACGGTCACGACGCTTCCAGATAAGCATCTCTGACCAGTCTAGAACCCAGTTTTAGAATCTGGTCTGATAATACTCTCAGGGTACATGTAGTTATACGTCCCTGACTAGTCTTGGACCCCAATTTCGAGCTATCATCTTAGTAGTTCAGTTTATGTTTTCTAGTGGGACTAGAACTTAGCACCGAGCGGGCCGGGGTTCCAACGCACCCAGGTTCCCAAAACTATGTTGCCATCGTAGGTTACAATATTACTTGGCCTGATTGGCCCCAGACTTTTATGATCACTCAGTTCATGCTTTTATACCCTGGCAAGGTATATTGGGTCCTACTGGTGGGGTGTATACATCGAACTCCACGTCTAGCTTATGTGGTTAAATGTCGGTTATAGAATCTCGCACTAGTCAGTCTAGTCCAATTACAGAATAAGCAACTCTGTTCAGTTCTAGTCCTCAGTTTAACTCAATTCAGTTTAGTATCTCAACCTCAGGGTTTCAGACTTAGGGCACGTCCTTGACCATCAGACAGGGTTATCTTGACCATTTCAGATTATATCAGTAGATCAGTTCAACTTACCTGTCGGTCATTGCGTGTCATTTCAGCTCAGACTTTATTTTCAGTTATGTTTCTCCCACTTACTCAGTACATTCAAAGTACTGACGCATACTTTTATACTGTATCATTTCATGATACAGTTGCAGGTTCTCAAACCCAACAACGTTAGTCGCCGCAGTTCAGATTCTCCATTTGCAGCTATTGAAGTGTGAGTCCTCATCATCCGAGGGCACTATTTTCCTTCTTTCAGTCATGCATTAGTTTTAGTTGGACTTTGAGTTAGCCGGGGGCTTGTCCTAGCAACTCCTCTATTAGATGGCTTTCAAACAGACATGATTTTCAAATTTATCGATATTATTCTATTGTTTGAGCTTTATGTTTTCAGACTTGCCTCTCATGAATATTTTATGATACTATTTCAAAGTTCCGCTGTGCATGTTTACTCAGAATGCTAGTAACTGATAGACCATGAGTTGATTTGGGGTCACTTGTGGCTTCAAGTACCGTGTTACGCTAAGGGTGTAGGCTCGGGGCTTGACACCATATTTCTTGGGCTAAGGGGAATATTCTCTACTTCGAGAATGCCTTATCCTACGGTGCACATAGTTTTGAGACATGGGTGCGCTGAACCCCATCCTACTCAGTGCTAAGTACTACTCCCAACTGAACATAAGGATTCACATAAACTGATAATCTGAAGCTGATGTCCTAAGACTAGTCAAAACCACTTTATCTATCAAGGATCCCGAGATCCTAAAGGGCCATGAATATGCTAATACTGAGGGCTTAAAACTGATGTTCTAATACTAGTCAGGGCTACTTTCTAACTAACAAGAGGCTTGAGAGTCTAAAGAACCATAAACCCATTGATCATACTGAATTCATGAAAATCATAGTGTAAATAATATGTACTAAAATCATGGTAAAATCATATATTTCAAATGGGCCGTAGTTTCGAAAATAGTGCTAAATCATGGCTGATACTTAGAAAGCATGCTAATATCATATCATGGACATAAATCATAAATTTGAAAAGAGAATCATGAAAATACATCGCTATTGATCATAAGAAGCTTGAAGACATGGCTAACATAAGAGAGTTCATACATAGACCATGCAACCCTAAGACATGAATTTCTAGAGAATCACATTCGCTAGGTTTGTCCATATATTGGAACACAAGGGTGAAAGAAAACCCTTGTTGAAGTCCCGCGTACCTGGTTGAAGAATTCACTTAAAGAGCTTGAAGCTTGTAGCACCTTGGAGAGAGACCCTAGTTCTTGAACCTTGAGAGGAGAAGAGAGAAGATGACTTATGGATGTTTTTTAAAAGAATGAGGGTTAAGGCTAGAAAAATCCCTTTAATTCATCCCTTAGAAGTCCCAAAACGACATCACTTAGGAGTTAGAAGCATAGGGTTTTCCTACAATACTCCTGGGAATTCACTTTAAAGATCTACCCGTTAGTGGAAATGACCCATCCAACTAGTCGTTCTCTGACTTAACAACTCATTGTATCCATTTGTTACTTTTGCCCCTGAAATTATATCTTCTAATCTTCAACCAATGGATCATCAGAATGACCTATCATTGGATACTATGAGTCATCCTATGACTTGTGGTCAGGGGACCAATGTTGTAATCTTTCTAGTCTTCCATCCTGCAATTCATTAGAACGAGCCATCACTTGACACAATGACCCATTACTTCTTTTCGTGGTTATCAAAGTCATGTTGCAAACTTTCTAAATTTCCTCTAATGGCTCCTCATCACAACTTGTTACAAGGACCAACGAGTCATCTTGTAACTCGTTAGTTCTGGGAAAAATTCCAATGACTGCCTACCATGAGTCTGACCATGACTCGTGGTATCATTCAATGAATCCTACCTTGGCTCGCCCAGTGACAAATTTCTAATTTTCTACTGGGTTCTTGCTTCACATCTAGGATATGATCTTAGGGACTTTTGGGGTGTTACATTTTTGCATTTGAGTAATTCATAAGGAGTTTTCTCTAAGAGTGGTCAAGTCATGCATCTATTAACTTTGTAACATGCAGTGCTAATGGCTTCAATGCAGAACTGACTAGCAAGGTTTCTAGCAATCACATGGTTCTAGCCATTTCTTCAAAGGTCCTATTCTTTTTTTATCACTCCATTTTGTTGTGGATTTCTAGGTGAATAAAAGTTATGATCAAGATCATGAGTGGAACAATATTGTACAAATTTTACATTGTCAAACTTTGTTCTATGGTCTAATCTTATTGATTAAAGTTGATTACCTAGTTTCCTTTTTAGTTTTCTTACTAAAGTGTTGAATGCTTCAAATGCATCTTCTTTAAAACTAAGAAAAACTTCTCAAGGGAACCTGGTGTAGTCATCAACTAGCACAAATATATATCTTTTTTTACCATAATGTCTCGCCCTTATACGGCCACACAGATCCAAATGGATCAGTTTTAAGGACCTAGTCGTACTCACCACTTTCATTGTTTTGAATGAGTATTGCACTTGTTTTCCCCTTACGCATGATCCACAATTTTTTTTCATCCTTAAACTTAATGTTAGATAGGCCTATCATCTAAATTTTTGGAGACCAATTTATTCTATTGACCATGACTGGCATGCCCTAGATTACAATAATCCAATCTGCATTCTTCAAAGTTTCATTAACTTTATTGGGTTCAACAATGGATAAGAAAGCATTGAAGGTACATATATTCTTTATCCCAGATTTGGTTTTATCCCATAGTTCATATCAATGAGAATATTATCAATTAGATGAGATCCTTTATATTTATCCCAGATCTTATTGATTTTGGTTCAAGATGCCACACTTTGTTCCTTTCAAACTGATTTAGCTCTTTCTATATAGAAATGATCTAATTTATACCCTTCAAAGCTTTATTAACTTTCTTGAGTTTCAAACATAGATTAAAAAATATTAAAGGCACAAAGATTCTTTATCCCAAATCTAGTTGTTCCTAGAGTTCAAATTAGTAAGAATATTATCAATTAGATGAGATCCTTGATATTTATTATTTTTGAAGTAAAATTTGAGTATTCTCAAATTCTCATTTTGTGTTTCTTTAGGTAAATCAGACTCTTGGGGAGTTTCATCAGATGTTTTCTCAGTCTGAGTGTGAGCTTCTTCATTTTCTAAATTGGCAGCATTACTGCTGTCAGAACCAATTTCTTTTACCAGTTCTATGTCTTTGGATATAGATATTATTCATGGTTCATCTTCATCTTGCAATCATTTAACAATCATAATACTTGTTTCATCAAAGATAACATGCACACTTTTTGTAACACTCATTGTTCTTTTCTTAAGCATCCTATAGTTTTAGTATGTTATGAATAGCCTAGGAATACTTCCTTATTACTTCTGATATCAAATCTTCCTAGAGACTCCTTTTCATTATTATGCGTGACGCATTTACATTTAAAGGCTCTAAGATGAGTGACGTTGGGCATTCTAAATTTGAGAAATTCATGGGGAGTTTTTTCTAATAGTGGTCGAGTCATGCATCTATTAACTTTGTAAGATATAGTGCTAATGACTTTAGTCAAGAACTGTCCAGCAAGATTAGTAGCAATAAACATGGTTTTGTCCATTTCTTTAAAGGTCCTATTCTTTTTTTCATCACTCCATTTTGTTGTGGAGTTCTAGGTGCACAAAAGTTATGATCAAGATCATGAGCAGAATAATAATGTACAAATTTTACATTCTCAGACTCTGTTCCAAGGTCAGATCTTATTGATTCGAGTTGATTACCTAGTTTCTTTTCTATTTTTTCAAATTAAAATGTTGAATGCTTCAAATGCATCTTCTTTAGAAGCAAGAAAACCTTTCCAAGTGAACCAGATGTAATCATCAACTAGTACAAATATATATCTTTTTCCACCACAATGTCTCACCCTCATAGGGCTACACAAATCCAAATGGACCAGTTTCAAGGACCTAGTCGTACTTACCATTTTCTTTATTTTGATGAGTGTAATACCCCAGAAGGGCCTAAGAATATGCCCGAGAGTTGAAGTTAAAAACTGCAAAAAAACCTAGAATTTTGCACCAGGATGACTCGAGGTATGAATCGTGGTGAGGACCTATGACTCGTGACTCGAGTCATGATGAATTTTGGGAGCCTGAGGTCATATCACGGGTGGTCCTATGAATCGTGATGCCTAGGTATGACTCGTGGTTAGGAGTCGTGGTGAAATCTCAGTGGTGCCAGAGTGAGTCGTCATGGGTCATGGTATGAATCGTAGGATATAGCAACGAGCCGTGATGAGGATTCATGGTTAAGTCGTATTTGGTATGGGTGGATAGTACCACGACTAACAGTACGACCCGTAGGATAGTACTAAGAGTCGTGGTATGCGAGTCATGGCCAGATTTAGAAGATTAAAAAGTGGGGAGGTGACCACGAGTCATGACTTTGTGGTATGAGTCGTGGTCGGGGCCAAAACTATTTTTCAGGAAAATTTTATTAAGGGCAAATTCAACTTTTCTATGCTTTTGGACCCTAAACCATGCTGTTTTAGCTTCAATTTCAGATGTTTTAGTGGGGTAATGGGTTTTTTCCCTTATTCCCCACTCAAACTTCCAAGAAAAAGTACGTAGAGTTCCTCTCAGAGAAGTTCAGGGCATCAACTAAGGAAGGTAGTTCTTCTTCAATTTCCAAGCAATTTTCTCTTAAATTTTCGTCAGGTATGTGGGAATTCAACAAGGGAATTGTTCTTCCCTTGTGTCCCCCCCCAAAAAAAAAATACCTCTACTAGTTTCTATCAGTTTTTAGCCTTGAATTTTCGAGCACAAGATGTTGCATGTCATTGTTAGTTGATTTCTTGTAGAAAGATATCCACGTTATTATTGATATGATTTTCCAGCAGTTTGTACAAAAATTACCTAGAATCTTGAAATAGTGAATTCCAGTCCAAAATTTCGAGAAAAGATTAGTGCATATAAATTGCTGTTTGTTGAATGAAGTATGTTTTGGGATGAATTTCCTTCAAATTTTAATACTTAGACGATGAGAAAAATATCTTATGTATGAGAAAGATTCTAGCCTTGTCAGATGTTAATTTCTCTTAAATTCTTGAGTGGTTGCCATGCTATGAAATTTCAGTATTGTCGGAATGAGTTGAAATCTATATTAGCTGCTCAGTAGCTCAGTTTAGTAAAAGTGTAAGATTCCTTCAGAACCATTTAGAAACTTTCAACTGCTCAGTTTGACTTTAGATTTCCCCGAGGCGTCAGTAGTGCCTCTTAGTTATCAGAATCAGACTTAGAACTCAGATTAATTGGTCCATTAGGCAGTCATGACGTTCCGGTTATAACTCTGACCACCCTCAGGACCCCAGTTCAGATAAGTTGTTCTTTAGATGGTTACGACGCTTCCAGATAAGAAGCTCTGACCAATCTTAGAATCCAGTTTCAACATCTGCGATAAGACTCTCAAGGTACTTTAAGTTATGCCTCTCTGACTAGTCTTGGAGCACAATTTCGATCTATTAGCTTGGTAGTTCAGAATAGGATTTCCTGTGGGAGTAGGACTTATCACCGAGCGGACTGGGGTTCCAACGCACCTAGGTTCCCAGAACTACGTTGTCAGCATAGGATTCAATTTCAGAATATTGGCCTGTTTGGCCCCAGACTTTCGTGATCACCCAGTTCATGCCTTTATACCCTGGAAAGGTATATTGGATCCTACTGATGGGATGTATACATCGGACTGCACGTCTAGCTGACGTGGTTATATGTCGGTTAAAGACTCTCCCACTAGTCAATCCAATTCTATATAGTTCAATCCAGTTCAGTTCAATTTAGCTCAGTTCAGGTTAGAATCAGACTTAGAGCATGCCTGACCGTCATACAGGGTCTTTTAGACCATCCCATTATATCAGTACTCAATTCAGCAGCTTTAGACGGTTCTTGCATGTTTTATAAATTCAGTATTGTATTGCTTATCTTGGGTTATGTTTCTCTCGCATACTCAGTACATTCAAAGTACTGACGCACACTTTTATGTTGTATCATTTCATGATGCAGCTGCAAGTTCTCAGGCTCAGCACATATAACTGTCACAGTTTAGAGTATTCTGCCTCAGTAGTCGAAGTGTGAGTCCTCATCATCCGATGGCATAACTTCGTTCTTTAGTTTCATATTAGTTTGTTTAGACTTAGAGTTAGCTGAGGGTTTGTCCCAGTAACTCCTCAACTAGATGGTTTTCAAGCATGACTTTCAGTTTATTCAGTGTTATTTAAATATTCAGACATTTTACCTTCAGACTCGTCTTTCTTAAATATTTTTATGCTATTTATTTAAGTTCCGCAGTGCATGTATACTCTGAATGCTAGTGAATGATTGTCCAAGGGTTGACTTGGGTTCACTTATAGCCTCAAGTACCGTGTTATGTCCGGGGTGTAGACTCGGAGAATGACAAACTTGGTATCAGAGCCCTAGGTTTAGAGTATCCTTGGAATGTCTGAAAGCCGCATCGAGTAGAGTCCTTTTCATGGATGTGAAGCGCGCCACACTTATGACGAGGACGCTGGGAGATGTTATTAGGAAAATCCTTTTTTGCTCATATCCTTTATCGTGCGTTAAAGTCCAGTTCCAGAAATGTCCTTCTAAATCATGGTCTATTTCATTTCAGTGAACAATGCCTCCTTGGCATGGAAATGGACATAGGGCCAAAAACGCCAACAGGCCCGCCCCACCAGCTTTGGAAGCTCCTCAAGATGATTTCATATCAACCGCCGAATTCAGGGGGGCCATTAAATTGATTGCCCAAACCGTCACCAACGAAGTAAACATCAAGTGGTTCCAGTAGCCACAAATGGGTCTACATTTGCTGCTCGGGTGCGAGATTTTACCCGGATGAATCCTCCGGATTTCCACAGAATAAAGGTGGGAGAGTACCCATAAGAGTTTGTTGATGAAGTCAGGAAGATTACCCGTATCATGGGTGTCAGATCCTCCTAGAGTGCTGACCTGACTGCCTACCAGCTTAAAGGGGTAGCAAAGGTTTGGTATGAGCAGTGGAAGGAGGGGCGACCATCGGGAGCAGGACCGGTGGAGTGGGGGGAGTTCCACACAGCTTTTCTGGATAGATTTTCCCCCGGGAGCTGAGGGAGGCGAAGATGGCAGAATTTATGAACCTACGACAAGGAAACAGAACAGTGGAGGAGTATGCTCTAGAGTTTACCAGGTTGTCAAAGTGTGCTCTAGAGATGGTAGCTAAGCCAAGGGCTCGCATGCTGAATTACGTTAACGGAGTATCTAATCTAGTCCTCAAAGAGTGTAGGACCACAATGCTGATGAAGGATATGGATATTTCCAGCCTAATTGTTTACGCTCAACAGATTAAGGCCAAGAAGCTAAAAGATATGGAGCGAAAGACCAAGCGGGCAAGAACCGGCCATTTAGACTTTGGCCACCAGAGATCTGGTGATGGTAGCCGCCTACAGTAGCATCAACAACATAGGGCCCCAACACCTAGCTCAGCCAGTGCCTCAACCTTTCGGTTCTGCCAGGATCGGAGATGTAGGTCATCTGGCACTCAGTCTCAGGCCCACAGTTCAGGGAACAAGTATCCAGTGTGCCCCAAGTGTGGCAAAACTCATCCTAGAGAGTGTCTACAGGGTAGAGAAGGATGTTTCGGTTGTGGACAACTCAAACATCGAATTAAAGAATGTCCGTTACCAGGGCGAGGGAGATCATAATCTACTACCTCAGCAGCTCCAACATGCCGACCAGCTCAGCGGTCCAACTCATCAGGTACAGATGACGGTCAGCGCCAGAATCATTTTTATGCTCTCTCTTCTCGTCAGGATCAGGAAAGCTCACCTGACGTGGTTACTGGTATGTTACGTCTCTTCCACCTAGACGTATATGCCCTCTTATATCCAGGAGCTACTCTTTCATTCGTGACTCCATACATAGCAGTTCAGTTCAACACCAGTCCAGAGGTCCTATTAGAACCCTTCTCAATCTCCACCCTAGTTGGCGAGTCAGATAGAGCTAGCCGAGTGTATAGAAATTGCCCAATCTCAGTCTTGAATAAAGTCATTCCAGTTGATCTGGTAGAGCTAGACATGGTTGACTTCGACCTTATTCTCGGCATAGATTGGTTACACTCCTGTTATGCCTCAATTGACTGCAAAACTAGAGTTATCAAGTTTCAATTTCCAAATGAGCCCGTATTAGAATGGTCGGGCAGCAGCTCAGCGCCTAAGGGTAGGTTTATTTCCTACATTAAGGCTCAAAAAATCATTTCCAAAGGATTCCTTTACCACCTGATTCAATCAAGGATTCCAACTCTGAGACCCGAACTGTTCAGTCAGTTCTAATTGTCAGAGAGTTCCCAAATGTGTTTCTTGACGATCTTCCCAGAGTTCCCCCTGAATGGGAAATAGACTTCGGAATAGATCTCCTCCCAGACACTCAGCCCTTCTCCATCCTTCCTTACATAATGGCTCCAGTCGAGCTTAAGGAGCTGAAGGAGCAGTTGAAGGATCTTCTTGATAAGGGTTTTACCAGACCTAGCATCTCTCCCTGGGGTGCTCCAGTTCTATTTGTACGTAAGAAAGATGGTACCCTCAAAATATGCATAGATTATCGTCAGCTGAACAAGGTCACAGTTAAGAACAAGTACCCTCTACCAGAATTAACGATCTGTTCGACCAACTTCAAGGAGAAAGTTGTTTCGCAAAGATCGACCTCAGGTCAGGGTACTATCAGTTAAGGGTTAGAGAGAGTGACATACCGAAAACAACATTTAGAACTCGGTATGGTCACTACAAATTTATGGTGATGTCCTTTGTGTTAACGAACGCCCCAAAAACCTTCATGGATTTTATGAATAGGGTTTTCAAGCCGTACTTAGATATGTTCGTCATTGTATTTATCGATGACATTCTGGTGTACTCTAGAAATGAGGAAGAGCATGCCAATCACCTAAGGATTGCATTACAGACCCTCAGGGATCGCCAGTTATTCGCCAAGTTCAGCAAGTGTGAATTCTGGTTGAAGTTTTTGACATTTTGGGTCATGTGGTCTTAGGTGAGGGGATACAGGTAGATCCTTACAAGATTGCAGTAGTGAAATATTGGCCCAGACCTACCTCCCTTACCGAAATAAGGAGTTTCCTAGGCTTAGCAGGTTATTACCGGCGATTTGTGTAAGGTTTCTCCTCCATAGCATCCCCTCTGACAAAGTTAACAGAGAAGAAGGTGAAATTTAAGTGGTTGGATGAGTGTGAGAAGAGTTTTAGGAGTTAAAAACTCGACTCACAACTGCTCTAGTTTTGACCCTGCCAGAAGGAACAAATGGGTTTATGGTATATTGTGACGCCTCCAGAGTTAAGCTTGGTTGCATTCTGATGTAGTGGGGCAAAGTAATAGCCTATGCCTCCAGAAAGCTCAAAATTCATGAGAAGAATTATCCAACTCATGACTTGAAGCTGGCAGCGGTGGTATTCGCGTTAAAAATATGGAGACACTACTTGTACAGAGCTCATGTTGATGTGTTCACAGATCATAAGAGCCTTTAGTACGTGTTCAGCCAAAAGGACCTAAAATTGCGTCAGAGACGGTGGTTGGAACTGTTAAAGGATTATGATATGAGTGTGTTGTATCACCCAGGTAAGGCCAATGTAGTGGCTGACGCCCTAAGCAGACGGTCTATGGGAAGTGTAGCTCACGAGGAAGACAAGAGGGAACTAGTGAAAGAAGTTCACAGACTAGCCCAGTTAGGGGTGCAACTAGTAGACTCAGCCGAAGGTGGGGTAATAATGCAAAGAGGGTCAGATTCGTCCTTGGTTTTTGAAGTTAAATCCAGACAAAATAAAGATCCAGTTCTATTTAAACTCAAGGAAGAAGTTCTTAGAAAGGAGGTTGAGGCTTTCTCCCAAGGGGGAGATGGAAGGCTCCATTACCAGGGAAGGTTGTGTGTGCTAGATGTTGGTGAGTTGAGACAGCAAATATTGGCTGAAGCACACAACTCCTGGTACTCCATTCATCCAGGTGATACTAAAATGTATCGTGACTTGAGGGATATTTACTGGTGGAACGGCATGAAACGGGACATTGCCGAATTCGTAGCTAAGTGCCCCAATTTCCAGCAAGTCAAGGTGGAGCATCAAAGGCCAGGAGACATGACCCAAGGCATCAGTATACCCACGTGGAAATGGGAAGAAGTAAATATGGACTTTATTACAGGTTTACCTCGGACTCGCCGGTAGCATGACTCAATCTGGGTGGTAGTAGATCGGATGACCAAGTCAGCTCACTTCCTCCCAGTCAAAACCACAGACTCAGCGGAGGACTCTGCCAAACTTTATATCCAGGAGTTAGTCAGATTTCATGGGGTGCCCTTCTCCATCATTTCATACAGGGGAGCACAGTTCACCTCGCACTTCTGGAGGTCCTTTCAGAAGGGACTAGGCACCCAGGTCAAGCTTAGCATGGATTTTCATGCACAGACCAATGGGCAAGTTGAGCAGACCATTCAGACCCTGGAGGATATGTTAAGAGCGTGCGCAATTGATTTTAAGGGTAATTAGGATGACCATTTGCCTCTTATTGAGTTTGCGTACATCAACAACTACCATTCCAGCATTCAGATGGCCCCGTTTTAAGCATTTGTATGGTAGAAGGTGTAGATCTCATATAGAGTGGTTTGAAGTCGGTGAAGCTACTTTGATAGGGCTAGACTCGGTTCACGAGGCAATGTAGAAAGTTCACCTCATCCAAGATAGGCGAAAAACAGCGTAGAGCCGTCAAAAATCTTATGCCGATGTGCGGAGAAGAGAATTGGAGTTTGCAGTTGACGACTAGGTATACCTAAACATTTCTCCCATGAAAGGGGTAATGAGGTTCGGAAAGAAGGGGAAACTCAGTCCTAGGTATGTGGGACCTTATAGAATTTTACGGCGTATCGGAAAGGTGGCCTATGAGCTAGAGTTGCCTTCAAAACTAGCAGCTGTACACCTAGTTTTCTATGTATCACTTTGAAAACGTGTATTAGATATCGAACCTCTGTGGTGCCATTGGATAGTGTGGCAGTCAAGGATAGTCTCACCTATGAGGAGGTACCAGTCTAGATCCTTGACTGTCAGGTTCATAAATTGAGGAACAAGGAAGTAGCTTAAATAAAGGTGTTATGGAGAAATCAACATGTTGAGGGAGTTACGTGGGAATCTGAAGCGGATATGATGGCTAAATACCCCACTTGTTCCATACCGGCCTAGTTTCAGTTTGAGGTATCAATTTTTTCCCCAAACCTGTAATTAGTTTTTCATGTTCCGTTCATGCATGCAAGTTTGTTTTATTATATGATATATGTATGTGATGTCTGAATTCAGTTCATCTATGTAGTTCATTTTGGGGGTAGTCATTCCATCAGTTTTCGGCTTAAATGATTAGTATTTGCATATGGTAATTATATGTTTCTAGTTGCTGTTTGTTTTCTACATTCGAGGATGAATATTTTCAAGGGGGAGATATTGTAATACCCTAGAAGGGCCTAAGAATAGACCCGGGAGTTGAAGTTGGAAACTATAGAAAAACCTGGAATTTTGCACCAGGATGACTCGAGGTACAAATCATGGTGAGGACCTACGACTCGTGATGAATTTCGGGAGCCTGAGGTCATATCATGGGTGGTCCTACGAATCGTGACGTGTAGGTACAACTCATGGTGAAGTTCTCAGTGGTGCCAAAATGAGTCCTCACAGGTCATGGTACGATTCATAGGATGTAGCAATGAGTCGTGATGAAGAGTCATGGTTAAGTCATATTTGGTATGGGTGGGTGGTACCACGAATGACAGTACGACCTGTAGGATGGTACTATGAGTCGTGGTATGCGGGTCGTGGCTAGATTCAGAAGATTGAAAAGTGGTGAGTTGACCACGAGTCGTGACTTCATGGTACGACTCGTGGTCGGTGCCAAAACTATTTATCAGGGAAATTTCATTAATGCCAAATTCAACTTTTCTATGCTTTTGGACCCTAAACCACGTCGTTTTAGCTTTAGTTTCAAACGTTTTAGTGGGGGTAATGGGTTCTTTCCCTCATTCCCCACTCAGACTTCCAAGAAAAAGTATGTAGAGTTCCTCTCAGAGAAGTTCAGGGCATCAGCTATAACAAATAGTTCTTCTTCAATTTTCAAGCAATTTTCTCTTAAATTTTTCGTCAGGTATGTGGGAATTCAACAAGGGAATTGTTCTTCCCATGTGTTCCTAAAAAAACCTCTACTAGTTTCTAACAGTTTTAGGCCCTGAATTTTCGAGTGCAAGATGTTGCATGTCATTGTTCATTAATTTCTTATAGAACAATATCCCCATTATTATTGATATGATTTTCCAGCAGTTTGTACAAAAATTACCTAGAATCTTGAAATAGTGAATTCCAGTCCAAAATTTCGAGAAAAGATTAGTGCATATAAATTGATGTTTGTTGAATGAAGTATGTTTTGGGCTGAATGTTCTTCAAATTTTAATACTTAGACGATGAGCAAAATATCTTATGTATGAGAAAGATTCTAGCCTTGTCAGATGTTAATTTCTCTTAAATTCTTGAGTGGTTTCCATGCTATGAAATTCCAGTGTTGTCGAAATGAGTTGAAATCTCTATTAGCTGCTCAATAGCTCAGTTTAGTAAAAATGTAATATTCCTTTAGAACTATTCAGAAAGTGTCAACCGCTCAGTTTGACTTTAGATTTCCCCGAGGCGTCAATAGTGTCTCTCAATTATCAGAATCAAACTCAGAACTCAGATTAATTGGTCCATTAGGCGGTCATGACGTTTCAGTTATAGCTCTGACCACCCCCAGGACCCCAGTTCAGCATCAGTTGTTCTTTAGACGGTTATGACGCTTCTAGATAAGAAGCTCTGACCAGTCTTAGAACCCAGTTTCAGCATCTAGTTTGATAAGACTCTTAGGGTACTTTTAGTTATATATCTCTGACTAGTCTTGGACCCCAGATTTGAGCTATCAGCTTACTAGTTCAGAATAGGATTTTCAATGGGAGTAGGACTTTGCACCGAGCGGACCGGGGTTACAGCGCACCCAGGTTCCTAGAACTACGTTGCCAGCGTAGGATTCCATTTCAGAGCCAGACTTTTGTGATCACCCAGTTCATGCCTTTATTCAGTGTTATTTAAATATTTTGACATTTTACCTTCAGACTTGTCTTTCTTAAATATTTTTATGCTATTATTTTAAGTTCCGCAGTGCATATATACTCTGAATGCTAGTGAATGATAGTCCAAGGGTTAACTTGGGGTCACTTATGGCCTCAAGTACCGTGTTATGTCCAGGGTGTAGACTATGAGAATGACAAACTTGGTATCAGAGCCCTAGGATTAGAGTATCCTTGGAATGTCTGAAAGTCGCATCGAGTAGAGTCCTTTTCATAGATGTGAAGTGCGCCACACTTATGACAAGGACGCTGCGAGATGTTATTGGGAAAAATCCTCTTTTGTTCATATTCTTTATCGTGCGTTAAAGTCCAGTTCCAGAAATGTCCTTCTAAATCGTGCTCTATTCATTTCAGTGAACAATGCCTCCTCGGCGTGGAAATGGACATAGGGGCGAAAACGCCAACAGGCCCGCCTCACCAGCTTTGGAAGCTCCTCAAGATGATTTCGTATCTACCGCTGAATTCAGGGGGGCCATTCAATTGCTTTCCCAGACCGTCACCAACCAAGTAAACCATCAGGTGGTTCCAGTAGCCACAAATGGGTCTACATTTGTTGCTCGGGTGCGAGATTTTACCCGGATGAATCCTCCGGATTTCCACGGAATGAAGGTGGGAGAGGACCCACAAGAGTTTGTTGATGAAGTCAGGAAGATTACCCGTATCATGGGTGTCAGATGCTCCTAGAGTGCTGACCTGACTGTCTACCAGCTTAAAGGGGTAGCTCAAGTTTGGTATGAGCAGTGGAAGGAGGGGCGACCATCGGGAGCAGGACCGATGGAGTGGAGGGAGTTCCACACAGCTTTTCTGGATAGATTTTTCCCCCGGGAGCTGAGGAAGGAGAAGATGGCAGAATTTATGAACCTGCAACAGGTAAACAGAATAGTGGAGGAGTATGCTCTAGAGTTTACCAGGTTGTCAAAGTGTGCTCTAGAGATGGTAGCTAAGCCAAGGGCTCGCATGCTGAATTTCATTAACAGAGTATCTAATCTGGTCCTCAAAGAGTGTAGGACCACAATGCTGATCAAGGACATGGATCTTTCCAGCCTAATTGTTTACGCTCAACAGATTGAGGCCGAGAAGCTGAAAGATATGGAGCGAAAGAACAAGCGGGCAAGAACCGGCCATTCAGAATTTGGCCACCAGAGATCTGGTGATGGTAGCCGACCACAGTAGCATCAGTAACATAGGGCCCCAGCACCTAGATCAGCCAGTGCCCCAACCTTTCGGTTCTGCCAGGATCGGAGAGGTGGGTCATGTGGCACTCAGTCTCAGGCCCACAGTTCAGGGAACAAGTATCCAGTGTGCCCCAAGTGTGGCAAAAATCATCCTAGAGAGTGTCTACAGGGTAGAGAAGGCTGTTTCGGTTGTGGACAGCTCAAACATCGAATTAAAGAATGTCCATTACCAGGGCAAGGGAGATCACAATCCACTTCCTTAGCAGCTCCAACAGGCCAACCAGCTCAGCGATCCAACTCATCAGGTACAGATGCCGGTCAGCGCCAGAATCGTTTTTATGCTCTTTCTTCTCGTCAGGATCAGGAAAGCTCACCTGACATGGTTACTGGTATGTCACGTCTCTTCCACCTAGACGTATATGCCCTCTTATATCCAGGAGCTACTCTTTCATTCGTGACTCCATACATAGCAGTTCAGTTCAACACTAGTCCAGAGGTCCTATCAGAAACCTTCTCAATCTCCACCCTAGTTGGCGAGTCAGATAGAGCTAGCTGAGTGTATAGAAATTGCCCAATCTCAGTCTTGAATAAAGTCATTCCAGTTGATCTGGTAGAGCTAGCCATAGTTGACTTCGACCTTATTCTCGACATAGATTGGTTACACTCCTGTTATGCCTCAATTGACTGCAAAACTAGAGTTGTCAAGTTTCAATTTCCAAATGAGCCCGTATTAGAATGGTCGGGCAGCAGCTCAGCGCCTAAGGGTAGGTTTATTTCCTACATTAAGGCTCAAAAAATCATTTCCAAAGGATTCCTTTACCACCTGATTCAATCAAGGATTCCAACTCTGAGACCCCAACCATTCAGTCAGTTCTAATTGTCAGCGAGTTCCCAAATGTGTTTCTTGAGGATCTTCCCGGAGTTCCCCCTGAATGGGAAATAGACTTCGGAATAGATATCCTCCCAGACACTCAGCCCTTCTCCATCCTTCCTTACATAATGGCTCCAGTCGAGCTTAAGGAGCTGAAGGAGCAGTTGAAGGATCTTCTTGATAAGGGTTTTACCAGACCTAGCATCTCTCCCTGGGGTGCTCCAATTCTATTTGTACGTAAGAAAGATGGTACCCTCAAAATGTGCATAGATTATTGTCAGCTGAACAAGGTCACAGTTAAGAACAAGTACCCTCTACCAAAATTAACGATCTGTTCGACCAACTTCAGGGAGAAAGTTGTTTCGCAAAGATCGACCTTAGGTCAGGGTACCATCAGTTAAGGGTTAGAGAGAGTGACATACCAAAAACAACATTTAGAACTCGGTATGGTCACTACAAATTTGTGGTGATGTCCTTTGTGTTAACGAACGCCCCAAAAACCTTCACGGATTTTATGAATAGGGTTTTCAAGCCGTACTTAGATATGTTCGTCATTGTATTTATCGATGACATTCTGGTGTACTCTACAAATGAGGAAGAGCATTCCAATCACCTATGGATTGCATTACAGACCCTTAGGGATCGCCAGTTATTCGCCAAGTTCAGCAAGTGTGAATTCTGGTTGAAGTCTTTGACATTGTGGGTCATGTGGTCTTAGGTGAGGGGATACAAGTAGATCCTTACAAGATTGCAGTAGTGAAAGATTGGCCCAGACCTACCTCCCTTACCGAAATAAGGAGTTTCCTAGGCTTAGCAGGTTATTACCGGCGATTTGTGTAAGGTTTCTCCTCCATAGCATCCCCTCTGACAAAGTTAACATAGAAGAAGGTGAAATTTAAGTGGTTGGATGAGTGTGAGAAGAGTTTTCAAGAGTTAAAAACTCGACTCACAACTGCTCTAGTTTTGACCCTGCCAAAAGGAACAAATGGGTTTGTGGTATATTGTGACGCCTCTAGAGTTAAGCTTGGTTGCATTCTGATGTAGTGGGGCAAAGTGATAGCCTATGCCTCCAGAAAGCTCAAAATTCATGAGAAGAATTATCCAACTCATGACTTGAAGCTGGCAGCGGTGGTATTCGCGTTAAAAATATGGAGACACTACTTGTACAGAGCTCATGTTGATGTGTTCACAGATCATAAGAGCCTTTAGTACGTGTTCAGTGAAAAGGACCTAAAACTGCGTTAGAGACGGTGGTTGGAACTATTAAAGGATTATGATATGAGTGTGTTGTATCACCCAGGTAAGGCCAATGTAGTGGTTGATGCCCTAAGTAGACGGTCTATGGGAAGTGTAGCTCACGAGGAAGACAAGAGGGAACTAGTGAAAGAAGTTCACAAACTAGCCCAGTTAGGGGTGCAGCTAGTAGACTCAGCCGAAGGTGGGGTAGTAATGCCAAGAGGGTCAGATTCGTCCTTGGTTTTTGAAGTTAAATCCAGACAAAATAAAGATCCAGTTCTATTTAAACTCAAGGAAGAAGTTCTCAGAAAGGAGGTTGAGGCTTTCTCCCAAGGGGGAGATGGAATGCTTCATTACCAGGGAAGGTTGTGTGTGCCAGATGTTGGTGAGTTGAGACAACAAATATTGGCTAAAGCACACAACTCGAGGTACTCCATTCACCTAGGTGCTACAAAAATGTACCGTGACTTGAGGGATATTTACTAGTGGAACGACATGAAAAGGGATATTGCCGAATTCGTAGCCAAGTGCCCCAATTGCCAGCAAGTCAAGGTGGAGCATCAAAGGCCAGGAGACATGACCCAAGACATCAGTATACCCATGTGGAAATGGGAAGAAGTAAATATGGACTTTATTACAGGTTTACCTCGGACTCGCCGGTAGCATGACTCAATCTGGGTGGTAGTAGATCGGATGACCAAGTCAGCTCACTTCCTCCCAGTCAAAACCACAGACTCAGCGGAGGACTATGCCAAACTTTATATCCAGGAGTTAGTCAGATTTCATGGGGTGCCCTTGTCAATCATTTCATACAGGGGAGCACAGTTCACCTCGCACTTCTGGAGGTCCTTTCAGAAGGGACTAGGCACCCAAGTCAAGCTTAGCATGGATTTTCATCCACAGACCAATGAGCAAGTTGAGCGGACCATTCAGACCCTGGAGGATATATTAAGAGCGTGCGCAATTGATTTTAAGGGTAATTAGGATTACCATTTGCCTCTGATTGAGTTTGCGTACAACAACAACTACCATTCCAGCATTCAGATGGCCCCATTTTAAGCAGTGCATGGTAGAAGGTGTAGATCTCCTATAGGGTAGTTTGAAGTCGGTGAAGCTACTTTGATAGGGCCAGACTCGATTTACGAGGCAATGAAGAAAGTTCATATCATCCAAGATAGGCTGAAAACAGCCCAGAGCCGTCAAAAATCTTATGCCGATGTGCGGAGAAGAGAATTGGAGTTTGTAGTTGACGACTGGGCATACCTGAAAATTTCGCCCATGAAAGGAGTAATGAAGTTCGGAAAGAAGGGGAAACTCAATCCTAGGTATGTGGGACCTTATAGAATTTGGCGGCGTATCGGAAAGGTGGCCTATGAGCTAGAGTTGCCTTCAGAACTAGCAGCTGTACACCTAGTTTTCTATGTATCACTTTGAAAACGTGTATTAGATATCGAACCTCTGTGGTGCCATTGGATAGTGTGGCAGTCAAGGATAGTCTCACCTATGAGGAGGTACCAGTCTAGATCCTTGACTGTCAGGTTCATAAATTGAGGAACAAGGAAGTAGCTTAAATAAAGGTGTTATGGAGAAATCAACATGTTGAGGGAGTTACGTGGGAATCTGAAGCGGATATGATGGCTAAATACCCCACTTGTTCCATACCAGCCTAGTTTCAGTTTGAGGTATCAGTTTTTGCCCCAGACCTCTAATCAGTTTTCATGTTTCGTTCATGCGTGCAAGTTTGTTTTATGATATGATATATGTATGTGATGTCTGAATTCAGTTCATCTATGTAGTTCTTTTTGGGGGTAGTCATTCCATCAGTTTTCGGCTTAAATGATTAGTATTTGCATATGGTAATTATATGTTTCTAGTTGCTGCTTGTTTTCTACATTCGAGGATGAATATTTTCAAGGGGGAGATATTGTAATACCGTAGAAGGGCCTAAGAATAGACCCGGGAGTTGAAGTTGGAATCTACAGAAAAACCTGGAATTTTGCACCAGGACGACTCGAGATACAAATCATGGTGAGGACCTACGACTCGTGATGAATTTCGGGAGCCTGAGGTCAAATCAAGGGTGGTCCTACGTATGTGACATGTAGGTACGACTCATGGTGAAATTCTCAGAGGTGCCAAAATGAGTCGTCACGGGTCATGGTACGATTCATAGGATGTAGCAACGAGTCGTAATGAGGAGTCATGGTTAAGTCGTATTTGGTATGGGTGGGTGGTACCACGACTGACAATACGACCCGTAGGATGGTACTATGAGTCGTGGCTAGATTCAGAAGATTGAAAAGTGGTGAGGTGACCACGAGTCGTGACTTCATGGTATGACTCGTGGTCGGGGCCAAAACTATTTATTAGGAAAATTTCATTAACGGCAAATTCAACTTTTCTACGCTTTTGGACCCTAAACCACGTCGTTTTAGCTTTAGTTTCAAACGTTTTAGTGGGGGTAATGGGTTCTTTCCCTCATTCCCCACTCAGACTTCCAAGAAAAAGTATGCAGAGTTCCTCTCAGAGAATTCAGGGCATCAACTATAGCAGATAGTTCTTCTTTAATTTTTAAGCAATTTTCTCTTAAATTTTCGTCAGGTATGTGGGAATTCAACAAGAGAATTGTTTTTCCCCTGTGTCAACAATTTTCTACTAGTTTCTAACAGTTTTAGGCCTTGAATTTTCGAGTGCAAGATGTTGCACGTCATTGTTCGTTAATTTCTTATAGAACAATATCCCCGTTATTATTGATATGATTTTCCAGCAGTTTGTACAAAAATTACCTAGAATCTTGAAATAGTGAATTCCAGTCCAAAATTTTGAGAAAAGATTAGTGCATATAAATTGCTGTTTGTTGAATGAAGTATGTTTTGGGATGAATTTCCTTCAAATTTTAATACTTAGACGATGAGCAAAATATCTTATGTATGAGAAAGATTCTAGCCTTGTCAGATGTTAATTTCTCTTAAATTCTTGAGTGGTTTCCATGCTATGAAATTCCAGTGTTGTCGGAATGAGTTGAAATCTCTATTAGCTGCTCAATAGCTCAGTTTAGTAAAAATGTAATATTCCTTCAGAACTATTCAGAAATTGTCAACCGCTCAGTTTGACTTTAGATTTCCCCGAGGCGTCAATAGTGCCTCTCAATTATCAGAATCAGACTTAGAACTCAGATTAATTGGTCCATTAGGCAGTCATGACGTTTCAGTTATAGCTCTGACCACCCCAGGACCCCAGTTCAGCATCATTTGTTCTTTAGACAGTTATGACGCTTCTAGATAAGAAGCTCTGACCAGTCTTAGAACCCAGTTTCAGCATCTGGTCTGATAAGACTCTCAGGGTACTTTCAGTTATGTGTCTCTGACTAGTCTTGGACCCCAGTTTTGAGCTATCAGTTTAGTAGTTCAGAATAGGATTTTCAGTGGGAGTAGGACTTAGCACTGAGCGGACCGGGGTTCCAGCGCACCCAGGTTCCTAGAACTACGTTGCCAGTGTAGGATTTAGTTTCAGAGCCAGACTTTTGTGATCACCCAGTTCATGCCTTTATACCCTGGCAAGGTATATTGGGTCCTACCGATGGGGTGTATACATCGGACTCCACGTCTAGCTCATGTGGTTATATGTCGGTTAGGGACTCTCCCACTAGTTAGTCCAGTTTAGTCCAGTTCAGTATAGTTCAATCTAGTTCATTTCAGTTTAGCTCAATTCAGGTTAGAATCAGAGTTAGAGCATGTCTGACCGTTAGACAGGGTCTTTTAGACCATCCCATTATATCAGTACTCAGTTCAGCAACTTTAGACGGTTCTTGCATGTTTTCTAAATCCAGTATTGTATTGCTTATCTTGGGTTATGTTTCTCTCGCATACTCAGTACATTCAAAATATTGACGTATACTTTTATGTTGTATCATTTCATGATACAGCTGCAGGTTCTCAGGCTCAGCACAGATAGCTGTCACAGTTCAGAGTATTCCACCTCAGCAGTCGAAGTGCGAGTCTTTATCATCCGAGGGAATAACTTCTTTCTTCAGTTTCTTATTAGTTTTTTTAACTTAGAGTTAGCTGGGGGTGCGTCCCAGTAACTCCTCAGCTAGATGGTTTTCAGACACGACTTTCAGTTTATTCAGTGTTATTTAAATATTTGGACATTTTACCTTCAGACTTGTCTTTCTTAAATATTTTATGCTATTATTTTAAGTTCCGCTGTGCATGTATACTCTAAATAATAGTGAATGATAGTCCAAGGGTTGACTTTGGTCACTTGTGGCCTCAAGTACCGTGTTACGTCCAGGGTGTAGACTCGGGACATGACAATGAGTATTGCACTTGTTTCCCCCCTTGCACATGATCCACAATTTTTTCATCCTTAAACTTAATGTTAGGTCGGCCTTCATTTAAATTTTTCGAGACCAGTTTATTTAGTTGATCAAGGTTGGCATGCCCTTGTTTTTTTGTGACACAACAAGGGTCATAATCCATTACACTTAAACAAATGAATTCCTTTTTTAGTTCACTTGAAATTTCAGCTTTGTAAACATATTTGTACCTTTCACCCCTTAGAATACTTTTTCCAGATTCTAGGTTGATAACCTCTACACTTGCAGA
Organism: Datura wrightii; assembly: GCA_035772735.1. Lineage (NCBI taxonomy): Eukaryota > Viridiplantae > Streptophyta > Magnoliopsida > Solanales > Solanaceae > Datura > Datura wrightii. The sequence continues at coordinate 56,517,620 of JASDFA010000010.1, read as the reverse complement.
AGAAAAAGTTACCTTGTTTCCTTTATCACAAAATTGTGATATGTTGTGATTTAGTCCAACAAGATTATACATATTTTCAATTGCATATATTTTTTCTTCCTCTCTTTCTAACAACTCTGAGTTATCCCTTCTTCTCCTCCAAAGTCAACTTTTCCACCTTTTCCTTCAGTTAGTGAGAGGAGTCTTTGTTTATCCCTAGTCATATGTCTTGGGCAAATGTTATCCATGCACCATTCCTACTTGTCTCTTCTCATTTTCACCTGCAAAATAATCAGAAATTAGTTTTAGGAACCCAGACAAGCTTGTGTCCTTTTTCTTGAGCAAAATGGTGAATTGCCTCTTTTAGTACAGTTTGGTGACACATATGGGGAATGTTCCTTTTTATCTACATATTCCTTTTTCCTAATTCATGATGTGTTTCAACACTATTTCTTCTTTTCTTAACAAGATTTATGTTCTTTTCTCTTTGCCTTGATGTCATTCAACATTTTGATCTAGGATATTCAGCATTTTCATAGTAAAACATAGTTTAGATTCATTCTTAGATGTCTCCTCTTTAGATCCTAATCCAATTATTACACTATGTGTCTACTACTGAGTTGAATGAGAATCTTTCAAGATTTGGTCTAACAATGAGCTATCTCAAGCTCATACTTGGATATTGTCTGTTCTAGACTAGTTCTCCTAGATTTCTCTTTTTCTGAATGATGTTCATATCTAGTTTTCCTCAATTCATGCTTGCATCTGAGCTGCATATATTGATAATTGATTTTTCTTTGTCGGTGGCAGTTAGTTTCAAAACTTCAGACCTAAGGTATAGGATAGATGAGTCATGTTGTTTCACCTGTTCCTTCAGAGACTGATTTTCCTTTTGTAGTCTGATTTTTATATTTTTAGTATCAATGTATTCATACTTTAGACTAGTGAAAACACTAAGAAATTTGTTCATTTTTCAATTATATCATGGAAGTTATCGGTCAATGAAATCATTAGAGAAGTTAGCTTTTTCTTAGAGAATAGGTCAAGCTTGTTTTTCAGGTTAAGAACACTTACTTCATCTTGTTCATCAATGTTTGAATCTGAGTCTTTAAAATCCATTAGAGCAGTTTCATCTGCAGTTTTACTGTATGACTCATACAACTTTTTTCCCATGGCTTTTGATGACAATTTCTTCTTCTTATCATGAATCTATTCTTTCCTATTCTGTTCCTTATTGATTATTTCCCTTTTTCATTCTCTTTCTCACATGGGAAATTTCTTGATTTGATGATCAGTCTTTCATGCTTATAGCATCCAGTTGACTGAGTTTTGTGTGAGCTCCGTATCTTCCCAGTAATGCTCTTTTTTTCATAATTCTTACCTTTCTTGAAGAATTTCTTGAAGTTTCTTCTAGTAGGGCCATCTATCCTCATTAAAGTCAGTTCCTTCTCTCTCAGTTGCTTTGATAGCTAGAGTCTTGTCCTTACTTCCTTCTTCCCTTTTGAAACCTTCTATATTCATTTCATATGTTTTTAAGTTTCCAACCAATTCATCTAGTGTCATGATTATTAGATCCTTAGCTTCTCTTAAGAAAGTAACTTTCACATGCATATTTTTGAAAGAGTTCTGAGAACTTTATTCACCAGTTCTTCAATAGAGAGTCTTTTTCCCAAGGATACTAGCTCATTCATAATATGTCATAAATTTAGTGATCATCTCTTAAAGAGATTCACCTATCTTCATCTTGAAAGTCTCATATTCAATAGAAAGTCTGGCTACTCTAAATTTACTTACCTGAGTTGTTCCTTCATGAACATTTATAAGAGGTCCTAAATATGCTAAGCAGTGGTGCAGCTAGAGATCCTATTGTATTCATCTGGTCTAAGTCCGTAGACTAGGAAACACTTGAAATTCTTTCCAAGCAAATTGAACAATTTCATTGTACTCATCCTCATCCTTAGGTATGTCATTATTATCAGTATCCTTTTTCATTAGGTACTTGAGTCCATCAGTGACCCTATTCTAGAGTTTATAGTCCTTAGTCTGCAGGAAATCTTCCATCTGGCTTTATACCACGAGTAGTACTGTCCATTAAACAATGGAGGTATGTCGATATGTTGTCCCTTACCATGTCTGAGCACTACTAGAAATATTTCATTTATATGAAAAAAAATTTTGGCGGGTAATTCTTGTGAATTTTCATGCAAAAATTTAAAAAATCATGAGTTCTAGAATATTTACTTACAAATTTAATTCCTCAGGAAATGCTGCAAGTAAACTTGGTGAAATTGAGCAGGAAAATATTACCTAAAAACTTACCTGGAAAACATTTCCGCAGGTGTTACATTTGCATATAAATCCGTGGGTATAGAAAATTAAATTTGAAAAAAAATTCCTTTGTGTTTTCGAAGGAACATCTGTAGAAAATATTACATAGTTATTATTTTGGGCATTTATATATGGGGATTTACCTGGGAATATATATTCCTAAGAATTTAACTGAAATTTTTGTAGTTGCGGAATTATAAGGAGATTTTTTATTGGGGATTTTCCTATCGATATAGATATCTGGAGATTTACCTGGGATATCAGTAGCTGCGGAACTATATGGAAATTTTTTCTTGGGGATCTACCCGGAACAACATGAGAATTTTTTTCGTGCGTATTTTTTTTGGGGATATATGTACTTTAAGAATTTTTTGGGGAATTGTTTTAGCTGTGTATATTCTTAGGAATGTTTTCTTGAAAATTTTAGGAATATATTCTTCGAGAAATTTACATAAAATTTTATTATTTATCAATCTACTTAGTATATCATTCAATATTTCTGAAAATATACATAAGATTCTTTTAACCGCGAAGTTATCTAAAAGATTTTCTTGAGATTACTTAGAGATACATTTGAATTTTGTAATTGTGAATTATTTCAAAATTATTTTTAAATGGTTTATCATTCAAGTTTTTACAATATAACAATTTCTAAATTTATTTTTTTCAAAGTGAATTGAATTAATAATTTTTGTACCATTCATATACATGTGCTTGTTAATTCGGATTTTATAATAATCTAATATAATCAATTTTTATTTATTTCAAAAGTATGAAATAAGTCATGATGTTAAGGTGGAAATATAAAAATAATATTAAAGAAAAATAAATCAAAATGGATAAGAAGAAGCTGAATGTTCGAGAGTTTCTCAGAGTTGGAAAGTAAGTAAGAAAAGTATTTTTTGGTTAAAGTATTGTTTGATATTCGAAATGCACTAGCCCATCTATGATATGAAAAACATAAACAATTAATTAAGGTGTGAATTTAGAGAGGACGGAGACATGCTAGAAAAGAAAAACTTTTCCATTACTATTACTCTCTTCATTCTAATTTTTACGATAAATTTTTTTTTTAGTCAGTCCATAAAAAAATGACATATTTTCTTATTTCGTAAATTTTTAATGACACTATTAATAATTTATTCTTGTTAGGTCTCATTTATTTGATAAAAAGTCAATAAAGTATATCCTTCTATTCAAAAATTTATTTATTTTAAGAGTAGTTCTAAAACATTGCAAAATCTTTTCATATATTTTAAATGTTATAAGACATCAATATATCACATTAATTGGGATGGAGGAACCACTACTACTGCAATTACTACTTATTATTGCTATTATTATTATTATTATTATTATTATTATTATAATTATTATTATTATTATTATTATTATTATTATTATTATTATTATTATTATTATTATTATTATTACTGCTGCTGCTGCTGCTAATTATTATTATTATTATTATTGTTATTATTATTATTACTACTCCTACTATTTATTATTGTTGTTGTTGTTGTTGTTGTTGTTGTTGCTGGGACAGGATCGCTTCAATAAAATCGCCGGAGCTTTTACAGTCTTGGAAATACTTTTACGAGTTGCGTAATTCGGACCAGAACAAAATCTAACATTATTAGAAGCCAGAATATTTTCTATGACTCGTTGATCTTCGTCCTCAGCCTCTATCTCTATTAGATAAGAAGCCTCCAATAGGTCTCTGCATTCTGAAACATATGGAAAAGAGTTATTAACTCAAATATATTGACTGATCTTGGTCAATTTCCTAGCTCTTATAGCATCTTTCGCAACTGGAATTAAAATATATATACTCCCCTAATTCTTAATTTTGGAATCTCTCGCTCACCCCAATTACCTCTCATGAGCTTGCACACATCACTTTTACTACTACTTATTTAGTTTTTTATTTTATTTATTCCTTATATTAAAAATAATTTTTTTTTATCTTTCATTTAACAAATCAATGCAGATTTATTATTTTCTTTCAATATTACCCTGATAATTAATTACATAAACTACTAATCAAACTTACATTTTTAAAGTATAATTAATGAGAATAATTTAGTAAAATAAATTCATAGAATAGTCTCTTAAGGGGAGTATCTAATCAAGAAGCAACAAGAAGTTTTCAAAAAGCAATGTAAAAGTCATACGAATAAGGAACGCAAAAGAAGCTACGAAACCTTTTCCAAATCAAATTCAATCTTTGTTAATACTTATAAAATCAGTTTCCCATTTTTGTGTAACTGGGATGCGAATTGGAGTATTCAGATCAGTACACACATTGTTTCTATTGTTGATTCATGGTGGAAAAAGATGAGATGCCCATCTTGTTTGCTATTCTTTTATTTTTCTTTCTTTAGAATCTATTAGAAAGAAAATTGTATAAAGACCTAGTCCAGTTGAAACAATATTTCCAGTAAAAATCTGAACATAAGAAAGGCGCCAGTTGTATCTGCTGTAGTTAGTTTATTTGGACATGGCTATTACCGATTTGCTTCTTGTTAATGTTTAACCTCATTTATATACATTTCATTGCTTTAGAGTTGCTGGGTAAGAGAATTGTAGTTAGAAGAATAGTACATAGATGCATATTATATGATCATTTGACTCTGTCTCTCTCTTTCTCTGCAAATGAACTATATTATTCTTGCCCTACCCTTCAGTTTCTCTAGTTTTAGATCGGCAACTCAAGCATACAAGTGCGAAATTCAGGTTTGTGATTATTGTTCTATATTTGTAATCAACCCCTTAAAAAAAAATCAGACTAGTGATCATGATAGGGTTGAAGGTCAGAATTTTTTTGGTGTTCAAAGTATAAGTATTTGAATACTTGGAAGAATTGTTAAATATAGAATCTCCAGTGGTTTCATTGCTCAAAGTGAACAGGATCTCGAAGAGTCAATCAGCTTGGTAGGGAAATAGACTACATTCCTGTATTCATTCCTAGCCTAGTTACTCCCTCCGTTTCAAAATAAGTGGTGTATTGGCCTTTTAATTTTGTTTCAAAATAAGTGGTGTTTTACATAATCAAGAAGACATTAATGATGTTCTTCCAATTTTCTCTTATTTAAGTGGAGAGAATTTTACATAATCAAGAAAATATTAAAGAGTTACATCTTTTTTCAAGATATTTATTAGGGGTAAGTAGGTAAAATTGTATTTTTCTGTCTAGGAATGAATAGTTTTTTTAAGGGGTGTGCTCAAGCTGAAAGCACCACTTATTTTAAAACGGAGGGAGTATGAATGAGCAACCTGAAACAATGTGATAGCTAGCTGGTCATCGCGGTTAACCTTCTGGAGAGATAGCTAAGTCTGAAGATTAACTCACATAAATGAAAGAAATAATTGAAGGACGTCTAACTGAGATGATTAAGTGCCCAGCATTAAGTAGTATACTGGCTTGAAATATATGGTTATTATATGAGGATATGTTATGAGCTTAAATCACGAATAAAGATTCATATAGCCTATCTCAACTTATTTGAAATTGAGGCATAGTTGTTATTGTTGTTGTTGTTGAAAGAGATTAGTATATAAGATAGGTTAATGTATTTTCATATAATTTATCTTTAAATATGTTTATCTTCTTATATAGATAATGAAAATTCTCGAGCATCGAAAGTGGATGAAAAATAGACTTCTTTCCAGTCGAGCGGGATATACAACTGAATTAATAAATGACATGAAAGAGTTAATTGAATTTGCTCGTCATCAACATAAGTACTTGTCTGAGGGAGTCATAAGGTACCCTTGTGAGGGATGTAAAACCATGAAGCACTTTATACCATATGAAGATAATGCACATGTTTTTTGAAGAGGACTCACACCAAATTATTGGTATTGAACATCATATGGAGAGGAAGCACCTCCAATTAAATATGAATGAAGATCAAAATTCAGGTGCTTCGAGTAGTCATCAAGGGTATAAATTTGGTAAGCCTTCAAGTAGTCAAAGTAGCCTTTTAGAGGATGACTATGAATACGTAAATAGATATCAAGGTATGGTTTATGATGTTGCAGGAGTAGAATTTGAGCATCAAGTAGAACCCAATTTAGAAGAGCCTCCGAATATGGATTCTACTAAATTTTATGACATGTTGAATTCTGCTCAACAACTACTATGGCCTGGATGTAAACATTCATAGTTGTCTATAGCGGCTACAATGATTAGTATTAAATCTGAATACAATATGTCTCAAAGTTGTTCTAATGCAATGGAAGAATTAATGATGGATTCAAGCCCCCCAGATAGTAAGATACCTCTTAATTACTATCAAGCAAAGAAACTAGTGTCAGGGCTTAGTCTAACTAGTCGAAAAATTGATTGTTGTATTAATAGATGTATGTTGTACTACAAGGATGATACAAACATGATAGAGTGTAAGTTTTGTCATGAACCTAGCCATAAAGAACAACATGCTCGCAAGAAAAACAACAAGAAGGTTCCACGAAAGAGAATGCATTACTTGCCTCTTATTCCTAGGCTTCAACAACTATATGCTTCCACAACATCTACAGAGGAAATGACATGGCATTATAAATATCATAGGGAAGAAGATGTGTTGTTCCACCGATTTAATGGAGAAGCATGAAAATATTTTGATCGAACATGTCCAAACTTTGCTATAGAGGCTAGGAATGTGAGACTCAGTCTGTGTGTTGATGGTTTTACACCTTTTAGCCAGTCAACATCTCCATACTCTTGTTGGCCAGTGATTTTTACTCCCTGTAACTTTCCTCTTGATCTTTTTATGAGTTCCCCATACTTGTTCTTATCATTGATCATTCCCGGTCCTCACAATCCTGAGGCAAAAATTAATGTGTTTCTTCAACCGATAATAGATGAGTTGCAACAATTATGGAGTGATAGTGTACTAACTTATGATGTATCAAAACACCAAAAAATTTTAATGTGAGCATCATTGATGTGGACAATTAATGATTTTCCTACTTGTGGAATGCTATCAGGGTGAGGTACAATAGGTAAGTTAGCATACTCGATTTGCACGAAACAATCAAAAGCTTTCTGTTTAAAATATGGAAGGAATATAGTTGGTTTGATTGACACAATCAATTTTTGCCTCTTACTCATTCTTTTATAAGAAACACAAATGCTTTCGATAAAGGGATAATAGAAAATTCTAGACCTCCTCAAAGATTAACTAGGGACCAATTATAGGAAAAAGTCAGAGAGTTTCCTAAGATAACTGAATCGGGTCCATGCAAGTTCTATGGCTATGGAATATCCCATAATTAGACTAAAAGAAGTATCTTTTGGGATCTTTCATATTGGAAGGATAATCTGATCCGTCATAATCTTGATGTAATGCATATAGAGAAGAACGTCTTTGACAAAGTTTTTCACATTGTCATGGACAATAAAGACAAAGCTAAGGATAACCTGAATGCAAGAATGGACTTGAATGAATATTATCATCGAAATGATCTACACTTTCAATGTGATAATAGAGTTGAATGGACTAAACCGAAGGCGAAATTCATCTTAACAAAGGATGAAAAGAAAAATGTATGTGAATGGGTTGAATAACTAAAGATGCTTGATGGCTATGCTTCCAATTTGGGTATATGTATTGATATGAAAGACTTGAAACTCTTTGGTATGAAAATTCATGATTGCCATATTTTCATGCAGTGTCTTATTTCAACTGCTTTTAGTGCACTTCTAAAACCATTTTGGAATCCTTTGACTGAAATTAGTCGATTCTTTGAAGAATTGTTGTCAACAGTGTTACAAGAAGATCATTTAATACAAGTGGTATAAAGTATTCCTTTAATCAAGTGGAAGTTGGAGAAAATATTTCCTCCTAGATTTTGTTATTCAATGGAGCATTTATTGATTCATTTGCCTTATGAAGCAAGGGTTGGTGGGCCAGTGCAATATCGATGGATGTATTCATTTGAAAGGTGTGAAATTTTCTTCTATGAATTTATTAGTTATTATCTTACCTCTAAATATAATTTACTTTTTTAATTTACTGTAAGTTCTTAAACAAATCTAAGAAGACGGTGAAAAACATAGCCAGAGTTGAGGTATCTATTTGTGAAGCATATTTGGTTCAAGAAATATTATACTTTTCTTTCCATTATTTTGAATCTCATGTCCTACCTAGATATATTAAAGTTGGCGTAGTGATGTCTTTACTGAAACAAATGCAAATCATCCAACTCTATCAGTCTTTAATCCCGCTGGCCAAACATATGGCCTTCATTGCACTCGGTGGTTAGATGACAAAGAAGTTGTTGCAGCACAATTACACGTTTTAAGCATTTCCTCAAGTAAGTTTTTAACATTATATATATCTAAAGATAAAGCATAGCTTAATAATATTTAAATTGCAACTAATGTGCTAATGTAATTGACTACAGTTTGTACGAGCAAATCCTAACATATACTTACAACTAGTGATGACATCATTGATAAACAAATTGAAGCAGACTTTCCACGATGGTTTAAATATTGTGTATGGATCAACATAAACTAGTTATGATATAAGAATGTACTATTTATAAAAAGTGTCCTTTAACAATAGCTCTAACTTAATTTCATCATCTCATAGATCAATGCTAATCTGCAAGACACATCACATAATCAATATTTGCAAGTCTTAGCCGAGGTACCACTAAGAAGGGCAACATCATGGCCTATTTACTTTGTGAATGGAGATAAATTTCACACTTCTACATGGGGTGAAACAAAAAAAATTAATAGCAAGGTATGTGTTAGTGGTCTCAGACAAGATGGCAGTACAAATGAATATTATGGTGTTCTTAAAGAGATTCATGAATTGGAGTGGACAAAAATGCCAATTCAGAAGTTTGCTTTATTTTATTGTGATTGGTGATAACACTCAAACCACACCTCCTACTGAAGTATGGAGCGGACGTTGTCAATAAAGAACCCAACAAAGAGGTTGGGGTCGAACCCACAGGGAATATGGAAGATTTAGACTAAAAACTTGTTGGTTAGTTACTCCAATTAAGGGGTTTAAAAAAATAATAATTAAAAAACAATGATTGAAGTTGTGATGTAAAATCAAGAGTTAAGACTAACTAGGGTTTGTGTTCCCCATGGGTTCATAACTGCTTCGGGTATACGCACGTGATCAATACCAATGCTTACTTGTAGAACTGATAAATAGGGTTCATCCAAACGAATGGTTCATCCCTATTGAATGACTATACTCAATCACCGGGTCAGGTCTCATGAGCGATTTCAATTTAATCATAATCAATTTGTTCCAAATATAACTATCCTACGACCACAACTCAAGTTAATACAATGATCATCAAGATCAAGGCTTTGTTGTAATTCTCTTTTTCTAATCTCTACCTCTTTAGGCTCAAGCAAGTAAAGAATTCCGACAAGTGCTAACGTTATACACCGTTAAGAAACATTTGAGCATGAAGAGAATATAATACAAGCATTTTGCATTGGTTTTGAATCACCTTTGTGCAACCCTAGCTCATTAATCTACCATGGTTCCGACAACCCTAGCTATGGAGGTTTTAGCCTCTCATAGTTGCAAGGTTGTGGTATGCATTCATAATTAAACACATAAATTAATACTTACAATTATGGATGAGAGAAAAACTTCTTTGATTATATCCGAAATAACTCAAGAACAATTCACAAAGATCAAGAAGCAATCAAGAAAAGGTTGATCACAAGCCAATCAACTCAATTTTATGTTATCTCACGTCCTCTAACAAATTCTAACTTCTTCCAACTACTCCTACAAAAATAAAACATAAAAATTATTTATACAGACATAAGAATCCTTTTCCTAGGCTAACAGGGTAAATTTTCATAACTGGTGCTGCCTGAGCCATGACAGATCCTACGACCTGTAGTAGGATTATACGGGTCGCCTGTTATCTGTATGTCCTTGCCTTGCTAAAATTTGACTAAGTCTTGGTCCTTGGTATGACTCGTACATACTTCCAACGAGCCGTACTATTCTTCCGTGGCTTGACTCTGATAATTCTCAATTTTTCTAAAGTTCTTCATGAGTGTGATGGTATGACTCATACCTTAACGCCATGACTCATACTGACCATCCATGTTAGGAGTCAGCCTCTTATGAAATTCTTCTGAATATTTCCACGAATCAATGTTACGGCTTATACAAGCATTATATGACTCGTACTAAGAGTCATAGGATGCACTCTTCACAACTCAGCTTGCTCAACCTTTTCACGATCTTTAGTATGAATCGTAGCATCAACCTACGACTCGTACTGAGACTTGTGACTTTAGCCCATTTTCTACACTTTCCGGCTATCTTTTGCACATTCATGTTCCAATACCTATTTGTCCTGCAACCAAAGAAAAAGTGTCTTATATCCATATAAACACACCTAAGTCCATACTATTTTCTTAGTTTTGAGCGTCGAAAGTGTTGTAAACTCACATCACATCAATTGGTATGATCTGTCTAAACATGGCATGAAAGTTGATAGTTAATTTGATATTGTGGAGGTTCAAAAAAGGGGAAGATATTCTAAATTTGATCCTTTCAACTTTTCTCAAACAACAACTCAAGTATGTTATGCAAATTATCTTGAAAGAAAAGGAGATAAACTTGATTGGTGTGTTATTATAAAGACAAAACCGAGAGGATTTGTGGATAAAAGACATAATTTAGAAGTTGCGAAGCTACTTATCAAGAGAAGCACTCACATGGTTATGTAATTATAGAGGATGAACCAATCGATAATCTATGAGATGATCAAGTTGAAGGTGAGGAGGTTGATCTAAGTGGTATTCAACTGGATGAGCATGATTTAATTAATGATGAAGATGAGGAGATAGCTAGTGAAGAAGAGGAAGAACTTTTTGATAGTGATGATTCTGAAGAACATTTTCACATACAAGATAAGGACGAGGACGTGGACGAGGATGAAGACGAGGATGAGGACAAGGACAAGGACGAATATGAAGAATGCGAATATTAATTTATCAATTATTTGATATTTTCTTATTTACAATAGTGCATTTGCTTTTGAAGATATAGTGATTTCTTATATAACTATTTAGAATTTTGATGATATTAATTTCTCAACTTCTTTTTTCTATATGTGATATTGGATCTTTCTAATTTCAAAATTTTCAAGATGATATGTATAGTAAATGATGTCTTTTATGGTCTTAAAGTGATATGGTGTTAGCAATAAATGACAACACACTCTCCTATTTTTATAACTATATTAAAAATTACAAATGAAGAAAAATTAGTTTTGTTGTGACTAACTCAATATTGTTTTTTACTTTCAGATGTCAGGTATAGGATCGAAACAAATAGGGAAGACTAACTGTAAGAGAGAAAAATCATGTAAAAGAAAAACACACACAATAGAGCCTCCAGCAACTTAATTGCCTCCCATAGTTCCATGATGACTTCTCTTGTCTCACACTATTTCACATCATGTTCATGAAAATTCCTTGCCACAAATTAGTCTTGAAGTGAATCAAACTCAACTTCATAATGTTGGTTCTCAACCTCAATCTAATCCGTCCCGATATATACATATAGTCATTGATCCAATGATGTCTCCAGCCACCTCGTGTAGTGTTCTTGGAGAGGACAATGGTGATAATCGAGTATAGATTGTAGCAGAAGCAGATGGGTACTTATACTAACTTTTTGCACATATGCTTAATTTATATATTACCGATAATTACTTTATTTTTACGTAGGTTTGATCTTCACAAGACAGTCATTGAAGGCATTGCAAATTGTATTCATATAAATTTGAGGTAACTAAACCTTCTTGGAAGAAGTTCCCACAATTTATTTGAGATATGTGGTTTGAAGAATTCAAGGTAAGGTGATGAGGTTGTTGTAAATTTATACAAGTAGTTTAGATTTTATTTGAAAACTATTAACCAAATTATAAAATATGGCAGAAGATGTTTAGATGGCTCCCTCACCATAATGATGTTATACGGCGCAATTTTGAGAAAGAGTAGCTGCAAGAATGTCCCAATTATTTCAAGATATTAGAAATAATTTGACGGAGAAGCCACATTGAATGGGGGGTGCTGTATTCAATGAGATGAAGGAGCATTAGGAGACTTCTCTATTTAAGGCAAAGTCTAAACAAAACAAAAGAAATTGTGATGCAAACACAGGTGCCTCAGTTCATACAGGTGGTTGTATACCTCATAGTGTGATTCATAAGAGAATGGTAATATATATATTCTTTTCAATTTTTATTTCTAGTAAATAATATCATATAAATGTTGTTAACATGCATATCCATTTCATTTGATTACAAAAGGAAGCTACTGGAAAATATCCTTCATTTTTAGAATTTTATTTTTGCACTCATCGCAAGAAAAAAGATAAAAGCTGGGTAAATGAGAAAGCTGAAGCTGCTTATGTAGGTCTTTGTTTTGTAGTTTCTTTTATAAATTCTCCATCTACAAGTTTCTTTCATATGTTGAATGAGGTGTTACAATTTATTAACACATCCTTTGTGTGATAAAAAAAATAAATAGGTGCACTTGGTTGGGCTTTCAATGAAGTTCATAGTAGTGTTTTAAGATGATGTGAGGAAGCACGAGTCTAGGTACGACCTGTGGTAAGGAGGTACAGATTGTGGTATGTACCTGTGGCGTGAAGTTCAGAGAATGATCAGAGGCAGGACCTGATACCATGAGACTCAGTATGAGACGTGGTAAGGTCCTACGAGTCATTGGACAAGCAATAGCACTGGACAGGATTATTTTTAATGTGAAGTCTCAGGGGTATTTTTGTAACTTCCTAAACTTCTAACCCCTAAGTGACGTCGTTTTGTGCTTCTTAAAGAATGCATTAAGGGATTTAACCTAGCCTAAGTCATCATTCTTTTAAAACAACCGTAGATTGAAGGTTCTCTCTCAAGTCAAGCTAGGATTTATCATCCTCTTCATCTCAATTCCCTTTGGGTCTTTAATCAATTTGAAATCCTTCCACCCTCATGTCTTTTTTAAGTTCAACCCCATGATCTCTACTTCTCAAGTTCTAAATTGTGAAATTCTAAGGTTAGACTCAATTCAACAAAAGTTTTCATGTTCTCTCTAAGGGTTCAATTCTCTTATATTTCAATTGATGAATTATGGTTATTAGGGCATATTTGACCCTTTAATTCCTCATGAATTGATGATTCAAGATTTTGGTGATTTTTTCCTATTATGCATGATTTATGAATTTCAAGTTTATGAGCCCATGATTTCAAGTATAATGAATTATCAAAGTATGCATGAATGTTTACGAATTTTTAAACTCATGATTTTGTTATTTTGAGCTATGAAGCCTTATTCAAGTATATATAGATATCATGAAAGATCAAGTTTATGTATCATGGCCAATTGTGCCACTATTTTCATGGCTAGTTCACGTATATCAAGTATGATTATGATTTCATAATTATAAACTAGCCATGAAAGATCAAGTATATTTTCATGATGATGATTAAGAGTCGTGTGCATATTTTTTAGAGTAGTTTCTAGCACCGAGTAGGCAGGGGTGCAAGTAAACGCCGAGCCTCATAACTACGTGCCGTTGTAGGTATATATTCATGTATGAGGTCTCACCATAAAGTGTTCCCCCAGACCGACGGGGCTCACGAGTAATATCATGCCTTATTATCCTTCTCCCTCGCAAGGCTTAGGATAGCTCTGCCCACTCGAGCAAGATAGTTAGGGCATCATGTAAGGTCTATCATGATGGTGTCAGTTATGACGAAGTCTTCCATTGTTCCTCATCTTTTAAGATACTTATGTTCATGACTTACGATACTATGTTTTATGACATATTTGACCATTGATTAGTTTATGAGTTTCACTTATGATTTCAAGTATGGTACATTATATGATCTCTATTTTTAAAATTTGGGTCATTATGTTCATCTTATGATGAATATCTCATGATTATGATTACTTTAGGAATATCGCTTTTAGCATGTTGTCCTTACTCTTATGTTCTATCTTATTTTATACTCATGATTTCATACTATTATTTTACTAGCATGTTTTACTTTCTCTGCATACTCAATATATTCAATGTACTAACCATATAATCTATGCTATATTGTCTTATGATATAGGTTAGGCTGACTTGTCTCAGTTCCAACGTTAACTCGCTCTTGTTTCTGTCTAGTACCATCCCAATTTAGGTGAGTCCTCATGATCCAAAGATGGCAGTTTTGGTTATGTCTCTTTTGCTTATGTATTTTAGTTCCAGATTTAGTGAGTTATTTGGGGGTGTTATCCCATCAGTTCATCATATGTTAGAAACTTTTCAGACAACTATGTATAGATGGTTCAGCATTGTTGACTCGTGTTTATGCTTTTGTTTTTATGTTATGTTATGTAGACTTCTGCTTATAGTGAGGTTAAGTTACTTTCTCTTTAAATACACTCTCTTTCATGTTATGTATGTACCATGAGTTAGCTTGGACCCATTCGCGGTTCTAGGTCTCATGTCTCAATCTGGGGTCCACAATCGGGTCATAATAAAATTGGTATCAGAGCAACAGGTTTAGGTGTATCCTAGGGTGTCTGAAAGCAGCATTAAGTAGATTCTTTTCCTTGGATGTTAAGCATGTCACACTTATGGGGAAGAGGCTACTGAACATTTTAGGAAACTTTTCTTTTTTCATGATCTATGTCGTGCGATGAAGTACCTTTCTCTATTCCTCTAACTTGTGTTATACGCATTTGTAGAAATATACCTCCCTGTCGAGTCAATAGAAGAAGAAATGGCAACGACAATGGCTATGAGAATGGCAACGGAGATGGACATCAGCCAGCCCTACCAACTCCAGTTGATCCCTTGCTGGAGCAGGTGACTCATGCCGAGTTCAAGACTGCATTTCAGATGTTAGCACAAGCCATGAAAACCCAAGTCAACCAGCAGGCTGTGGCTCATGTAAACAAAAATGGGAATGCGGGGCGGCTAAGGTGTGAGACTTCATTAGGATGAAATCATCTGAGTTTCATGGGTCAAAGGTGGATGAGGACCCACATGAGTTTATTGAGCAGGTCCAAAAGATTACCCAGGTTATGGGTGTTTCAGGAGTGGAAAGTGTAGACTTGGCCTCTTATCAGTTGAAGGGGCTTGCTCACATATGGTTCCGATAGTGGAAGGAGAGCAGGGAAGTTGGTGCGGTCCCTGTTCGTTGGGATGAGTTTGTTATGGCTTTCTTGAAAAGATTCTTCCCCCAAGAGTTTAGGGAAGTAAAGGCAGTAGAGTTCGTCAACTTGAATCAAATTGACATGACTTTTCAGGAGTATGCCCTGAAATTTACCCAACTGTCCAAGTATTTCTAGAGATGGTTGCTGGTTTGAGGGCTCTTATGAGCAAGTTCGTGAATGGGGTTGCAGATTCATTGGTCAAGGAGTGCAGGACCTCCATACCAATTAGTGATATAGATATCTCCCAACTGATGATATATGCCCAACAGATAGAGGTAGAACAAATAAAGGAAAAGGAAATAGAGGCCAAGAGGGCAGAACAGGGAGCTATGGATACTCTCACCAGAGATTTGGTGGTGGAAATCACCCTCAGTCCCACCAGAGGTCATCAACCCTAACTCCATCATTAACCAATATTCCATCCATACCACGAGGTGATCAGAGGAGCAAAGCGTCAGGCTCTAGGGGTCAGAGGAGCATAACAGGGAAACACACTTTCCCAGGAGAGTGCTTGGTTGGATCAGATATTTTCTTCAGATGTGGGAAGATCGGGCACATGCGTAGGGATTGTCCATTGGCTACACAGGGTGATGATTGAGGTCATACCCCAGCCACCTCTTCAGCAACTCTAGCAGCTCACCCATCTCAGCAAGGCGCATCTTTTAGTGTAGGTGGCGGGCAGCGCCAAAATAGGTTCTATGCATTTTCATCCCGTCAAGAGTAGGAGTGCGCACCCGATATGGTCACTGGTATGTTACAAGTTTTTCATCTTGATATTTATGCATTGTTAGATCCACGGGCCACATTATCCTTCGTGACTCTTTATGTAGTTGTTAGTTTCGGTGTTAGTCTCGAAATTCTATCAGAATCCTTCTTAGTCTCTACTCCGGTTGGTGAGTTAGTTTTAGCTCGATGGGTGTACAAAAATTGCCCTATCATGATTCTTCAGAAAGCCACCTCAGCTGACTTAGTGGAGTTAGATATGACCGATTTTAATATTATCTTCAATATGGATTTGTTGCATGCTTGTTATACTTTGATTAATTGTAGAACCCATACGGTAGAGTTTTATTTTTTGGGTGAACTAGTCCTAGAGTAGAAGGGTAGTTTAGTTGTGCCTGTAGGTCGCTTTGTTTCCTATCTCAAGTATAGAAAGATGATCACCTAGTTCAGATCAAGGATTCCACATTCGATACCCCAACTCTTTAGTCAGTTCCTATTGTATATGAGTATCTGGAGGTATTCCCAGATAATTTACCAAGAGTCCCTCCTGATTGGGAGATTGACTTTTGTATTGAACTTCTCCCTGATACAAAACCCATATTCATTCCTACTTACTGGATGGCTCCAGTGGAGCTAAAAGAGTTGAAAGAGCAGTTAAAAGATCTCTTATATAAGGGTTTCATTAGTCTTAGCAAGTCCTCATGGGGTGCTACAGTTCTCTTTGTTTGGAAGAAGGATGGCTCTCTTAGGATGTGCATTGATTATCGACAGTTGAACAAGGTCATAATCAAGAATAAGTATCCCCTCCCCGGGGTTGATGACTTGTTTGACCAGCTTCAAGGTGCTAGGTGATTTTCAAAGATAGACCTCAGATCCGTCTATCATCAGCTCAAATTAGAGAGAGTGATATTTCAAAGACAACTTTCAAGACTCAATATTGTTACTGAGTTTATAGTTATGTATTTTGAACTGACAAATGCTCTTGCAGCTTTTATAGATTTGATGAATAGGGTGCGAAAATAATATTTAGATATGTTCATGATTGTCTTCATAGATGATATCCTTATGTACTCTCAAAGCAAGGAGGAGCATGCTGCTCATTTGAGAATTGTGTTACAAACCCTCAAAGATTGTTAGTTGTTTGCTAAATTTAGCAAGTGTGAATTTTGTCTGAATTCAATAGCATTCTTAGATCATGTGGTATCTAGTGAGGGTGTAAATGTAGACTCTCAAAAGATAGAGGAGTGAAGAATTGGCCTAGACCCATCAGTCCCACTAATATTAGGAGGGGACTGATATTAGGAGCTTTTTGTGTTTAGTTGGCTACTATAGGAGGTTCATAGAGGAGTTTTCATCCATTGCAACACCGTTGACTAAGTTGACCCAGAAGAAGGTCAAATTTTAGTGGTTAGATTCTTGTGAGAAGAGTTTTCAGGAGTTAAAGACTCGACTCACTTCAGCCCTGATATTAACTCTACCAAAGGGCACTGATGGCTTTGTTGTGTAATGTGATGCCTCTAAAGTTGGTCTTGGTTGTGTATTGATGCAGCATGGTAAAGTCATTGCGAATTCCTTGAGGCATCTTAAAACTCACGAGAAGAATTACCCAACGCATGACTTAGAGTTGGCAGTGGTGGTATTTGCTTTGAAGATTAGAAGGCATTATTTATATGGGGTACATGTGGATATAGTCATGGACCACAAGAGCCTTCAATTTGTGTTTACTCAGAAGGACCTGAAATTTGCGACAAAGGAGATGGCTAGAGCTTTAAAGAACTATGATATGAGTGTCCTTTATCATCCGGGCAAGCCCCATGTAGTGGTGGATGTTCCTAGTAGGTTGTCCATGGAAAGTATGTCCCATGTTGAGTATGGTAGAAATGAGTTGGTGAAGGACATCCATAGGCTTGATCGTTTAGGAGTTCGCCTTACAGATTCAATGGATAGCGGTGTTATTGTTCAGAATGGGTCGAAATATTCCTTGGTGATGGAAGTTAAAGCAAGGAAAGATGAGAATCCTATCCTAGTAAAGTTGAAGGAAGCAGTCCAGAGTCATAAAGTGGAGGTTTTCTCCTAAGGGAAGATGGTGTACTCCGATATCTGGGTCAATTGTGTGTTCCGGTTATGGATGACTTGAGAGAGAAGATGTTGAGTGAGGCTCATGGATCTCAGTACTCTATCTATCTAGGTGCCACCATGATATACCGTGACCTACAGGAATTCTATTGGTGGAACGACATGAAGAAGGACATAGCAGGATTTATGGCTAAGTGTCAGAATTGTCAATACGTGAAGGTTGAGAATTAGAGACTTGGAGGTATGCTTCAAGACATCAGTATTTCTACTTGAAAGTGGAAAGATATTAACATGGATTTCATTACAAGGTTGCCTTGTATGAACCGACAGTGTGACTCTATATGGGTGATTGTGGACAAGTTGACCAACTCAGCACATTTCTTACCGGTCAAGACTACCGATTTAGCTGAGGATTATGCTCGATTGTACATCTAGGAGTTCGTTCATTGCATGGATTTCCTTTATCCATTATCTCATATAGGGGTACTCAGTTCACCTCTCAGTTCTAAAGATTGTTTCAGAAGGGCCTTGGTATACAAGTGAAGCTTAGTACGGCTTTCACCCACATATAGATGACCGGGCTGAGCGGACTATTCAGACTCTTGAGGAAATATTGAGAGCATGTGTGATTGATTTCAAGGGTACTTTGGGATGATCACTTTCCACTAATCGAGTTTTCCTATAACAACAGTTATCACTTCAGCATTCAAATGGCTCCATTTGAGGCTCTTTATAGGAGGAGGTATAGATAGCCTATTAGATGGTTCGAGGTAGGTGAGTCTACATTGATAGGACCGGATTCAATTCACGAGGCCATAGAAAAAGTCCAGCTTAGTAGGGAGAGGCTGAAAATAGCTCATAGTTGTCAAAATTCTTATGCAGATGTTAGGAGGAGGAGCTTGAGTTTGAAATCGGTGATTGGGTGTTTCTGAAGGTGTCTCCCATGAAGGAAGTTATGAGGTTCGGTAAGAAAGGGAAGCTTAGTCTGGAAGCGAACAGAAAGAGATGGCAGAGTCCGCCTCGTCCTTATACGACTTCCCTAATATGTTGTTCCTTATAGGATTTTGAGGCGATTTGGCAAGGTGGCATATGAGTTGGAGGTACCAGTAGAGTTAGCCTCGGTGCATCCAGTTTTTCATGTGTCTTTATTGAAAAAGTGCATTGGTGATCCAGCTTTAGTCGTTCAGGTAGAAGGAATTGGGGTGAAGGATAGCCTTACCTATGAGGAGGTTCCGGTTGAGATCCTTGATCGTCAAGGTTCAAAATTTGAGGAACAAGGAAGTAGCTTCAGTGAACGTTTTGTGGAGAAATCAACTTGTTGAGGGAGATACGTGGGAAGTCGAAGAAGATATGATGGCTAGATACCCGCATCTTTTCCCTTCTGGCTCAGTTCCAACATAAGGTACTATTTTCCTCCTTAATTCTCTATTCAATTTCATGCCAAGTTCATATCTCTCAGTTCCTTTGCTATCATAGAATGCATGTATGTTTCATGAATTCAGTCCAGTTATGTATCTCAGTCCGGAGTCAATCACTCCGTCAGTTTTCAGTTTATAGCTTTTAGTTCCGTGATTTCAGCTCTTTCCCTATATTTCCAACTTATTTAGTCTCCATTCAAGGATGAATATTTCCAAAGGGAGATAATGTAACACCCAAAATTTCCTAAGACTAGACTTAGGATTTGGAATTTGACCAGCAGAAAAGTCTACAATATGCCTGTACGAGTCGTACTACTAGCCATATCATGGTGTCTAGGAATGATCGAGTTAGGCTATGACAGGGACCTACGATTCGTACCAAAATGGTACAAGTAGTACCAAGGGTCATAGGAAGAGATCTAGAGCAGTGTTCTGAGATGATGTTAGGAACCACGAGTCTAGGTACAACCCGTGGTAAGGAGGTACAGATCATGGTAGGTATCGGTGGCATGAAGTTCAAAGAATGATTAGAGGCAGGACCTGAGACCACGAGACTTAGTACAGGTCAAAGTAAGTTCCTATGAGTCGTAGGACGAGCCGTAGCACTAGACGAAATAGTTTTTAATGCAAAGTCTCAGGGGTATTTTTGTAACTTCCTAAGCTTCTAACCCTTAACTGACGTCATTTGGGCTGTTTAAAGGATGGATTAAGGGGTTTAACTTAGCTAAATCATTATTATTATAAAATAACCATAGATTGAAGGTCTTCTCTCAAGTCAGGCTAGGGTTCATTATCCCCTTCATCTCAATTCCCTTTGGGTCTTCAAATTAAAGATTCTTCAAGCACAGGTATGTAGGGTTATGAATGGGGGAAATTATCCACCCTCATTCCCATTTTAAATTCAATTCCATGATCTCAACTTCTCAAGTTCTAAATTGTGAAATTCTAGGGTTAGACCCAATTTAATGAAATTTTCCATGATCTCTCTATGGGTTCAATTCTCTCATGTTTTGATACATGAATTATGGTTATTAGGGAAGATTTGGCCCTGAATTCCTCATGAATTGATGATTTGAAGATTTTGGTGACTTTGCCCTATTATGCATGATTTATGAATTTCAAGTTTATGAGCCCATAATTTCAAGTATAATAAATTATCAAAGTATGCATGAATGTTTAGGAATTCTTAAACTTATGATTTTGTGATTTCGAGTTATGATGCCTTATTCAAGTATGTATGGATTTCATTAAAAACCAAGTTCATGTATTATGGCTAATTGTGGCACTATTTCCATGGCTTCACATATGTCAAGTATGATTATGATTTCATGATTTTAAACTAGCCCATGCAAGATCAAGTATATTTTCAAAATGATGATTATGATTGATGTGCATATTTTTGAGAGTAGTATCTAGCACTGAGTAAGCCAGAGGTGTAAGTAAACCCCGAGCCTCATAACTACATGCCACCATAGGTATATATTCATATATGGGGCCTCGCCAGATAGTGTTCCCCCCAGCTCGATAGGGCTCACTCCTTATCATCCTTTGCCCTGGCAAGGCTTAGGACAACTCTGCCCATTGCAGCGAGATAGTTGGGGCATCATATAAGTTCATCATGTAAGCTCTATTATGATGGTGTCGGTTATAACGAAGACTCTCATTGTTCCTCATGTTTTAAGTTACTTATGTTCATGACTTACGATACTATGTTTTATGACATATTTGATTATTGATTAGTTTATGAGTTTTCACTTATGATTCTAAGTATGGTACATTATATGATTTCTATTTTTAAACCTTGAGTCATTATGTTTCAGCTGATGATGAATATCTCATGATTATGATTACTTTAGGAATATGGTTTTTAGCATGCTGTCCTTACTCTTATGTTCTATCTTATTATATACTCATGATTTCATAGTATCATTTTACTAGCATGTTTTACTTTCTCTGCATACTCAATACATTCAAAATACTGACCACATAATCTATGCTATATCGTCTTATGATATAGGTTAGGGTGACCAGTCTCAGTCCCGACGTTAGCTCGCTCCCATTTCAGTCCAGTACCATCCCAGTTTTGGTGAGTCCTCGTGATCCAAGGACGAAAGTTTTGGTTTTATCTCTTTTACTTATGTCTTTTAGTTTCAGATTTAGCGAGCTAGTTGGTGGTGTTGTTCCATCAGCTCATTGTATGTTTAGAGGCTTTTCAAACAACTATATATAGATGGTTCAACATTGTTGACTCGTGTTTACGCTTATGTTTTTATGTTATGTTATGCAGACTTCTGTTTGCGCTGAGTTCAAGTTACTTCCTCTTTAAATATTGTCTCTTTCATGTTATGTATATACCATGGGTTAGCTTAGAGTCATTCGTGGTTCTAGGTCCCGTGTCTCGACCTGGGGTCCAGGCTTGGATCATGACAATTCCATTCTCTCATCATCTGAAACAGATTATGTTATGCTATTAATGTAATTGAGCTTGAAAACTAAATGTTTATATTTATTTTAATATTTTTGTGCAGAACAATTTTTTTAAAAAAAGAAGATTATCAGCTTCTCAAAGTGCATCAGTTGATGGAGATACTGATTTAGCTAGCCAACCATCTGAATTAAGTGAAATAGATATTTGGGTGATATCAATCGGTGAAAATAAAAAAAGGAAGAGTTGCAAGTCTTGGATCCTTACGTAGATCTCTAAGAGTACCTATGCAATCAACATTTGCTATGCCAAAATAAATTAATGAAATGATTAGATCTCAAGTCCATGAGTCCAATGCTAAATTATACAATCAGTTGCAAGAAGAGCATCATTAAAATGAAGAGATGAGGAAGGAATTGGGTCACACAAACAAAAAGTTGGATGCATTGATGAAACATGTGCATTAATTGATATCTTCAAATGCACTACCATCATCTTTGAAAGACAGTCAAAGTTCTGAAAGTGATAAAAATAACAATCCTGATAATTTGAACGATGAAGAGTTTATATATTTAGTTGATTAAACTATTCAAATTTTACAATTAAGATTTTCAATATTTATAATTTAACAATCATAGATTATTATCTATTAATATTATGAATTATATTTTATGTCATAGTTGCTTTAGATTTGTGTAAAATTGTTTGTTGAATAAGTTAGGTTAACTATTACAGGTATATCAAATTATATAAAATATAATTTGAAATAAAATAAAATAAATTAAATTTTTTTAAAATGTAAAAGTCACTTGTGAATTTTCATGGGAAAGTGTCTTTAAGCGGATCAATTTTATATGGAAATTTACCTGCAAAAAGAAATTTCATGAAAATTTTTTGGCTACAATTATTTAGGAATTTCCTAATGAAAAATATTTACCTAGGGATTTTTTAGGGATATGGAATAAAAGTTTTAGTTAACCATGAATTTACTTGGTGCTTTACCTATGGGTTATGATGCTGGGCATATTTTGATGCCCAATTGCCATGTTTTTATCTATATTTGATCATATTTGAGTCCATAATCCTTAATTTATGCTTAAATTCATGTATGCGTGTGTTTTATATGCTAACAAATGATTTTAGTTAATTTGAGTAGAAAACTAAACAAAAGGAGCTCAAAATGATGCAAGGAATGAAGATTTGAGAATCTAACGGGTCTGGTGCTACGGCTGGTGCCCCGCACCAAGTCCCAAACTACAGAGAAATAAATTCATAGTCTGGTGCTATGGCTGGCGCCCCTCACCAGTACTCAAACTTCAAGAAATAAATCTCAGGCTGGTGCTATGGCTGGGGCGGCGCGCTAAGCCTATTCAGGAGCTGAAAATTATTGAAAATTTGACCAAGTCTGTGGAGAGATAGGAGGGCGGACGTGCCAGGCCTATTCTGAAGCGAAAAATGCTGATTTTTAAGCCAAGTCTTGAAGGGAATAAATGTTATTTGAAGGATCATCTATAAATATAAGCCTGAGGTTGTTTGTTACATAGTTTTTGACTTCTTAGAGTAGTTTTGGACTGCTTGAAGCAGTCTTTACTCATTTTTATTCCATAGTTCATTCATGAAAGCTTGTAAGCAGCTTGCAAGGAAGACAAAGTTCTACAACTAGGTTTTTTTCTTTTTTACTTCATATTTTAGTATGATGATGACTACTTATTCGTTTTTTCGCTTGTCTATGAGTGGCTAAACTTATAATCTAGGGTTATGGTCATGGTAGATGGTGGATTGTTTGAAAGCGTAAAAAACTTGGTTTTGATTCTTCTCTATGGTTGTTTGTACTAATTTATTTTAATTTATTATTTATGAGATAGATCACCTTATGAGTAATCTGTTGGCTTTCCATTGAACTTGGGAATGGAAATTGAAAGGGTTAAAAAGAAATATAGAATGGGAATTCAAAGGCCCTTGATAGAAGTTTCTAATGAGGATAGAGATATACCCTTCAACCCTGTTTAGTTGAAATACAAGTTGGCATAATCGTCGCTTTTCTCCTCCGACCATAGGGATATAGCCATTAACGTGCATCAGATAGTTCTTGGATGCTGGGGATAGTGGCAAGAAATGGGATAGTAACTTGCAACTAACAACCATAGGAAGAATCATGCTAGTTTAATTACGTCTGAAAAACTCAACCTTAAACCAACCAAGTGCCATTTTTCTAGTTTGTCATCATTATGGAAATACAATCAAGCTTGCATTTGTTTGTAGCTAAACTTTACATTTGAAGTTTAGTAGTTTAATTTTCCAAATCAATCTCCAATTTATTTGTTTCGTAGATTAGTGAAATCAAAGTGACAACCTTATCACGATTAAATTGAAAAATTCCTGTAGTTACGATATCTGGACTTAACAATCCTATATTACTTGACAACCACGTGCGCTTACGTGCGCTTGGGTGACATCAAGTTTTTGGCGATGTTGTCAGGGACTTAAATATTATTTAATCATTTGTAGGTCAGAATTTTATTTCTCTAGTCTGTATTTTATGTTTGTTTCTTGTTTTTGTTAAAGTTCATAGGGTTGTTTGCATTAGTGTATACCAAGCACGAGAAGTCAAGGATCATCCTTAGCTTCTCTTGATCCTGAAATAGAGAGAACCTTTTGAAGGTTAACTCTGGAGAACAACAGGCAAGCAGCAGGTGAAAAGAATGAGAGAGTTTCAGTGATGTAGTTTGCTAGGCCAAATGTATGTAATGCTTCCAAAGCAATTATTAAATCGGCCATCAATGGGAACTTTGAGCTGAAAGAAGGGACTGTGCGATTGGTCCAAAATACTTGTCAATTTCAGGGCAATCCACACGAAGATCCACATAGGCATCTGATGAAGTTTGTAGAGCTGAGTAAAAACTTCCACTACTAGAACTTGTTAGATGAATATATCAAGTTGACTCTATTTTCGTTCTCATTAATCGGAGAGGCCAAGGAGTGGCTTCAAAATGAGGCGCAGGATCTATCACAACATGGGAGATTCTCTCCAACAAGTTCATCAATCATTTTTTCTCTTCAACAAGAACTAAAGAATTGAGAGAAAAGATCTCCAGATTCATACAGAGAGATGGAGAAACACTAGCTCAGACATGGGAACGCTACAAGGGTTACTTGAGGGATTGTCCACACCACATGCAACCTAAGGAGATAATCGGGCATAATTTCATTGAGGGTATGAAGCCCAAGTCTAAGATACTTCTTAATCCTACAACACAGGGACAGATTCTTTCCAAAAGTTATGATGAAATTGAGGCTCTCTTGAACCTCATGTCTGCAAGGAGTCAGGATTATCAAGATTCAGGTAGAGGATTTGCAGCAGCAAAGGTGCTGGAAAAGCTTGAGGTGGATGGTGTAGCAGCAATCAAAGCAGATATTAGCCAATTGGTGAATCTGATTAGTAAGTTGGTAAGCACACCAGCAAGAGGCCAAGTGCAGCAGGTATAGCAGGTACAAATCTTACCATTATCATGTGAGGCGTGCGGTGAAGGCCACGCTTATTCAGGTTGTCCTCTTAATCCTAAATTTATATATTTTGTAGAACAACAAGACTGTGGTAGAGGTTCTGCAGGTAATGGCTATAATTAGGGGTACCGAAATGGAGAAAATCTTCCATGGAGAGGAAACCAAAATTTCCAAAGGCCCTAAAACACTTATCACGGGCCATAGGGCCAGCAGTAGAGCAGTTCTCTTGATAAGTCAATAAAGCAATGGATGATGCAGCAGAAGCAAGTGGTAAATGAAATGCAGAAATCCATCCATGAGTTTGAAAGAAAAATGGGACAATTGGCTCTGCAGCAGAACAATAGACCACAAAGGGCACTCCGGGTAATACCTAGAAGAACCCAAAAGAAAATGTAAATGCTATTTTCTTGCGCAATAGTAAGGAGTTGGGTAAGGTTGATCCCAACAAAGGAAAGGTTTATAAGGAGCAAGTACTAAAATCCAAGGCTGAGGTAGGGGAGTCTAGCAATTCACAATTGAAAATGGTAGTAGCTAGACCACCTCCTCCATTTCCTCAAAGGTTGAAGAAAAAGACAGAGGACACAACCTCTGGTAAGTTTCTTCAATTGTTAAAGTAGGTTCATGTGAATATTCTGTTGGTGGAGCTTTTACAGGAAGTTCTAAAGTACGCCAGGTATCTCAGGGATATTGTGGCAAATAAGAGGAGGCATACAGAGTTTGAAATCGCGGCTCTTACAGAAGAGTGCGATTCCCGAATCAATAATAAAATTCCTAAAAAGCTTAAGGATCCTGGGAGTTTCACTATTTCAGTCACTATTGGAAGCAGGGAAGTTGGTTTAGGCTTGTGTGATATGGGTGCGAGCATAAATTTAATGCGTGCATCCTTATTCAGAACATTGGGGTTGGGTGAACCACGTCCTACCACAGTGACGTTGTAGCTTGTGGATTGGTCTTTGGCCTATCCTGAAGGAATCATTGAAGATGTCTTGATTAAGGTAGGACCTTTCATCCTACTGGTGGACTTTATAATCTTGGACTTTGAAGCAGATGCATCAGTTCCTCTCATTCTGGGTATAGGATTTTTAGCCTCCACCGACGCAGTTATACATGTTCAGTCGATCAAGATGTCTATGAAAGTAGATGGTCAGGAGCAGTGTTCGAAGTATTCAGAGCAGCACGAATGCTACCTCATTATGAGGACTTCAAAATAAAATCGGCGGGAGAACCTTGAGGGCGTAATCAGTTGATGGAGCAGCATGTGCTGCATGATAGTTATTCAGATCCGTGGTATGGCCACAAGTCCACTCTAATAAAGGAGTGACGGGGACCATAGTCGTGTCGTGGCGTTAAATCAGGCACTACACGGGAGGCAACCCATGAACGTCCTTCCACGATGTTAAATAAGGAGCTTGGTAGGTGGTAGCCCATCCTTTCTTTTTCTTTTAAACATTTGTAAGTTTTCTTATTTGTTTTGTAGAGACGAACAGGGCGTAAGAGGCAAGAATAAGCTAGGACATTGAGCTAAAAAGTGTAAGTCTGGGATGAGATGCCTGTTATGGTCGCCAGGAGTTAATTCGTAGAAGAAAAAAATTTCAAGTGAGGCTATGCGTGGCGCGCCGTGCCAACCCCTATCTCCAGAAGGAAATTTTTTTTTCTAAGTTTGTGGTAAGATAGGAGGGGCGAACACCAAGGGAAAAATGGCTGAAAAAGTTTATCAATATTGACTCAAACGGCCTTAAAATTACATAAAAGTCATGCTCCACCTTTTTTTTAAAGTCTCAATCATCCTTTTTCCCTCAAAAAGTTGAAAAAAGAAGAAGCAAACCTTTCTCTCTCCCTCTCCCTAAAGTCGTAACTCTCCCCTTCCCTCTTCCCTCCATTGTTGTCTTCTCCAACAAGTTGGTGAAGCTCTCATCTTTAACTCAAGTAAGTATATTTATTCTCTTTTAGTTGATTAATGGTGCAAGCATGATCCCACACCCTTCTTTCCCAAGATTTAGAACCCAAAAATCACCATTATTGATGAAAAGCTTGAACTTCATGTTTTGGATTTTTTATAAGCTTAAAGTCTTAAATTCTTTCATGATTGTATGATATCTTTGATGGGTAGCTTGAATCTTGGTTGAATATGTTGATTTGAACTTGTGGGAATGATTGAGTAGGTGAATTGAGTTTTTGAATGTTGGTGGGTAGATGCATTGATTGTAGAGACAGAAAATACATGAAGCTTTGAATTCCTGAATGTGAAAATTGCTTGAGTTGGTGAAATTGTTGATTAATTCATGCTTAATGATAGTAAATTATTTATTTTTGATTGATTGAATTGACTGTTGTTACTCCATTACATAAAATTACTTGAATTGGAAATTGGAGAAGGAAAGTGAGAGAGATGGGTTAAATTGTGCATTCTTGAAAAAAAAAAAGCTAGAGGAGAGTTGAAAAGAAAGAAAACCGCATGAGCTTGGTGTAGTATGAATTAGTGACTTAAAAGTAGATTGATGAGATTGGATTAGTGTTATACCCCGTAGAATTCCCGGCATTTAGATGACCTGTTCGCACGTTGGTTAAGCGTATTTGAAAGCCATACGTGCTAGGGAAAGGCCCGGGAAAAGATCGGACGAGAAACATGTCGAACCATCGCGGGAGGAGCCGAGGCAGAGCTCCTCCGCGATGGCAGCGTGTCACGGAGGTGAGGCCTCCGCGATGGCTCCGTGACACGTTGCCCGTGTCCAGGCCCAAGTATATAAAGCCCCCACTTCGGTTGGAAGTCATTCATACTTATAAAAATTTCCAGAGAGTGCTGTAAACAGAGAAAAACGAAGGGGAATTAAATATTTTCGTCCGATTACGCTGCCAAACGCTGCCCAAACCCAAATTAATCCTAGATACCAAGGTATTTAGCAGCAGAGAGCATTTCTACGGAGTTAGTTTTGCGAAATACGGTCGACGAAGCGGCGAGCCGCCGAACTAAAGTAAGTAGAATTGCTCTAAATTAATGTCTATGTGTTCCTAGCTGAGAAGTAAATAATTCTCCCTTCTGGGCCGCTGGAAAATAGCGAGTTTTTGACCGTCTTTCGATAAGCCTAAGTTTAGGCTATAAATTAAATCGAAAGTAACGTCGCTCCTTATAATAATGTTGTATTTAGTATTGATTGACGTATTTATGAATGCAGTTGGGAGAAAATAGTTGAAGTACCGGCCGAGCCTCATCCGACGGACGAATATTCAAAGATAAGGTATGTAAAGTTAGTTTCCTTCGGCAAGTTAAGTAATATCAGTATAGCGTAATAAATTACGGACCAGTAGAATGTTTAGAAGTCGAGTATTGAGTTATTATGAATGTTGGTACGATGTGAGAAACATTGGGTTGTAATGTGTATGAAACCTATCAGTATGATATAGATTCTAACGCAAGCGTTAGAGATTGCCCAGTATATTTAGTGGGTGATGTAATATGCCATGTTAAGATATTGTTGCGTTCAGCTGAAACCCCGCGGAGTAGTACAGTATCCATAAAGCACTTCAGAAATAGAATAGCAGGCTAAAATGAAGTTCAGAAAGCATGTCAGGAATAGTAAATCAGGTTACTATAGAAAATCAGTATACAACATAGTTCAGCAGAAAGACTATATTCGTACATATATATATAGTACTTCCAGCCTCAGCATGTATCAAGTGTGTACATATTTCTATCACCAGTCCAGCATATAGTGTATACAGAAACTTAGTAAACAGCAGAGTTTTCAATAGAAACATTATCTTATATAGCATTTGCCCAGTACAGCTCGGCAGGAGACTATATTCATATTTATATATCTTTACCTGCCTCAGCACGTATTAAATACGTACAGATTACTATCAGCAGCCCAGCATGTAATATATATGATACTTTATCCCTATTAGCCTCAGCATGTGAGATACCTAGACAGTATTACCAGTTGAGACCGTTGTATTGTTTGGGGTTGGATTACCTAGCATCCATGACCGCCCAGGGTTAATAGCTGTATCGACTCGTCCGCCAGAGGACGAGGATACATCACTCTACAGAGTGGCATGCCGTCCCGCCAGGGGACAAAGATGGGATGCCAGTTTTTCCCCATATTTGTGCCTTGATCGGCCCTTACACACCCCAGTCGAGCGGATACGCCCGGGTGCAGATTCAGGAGTCCTCCGGACTCAGATGCAGTTATAGTCAGGGGCTCAGCGAGCCCAAGTGCATACCCAGGGGACCGGCAGGATGCTTACAGCCAGTGTAGGAGATGGGTTGACCGGGGTAGGGGTATAGATTCTGTGTTGATTGTACCTCCCGGCTTATGGGGGCCGGGTAAGGTTGTGTATGCCATGTTATGTTATGTATGTTATGCTATATTACAGTAGATACGAGCAGATTAGTAGTAGAATGATACGTCTCCAGGTATGATTCCTACTCCCTTCAGTATGATTAAGAACAGGTACGATCTACACCATCAGACAGTTATCTACTCCTTCTTATTTCAGTTTTGACAGTTATGTTATTGATTGCAGATATCCCTTCAGTTCTTACAGATTCAGTTATCTCCTACTATTCAGAATTTTTAGCTATATTACTTGTATTCAACTGTATTCAGTTTTCTTTACATACTCAGTACCGGCGGTACTGACGCCCAGTGGGGCACTGCATTACTTGCCTGCAGGTACCCATAGACGCGCAGGCGATACCACGTGATCCCCATCAGCGGTCAAATATTCAGCTCCTGTCATCCGGAGACTGAATTTCTAGAGGTGTAGTTCAGTTCCTTTTGTTGTACAGTACGGGTAGGTCGGGGCCCTGTCCCGATCATTTCTATTATCCTTCTTAGAGGCTTGCAGTCTGTATATATTCCCTGTGGTCAGATGAGCCAGTCGTGTGAGGCCGTGCAGTTGTATAGTTGCCTTTACTCCTTCTTTCTTTTGTAATGGCCGTGTGGGGCCATAGTTTGCCAGTAGTGGTGACCTTGCTGGTCACGTAGCTTTTCAGTATGTTATGCTTGAGTTACAGATAACTAGACAACATGGTGGCCTTGTCGGCCCGCATAGGTTCCCCTGAATTACCTTGTTTCTGGTCAGCTGTAATACAGATACAGGAGGCTATAGGCCAATGGGCCGGAGGCTGTATTTACAGCCGTTATATAGCCCTTTGTTTTCAGAAATTTGAGTTAGAGCCAGCCAGGCGCCAGATGCGCCCAGGCTTAGCAGTTCAGCAGGCCAGGTCCTAGTAGGGCACCAGGTGCCAGTCATACCCCCCAAGGTGGGGCGTGACAAACTTGGTATCAGAGCAGGTCATATCCCAGGGAGTCTGTAAGCCGTGCTAAGCAGTCTTGTCCATGGATGTGTTGTGCACCACATACTATGGATAGGAGGCTGCAAGGCATGATAGGATGGTTGTCTTTTATTCTTATTCAGTCGTGCTGTAGAGCGGTACAGTTTAGGGTTGAGTCCCTGAAAATCTTACCATACTCTTTGGTTACATATAATGTCAGACCAACACCATCCTATTACCGGTCGGAACTTAGACATTGCAGCAGGAGAAGGCACTAGCAGAATGCCTCCCCCTCACTTGGAGACAGCCCGATCAGAGGGCCCTACAGAGGCTTCATCTCAGCCTCCTCAGCAGTCTCCACCACGTCAGGAGTCACTTGGGGCGACATTACCTTCAGCAGCCCCTATATTGACTCCTTCTGATCAGGAGGATAGGAGTGCTGTAGTTTTGTTAGCACAGATGATAGCTGCTCAGCGTCAGCCAATGCCATCTACAGCTGCAGAATCATCAGGAAGGCCCGGCAGTTCGAGGGTCTGAGAATTTGTAGCCCTGAATCCCCCACAGTTCACAGGTACGGACCGAACAGAGGACCCCCAAGATTTTCTGGATCAGATGCAGAGAATCTTCAGGGTTATGCATGCCACGTCTACCGAGTCAGTTGAGTTGGCCGCATTCCGGTTACGGGATATTGCGGTGTTATGGTACGAAAGCTGGGAAAGGTCCCGAGGGAGAGATGTTTCCCCTCCCACCTGGTCCAGCTTTTCAGGAGCCTTTTTGGATCATTATTTGCCGCGGGAGATTCGACAGGCCCGGGTAGACCAGTTCCTACATCTAGAACAGGGGGCCATGAGTGTTCGGGAATATTCTTTGCAGTTTGATTCTGTAGCCCGATATGCACCGGCCTTCGTTGATACCATGGCATCCAGAGTGCATCATTTCATTACGGGCTTGAATCCAGAATATGTTGAGATTTGTACCACAGCTACACTGCGAGAGGACATGGATATTGCTCACATCCAGGCATTTGCTCAGAATATTGAGGCATCATACAGCGGCAACGAGAGGTCAGAAGGGTTAATCAGGAACAGCGTCGCCGGGACAGGCCACTTGAATTACAGGGAGAGGCCCGGGGAGGACCCAGGCCCCGATTGTCAGACAGGCCGCCCAGGCCCCCGCCTCCGTCACAGTCACGGGGGGGTAGATTCAGCCGCAGGGGGCAGTCAGGGACTGGTAGAGGCTCGCAGATGGCAGATTCACTATCACATAGGAGGGCGGAGCAGAGTAGGTATACCCTACCACTTTGCCCTATATGCAATCGACGCCATTTTGGAGCATGCAGATATGGCTCCACCGCATGTTATATTTGTGGCCAAGAAGGCCATTTGATGAAAGATTGCCCAGCCAGAAGTCGAGAGGACCGCGATAGACAGGATAGGACATCAGCAGGGTCACGAGCCACAACATCCTCGACTGGGGGCAGGCCCTCAGTTTCAGCAGGCAAGGGTCGGGGCAGATCAGGGGCCTCCAGTACAGGTGCGGGTCCAAGCCGCACATATGATTTACCAGGGAGACAAGATTCAGAAGCATCGCCTGATGTCGTGACAGGTATGCTAACTATCTGCTCACACCCTGCTTATGTGTTAATTGATCCAGGGTCTACTTTGTCCTATATTACACCATTTGTGGCACGGAAGTTTAGTATTGTACCAGAATCATTACAGCAGCCCTTTCTAGTATCTACGCCCGTTGGTGACTCTATCACAGCTAGCCAAATCTACCGCGGGTGTACAGTAGAGATTGTTGACTGTCAGACCACAGTAGATCTGGTCGAGTTAGAAATGATAGATTTCGATGCCATAATGGGTATGGACTGGTTAGTGCCATGCTTTGCCAATGTTGAATGTTGGACCAAAACGGTCCGATTCCACTTCCCGGGGGAAGCAGTACGGGAGTGGAAGGGCAGCACCGCGACGCCAAAAGGTAGGTTTATTTCCTACCTTCGGGCGAGGAAGTTGATATCTAAGGGGTGCATTTACCATCTAGTCAGAGTTCAGGATGTCCAAGCAGAATCTCCGACACTCCAGTCTGTTCTAGTGGTAAATGAATTCCCAGATGTATTTCCTTATGAGTTACCTGGTATTCCCCCAGAAAGGGAAATAGACTTCGCTATTGATTTGCTACCAGGCACTCAGCCAATATCAATACCTCCTTATCGTATGGCTCCTGCAGAACTCAGAGAATTAAAGGAGCAGTTGAGAGATTTGTTAGATAAAGGTTTTATCAGGCCAAGTACTTCACCGTGGGGTGCGCCAGTTTTATTCGTGAGAAAGAAAGATGGCTCGCTCCGAATGTGCATAGATTATCGGCAGCTAAACAAAGTTACAGTAAAGAACAAGTATCCGCTCCCCAGAATTGATGACTTATTTGATCAGTTGCAGGGAGCCAGATACTTTTCTAAGATTGACTTGCGGTCCGGATACCACCAGGTCCGAGTACGTGAGAGGGATATTCCTAAGACAGCATTCAGGACCCGATATGGGCATTTTGAATTTCTGGTTATGTCCTTCGGGCTAACGAACGCCCCAGCAGTTTTTATGGACCTGATGAACAGTATTTTCAGACCTTTCCTGGACTTGTTCGTGATAGTATTCATAGATGACATTCTGCTGTATTCTCGCTCTGAAGCAGATCACCGGACTCATTTGCGAACAGTGCTCCAGATTCTCAGGGACCGCCAGTTGTATGCTAAGTTTTCGAAGTGTGAATTCTGGCTTAACTCAGTGGCCTTTTTAGGGCATATTGTCTCAGATGCTGGTATACAGGTAGACAAGCAGAAGATAGAAGCAGTTAAGTCATGGCCTAGACCTACCACCCCGACTGAAGTTCGTAGCTTTCTGGGGTTGGCAGGATACTACCGGAGGTTCGTTGAGGGATTCTCAACCATTGCAGCACCTTTAACAAAATTGACACAGAAAGCAGCAAAGTTTCAGTGGACGGAGGCATGTGAGCAGAGTTTCCAGGAACTGAAAGATAGATTGACCTCCGCTCCCGTATTAGCACTGCCGGAAGGCACAGAAGGTTATTTAGTCTATTGCGACGCGTCAGGTGTCGGATTGGGCTGTGTATTGATGCAGCATGGTAGAGTAATTGCATATGCTTCCAGGCAGCTGAAAAAGCACGAAAGGAATTACCCCACCCATGACTTAGAGTTGGCCGCAGTAATTCATGACTTGAAAATGTGGAGGCATTATCTGTACGGCGTTCATGTTGATATTTATACAGATCATAAAAGTTTACAGTACATTTTCACCCAGAGGGAGTTGAATCTGCGGCAACGCCGCTGGTTAGAGTTGTTGAAAGACTATGATGTGAATATTTTGTACCACCCCAGAAAGGCTAATGTGGTAGCAGATGCCCTGAGTCGTAAGTCAATGGGGAGTTTGGCGTATTTGCGACCCGAGAAACAGAAATTAGCTAAGGAAATTCATCAGTTAGCTGGGCTAGCCGTTCGAGTAATGGAGATAGAAAATAATGAGGCCGTAATTCAGAATTTTGCAGTGTCGTCATTAGTTGCAGAGGTAAAAGAACGACAGTATGAGGACCCCGATTTAGTCCAGCTCAGAGATAGAGTTCAGAAGGGTAAGGAGCCAGATTTTTAGATAACTGAGGATGATGTGCTACATTGTAAGGGCCGCCTTTGTGTCCCGAATGTCGTAGGACTTCGTGGGCAGATCATGCATGAGGTACACTACGCTCGCTATTCCCTTCACCCAGGGGCGACGAAAATGTACCACGACATCAGAGACATCTACTGGTGGCCAGGTATGAAAACTGAGATAGCTGAATTTGTATCTAGGTGTGCTAATTGTCAGCAGGTGAAAGCAGAGCACCAGAAACCGGGCGGTTCGACGCAAGAGATAACGGTACCCACGTGGAAATGGGAAGCAATAAATATGGATTTTGTAACAGGGTTACCCTATACTAGACGCAAAAATGATTCCATTTGGGTAATAGTTGATAGGCTGACAAAATCAGCTCATTTCCTGCCAGTAAGGGCTACCTTCTCAGCTGAGGATTATGCCGAATTATATATCAGAGAAATAGTTAGATTGCATGGCGTGCCGGTATCTATCATTTCAGACAGGGGAGCACAGTTTACAGCTAGATTCTGGCAATCGTTTCAGAAAGGTTTGGGGATGCAGATTAATTTGAGCACAACATTCCATCCTTAAACAGATGGGCAGGCCGAACGTACAATTCAGACGCTCGAAGATATGTTACGAGCGTGTGTGTTAGATTTTGGGGGTAGCTGGGATGAACATCTTTCGTTAATTGAATTTGCTTATAATAACAACTACCATTCAGCTATTCAAATGGCGCCTTTTGAGGCATTATACGGGCGAAAATGTAGATCGCCGGTGGGCTGGTTTGAGATAGGAGAATCAGCATTAGTTGGCCCAGACAATGTTCGGCAGTCCGAGGAAAAGATAAAACTTATTCGAGAGCGTTTGCTAACCGCTCAGAGCCGCCAGAAGTCATACGCAGATAGGCGGCGCAGAAATTTAGAATTTTCAGTAAACGATTGGGTATATCTGAAAGTGTCCCCGATGAAAGGGGTAATGAGGTTTGGCAAGAAGGGCAAGCTTAGCCCAAGATTCATTGGGCCGTATCAGGTTCGGCGAAGAATAGGCCGCGTGGCATACGAGTTGAACTTGCCTCCAGAGTTAGCGTCGGTTCACCCAGTATTCCATGTTTCTATGTTAAGAAAGTTCGTAGGGGACCCTTCTACAGTAGTTCCACTCCAGGATGTTCAGGTCACAGAGGAGTTAGCCTATGAAGAGGTTCCCGTAGCTATCTTAGACAGACAGATTCGCAGGCTGAGAACTAAAGATGTTGCATCTGTCAAGGTATTGTGGCGTAACAGAAATTGGGAAGA
This sequence comes from Datura wrightii, assembly GCA_035772735.1. Lineage (NCBI taxonomy): Eukaryota > Viridiplantae > Streptophyta > Magnoliopsida > Solanales > Solanaceae > Datura > Datura wrightii. Next base: position 56,481,728 of record JASDFA010000010.1, on the reverse strand, counting down.
AATGACGTGGGAGGCTGAAGAAGATATGAAAACCAGATATCCTCACTTATTTCAGGCCTAGTCAGACGACAGGTATGTCCGTATCATTATTTACACAGTACTTTTTAGTATGTATGTTGTAAATGATAAAGAAAGAAGTAATATTTAGTTATCCAGTGGATTGTAGAATATTGTGTGCAGTGCCTGTGTTGGACTTTTTCTGCGTTTCAGGTCATTGCGATAGTCCATATTACAGGGGAAACTCTGCCAAAATTTTCCCAGAAACTAGAGTGAACAGCTCTCTAGACAGCAGTATACATTCGGGGATGAATGTTCCTAAGGGGGGGAGAATGTTATACCCCTTAGAATTCCCGGCATTTAGATGACCTGTTCGCACGTTGGTTAAGCGTATTTGAAAGCCATACGTGCTAGGGAAAGGCCCGGGAAAAGATCGGAAGAGAAACCTGTCGAACCATCGCGGGAGGAGCCGAGGCAGAGCCCCTCCACGATGGCAGCGTGTCACGGAGGTGAGGCCTCCGCGATGGCTCCGTGACACGTTGCCCATGTCCAGGCCCAAGTATATAAAGCCCCCACTTCGGTTGGAAGTCATTCATACTTATAAAAATTTCCAGAGAGCGCTGTAAACAGAGAAAAACGAAGGGGAATTAAATATTTTCGTCCGATTACGCTGCCAAACGCTGCCCAAACCCAAATTAATCCTAGATACCAAGGTATTTAGCAGCAGAGAGCATTTCTACGGAGTTAGTTTTGCGAAATACGGCCGACGAATCGGCGAGCCGCCGAACTAAAGTAAGTAGAATTGCTCTAAATTAATGTCTATGTGTTCCTAGCTGAGAAGTAAATAATTCTCCCTTCTGGGCCGCTGGAAAATAGCGAGTTTTTGACCGTCTTTCGATAAGCCTAAGTTTAGGCTATAAATTAAATCGAAAGTAACGTCGCTCTTTATAATAATGTTGTATTTAGTATTGATTGACGTATTTATGAATGCAGTTGGGAGAAAATAGTTGAAGTACCGGCCGAGCCTCGTCCGACGGACGAATATTCAAAGATAAGGTATGTAAAGTTAGTTTCCTTCGACAAGTTAAGTAATATCAGTATAGCGTAATAAATTACGGATCAGTAGAATGTTTAGAAGTCGAGTATTGCGTTATTATGAATGTTGGTACGATGTGAGAAACATTGGGTTGTAATGTGTATGAAACCTATCAGTATGATATAGATTCTAACGCAAGCGTTAGAGATTGCCCAATATATTCAGTGGGTGATGTAATATGCCATGTTAAGATATTGTTGCGTTCAGCTGAAACCCCGCGGAGTAGTACAGTATCCGTAAAGCACTTCAGAAATAGAATAGCAGGCTAAAATGAAGTTCAGAAAGCATGTCAGGAATAGTAAATCAGGTTACTATAGAAAATCAGTATACAACATAGTTCAGCAGAAAGACTATATTCGTACATATATATATAGTACTTCCAGCCTCAGCATGTATCAAGTGTGTATATATTTCTATTACCAGTCCAGCATATAGTGTATACAGAAACTTAGTAAACAACAGAGTTTTCAATAGAAACATTATCTTATATAGCATTTGCCCAGTACAGCTCGGCAGGAGACTATATTCATATTTATATATCTTTACCTGCCTCAGCACGTATTAAATACGTACAGATTACTATCAGTAGCCCAGCATGTAATATATATGATACTTTATCCCTATTAGCCTCAGCATGTGAGATACCCAGACAGTATTACCAGTTGACACCGTTGTATTGTTTGGGGTTGGATTACCTAGCATCCATGACCGGCCAGGGTTAATAGCTGTATCGACTCGTCCGCCAGAGGACGAGGATACGTCACTCTACGGAGTGGCATGCCGTCCCGCCAGGGGACGAAGATGGGATGCCAGATTTTCCCCATATTTGTGCCTTGATCGGCCCTTACACACCCCAGTCGAGCGGATACGCCCGGGTGCAGATTCAGGAGTCCTCCGGACTCAGATGCAGTTATAGTCAGGGGCTCAGCAAGCCCACGTGCATACCCAGGGGACCGGCAGGATGCTTACAGCCAGTGTAGGAGATGGGTTGACCGGGGTAGGGGTATAGATTCTGTGTTGATTGTACCTCCCGGCTTATGGGGGCCGGGTAAGGTTGTGTATGCCATGTTATGTTATGTATGTTATGCTATATTACAGTAGATACGAGCAGATTAGTAGTAGAATGATACGTCTCCAGGTATGATTCCTACTCCCTTCAGTATGATTAAGAACAGGTACGATCTACACCATCAGACAGTTATCTACTCCTTCTTATTTCAGTTTTGACAGTTATGTTATTGATTGCAGATATCCCTTCAGTTCTTACAGATTCAGTTATCTCCTACTATTCAGAATTTTTAGCTATATTACTTGTATTCAGCTGTATTCAGTTTGCTTTACATACTCAGTACTGGCGGTACTGACGCCCAGTGGGGCGCTGCATTACTTGCCTACAGGTACCCATAGACGCGCAGGCGATACCACGTGATCCCTATCAACGGTCGAATATTCAGCTCCTGTCATCCGGAGACTGAATTTCTAGAGGTGTAGTTCAGTTCCTTTTGTTGTACAGTACGGGTAGGTCGGGGCCCTGTCCCGATCATTTCTATTATCCTTCTTAGAGGCTTGCAGTCTGTATATATTCCCTGTGGTCAGATGAGCCGGTCGTGTGAGGCCGTGCAGTTGTATAGTTGCCTTTACTCCTTCTTTCTTTTGTAATGGCCGTGTGGGGCCATAGTTTGCCAGTAGTGGTGACCTTGCTGGTCACGTAGCTTTTTAGTATGTTATGCTTGAGTTACAGATAACTAGACAGCATGGTGGCCTTGTCGGCCCGCATAGGTTCCCCTGAATTACCTTGTTTCTGGTCAGCTGTAATACAGATACAGGAGGCTATAGGCCAATGGGCCGGAGGCTGTATTTACAGCCGTTATATAGCCCTTTGTTTCCAGAAATTTGAGTTAGAGCCAGTCAGGCGCCATATGCGCCCAGGCTTAGCAGTTCAGCAGGCCAGGTCCTAGTAGGGCACCAGGTGCCAGTCATACCCCCCAAGGTGGGGCGTGACAATTAGGATGGAGGAAGTCTTGAATATCCTATTTGACAAATTTCTCACATATATGCTAGCAAATTAAGTGGGGTGAATTTTGCACTTTCCACACTTAATTAGTTGGCCATTTGGTTCACGAAGTAATGTTGTAAAATTCTTAATTTTTATTCTTGATAGGTACAATGAAATCAAGAGAAAAGGAGGTGAATGTAGCCGAGAAGATCCAAAATAGGGGTAGACCAAGGAAGATGGATGCTAGTTCCTCGGCTCACAAAGCAGGCCCAGCAAGAAGATTTGGGGAAAAAGCAATTGAGCCTTACAGGCTTAATTTGTTTAACACTCAAAAGAAGCCAAGTATGCCCCATAGAACTGTATTGATGAGGGTCTCTTGGCATTGGAGTTTTCAGCTATTCAAAAAAAGATACGGGAGTTCGGAGCTGGCTATATCTTTAATGAGCCGGAGAGGTGCAACCTCATTTCAGTGAGGGAATTTTATGCAAATTGGGACACCTCATTTGAAAATAGTACAAAGGTCAAAATCAGAGGATCATAGGTGCGATTCATAGCCAAGAGGTTCAATGCTTTTCTAGAGACACCGGTAGTAGACCCTTCACAATACTTCATCTTGTTGGAGAAACCACCATACAGAGACATCCGACACACTTTGTGCGGGGAGCACTCATCCGCCCATTGGATGAGGGATCAAAATGGCACCCATTCCACACTTGCATTTGCATATTTGAATAGGGATGCAAAGGTTTGGGTGTATTTCTCCCTAAGACATATTTGACAGAGGTGACCCGCAAGCGAATTGTTTTGGTGTACATGCTGATGAAGGGGATACCGATTAATTTTGGAAGAATGATTCTCCACAGTATGAGGAGATCATGAGATAACTATAGATGGAAATATTCTCACGGAAGTCTCCTGACCATGTACTTAAGAGAGGCAAGTATCGAGAAGGAAGATGCAGGTCTCATTTTACCTTTGGCAGGCACTTGGATGGCTAGATGATAGACATCATCAAGGTAAAAGAGATTGCCCCTTCCACAGGCCCCTCTCTTACTATAGCTTATCTGTAGACCCGAGATGAGAGTTTGCAGGGTCATATTTTTGAGATAATGGAGTTATAGTTGAATATATGAGGACGACCAGCCACTACAGAGGAGATGTCGGCTTTAGAAGCACGGTACCCACTCACAAAGAGTGCCATGTTGATGTGCAGAGTGGGCCGATTGATAATGATGAGGCTACTGTCCTGACTGATGGTGTTGATGATATAGACATGGAAGAGGATGATGTTGCTACAGGTTTTCATGCAGAATAATGCTTAGCGACTGGGAAGTTTCTTTTCTCTCCCTTATGATGTAATTGTGTGTGCATTGAGGACAATGCAACTTTTTAAGTGTGGGTGGAGGAAAGTTAGATTCCTATTGATCTTTAATTGCTAATCTGTAGCATCTTTATATTCCTGGTAGCAGTAGATTGATGATTTTGTAGGTCTTGGTCTGTAATAGATAGTATGATGACGTTGACTACTTGGATGCCTTGGATGTTTGACTTGGTATGTTCGTCTTTTCTATGCTATGTTTTATTTTCTTTGTTTTAGGGTAATTTTAAAATTTTTGGTTTCATTTGGTTTGAGTCATCATAGTATTGGGTGAGTATGCCATCATGTGTTGATTGAATTTTTTTTGAAAATGGCATGTATCACCCACCTTTCGGTTTTTCTTATGGTCTCAGTTCTTTTTAGAAGGGGAGCCCTTTGAACCAAGTAAAATTTTCATTTTTAGGAGTCGTGTCATCGTAGAGTAATGTTGTTTCCTTATGATAAATGGATGACGTCCATCCTAAGGGAAGTTTCGTCACAATTTTATTTTTTTAGGATTGAGTCATAGATCATCCACTTGTATGCTTGTTGATATTCTGATTAGCTGCTATGCTAGAGTAAAAAAAGTGGTTATTTTGATTGCATAAGTTAGAATCCTTGAGAGATGCATGCATCTCTTTAATTTGGCTCAACATATTCTTAGGGCTTAATTATGAAATTAATTTGTCATTCAATATGGTTGTGTGAATGTGTAGCTCTAGAAACTGATTAGGTTCTTATTGCCATGAGAGGTGAGTTGTATTGCTTTGTATGTGTATATTGTAACATCTAGAACTTGCCTTAGTGTATGTAGGATAACTAGTAGGTAGGGAGTTGATGATCAAGGCATTTCTTTGAAAATACATATTTTCCCATAATTGTTTTACCTTCCTAGTTATTCTCCCTAGTTAACCCCTTTGAGCCTAAAAGTCTTATTCTTTCTTAGCCTCAATAGTAGCTTAATCCCTCTTGTTTTGATACCTCATACTTACTGATCCAAAGTAGTCTTAATCACTTTGAGACTTGAAAGTGAGGTCCACCAAAGTATGATGTTAAGGGAAAAAGAAAAAAGTTGTGGTAAGAGATAAAAGTGAGAAGAAGGGGTGCCCATAAAAATTGTGATGTCTACTTACTGCTAAGAAATTAAAAAAAAGAGCTCTAATTACAAAATCCTTAGTTATTCTATCATTAGAATAGTAGCAACCAAGTAGTATAAAAAGTGGGGCATGAAAAGAAAAGACAAGGGTGAGTAGAGGAAAGGTGAACAACCAAGAAAAGAGGTGGTGGAAAAGTAAAGTGAAATATATCTTAAAAGTGCTTGGGTGGTAGTCACTATAAAATAAAATATCATTCCTATCCGTCTCTTAGCCGACATCACAACCAAGAAAAGTCCTTGTGATCTTAATCTCTTGAAACAATTAGGTAGTCTACACATACATGAAGGGCAAGCCTATGGTATGTTGCATATGTGCATTATATCATTTGTGAGAGTGAGTATGCCTTGTTGTTCATGTTCCATGTCTTATATTGATGAAGTTGAGAGAGGAACATAACTAAAAGTGAGGGGTACATGAGGTCTAATTTGGTGTACTATGTGTTGCATGCATCACACTTAATCATGTTGTCCTTTGTGTTGAAAAGATAAGTCATTTATAGAGGTTGTGTTTTCTTGATTGTGAAATCTTTCTATGCGCTTTGTTGAGAATTGTTGTATGATGATAAACCGCTCTATATTTGCTCCATGCCAGTTAGTTGACTATGAGTTGATGGAGGTGTCAAGTGTGATGGTGAAACATGATTTTAGGTGTGTTTTAAGAATTGTTCGAGGACAAATAATGTTTAAGTGTGGGGTGGTGATGTTGGGAATATTTTGATGCCAAATTGCCATGTTTTTATCCACATTTGATCATATTTTGAGTTAATTGTCACGCCCCGAGTATACACCCTTGACGTAACACGGTACTTGAAGTCACTTGGTCAACCCCTGGTCTATCATACAATAGTATTCTGAGTAAAACATGCATAGCAAAGATTTCGAAGTAATAACATAAAAACATTTTGATGAAATTTAAGATAAAACTTAAAACATGAAATCTGAACATATGTAGTCTGAAAGCCCTCTAACTGATGAGTTACTGGGACAAGCCCCCAGCTAACTCTAAGTCTAAATAAAAATTGAAATCTAACTGTAAAAAAATGAAATAGGGCCCCTGAATGATAAGGACTCGCACTTCAACTGCGGCTCGGGAGGATCTGAATCGTGGCGACTAATGCTGCTCAGTCTGGGAACTTGCAGTTGTATCATTAAAGTATGCGTCAGTACTTTGAATGAACTGAGTAAGTGGGAGAAAGCATAACTGAAATACAAAGTCTGAATTGAAATAACATGCAATGACCAACAAGTAAACTGAACTGAACTACTGATGTAAACTGAAATGGTCTAGATGACCCTTTCTGATGGTCAAAGACATGCCCTAAGTCTGAAAGTTTGGAGTCTGAGATACTATACTAAACTAAGCTAAACTGATAAAGCTGGAATTGAACTAAGCTATTTATTCCAGAATGGACAGGATTGACTAGTGGGAGAGTCTATAACCGACATATAACCACGTGAGCTAGACATGGAGTCCGATGTGTACACCCCACCGATAGGACCCAATATACCTTGCCAGGGTATAAAGGCATGAACTGGGTGATCACAAATTTCTGGGGCCAATCAGGCCAAGTAATACTGTAACCTATGCAGGCAACGTATTTCTGGGAACCTGGGTGCGTTGGAACCCCGGCCTGCTCAGTGATAAGTCCTACTACCCACTGAAAAACCTAAACTGAACTACTAGGCTGATAGCTCGAAACTGGGGTCCAAGACTAGTCAGGGACATATAACTGAAAGTACCCTGAGAGTCTTATTGGACCAAATTCTAAAACTGGGTTCTATACTGGTGAGAGTTGCTTATCTAGAAGTGTTGTAATCGTCTAAGAACAATATGTAAACTGAACTGAGGTCCTGGGGCTGGTCAGAGCTATATATCTAAAATGTCATGAAGACCTAATGGACTGATAAACTGGATTCTGGATTCTGAGTCTGATTCTGATAATTGGGAGGCACCACTGACACCTCGGGAAAAGACTAAAGCCAAACTGATCAGTTGACAAATTTTGAATAGTTCTGAAGAGATTCTACATTCTAACTAAACTGAACTGTTAAGCAGCTAATAGAGAACTCAACTCATTCCAACAACACGGGAATTCCATAATATGGAAAAATCTCAAGAGTTAAAGAAATCTCATCTAACAGAGCTAAAGTCATTCTTATCGATGGAATATTTGCTCATCATATATATAATAAGAATTACAAGGAATTTCAGCCCAAAACATACTTCATTCACTAAATAGTAAATTAACAAACAAACAATCTTCATGCAAGAATTTAGGGCATCAATTCACTTTTGTACGAACATTGGCAATGTAATTAGGAACTGCTGAAGATAATATGAACAATCAACATGGATATTATCCTAGGTGAATTTAATGAAACATAATACGAAATTTATTCGTATTCGAAAACTCAGGGCTAAACTGATAGGGAAATTATGGGAGGATTTTGGGGGGGATACAAGGGAAGAACAATTCCCTTGTTGAATTCCCACATACCAGACTAAATTTCCCTGGAGCAAGAATCTTGAATGGTTGCAATTGGTGAGGAACCTTAGACCTTGCTTGAGAGCTCTTGAGAGAATACTTACGCAAATTTTTCTGGAAATCTGAGTGGGAATGAGGGAAAAACCGTTTAACCCCTCTAAATCTCTTCAAAATAATCCCAAAATGACATAGTTTATAGTCAAGGAGAATAGAAAATTACTAAATAGCCCTTAGAAAAATCGCTGGAAAAACTGCCAGGTGACTTTTATGGGTCGTGGTGACTGACCACAACTCGTTGTCACACCCGTTGGGTATACTGCCCAGGTTCCTCTATAGGTCACCACGAGGGACCTAACGAGTTGTTACAGATGAGCCTGATTCGTGGTCACAATCCGTCAAGTACACTTCCCACTTTATAAAATCCTGACTCAGGCCTAACCACGAGAGACCTAACAAGTTGTGGTCAGAGACCACGACTCGTGGAGTCTCTCATTGGGTACACAGCTTCTCACTTTACACTTCTATTTCCCCCTTTCCATGACTAACCTAATGAGTCATTGGGTCTCATAACGACCTGTTAGGTGAGTCGTCCTGTAGCATTTCTACAGATTTTCTAGATTTTCTGATTTAAGTCCCGAATCTAGTCTTTGAGTTTCCGTGGCATTACAATATTAGCCCCTTGGAAACATTCATCCTCGAATGTTAGAAAACACACAGGAAAGCAGAGAATGACAATCATAACTTCCAAATACCTTTCATTTAAGTCCAAAACTGTCAGAATGACTACCTCCATTTCAACGTACATGACTGAACTGAATTTACCTTTCATACATACATTAAAAAACATAAAAGAGACTTGAACACCTGAACTGAATCATGAAAGCTAGATTGAGTTGGTCAAAACTAATATCTCAAGTTGTGATAGAGCCGGTAGAGAACAAATGGGGGTATTTGGCTATCATATCTACTTCGGCCTCCCATGTAGCTCCTTCAACCTGCTGATTTCTCTATAAGACCTTGACAGAAGCTATTTCCTTATTCCTTAGCTTACGAACCTGCCGATCAAGGACCTGTACTGGCACCTCCTTATATGAGAGACTATCCTTTATCCCCGCACTGTCCAATGGCACAACTGGGGTTGGATATCCGATGCACTTCTTCAAAAGTGGCACATGAAAAATTGAATGTACAACTGCTAGTTATGAAGGTAATTCTAGCTCATAGGCTACATTGCCGATCTGCCTCAAAATCCTATAGGGTCCCACATACCTTGGACTGAGCTTTCCTTTCTTTCCATATCTCATCACCCTTTTCATGGGCGATATTTTTAGGTAAACCCAGTCATCAACTGCAAACTCCAACTCTCTTTTCCGCACATCGACATAAGATTTCTGATGGCTCTAAGCTGTTTTCAACCTTTCTCGGATGAGAAAAACTTTCTGCATTGCATTGTGAACCGAGTCTGGCCCTATCAAGGTAGGTTCACCAACCTCAAACCACCCTATAGGAGATCTACACCTTCTCCCATATAGTTCTTCAAATGGGGCCATCTCAATGCTAGAGTGGTAGCTATTATTGTATGCAACTCGATAAGAGGCAAATGGTCATCCCAATTACCTTTAAAATCGATCACTGACACTCTTAGAATATCTTCTAGGGTCTGAATAGTCCGCGGTCTGTGGGTGAAAAGTTGTGCTGAGCTTGAGCTGAGTGTCCAGTCCCTTCTGAAAGGACTTCCAAAGCACCTTGCATGCCCTAGACCTGCCTTTATTCTCCTCCAATATAAGTCTATCCATAGGTGCAATATCAGATATCCAAAGTGTTGGAAAACTTAATCATGTCCACTATTCTAGTCATTATTTTTCTCCTAATTTACTCCAACATTATTATAATAGATTTGTGTCTAAAGGTAAGATCCATGAGTTAAAGGTCTCACACATGTTATTTTCAACAACATCACGCTTGGAATGCTCTTGAAAGAATGCCCTAACCCACGACACCCTTGGATAATGCAATAAATCAACACAAATATCCTTACCAAGTTTGCTCATTTTGTCAAGCTCCTCTTTGAACTTCACTTCAAAACTTGCCTTAGAGCATCTCCAAAATTATTTTCTTCTCTCTTCTCCCTTCCAGCTCTGATTCCAATTGGACCAGATGTGTCTAGCACACCTTCTAACTTTAGCATTTGGTAACACTTCATTCGCAGCTGCATGAAACCCCTACAAATAAAAAATATATATTAAATACTTAACAAGAAATGAAATAAATTTAGTAAATGTATAGATAAATTACCTTTTGTGTATCTGCCATAATAGTTAGACCCTCTCCATTACTCAACTGCAAGTCCTCTTTCAATTAGTTGATAAAAAACTTCAACTATGTCTAGTTTCCTTGTCCACAACTGCCCAAGCTATAGGAAACATCTGATTGTTTCCATTCTTGCCAGTTGTTACTAAAAGTTCCCCCTTACAAGCACCCTTTAAGAAATATCCGTCAAATCCTATTATTCTTCTACATCCTTCCATCCACCCCTTCTTCAGTGCATCCAAGCATGCAGAAGTACACAAATAGATTTTTTCCTGATAAAAATTCTCTATCTATCCTTAGCCAAATAGAACTGTCAGGATTGATTTGTTTTATAACCTCAACATAATCACATAACCTTGCAAATTCCATGTTCCAGTCACCTATGGATTCTTTAAGAATATGCAATTTTGCCATATAGCAAATTGTCTTACCCACATACAATCCCAACTTCTCTCTACACAATTCATGTATTTCCCAAATCTTCAAAGATAGTTTCTTAGTTATTTCATCCTTGAATCTATTGGCAAGAAATTTAGTTGTACACATCTTGTTCTTATTTGATGAAGAACACTTATGTACAGGATGATAGTTCTTAATCATGAAATTACCAGAATCTCTATCAAGTGCACCATAACACAACCAATTGCATTTGTCTTTGAATTTACATTTAGCCCTCACTCTATGAGCTTCATTAGGCCTTAACTTAATCTGAACTTTGTATTCTATTGCATATTTTTCCAAAGCTATTCTAAATTCCTTAGCACTCTCAAAAATCATTCCAAGTTCAAAAATGGCAATTTCATATTCATTATCAAACCTAACCTTCTTACTCTTCCTTCTTCCTGGTAGATCAACCCCCCCTAACAACATCAACATCTAGCATATCTGTGCTATCATCACTGTCACAGTCTGAACTATCAATAAACTGCTAATCTTCTTCTAATCTACCAACATATCTATCTCTCTTGTTTCTTTCAATGTCTTCAAAACCTCTGCCAATACCAACTTCACTTATTGGTATTTCTTCAGGGAACTTTTTTTCTCCTAGGATTAGGATTCCTTTTGTTACTCCTTTTAGCCCTAAAGGATCTCAACTCTTCATCAACATCTGAACCATCTTCATCTGGAATGGCATTATCTGATTCACTACTAAGCAGATCTATATCATCCCCATTCAAATCTGGACAAGATCCATTCTCCATATTTTCATCACTATTTATACCCACATCTTCATCAACAGAGTCATTATACTCTGGCCTTAATAAAAGACCAATAGGATTTGGCAATTCCTCCACCTCATCAATTTCATGGCCCACAAACACATCAAGCTCATCACCATCTTTTAAGTCTTTCACAAATTTTAATAATTGTGTATCAGAAGTAACTTGAACAAACTCATCACAATTTGTTTGATAATAAAATGCCTTCAAATTTGCGTAGCCAAGATCTTTAGTGTAGTTAAGAAACTCAACAAGACTAAAATGATATTTATCAATGGCAACAACAAAGATATCTAATTTTCCTTTATAAGTATGGTTAGGGTGTCATGCCCCGAGTCTACACCCTACGGAACACAGTACTTGGAGTTACAAGTAACCCCAAGTCAACCTCTGATCTATCATACACTGCATTCTAAGTAAACATATATATATATATATATATATATATATATAGTGGAGCCTTTAAAGTAAAATATAAAACATTTATGAGAATGAAGTTGAATCATAATGTTTAAAAACATCTAAACAAAATTGAAAGTCTGAAATATATGTCTGTGTTTGAAAGCCAACTACAACTGATGAGTTTCTGGGACAAGCCCCCAGCTAACTCCAAGTCTAAATAAAAGAAACAGAACTGAAAGAAATAATCTTCATCCTCTAAATATAAGGACTCACCACTGATACCGCTGGGAAAGTCTGAGGGGGGTCGATTAACGGTGCTGTGTCTGAGAACCTGCAGCTGTATCATAAAATGATACAACATAAAAGGTATGCATCAGTACTTTAAATGTACAGAGTAAGTGAGAGAAACCATACACAAGGAATAAAAATGCTGAACTGAAAAGAAATGTAATGACCAACTGAAACTGCTAAACTTAATAACTGTAATAACTGAGATGGTCTAAATGACCCGGTCTGATGGTTAAGGACATGCCTTAAATCTGAGGTACTAATCTGATATACTGTACTGAACTGATCTAAAATGACTAATATGAGACTAAATTGAGCTGACTAGTGGGAGAGTCTATAATCGACATATAACCACGTGAGCTAGATGTGGAGTCCGATGTATACACCCCATCGGGAGGACGCAATACACCGTGCCAGGATATAAATGCATGAACTGGGTGATCACAGGTCTGGGGCCATGAGGTCAATAAAATATATCCTACGGTGACAACGTAGTTCTGGGAACCTTGGTGCGCTGGAACCCCAGTCCTCTCGGTGTTAAGTCCTACTCCCACTAGATAGTCCTAGACTAACTACTAAGCTAATAGCTCATAACTGGGGCCCAATACTAATAACGAATACCTATATAGAAGCTGTCGCGCCCCATTTTTTCCTCGCGGAAAAGCAGGACCCAACATTGACGTCTCTTAAGGGCCTAAAAATAGAGAGTCGCCACCTAACGAATTAAGGTGCGTTAGGGCACCGTTCTAAGCTTATTTATTTCCTAGGTCACCAGAGTTCGGGTAAGGGCTTTAATTACCTCGAAAGGAAGGTGTTAGGCACCTTTCGAGGTCCACAAATGTGGTTCCCGGCCGTACTCATTAAATGGGGTATTAACTAAGTGGCCAATTAAACTGATTTTAACTTATATTGTTTAAACTAAATGATGAAGTCGAGGATAACAAAGCTTGCATAAACAAGAAAGAAATTTGGACGGAAAGAAAGTTAAAACAAATTTATGTTATTCTAAGCTCTTAAATAAATACAAAAGCTGTGGCGAGCAATCACTTATTGAAAAACAAATAAACATTTTTTAATAATGGGGCCGAGCCTTGATAGGCGCCTACGTATCCCTTATGGGAATCAGGCCAAACGTAGTTCTACGTTTAGAAAAAGTTTGACCTAATGGGATCACTTGTGCAACTAAAATAATACTTTGCAATCCTATGAATTGCTCGTATTATTCAGCGAGCACAAATATCATTTCCCGACTACCCGCCTAGTTGATTAATTAACCTAAACGCACTAGGTGATGAAACTAACGTCCTACTATTTGCCTACCCGCACCAATCTTAAGGTCCAAGAGGCGTTGGACATCTACTTTGGATTTTTGATCTAAAAATCCTATGGCTTTAGGAGAAAACGACAAACAAAACAAACATTTTTGCAACAAGCATGTAAAGGTTTCAAATAGCCTCTTTGTTTAAACCTATAGATATGATTTCTAAAATGGATGTTAGTAAGGATAGATTTAGAGAAAGCAAACGACATAAATGAGCACCACATTATGATTTAAGCAAGTACATAGCTTATCCTATAAATCTCTAATTTGAACAGTACGAAGTGTTGTACACATACTTCAAGTTAGTTATTTAAAGACCCAGAGGATGGTATAATTAGATGACAAAGAACAAATGAATTATGGTTCACGATTAGGCAAATAAAGCATATTATTTCATGATAATGTGAATCAATCCAAAAGATTAAATCATATAGACATTTTATTAATGCACAAATTATGTTCACACATTTAATGCAGTAGCAATATATGTCAATCAGAAGCATTCAAATGTGATTGTATATAAAAATTATTCAATATTAAAGCTTGCAACGCTGATATTCCTACAACTTTGATCAGTCAGACATTAAAAATACACTTCAGATTTAACCAAATTATTGCATATTGACAAAGGCGTTAATTTGGCAGACTTAACTTAATTTACAAACAACGGCTAGACAAATAATATCAAGATGCAAATATTTCATGCGAGGACAATTTGTTACTTAACATTCTGGACAGTATTTAAAGCTAGGTAATAAACTATAATATTAAGTATTAACGAGTTCAAATAATCTCTTCGTATGACCAAATGCACTTACATCAATGTTGTAGACATGATACTTGCAAAATATAAATTTTTTACCAATTTTAGTTAAACCTATTATTATGAAAACTGGAGTGAATCATTTATGAATAATTTAAACGAGTCTACAACATACATATATAGAAATTAAATTCTTACTTTACGGAGTTTTAACAAAATGCGCAATGTTCCTATAGAGATTCCTGAAGTTTGACAGGTTTTTTTTTTTTTTTTTGTTAAAAATAAATTATTCGAGACCTTATAGGCATGCTTTCTAATGCGGCATATATTATTATAACCTACGAACATGCTTTTCTAGGTGAATTTGGTCATCAGAGAAAAAGTAAAGAAATAAACCCCACCCCCCATAAAACCCGTTTCACTATTATAACGTTTATTACAAGGTACAATTGATAATAATAAAAGAGATGAATAAAAAATGAAACATAACGATTTTAAAACTACTATAAACAACCAATCTGAAATATTTTACTCCCCGCCCGAGGCGACTCTTTGGTACTTGCTTCGGATAAACCTGTTAAATAACATCCACACATACACTCTAGACCTAAAACAAATCATATTTCAATCTTGCACCACATAAGAAAATCTAATAAATTTAGAAGGATAAAAAATTAATCAACAATATACGTAGTAAATTACAGGCATATTATCATAGAAGTATAATATTAAAAGAATGTACTAACCAGTTGAAGAAAAAGAAGCAATTTCTGGAAAACAGATACTCCTAGAAGAGGTGTCGTTTTCTTTTTGTTTTTTTTTTTTTTTTTTTTTGAGGACAGGTTGTTAAAACTCAATTTGCTAAAAAAAATTTTTCGTCCTTTTCAAGTGAAGAGGATGCCCCTTTATATAGCCAAAGAAATCTCAACATCTAAAGGATAATTGAAAAAATATGTTCAACTCAATCACCGGGAATTAATTTCCTTATAAAAACAGATGAGTCAATAAAATCATGATTTACCATAAGTGGTGGAAAAAATATACCAATTAAGTAACAGAAAGGGAAGAAAAAAAATCATGGAACCAAATGAGAGATGTCATAAGGTTCCCATATGTAGAACGTCATATTAAATTATGCTCACTATAAGGAAGGAGAATAAATTACTAGAAAGGAATAAAGGGAGGAGAAATTGAGAAGGAATCAATTAAGGATTTAATTAACATAAATAAATCAATTAGGCGTAGAACTTATTGAAATCTACCATAAATAATATGTATTTAAGTTGTCTTGATAAATAGAGAGAAGACTAGAAGTCGTAAGAGACTTTCATTTGACTAAAACAGATATATTTTAAGAACGGTCATAAATTATCAGAGAGAATAAAATTAAAGATTTTCACGTATTGCATAAGGTGAAAAATATTAAGGTAGACACAATCAAAAAATTAGAGCTTTTAACAGGGAGAAAAAAAAAATTCTCTAAATACTAAAGCTTGAAAAACTGATAAGTAGCAACACTGTCCTAAATTATCTCAAGAATAAAAAGAAGGCAAGTTGTCAATTAACAAAATTGACAGGTGCTAAGCTGTCCTATATTGTTAAGGTAAAATCATAATCGCACATGAAAGGGTCAGATTCGGGGAAAGGAAAGAAAAAATATTCCTTCGAAATTATTACAAAGTTTACTGCAAATAAAGTAAGTGCTAAAGACTATTTCAATCAATTATGAGAAAATGACATCACTAAATAGGATAGATTGACTTAAATAGACAAGCATAATCATTCATTAAATAACGGATCTTACAATGATATAATTATTCACACAAAAAGGGCTATCATAAATAGAATTCAAACAGGAAAGGAACATCATATAAGGCTGTCGATAATTAATTGGAGGAATAAAATATCGTACTAAATTTAACCCAATATTTCACAGTAGATGAGCGTAAGTTGAGGAACAAAATTTCTCAGAATCACTAAACCAACAGTTGAGGAAGCTATGAGCGTACAACTTCAAGTATGTAAAACATGATCATCATCATGATAGCGTGCAAAATTATTAAAATGGAAAGGATTCCACATAACGTTCTTGAGACAAAGTTGTCTAAAATAAAATCAGACATATATGGATTTACATGCCCAGAGGATTTGTGAGCACAGAGGAGCGATCAGTCAATAAAGTTTTAGCCTAAATCTACACTAAATGGCATAAATCAATATTTAAATTTATTATTTAAATTTATTATGAGCATGAGTAAAAATAAATAAATAAATAAATAAATAACAATAATAACATGTGACAGAGGTTAAACCAGAGACGAGATTCAAGAGAATCTGTCAAAAGTTTTTACCGTCCAAGTGTTGGTGGGGGTCGGAGTCTCGGTTATGGGTGAGGGTGGTTTTCTGGTGGAGATAACGAGGGGAAGGGAAGACTTTGAGGGAAAAGTAGGCAGCTTTTGAGAGGGATATGGTTGGGTGGTGCTAGAGGTGGGAGAAATGGAGAGAAAGAGGGGAGAAGAATGAAGGGGTGAGGCAGTGCTGCATGGGGTCGCGAGGGAGAAGAGGGAAAGGATGGGCGGCGGCTGATAGGTGAGGGGGGAAGAATGAAATGTTTTTAGGGTTTGGGGGTGTAGGGGAATATAAAAGGAAATAAATGGGGTTTAATCTGGACCGTAGAATTAAAATATAATGGACGGCTAGGATTGATTCTAGAATAATTGGGTCGGGTTAATTGGGTCACCGGACGGGTCGTGGGTCGGTCAGTGGGTAGGTTTAAATTGAAATTGAATTGGCTAAAATTGAATTTAAATAATAGCCAAATTGATCAAAAAGTGGCTAAAATTGAAATGAATTGAATAAAAAGTGGCCGAAATTGAAATGAAATTGGTTGAAATTGAATAGGAAATGACTATAATTTAAATAAGTTGAATGGAATTGTGTTTAGCTGCTATTAAATTAATAAAGCTACTATATTTTAAAATAAATTAGTAAATAGATAATAAAATAGTTTAAATTATAAGAAAATCAAATAAATATGATTATTAATAAATAAATTCTAAATTTAAGTATACTTATATAAAACTAAATTATTATATTTACGAATAATTTAACGACTAAAATATAAAATCAAGTTATCAAATATTATAAAAATCATATTATTAACATGAATAGTTTATAAATTCAAGTAATATTATTAGTCAAATAAATTTGTAAAGCTTAGTAAAATTAGGTGAATAATTTATTAAGTAAAGAATATATTTTAAAATGAGGGCGCATATTTAACGAAATACATTATGTACGATGTAATTATTTAATATAAAATTTTAAAATTAATATAAATCATATATATAACTTGAAATAATTTTTCGCAATATTATAGTAATAAATTACTTTATAAATACAAAAGTAAGTCGAATATTTGCATAAAATATATGGATAAATATATACATATATAAGTAGCATATTAAGGCGCAGGTCGGTCAAAATTGGGTGTCAACAGAAGCACCATGTGAGTCTTATCCAACCAGATTCTGTAACTAGGTTCTAAAACTGGTCAGAGTTGCTTATCTGAAAGTGTTGTAACCGTCTAAAGAACAAATTATAATCTGAAGCTGGGGTCATGAGGCTGGTTAGAGCTTCTTATCTGAATGTGTCATAACCGCCTAAAGAACCACTAAAAAAACGGATACTAAATCTAATTCTGATAACTAGGAGGCACTATTGACACCTCGAGAATTTCTGTAGTCAAATTAATCAGCTGACATTTCTGGATAACACTGAGTATTTTAACATTTTGACTGAAACTAAACTAGAATAAATCTGATTGAGTTTCAATACAAACTAATAATATGGTAATCCGAAACACTGATAGAATCAAGCAAGTTTTGATATTTAATCACTTATACAAGACTCTAGTTTTTCTGCATTCAAGAGCTAGGGCTAGAATTTACTTTACAAGGGCAAGAATCGATACAATCACAAGCTGGTGGAAAATATCTACAATTAACATAAAATATATTCCACATGAATTAAACGAAGTCTAACAGATAATATCTTCACATTCAAAAATTTCAGGGCTAGAACTAATAGAGAAGACAGGGAAGATTTTTGGGGACACAAGGGAAGGACTATTCCCTTGTTGAATTCCCACATACTTGGTGATGGAAAACCTTGAGAGAACGCCTTGAAAAATTTAAGAAGGATCGATCCTCCTAACTTCTGCTCTGAGCCTTTTTGGGAGAAACTTTACGCTGAACTGTTGAAGAAATGAGAAAAATGAGAGAAACCATCGGTTTCCCCCTCTAAAAACCCTACTTAAACCCAAAACGATGTAGTTTAGGGACTAAATAGGTAGAAATTTACAAAAGTAACTATGGGATTTAAATTTGAAATCTGGTCGACACGGTCCCAACGGGTCACTCAACGAGTCGTTGGTTGAGACCACGACTCGTTAGGACTTTTCGTTGGTTCCACTGCTTGGGATGAGAAGGCACTAGATATGGCAAAGGGGGTCACCAAGACTTGTTGGATGAACCAACGGGTCTTTAGCTCCTCCCGTGGACACTAGACAAGGGAAACTAAAAGGCTAAGCAATGGGTGACACAAAGACTCGTTGGTTAAACCAATGGGTCGTCATTTCCAATCATTAGGTTCACTGGAGAGGTTTTCTAGAAAAGTCTAAGTTGAAACAAAAGTTTTTGACAATGACTCATTGTGGGAAACAATGAGTCGTTGTTTCCTGTCATCTTCACTGGAAGGAGGTTTCACCCGACGACTCTCACAACGGGTCGTTGTTTCTGACAACGACTCGTTGGTTGAGTCATGGGGTCATAGAAAGGATTTCTGAGTTGGGGAAACCCCGACTAACAGGAAGACTCGTTGTTTCTTACAATGGGTCATTTCTTGTCTCGTTGGTTCCCAAGAGACCAAGACCTACTCACCACGACTGACACAACGAGTCGTTGCAGCGGACCCCGATTTGTTGTCTCAGTTGTTCTGAGAAAAAAATTTTCTGAATTTTCTACTGAATTTTCTTGAAATGTCTAAGTCTGGTCTTGAAAAGTTTTGGAGTGTTACAGTATCTCCACCTTGGGATCATTCTTTCTTGAATGAAGACTAAAACTGTAGTAAAACTAGGAAAAGAGTTAGAGATTTCTAGACTGAGACTATGAGCTAGTTTCTAAAGGAGTAACTGACTCCGTACTGACTTAACTGTACTAAAAGAGTTGATGCAACTAGAATGCACAGAGAAAATCTAAATAAAGCTGATGAGTGCGGAACTAAATAGAGTATTGGGGAGGAATTTAGTACCTAATGCCGGAACTGAACTGGAAGGGAACAAGTGTAGGTATCTAGCCATCATATCTGCTTCGGCTTCCTACGTAGCTCCTTCTACATGCTGATTTCTCCACAAGACCTTGACTGAAGCTACCTTCTTGTTCCTCAGCTTATGAATCTGACGGTCAAGGATCTGAATTGGGACCTCTTTGTACGAGAGAATATCTTTCACTCCCACACTATCCAATGGCACAACTGAGGTTGGATCACCAATACACTTCTTCAATAGTGACACATGGAATACTGGGTGCACAGATGCCAACTCTGAAGGTAATTCCAGCTCATAAGCTACCTTGACAATTCATTTCAGAATTCTGTAGGGTCCCACATATCTTGGATTGAGCTTTCCCTTCTTCCCAAATCTCATTACCCCTTTCATGGGTGAAATTTTCAGATAAACCAAGTCATCCACTGTAAACTCTAGTTCTCTTCTCCTCAGATCAGCATAAGATTTTTGATGGCTCTGAGTTGTTTTCAGTCTTTCTCAGATGAGCTATACTTTATGCATAGCTTCATGAATCGAGTCTAGCCGGATTAGAGTAGCTTCACCAACCTCAAACCACCCGATAGAAGATCTGCACCTCCTATCTCAAACGGGGCCATCTGGATACTAGAGTAGTAGCTGTTGTTGTACGCAAACTCGATGAGAGGCAAGTGATCATCCCAACTACCTTTGAGATCGATCATGCACGCTCTCAACATATCTTCTAGGGTTTAAATAGTTCATTCAGCTTGTCCATCTATCTGGGGGTGAAAAGCTGTACTGAGCTTGGCCTGAGTACCAAGTCCCTTCTGAAAGGACTTCCAGAAGTGAAAGGTGAACTGGGTACCTCTGTCTGAGATAATCGATAAGGTCACCCCATGAAGTCTGACTAACTCTCGGATATAAAGCCTAGCATAGTCCTCAGCTGAATCTTTAGTTTTAACTGGGAGAAAGTGTGCTGACTTCTTCATCCGGTCTACTATCACCCAAATTGAATCATGTGGTCGACGGGTTCGAGATAGACCCGTAATAAAATCCATATTTACTTCTTCCCACTTCCATGTGGGTATGATGAATCCTAAGTCATACCTCTCGGTCTCTAGTGTTCTACTTTGACTTGCTGGAAGTTCGGGCACTTTGCTACAAATTCAGCGATGTCTCTCTTTAAGCCTTTCCACCAGTAAATATCCTGTAAATCGTGGTACATCTTAGTAGCACCAGGATGGATGGAATATCTCAAACTGTGTGCTTCAGCCAGTATCTGTTGTCTTAATTCACCCACATCTGGTACGCACAATCTACCCTGGTAACGGAGTACACCATCTCCCCCTTAGGAGAAAGCCTCCACTTCTTTTCTGCAAATCGCGTCCTTCAATTTAAGCAATACAGGATCTTCATCCTACCTTGGCTTAACTTCAACTACCAATGAGGAATCTGACCCACTCTACACAACTACACCACCCTCAGCAGTATCAACCAACTGTACTCCTAACCGAGCTAATCTATGGATATTCTTTGCCAACTCCTTTTTTCCTTCCTCGACATGAGCCATGCTCCCCATAGACATTTTGCTTAGGGCATCAGCTACCACATTGGCTTTACCCGGGTGATACAGCACGCTCATGTCATAGTCCTTTAGTAGCTCTAACCACCTTCTCTGATGAAGATTTAGATCTTTCTGACTGAACATATACTGAAGGCTCTTGTGATCGGTGAAAACATCCACTTGAGTCCCGTACAGGTAATATCTCCATATTTTCAATGCAAACACCACCGCTACCAACTCCAAGTCATTAGTCGGATAATTCTTTTTATGAACTTTGAGTTGTCTGGAGGCGTAGACTATCACCTTGCCCCGCTGTATCAGAACACAATTGAGGCTAACTCCGGAAGCATCACAATACACTACAAACCCATCTGATCCTTCAGGCAGGATCAACACTGGAGCGGTAGTGAGTCGGGTTTTTAACTCCTTGAAACTCTTCTCACACACATATGACCACTGAAATTTCACCTTCTTCTAAGTCAGCCTAGTCATAGGGGATACTATAGAGGAAAAGCCTTCCACAATGTGTCGGTAATAACCGACTAGAGCCAAGAAACTTCTGATTTCGGTTGGGGAGGTAGGTCTGGGCCAGTCTTTCACCGCTGCTATCTTTTGAGGATCAACTTGAATACCCTCACCTGAGACCACATGACCCAGGAAAGTCACAGACTTCAACCAGAATTCACATTTACTGAACTGGCAAACAATTGGCGGTCTCTGAGTGTCTAAAGCACTATTCTTAGGTGATTAGCATGCTCTTCCTTATTTTTGGAGTATACAAGAATGTCATTGATAAATACGATGACGAACATATCCAGATACTTCTTGAAGACTCTGTTCATCAGGTCCATAAAAGTTGCATGGGCATTTGTGAGTCCAAAGGATATAACCACAAACTCGTAGTGACTATATCGAGTCCTGAATGCTATTTTTGGTATGTCACACTCTCTGACCCTTAACTAATGATACCTCGACTAGAGATTGATTTTGGAGAAACAACTGGCTCCCTGAAGCTGATCAAACAAGTCATCAATCCTAGGTAGGGGATACTTGTTCTTGACACTGACCTTGTTCAATGACGGTAATCGATGCACATTCTGAGGGTACCATCTTTATTTTGCACGAATAGTACTTGAGCACCCCAAGAAGAGATATTGGTTCTGATAAAAACTTTATCAAAAAGGTCTTTTAGCTACTCCTTTAACTTCTTAAGCTCAGCTGGAGCCATTCTATAAGGAGGGATGGAGATGGGTTGAGTATCTGGCAAAAGGTCTAACCCAAAGTCTATTCCTGCTCAGGAGGGAATTTAGGAAGATCTTCAGGAAACACATTAGGGAACTCGCTGACAACTGGGACTGACTGGACAGTTGGGGTCTCAGAGCTGGAATCCTTGACCTGGGGTAGATGATAAATTCACCCTTTGAAAATAAGCTTCCTGGCCTTAAGGTAGGAAATAAACCGACCCTTAGGCACTGAACTGCTGCCCGTCCATTCTAAAGCTAGCTCATTAGGAAACTGAAACCTGACGGCCCTAGTTCTGAAGTCAACTGAGGCATAACCAGAGTGTAACCAATTTATTCCAAGAATGAGGTCAAAGTCAACCATGTCTAACTCTACCAGGTCAGCTGGAATAACTTTATTCAAGATTGATATTGGGCAGTTTCTATATACCCGGCTGGCTCTAACTGACTCGCCAACTGGGGTGGAGACTCAATGGTTCTGAGAGGACCTCTGAACTGATATCGAACTGTACTACATAGGGAGTCATGAATGAATGTGTGGCTCCTGGATCTAGTAAGGCATACATGTCTAGATGAAAAAGGCATAACATACCCATGACTAGTTAGGTGAGCTCTCCTGATCCTAAAGAGAATACAATGCATAAAAATGGTTTTGGCGCTGGCCGTCATCCGTACCTGAAGTGTTGGCCTGTTGAGCTGGTAGGCCTGATGGAGCTGCTGAAGTAATGGATTGTGACCTCCCCCGTCCTATTGACATACATTCTTTAAGCTGATGATCAAGCTGTCCACAACCAAAATAGCCCTCTCAACCCTGAAGACACTCTCCTGATAGTTCTTGCCACACTTAGGATAAGATGGGTAGAGATTGTTGGCGCTGAAGCTCTGGGACTGAGAGCCAGATGCTTCACCCCTCCTATCCTTGGGGGACCGAAAGGTAGGGGCGCTGGCTGAACTGGGTGTTGGAGACCTCTGCTGCTGTTGCTGTGGGCGACTACTACCGCCAAATCTTTGATAGCCATAATCTGACTGGGCAGTTATTGTCCGTTTGTTCTCCCACTCCAAATCTTTTAATTTTTTGCCTCAATTTGCTGGGCATAAACTATGAGGCTAGAGATATCAATGTCTTTGATAAGCATTGTTGTCCTGCACTCCGTAAGGACTAAATTTGAAACTCCATTCACAAACTTCAGCATGCGAGCCCTTGTCCCGGCTACCATCTCTGGAGCATATTTAGACAACCTGGTGAACTCCAGTGCATATTCTTCTACTGTCCTGTTTCCTTGTTTCAGATTCATGAACTCTGCCACTTTCGCCTCTCTGAGCTTCTGAGGGAAGAATCTGCCTAGAAAGGCTGTAGTGAGCTCCTCCCATTCCACCAGTCGTGCTCCCACTGGCTTCCGTTCCTTTCATTGCTTGTACTAGATCTGGGCTACCCCTTTCAGCTGGTAGGCAGCTAAGTCGGCACTCTCCGAGGAACTGATACCTATAATCTGGGTGATCTTTCTAATCTCATCCACGAACTCTTGTGGGTCCTCTCCCACCTTAGACCCATTGAAATCTGGAGGGTTCATCCGAGTGAACTCCTGCACTCGGGCAGCAGCTGTGAACCCATTATTTTTTATCGGAACCACCTACTGGTTCACCTGGTTGGTAACTGTTTGAGTGAGTAGCTGGATAGCCGCCCAGAACTCTGTGGTGGACACTGAGTTGTCCTGAGGGGCTGCTGGAGCTGGTGGGGCAGGTCAGTGGGCATTACTGACCCTTCTTTCGTTACCACGTCGCAGAGGCATAATTCACTAAAATGAAATAGAGGATGAGTTAGGAGAACGATTCTGGAATTGAATTTCAATGCACGATAAAGAATATGAAACAAAGGAGGTTTTCCTAATAACATCTCGTAGCCTCCCCGTCATAACTGTGGCGCTCTTCACACCCATGAAAGGGACTTTATGCGATCTGGCTTTCATACATGTGAGGATACTCTAAACCTAGTGCTCTGATACCAAGTTTGTCACGCCCCGACTCTACACCCTGGACGGAACACGGTACTTGGAGTTACTAGTAACACCAAGTCAACCCCTGGTCTATCATACACCGACATTCTGAGTGAACATATATATATATATCGCGGAAGCTTTAAAGTAAAATATAAAACATTTATGAGAATGAAGTTGAATCATAAAGTTTAAAAACATCTAAACAAAACTGAAAGTCTGAAACCATGTTCGTGTTTGAAAGCCAACTACAATTGATGAATTACTAGGACAAGCCTCCAGCTAACTCCAAGTCTAAATAAAAGAAATAGAACTAAAATAAATAATCTTCGTCCTCAAAATATGAGGACTCACCACTGATGCTGCTAGGAAGGTCTAAGCAGGGTCGGCTAACAGTGTTGTGTCTAAGAAGCTGCAGGTGTATCATAAAACGATACAGCATAAAAGGTATACATCATTACTTTAAATGTACTGAGTAAGTGAGAGAAACCATACACAAGGAATAAAAAAGTTGAACTGAAAAGACATGCAATAACCTACTGAAACAGCTAAACTGAATAACTGTAATAACTGAGATAGTTTAAATGACCCTGTCTGATGGTCAAGGACATTCCATAAATTTGAGGTACTAATCTGATATACTACACTAGACTGATCTGAAATGACTAATCTGAGACTGAACTGAGCTGACTAGTGGAAGAGTCTATAACCGACATATAACCACGTGAGCTAGACGTGGAGTCTGATGTATACACCCCATCAGTAGGACCCAATATACCTTGCCAGGGTATAAAGGCATGAACCGGGTGATCATAAGTCTCGGGCCATGAGGCCAATAAAATATATCCTACGGTGGTAACGTAGTTTTGGAACCTGGGTGCGCTGGAACCCCGGTCAGCTTGGTGCTAAGTCCTACACCCACTGGATAGTCCTAGACTGACTACTAAGCTGATAGCTCAAAACTGGGGCTCAAGACTAATCAGGAATACCTATCTGGAAGCACCCTGAGAGTCTTATCGGATCGGATTTTGTAACTGGGTTCTAAGACTGGTCAGAACTGCTTATCCGGAAGCGTTGTAACCATCTAAAGAACTGTAATCTGAAGCTGGGGTCCTAAGGTAGGTTAGAGATTCTTATTTAAAAGTGTCATAAATGCCTAAAGAACCATTAAAAAACTTGATACTAAGTCTAATTCTGATATCTAGGAGGCACTACTAACACCTCAAGAATTTCTCTAGTCAAACTGATCAGCTGATATTTCTGGATAACACTGAGTATTTTAACATTTTGACTGAAACTAAACTGACATAAATCTGACTGAGTTTCAATGCAAACTAACAATATGGGAATCCCCAACACTGATAGAATCAACCAATTTTCGATATTTAATCACTTATGCAAGACTCTAGTTTTTCTGCATTCAAGAATTAGGGCTAGAATTTATTTTATAGCGACAAGCATCAATACAATCACAAGCTAATGGAAAATATCTACAATTAATGTAAAATAATATTGCACATGAATTAAATGAAGTCTAACAGATAATATCTTCACATTTGAATTGTTTCAGGGCTAGAACTGAGAGAGAAGATAGTGAAGATATTTGGGGACATAAGGGAAGGACTATTCTCTTGTTGACTTCCTACATACCCAGTGATAGAAAACCTTGAGAGAATTCCTTGAAAAATTTGAGAAGTATCGATCTTCATAACTTCTGCTCTGTGCCTTTTTGAGAGAAACTTTATGCTGAACTATTGAAGAGATGAGAAAAATGAGAGAAACCGTCAGTTTCCCCCTATAAAACCCCTGCTTAAACCCAAAACGACATAGTTTAGGGACTAAGTAGGTGGAAAAATACAAAAGTAACCCTAGAATTTAAATATGAAATCTGGCCGACAGGCTCTCAACGGGTCACTCAACGAGTCGTTGGTTGAGACCACGACTCATTGGGACCTCTCGTTGGTTCCACTGTCTGGGATGAGAAGGCACTGCATCTGGCAACGGGGGTCATCATGACTTGTTGGATGAACCAACAGGTCGTTGGTTCCTCCCATGGTCACTGGACAAGGGAAACTAGAAGGCTAAGCAAGGGGTGACACAACGACTCATTGGTTGAACCAACGGGTCATCGTATCTAGTCGTAAGGTTCACTGGAAAGGTTTTCTGAAAAAGTATAAGTTGAAACAACGGGTGCTGACAATGATTCATTGTGGGAAACAACGAGTGATTGTTTCCTCTCGTCTTCACTGGAAGGGGGTTTCAGAGATTTCACTCGATGACTCTCATAATAGGTTGTTGTTTTTAACAATGACTCGTTGGTTGAGTCGTGGGGTCCTGGGAAGGATTTCTGACCTGGGGGAAACCACGACTGACAGGATGACATGTTGTTTCTCACAATGGGTCATTCCTTGTATCGTTGGTTCCCAAGAGACCAAGACCTACTCACCGCAACTGACACAATGAGTCGTTGGAGCTGACCACGACTCATTGTCTCAATCATTCTGAGAAATTTTTTTTCTAGTTTTTCTGCTGAATTTTCTTGAAATGTCTAAGTCTGATCTAAAAAAGTTTTGGGGTGTTACATAGGGTCTGCGAAAATAGTTCCCCTGTGGTGAAAACATGTCAAAATAAAGTTGTCCATAATATTCCCTCACAACCCCCATAAGATGGCCACAACAATAAAATACCTAAAAAGCCCCTAGCTTTATCTGCGAAATCCCAAAAAAATCCTTGTTACATAAGAAGAAACAAATAACTGAAAAATCGTCTAGAGAATGCACCTACTACAACAATAACACATACAAACAAACATTTTTAGTACCTACAAACACAAGAAAATTTTAATAAAACCTTAAATTTCTCCAATCTTAATTAACCCTAGAAACCAACTATCTCCAATACTTGATTTCAACCATTAAAATTGCAAAATGAGAAACAAACAAATATTTTTGGTACCTACTAACTATGAATTCAGTGAAATCATCGAAAAATAGATACAATCTGAAGAGAAATTACAATGGGTTTTTGATTGGCTGAATTACAATGGGTTCTTGATAGGATGAAGTAGACAAAGAGTTGGGCTTAGCAATGGCCGTGTTTGATTCTGCTAATTGCTTCAAGAAGTTGGGAATCCCGCCATCGCTGGGTGGTGTTGTTGTTGCTACTGTTGGTGGGGTAAGGGAGGAAGCAAGTGACTCCCCTAGTGGTTCAGTTAAGGAGTACAGGGTTGACACTTCAGATAGAGATAGGACCTGGACCACTAGGGCGAAGGCCAAAGCACAATCTGTGGCGGCTATTGCTACATCAGCTAGCGCTCCCCAATTTGAGGAGGGAGCCATACAAAAAGCTCAAGAGTTGGGCGTGGCTCAAATGAGGAAGAAGGGGACGAGGAGGCCCAATCTGGAGATGCAAATGGCGGTGCTGAATTTGATGAGGAGGCACCAAGTGCCGAGTAAGAGAAGACTCCATCTAGGGAGAACTACACTATCTGATGGAGAGTGCCAGGAGCTCAAGAGATATATGAGCAGGGCATTTCTCTCACCACCAAAAACAATCCTAGGCATAGCATTCAAGAAGAGCCACGGATCCTCACAAATGCATTAAACGAGGTAGAGGAGATGAAGTGAATATTTAGTTTCTATGGCTTCGGGTGGATGGCTAGGACTCCGGACAAGTACACTTTAGAAATTATCTGTGAGTTCTATGACAACTATTTGGAGACCATGGTGTAGAAGGCCAAAGAGGGGAAAATATTTAAAGATCAACCCAAACTGGAGTGTTATGGTCAGAGGCCCAGAGGTCGACATATTCGAGCGCACCATTTCTCAGATACTATATGGGTCCCAGTTTATACCTCCACATGCCACACTAGAATATGAGTATCGGGTGGAAGCATTAAAACATATCAAGCAGCTCACCCGTGATGAGAGGAGGAGGCAGATGCAATGGTTGTCCGGTGTGATTGCTGAGGACAGAGACGAGGCAGAATGGGTCACTAGAGGCAAACAGGTCACAAAGAATTCTTTAAAATTCATAGCAAAGGCCTGCTGGACATTAGTGTTGCACCGGTTGGCACCGACAGTTAATGATAACACCCTCAATGTGGATAGAGCGGCTCTGGTGGCATGTATCATGTCCATATACCCCATCAACATTTCGAGGGTTATTGCTATGGAGATGCGATATCGGTCTATGGTATTGAGCATTACTATCCCATTCCTGAGCCTCGTATTCAGATTGTGCATGGAGGCAGATATCACAGTGCACATGAGTGATGAGCGGCTAATTGGAGGACAGAGGATAGTAGATATTTTCTTGATTCAGGATGAGATGAACCCAGTGATTCGGGCCTGACTTCCCACAGTAGTTCACTGACTTGGCCAGTTGGGGGCGCACAGATGAATGCCCCACCTCACAGGAGTAGAGCGAGACTGGCTACAGATGCCGGTAATTTAGAGGCAGCCCTCAACACTTCTGCTACACCATTTCCCAGCCTACCGAGCCAGAATCTAGCAGGGTACGTCCTAATGGCCTAGGATTTTCTCCAAAAGTTGGCCAAAAGACTGACTATGGCCGAGAGAAAAATTCAAGCAACGATGGAGAATGTCAAGCCCTTGGTGAAAGCAGAGATAGATACAATTGCATAGGCCTTGCATGCCAGGCTTGACAGGTTTGAGAGTCAATTTAATAGGCTCGTGGCGGAGCAGACAGATACAGGTAGCCTCCATGAGGAGTTGGGGGCTCTTCGGAGCCAAGTGGCCGAGTTTCCATCACGAAAATTGGCAGTCTTACCACCCCCCACTCTTCTTGACTTTGATACGAATATCAAGGATGAGCTTGACTTGGCGGCCTACTGGGAACCCACAGTACCAAGGAAAGAGAAAGGGAAGAATAGGGTCTCCTAGGATGTTGGAGATGCGACCCTGAAAAAGAGAAAAAAGAATGCAAGCGGGCACGAGCAGATAGTCTGCAAACTCATGACTCACACATGTCAGAGATACAGGAGCGAGTTAGAGGAGCGGGTAGCTCCACCATGGCCTAGTCAGAGTTTTCTAGTGGCAGGGACCCTACGGGCAAGCCACATTTAGCCCCGACCATTCTGGAGGTCGTAGAGATAGTCGAGACTACTGATGGGGTAACCACTCCCCATATTGTTCCACCAGTGAATGCGCCGGCCACCGCCAGCGCCATGATTGCAGCGGGGGTATCTCCTCCGCAAGATGACAGGAGCGCTTAGAGCGCTACAGGTACGTTCCCTTCTCTCTATCTTGTATTTTATGCTTTGGGGACGAAGAACACTTTTCAAAAAGGGGAGGGGGTGTACTTGGATTTTTTGAGATTTTGATTCGTCGGATGGTTTTTCTTATCATATATTTTTCCCTCGGGCATGCTATTTAGTAGAACCAACATATTTAGAATTTTAATTTTGTGGTTTTTGTTTAATTAGAAAGTAACTTAGGAGTACTCAGCCAATTAATAGCACTAAGTTTAGATGTTTTGAAAATTTGATCTCGTTTAAAATTTTTTTGATGATTAGCTATGTACTTGTGACTGCATGCATTATTTTTATGGATCTTTTGAGGTTATTTAGTGTATTAGCATGTGTAGTTTGTGTTAAGCAATAAATAAACCGGACAGGTAGAATATAAATCATGTACCATAAGTGTGTGAGGTCTGATACCTAGTTCAATACTGTGTAGAGGATCTAGAACTTGTCTGGTTAGTCTTTGCATAGGTTTTAGGATGGTTGGTTAGGAAAGGATCATAAGTCATTTTTGTTGAGCCCGTTTTTAGCCTAAATAACCCTACCGAAATCATATGATTCCCTTGATCCCTATTTTGAGCCTTGAATGAACCATTTTTCTTTTATTAACCGATTAATCGTACCCATTTTTATACTGAATCTATTTTGGCCCTGGTCGCTCCTTGGACATTGTGAATCTCAACATAGGCAGAATGCCTAAGTTGAGGGTTACTAGAGTAGGGGTGCATAAAAATTGAAAAGGTGAAAAAGGGAGAGAAAAGAGAAAAAAAGTGAAAAATGAGGTGTGGTGTGACAAAAGAAAATAAAAATTCAAAAAAAAAATTTTAAAAGAGAATAATGCATGAAAAAGTTTGAAAACACACCACACTCGTACAAGTGTATAAAAAGGGGTGAAAAGGGAGGAAAAAGAAGAAAAATCAAAAAAAAGGGTGAAGTAAGTGATATATGGAGCCACATGTATGTAGTGCCAAGGAAGGGTTTATGTCACACCCCACCTTGGGGGGCATGACGGGCACCTGGTGGCTGCTAGACTCTGGGCTGCTAAATGGTCCGGCCTGAGCACATCTGGTGCTTTGGCTGACTCTGGCTCTATTTCAAGAAATGAACCGGCTATATAACGGTTGTAAATACAGCTTCCAGCCGACTGGGCCTATAGCCACCTGTACTGTATCATCAGCTAACCAGAATCATCTCATATAGGGAAACCTATGCGGGCCGACAAGGTCACCATACTGTCTAGTTATCTGCAACTTAACAATAGTATACTGAATAACTACGTGACCGAAAAGGTCACCACTACTATCAGGCTATGGCCCCACACGGCCAACATAATCAACCAAACACATATATACATGCACGGCCCCACACGATCGGCTCCACTACCATAGGGAAACATCAGACTGCAAGCCTCTAGGAAGTAATAATAGAATGGTCGGGACAGGGCCCTGACCTACCCAAACTGAAATAAAAAAGAAATAGGAACAACCTTCGACTGTCTAACTCCGGAGGATAGGAGCTGACAACTCTGCTGAATGGATCACGAGGGATCGACTCCTCATCTATGTGTACCTGTAGGCAAGCAATGCAGCGCCCCCACGGGCGTCAGTACCACAGGTACCGAGCATGTAAAGCAAACTGAAATATACAACTGAAATGGGTAACAACAACAACATGAACTACAAGCAGGAAGTAGCTGAGTCTATCTAGCTAAGGATAACTGGGGAGAGTTTATTTATTCTGTGAGCGTTCCTGACGATGTGTCATCCTACCGTCTATCAGTATCTAGTAGCACATATAGATATACATATAAACACACACAATACCTGACCGACCCCCATAAGCCAGAAGGTACCAACCAACAGAACAATCTATTTACCCCTACCCGGGTCTAAACCAACCAAAAATAAGTCACTCCACTTATCTGATATCTGTGAGCTCCTCCTACCGGCCCCCTTGGGTACGTAGCTCAGGCCTTGGCCTCTGACAATAAAATGTGTCTGAGTCCGAAGACTCCTGCCTCTGGGCGCAAGTGCTCACGGGGTAATCTGCTGTTGTATCTGTAACTGAAACTACCCCTGGGTGCAAGCACGCAATAGGGTAATTTTATAAAAATCTGTATCTAAAACTGCCCCCGGCCACAAGCACACACAGAGTAATCTTCCCCTGTAAACAGGGTAATCTGGCTCTGCGTAGAGCGAACTGAACTGTCCCTGCAAGTAGGGTAATCTGGACCGTATTATCATGGTGGTCAGCCATCATCGTCCTCTAGGTGGATGGCATCGCCCATCTGGTGACGGTATCTGAATCTGGTATCGACACAACTATAACCCAGGGGCGGTGGGGATGCTAAAGGGTGCCCACATGCCATATCAAGTCTCAACATGCAAAACACATACACAGCAAGCATGCTCAAATGAAAAATACTAATCACATTCTCTTCTTTTATTTCAAGGCCAGTCCGTATTAAACAAACGATGCTATATTATGTTTTACACTATTTCTGATTGCTAGGCTAACTGCTACCTAGCCTTTATTTGTTTATCTGATTATTGTTATCCGCGATCTGAAGCTATATCAGTTTCTAGAGCCATATCTATTTTTGGAGCTATATCTATATCTGGAGCTATTACTGATCTGATTACACCTGGATATAACTCAATAACATAGGACATGCCATCTATAACTGGATACAGCTCAGTAACATAAGATGTGCCATCTGTTATCGGATACAGTCTCAACAAATGTAATACATACTGTCTGTGATCTTGCTAACTCATTATACTATTTTTGCAACTTTCATTCTGGTATTACGTAAGAACATGCTGAGCTACTAGCTGATACCACGTTACTATCTAAAATCGTCTGACTATCCGTTATTCTGATTATCCCATGATACGTAATGATATACTAGCATGCTTGTTGGAAATTATACTAAAATCGTCCCTATACGTTGGATATCTGTTAATAGCCTTTGTTCTATTTATTTTCTAGACTGTACTTCCTAGCTTGCCGAAAGAATAGCTTTACATACCTGGTTTCTGTGTACCCGACTGGCTGATGTGATTTCCGTCAGTACTTCTGCTGTTTCTCCCAACTACATTCATAAACATGTCAACTAGAACCAAATACGCCAATATTCTGAAAGAAAACATCACTTTTGATATATTTATAGTCTAAACTTTGGCTTATCGAAAGACGGTCAAAAACTCGCTATTTCTCGAAAGTCCAGAAGGAAGAAATATTCACTTTAAGGCTAGGAGTATATTGACACTAATTTGGAGCAATTCCATTTACCTTAGTTCGGTAGCACGACGATTCACCGGCCAAATTTTGCGAAACTAAATCCGTAGGAATGCTCCTTGCTGCTAAATACCTTAGTATCTAGAGTTAATTTGAGTTTGGACCGCGTTTGAAGGCGTAATCGAGCGATAATTTATCAACAAACCTCGCACCCTTTGTTTCTCTTCGAGTTTCTGGAAATTATTTGATATATTTATGAAATGAACCGAAGTGGAGGCTTTATATACTTAGGGCTAGACAGGGCCAACGTGTCACGGAGCCAACACGGAGGCTCCACCTCCGTGACACATTGCCATCGCGGAGGGGCTCTGCCCTTGCTCCTTTCGCGATGGTTCGACAGGTTTCTCGTCTGGTCTTTTCCCGGGCCTTTTCCTAACATGTATGGCTTTCAAATACTCTTAACCAACACGTGAATAGGCCATCTATGTGTTGGAAATTTTACGGAGTATAACATTCTCTCCCCCTTAAGAACATTCGTCCTCGAATGTAAACTTCTATCTAGAGGACTTCTCAACTTACTTAACTTGTTTCGAGAAAAATTTCGGCAGAGTTTCCCCTGTAATATGGACTATCCCAAAAACCTGAACTGCAGAAAAGTCCCATACAGGTACTCCACATAATACTATAGTATTTAAATGACAGATTAAAATAGACCTTTTCATTTATATATATTATAAGGCACTGCATAAGACAATAATACTAACATACCTGTCGCCTGACTAGGCCTGAAATAAATGAGGGTATCTGGTCTTCATATCTTCCTCCGCCTCCCAAGTCATCTCCTCTCGGTTCTTATTATGCCACAATACCTTGACAGACGCAATATCTTTAGTTCTCAATCTACGAATCTATCTGTCTAAGATGGCTACTGGAACCTCTTCATACGCTAACTCTTCTGTGACCTGGAGATCCTGAGCTGGAACAACTGTGGAAGGGTCTCCTATGAATTTCCACAACATAGATACATGGAATATTGGGTGAACAGACGCTAACTCTGGAGGCAAGTTCAATTCGTATGCTACTCGGCCTATTCTTCGTCGAATCTGATATGGCCCAATGAATCTCGGGCTAAGCTTGCCTTTCTTGCCAAATCTCATCACCCCTTTCATCGGAGACACTTTCAAATATACCTAGTCATTCACTGCAAATTCTAAATTTCTGCGCTGCATATCCGCATAAGACTTATGGCGTCTTTAAGCAGTCAATAGGTGTTCTCTGATAAGCTTTACCTTTTCTTCTGACTGTTGAATGATGTCTGGACCAATCAACGTTGATTCTCCCACTTCAAACCAGCCAACCGGCAATCTACACTTTTGCCCATACAATGCTTCAAAGGGCGCCATCTGGATAGCTGAATGATAGCTATTATTATAAACAAATTCAATTAACGGCAAATGCTCGTCCCAACTACCTCCAAAATCTAGCACACACGCTCATAGCATATCCTCGAGCGTCTGAATAGTGCACTCAGCCTGTCCATCTGTCTGAGGGTGGAATGCTGTGCTCAAATTAATCTGCGTTCCCAGGCCCCTCTGGAACGACTGCCAAAATCTAGCTGTAAACTGTGCTCCTCGGTCTGAAATAATAGACACCGGCACTCCATGTAATCTAACTATTTCTCTGATATATAATTCGACATAATCCTCAGTTGAGAAGGTAGCTTTCACTGGCAGAAAATGAGCTGATTTTGTCAGCCTGTAAATTATGACCCAAATAGAATCGTGTCTATGTCTGGTACGGGGTAACCCTGTTACAAAATCCATATTTATCGCTTCCCATTTCCACAAAGGCACTGCTATATCCTGCGTCAGACCGCCCGGTTTCTGGTGTTCTACTTTCATCTGCTGGCAGTTAGGACATCTAGATACAAATTCAGCTATTTCATCTTTCATACCTGGCCACCAGTAGATGTCTCTGATGTCGTGGTACATTTTCGTCGCTCCTGGATGGAGGGAATAGCGAGCGTAATGTACCTCATGCATGATCTGCTGGCGAAGCCCTAAAACATTCGGGACACATAGGCGGCCCTTACAATGTAGCACTTCATTCTCAGTCACTTGGAAATCTGACTCCTTACCTTTCTGAACTCTATCTCTGAGCTGGACTAAGTTAGGATCCTCGTATTGCCGTTCTTTTACCTTTGTAACTAACGATGACACAGTAGAGTTCTGAATCACCGTTCTGTTATTTTCTATTTCTACTACTCGAACGGCTAAACCAGCTAGCTGATGAATTTCCTTGGCTAACTCCCGCTTCTCGGGTCGCAAATATGCTAAACTCCCCATTGACTTACGGCTGAGGGCATCTGCTACTACATTAGCTCTCCCTGGATGGTAGAGAATATTTACGTCATAATCTTTTAGCAATTCTAACCAGCGACGCTGTCGCAGATTTAACTCCCTCTGTGTGAAAATGTACTGCAGGCTTTTATGATCTGTAAAAATGTCTACATGAACGCCATACAGATAATGCCTCCAGATTTCAAAGCGTGGATCACTGTGGCTAACTCAAGGTCATGGGTAGGGTAATTCTTTTCGTGCTTCCTCAGTTGTCTAGAAGCATAAGCAATTACCTTTCCATGTTGCATCAGCACACAACCCAATCCAATGCCTGAAGCGTCACAATACACCGCATACCCATCTGTTCCCTCCGGCAATGCTAGTACTGGGGAGGAGGTCAATCTGTCTTTCAATTCTTGAAAAATCTGCTCACATGCCTCCGTCCACTGAAATTTTGCTGCGTTCTGTCTCAGCTTTGTCAGAGGTGCTGCTATAGTGGAGAATCCTTCAACAGATC
The DNA here is from genome assembly GCA_035772735.1 of Datura wrightii. NCBI lineage: Eukaryota > Viridiplantae > Streptophyta > Magnoliopsida > Solanales > Solanaceae > Datura > Datura wrightii. The sequence goes on along the minus strand of JASDFA010000010.1, from coordinate 56,445,876 downwards.
TTCGGTAATACCCTGCTAAACCCAGGAAACTACGAACCTCGGGTAGAGTGGTAGGTCTGGGCCATGTCTTGACCGCCTCTATTTTCTGTGTGTCCACCTGTATACCAGCATCCGACACGATATGCCCCAAAAAGGCAACTGAATTCAGCCAGAACTCACACTTAGAAAACTTAGCGTACAACTGACGGTCTCTAAGGATCTGGAGTACTGTTCGTAAATGGTTTTGGTGATCTGTCTCCGAACGGGAATATACCAGGATATCATCGATAAATACTATCACGAACAGATCCAAATACGGTCTGAATATGTTGTTCATCAGGTCCATAAACACTGCGGGAGCATTCGTCAGCCCAAAAGACATGACTAGAAATTCAAAGCGACCATATCTGGTCCTGAAAGTAGTCTTTGGAATGTCCTTCTCACGGACTCGGACCTGGTGGTATCCGGACCTCAGATCTATCTTAGAGAAACATCTGGCCCCCTGCAACTGGTCAAACAAATCATCTATTCTAGGGAGTGGGTATTTGTTTTTAACCATTACCTTATTCAGCTGCCGGTAATCTATACACATACGGAGTGAGCCATCCTTCTTTCTTACAAACAGAACTGGCGCACCCCACGAGGAAGTACTAGGCCTGATAAAGCCTTTGTCGAGCAAATCTTTTAACTGCTCTTTCAACTCTCTAAGCTCAGTTGGTGCCATGCGATACGGGGGAATGGATATAGGTTGAGTCCCTGGCAACAAGTCAATTGCAAAATCTATCTCCCTTTCGGGAGGGATACCAAGCAACTCATCTGGAAATACGTCAGGGAATTCATTGACCACTGGAACGGACTGAAGAGTCGGGGGTTCCACCTGAATGTCCTGGACTCTAACTAGGTGGTAAATACATCCCTTTGCTATTAATTTTCTCGCCTAAAGGTAGGAAATAAACCTACCTTTTCGCGTAGCTGTGCTCCCCTTCCACTCTCGCACTGCTTCCCCCGAAAAGTGAAATCGGACCATCTTGGTCCAGCATTCTACATTGGCATAGCACGACACTAACCAGTCCATACCCATAATGGCATCGAAGTCAACCATCTCAAGTTCTATTAAGTCTATTGTGGTCTGGCGATCAGCAACCTCTACCGTACACCCTCGGTAAACTCTTTTAGCTGTAATCGAGTGACCGACTAGTGTGAGCACTGAAAAGGGATGCTGAAGCAATTCTGGTTCGATACCCAACTTCCGGACCACAAATGGTGTAATATATGACAAAGTAGACCCTGGATCAATCAATACATAAACAGAGTATGAGCAGATAATCAATATACCTGTGACCACGTCGGGAGATGCCTCTGAATCTTGCCTCCCTGGTAATGCATAGGTACGGCTGGGGCCTGCACCTGAGCTAGAGGCTCCTGATCTACCTCGACCCCTATTTGCTGAACCTGAGGGTCTGCGCCCTGCTGAGGCTGTTGGAGCTCGTGGCCCTGCAGTGATAACACCCTGAGAAGCCTTGCCTGCAGGCTCCAGAATGGGGTCGGTGGCATATAGGACAAGGGGTAGGTGCAAATCTACTCTATTCTGCCCTCGGCTGCTGAGGTGATGCTACTGATCATAAACTGCTACCGGACTCTGACTGACTCTGGCAAACAAATCTGTCTCTCTGCTGCTGTACCGGAGGTAAAAATCTGGGCGGCCTATCTGAAAACTTTGGTCTCGGCCCTCTAGGGGTTTCCCCCTGAATCTCAGCGAGTCTATTTCTACGGCGCTGCTCTGAAGTCGCCTGCCTGTCGCCCCACTGCCACTGTCTCAAGCCCTCAATTGTCTGTGCGAAGGCCTATACCCTGGCTATGTCCATGTCCTCTCTCAAAGTAGTCGTCATGCACGTCTCTATGTAATCTGAATTCAGGCCCATAATAAAGCGATGGACTCTGGACGACATGGTGTCCACAAATGCTGGAGCACAGCGGGCTAAGGAGTCGAACTGTAAAGAATACTCACGGACGCTCCTGGCCCCCTTCTCTAAGTGTAAGAACTGGTCCATACGGGTCTGTCTGATCTCCTGGGGTAAGTAGTGGTCCTGGAAGGCCTCCGAGAAGCTGGACCAGGTCGGAGGGGCTACATCTCTTCCCCACGATCTCTCCCAACTCTCGTACCACAAAATGGCAATATCCCTCAACCGGAACACTGCCAGCTCAACTGATTCTGTAGGGGTTACATGCATAACCCAGAAAATTCTCTGCATCTGATCTAGGAAGTCCTGGGGGTCCTCTGCTGAATCTGACCCTTTAAACTGAGGGGGTCCCAATGCCAAGAATTCTCTAACCCTGGAACTTCCTGGCCCACCTAGATATTCTGCTGCTGCAGGTGGTACCGGCTGATGCTGACTAGCTAGCATCTGGGTCAACATAACCACCGCACTACGTAGCTCCTGATCAGATGAAGTAGGAGCAGGAGCTGTGGGAGGCGGTGCTACCTCAAATGGTGTCTGGCGAGGCGGAGACTGCTGGGAGGGTCGAGATGACACCTCCATATCGCCCTCAGACCGGGCTGAATTTGGCTGTAAGTGAGGCATCCTGCTGGTGCCTTCGCCTGCCGCTGTATCTAATCTCCTGCCTGTAGCAGGGTGTCACTGATCTGCCATAGTATCTGTAGACAAAGAGGGTGGTAAGTTTCAAAGAACCAACCGTATACTGTATTGTGCTATGACACGACTGAGTATGAAAGAAGGGTAATCATCCTATTATGCCTCGCAGCCTCCAGCCTATAGTATGTGGTGCACAACACATCCATAGACAAGACTCTACTTAACACGGCTTGCAGACTCCCTGGGACACGAACTGCTCTGATACCAAGTTTGTCACACCCCACCTTGGGGGCATGACGGGCACCTGGTGCCTGCTATACTCTGGGCTGCTAAATGGTCCATCCTGTTCACATCTGGTGCTTTGGCTGACTCTAGCTCTATTTCAAGAAACAAACCAGCTATATAACGGCTGTAAATACAGCTTCCGGCCGACTGGGCCTATAGCCACATGTACTGTATCATCAGCTAACCAGAATCATCTCATATAGGGAAACCTATGTGGGCTGACAAGGCCACCATGCTGTCTAGTTATCTGCAACTTAACAATAGTATACTTAATAACTACGTGACTGGGAAAGTCACCACTACTATCAGGCTATGGCCCCACATGGCCAACATAATCTACCAAACACATATATACATGCACGGCCCCACACGATCGGCTCCACTACCACAGGGAAACATCAGACTGCAAACCTCTAGGAAGTAATAATAGAATGGTCGGGACAGGGCCCCGACCTACCCAAACTGAAATCAAAAAGAAATAGGAACAACCTCCGACTGTCTAGCTCCGGAGGATAGGAGCTGACAACTCTGCTGACTGTATCACGAGGGATCGACTCCTCGTCTATGTGTACCTGCAGGCAAGCAATGCAGCGCCCCCACGGGCGTCAGTACCACAGGTACCGAGCATGTAAAGCAAACTGAAATATACAACTGAAATGGGTAACAACAACAATATGAACTACAAGCAGGAAGTAGCTGAGTCTATCTAGCTAAGGATAACTGGGGAGAGTTTATTTATTCTGTAACTAAACTGAGCGTACCTGACGACGTGTCGTCCTACTGTCTATCAGTATCTAGTAGCACATATAGATATACATATAAACACACACAATACCTAGCCGACCCCCATAAGCCGGAAGGTGCCAACCAACAGAACAATCTATTTACCCCTACCCGGGTCTAAACCAATCAAAAAATAAGTCACTCCACTCATTTGATAACTGTGAGCTCCTCCTATCGACCCCCTTGGGTACGTAGCTCAGGCCTTGGCCTCTGACAATAAACTGTGTCTGAGTCCGAAGACTCCTGCCCTGGGCGCAAGTGCTCACGGGGTAATTTACTGTTGTATCTGTAACTGAAACTGCCCCTGGGTGCAAGCACGCAACAGGGTAATTTTATAAAAATCTGTATCTGAAACTGCCCCCGACCACAAGCGCACACAGAGTAATCTGCCCCTGTAAACATGGTAATCTGGCTCTGCGCAGAGCGAACTGAACTGCCCCTGCAAGCAGGGTAATCTGGACCGTATTATCATGGTGGTCGGCCATCATCGTCCTCTAGGCGGACGGCATCGCCCAGCTGGTGGCGGTATCTGAATCTGGTGTCGACACAACTATAACCCATGGGCGGTGGGGATGCTAAAGGGTGCCCACATACCATAACAAGTCTCAACATGCAAAACACATACACAGCAAGCATGCTCAAATGAAAAAAACTAATCACATTCTCTTATTTTATTTCAAGGCCAGTCCGTATTAAACAAACGATGCTATATTCTGTTTTACACTGTTTCTGATTGCTAGGCTAACTGCTACCTGGCCTTTATCTGTTTATCTGATTATTGTTATCCGCGATCTGAAGCTATATCAGTTTCTAGAGCCATATCTATTTCTGGAGCTATATCTGTATCTGGAGCTATTTTATATCTGATTACTGATCTGATTACACCTGGATATAACTCAATAACATAGGACATGCCATCTATAACTGGATACAACTCAGTAACATAAGATGTGCCACCTGTTACCGGATACAGTCTCAACAAATGTAATACATACTGTCTGTAATCTTGCTAACTCATTATACTATTTTTGCAACTTCCATTCTGGGTATTACGTAAGAATATGCTGAGCTACTAGCTGATACCACATTACTATCTAAAATCATCTGACTATCCGTTATTCTGATTATCGCATGATACGTAATGATATACTAGCATGCTTGCTGGAAATTATACTAAAATTGTTCCTATACGCTGGATATCTGTTAATAGCCTTTGTTCTATTTATTTTCTAGACTGTACTTCCTGGCTTGCCGAAAGAATAGCTTTACATACCTGGTTTCTGAGTACCCGACTGACCGATGTGATTTCCGTCGGTACTTCTGCTGTTTCTCCCAACTACATTCATAAACATGTCAACTAGAACCAAATACGCCAATATTCTGAAAGAAAACGTCACTTTTGATATATTTATAGTCTAAACTTTGGCTTATCGAAAGACGGTCAAAAACTCGCTATTTCTCGAAAGTCCAGAAGGAAGAAATATTCACTTTAAGGCTAGGAGTATATTGACACTAATTTGGAGCGATTCCATTTACCTTAGTTCGGTAGCACGACGATTCGCCGGCCAAATTTTGCGAAACTAAATCCGTAGGAATGCTCCTTGCTGCTAAATACCTTGGTATCTGGATTTAATTTGAGTTTGGACCGCGTTTGACGGCGTAATCGAGCGACAATTTATCAACAAACCTCGCACCCTCTGTTTCTCTTCGAGTTTCTGGAAATTATTTGATATATTTATGAAATGAACCGAAGTGGAGGCTTTATATACTTAGGGCTAGATAGGGCCAACGTGTCATAAAGCCAATGTGGAGGCTCCACCTTCATGACACGTTGCCATCGCGGAGGGGCTCTGCTTCGGCTCCTTCCGCGATGGTTCGACAGGTTTCTCGTCCGGTCTTTTCCCGGGCCTTTTCCTAACATGTATGGCTTTCAAATACTCTTAACCAACATGCGAATAGGCCATCTATGTGTTGGAAATTTTACGGGGTTTAACAGTTTAGTCACTTAAAAAGATCCCATATCTACCATACCCAGCCTGAAAGCCTACATTACAAGCCAAAACAAGTCATATAGTGATCCTAACCTAACCATCTAATAGACTGAAGTAGAGAAAATAAGGGCAAGCCTATTGTATCCAATATGCAGTATTTAGAACTTCTTTTTGAGGGTGAGAATCTCGCTTGTTTAGTCTCATATCGTATATTTTGCTATATCTGTGAGTGGGGGACTTCATTTGTTGTGAGGGTACATGGTTTGTGTTTGACTTTACCAGTGGTCTATATAAAAAGCATTGGTGATGACTTGATTACCTGTTAATAGCTAGATGACATGTCTTGATCCCTGTTTATCATGTTTTGTAGTTTCTTATAGTGCATGTTCTAATTTGGTCCACGCGAAAAGGGTCAAAAGCTTTTAGAGCCATAGTGCAAATTTTTTTTGATATTGGTTGTAGTGTCCTAGGTTTATTTTCTAGTTAAGCATCGTGTTTAGTTTTTCTTTTTCTTTGCCTGAGGACATGCAAAAGTCTTAAGTTGAGGGTATTGATATGCTGTGAGTTTACAGACTTTCGACGCTTAAAACTGAGAAAATGACATGGACTTAGGTATGTTTCTATAGATATAAGGCACTTTTACTTTGATTTCAGGGAAAATAAGTGTAGGAGCAAAGATGTGCAAAAGAAGCCTGAAAATATAGAAAATCATCCAAAGTACCAGTCTCAGTACGAGCCATACCTTGATTGTACAAGCCATACTGAGAACCGTGATAAAGTTCAGAAGGCTGAATAGAGAAGAAGGCAACATACGACTCTCAGTACGAGCCGTACCAGGATAGTAAGGGTCGTAACTAGAGTCGTGGAAAACTTCAGAGAATGTCACAAGGCAACCTTTTGGTACGGGTGGAACCCACGAGTCGTAGCACTTACATATGACCCGTACCATGAGCCATGATAAGTTATAGTGACTACTCAAGACTTGGTGGAATTTCAGACACTATAGACAATATGAGTCATGGCAAAAAGGTATGAGTCATACCACAACACTCGTGAAGCACTCCAGAAGATATCAGAGTTCTCAAGACCAAGTCACGGAAGCATTGTACGACTTGTAGGTAGAAGGTATGAGTCGTACCAGCTCCCAACACTTTGCCAAAGTTTCAACAAGCCAAGGACGTATGAGAGGCAGTTACGATCCATACAATTCTGCTACATGTCGTATGACCAGTCGTGGCACAAGCAGCGCCAGTTATGAAAAATCTCCCTGTTAGCTTAGAAAAAGGTTTAGGATGTCTTTATAAATATCTTTTATGTTTTATTTTCATTATATCAACAGAGAATCAATAGAGAACATAAAATTGAGTAGTTTACGTGTGAGTAACACTTCTTGGGAGCAATTCTTGATTTTTATCAATTGTTCTTGAGATTATTCTTGCATATTCAAAGAAGTTTTTCTCTCAACTATTATTGTAAGTATTTAATTATGTGTTTTTCTATGAATGCATATCACAATCTTACAACCATGAGAGGCTAAAACCTCCACAACTAGGGGTTGTGGGAACCATGGTGGATTAATAAACTAGGATTGCACAAAATTGATTCGAAACCAATGCACAAAGCTTGTATTGTATTCTATTCATGCTTAAAGGTTTCTTAACGGTGTACAACGTTAGGACTTGCCTGAATTCTTTACTTGCTTGAACCTAGAGAGGTAGAGATTAGGAAAAGAGAATTACAATAAAGCCTTGATCTTGATGATCATTGTATTATCTTGAGTTGTGGTTGCAGGAGAGTTAAATTTGAAACATATTGATAATGGTTAGTCTGAAATCGCTCATGAGACCTGACCCGGTAATTGAGTATAGTCATCCAATAGAGACAAACTAGTTGTTTGGATGAACCCTAGTTATCAGTTCTATAAGTAAGCATTGGGATTGATCACATGTGTATACCTGAAGTAGTTATGAACCCATGGGGATCACATACCTTAGTTATTTGCAAATCTTGATTTAATTCACAGTTATAGTCTTGTTTCACTATTGATTTCTTCAAAAAACCCAATGTGGAGATAAGTTATCAATAAGTTTACTTACCGGCATTAGTCTAGATCTTCCATATTTTCTGTGGGTTCGACCCGAACCTCTTAGTTGAGTTCTTTATTGACAATGTCCGCTTCATTCTCAACAGGAGGTATGAGTTTGAGCGTTATCAAACAACCACCAAAAACTCGAAAAAGACACCAAAACGTAAGCTACATGCGATTTTCGACTTCCAACTTCCCGACCTTCACGTTCACCTTGGATTATGTTTCCTTAGCCCAAACCATCAAGAATATGTTGGAACACCTCTAGGGAGAATTTTAGCTACTAAAAATTTCTAGAAATGGGAAATAGATAACAAACACCGACCAAGGGGCTTAAATAGTCCTCCACTGCCTTGGCCCATTTTTGATGTGCCTACTTGCGTGATCTCGCGAAAACACGAATATCTCCCTATTTCGAAGTCGGATTGACGAATGATTTAATGCGTTGAAAATAAGACTCATAGACCTTTAATTTTATAGGTAATATGCCCCCTAAAATCCTTATATGTTGGGATAACAAATTTCAGAGAATTTCAAGAAAGAAATTTGCTATAACTCTTGCCCTATTTTGTTCTGCAACTTGATCGATATCCAATATTAAATAAGATCATAGAGTGACTCAAATACCTTATAACACTTTCTTCTTAGCCTATTTAGTTCTCTTAGTACTATCTTGAAGAATGAATTTATTGCTTCCATCACGGGGTGTTACATATATATATCAACCCAAACCCCCTCTTTGGCCATTAAGAATTTTTTTTCTTTTAGAAAAGTATGTATCCTCTTACAAGTGCCTCATCTTGATTCATTACTTTCATCCTCAGCCTCTTTAACTCCTCCCATTCAACTGTAACCTTCATCAAACTCTTCTCTTTCTTTTCATGTTCTTGCTACTGACCATCTGTTGCTGATTTTTTTGATTTTTGTTCGTCAATTCATAATACCGCTCTTTCTTTTTCTCGTTGTATTGGCCAAACTACAAACAACATTTTGTAAACATTAAGAAGTTTTATCTGATTCAGCTATGTGTTCTATTTATTCTAAAAATAAGTATAATTATATTTATAATGGGACTAAAGAATATGTGAATTTACTTTATTTAGAAGATAATAAAATATAATAAAATGACAAAGATAATTACAATTCAAATAAGATTTAAGAAAAGATAAGATTAAGGAGCGTCTGGACATGCGATTTCATTTTGTGATTTGAAATTATGAGATGAAATTAGTGTTTGGACATACAATTTCATCTTATGATGATAAATCATGAGATGAAAACCCAAACTGTCAAAAAGTTTGATCTGATATTTCAAATCATGAGATGGATTTTTTCAACTTCAAAATTTGACCTGCAAGTTTATAATTTGTAAAAAAGGCCTATAATTTTATATTTACCAACTATTTACTTCAGATATAAATAAAATTTATTATTGGTATTATTACTCTTACTAACACTACAACTCATGTTCAATTTTAATTTTTATTGACCTAAAGTTTAATTAATAAGTGTTGTATGTTTTTTTAGAATAATTTTGTGATAATGTATTATACTTTGTTATAAACTTATACTTAATTTGGTAAGATGGTATAAGAATCGGATAAATTTTGATAGTTTTCACAACATATAGGACTTTTATGTTGACGAGGAAAAAAATATAACTTAAGAATTTCAAATCGCATATACAAACAAAACTTTAATTTTATGAGATAAAATTTCATATTTTAATTTCAATGAATAATTTCGATCTCACATTGTCAAATCGGATCAAAGAATCTTGAAATCAGTGATGGAGTGATGATCCCATCTGAAGCTTTAATTTTTGGAAAGTTTGCGCATATATTGTCGTTTTCTGCCAGGTGCCCTTCACTTTCAAGTGCATCATTTCACATTTGTATGTCTCCGCATATCATTAAAACATGATGTTCAAATCATAAATCCATTAATTTATGTGTCTCTCTCTTTTTTTGGGGGATAATTTTAACAGTTTTCATTCAATTTTGCATTAAATTCCATCACCAATATATCTACAAAGTAAATATATAATATTAAGCATAAATTATTATAATTAATACTTAAACAATGATTAAAGGATTATTATATGCAATAAATAATAAGTAAATATATATATTTTAGATCGAAAATATTAATGCTCAAGGGCGGAGCCACATGCAAGCTATTGGTTGCTCGAGCACCCATTGACCCCGACCTAAACTATATATATTTATTTAGAAATATTTCAAAAAATGATTTATTAAATCAGTAGCACCCACTGACATAAAAGCTTGATAGGTGCTTTGGTTGGGTGGCTAGATTGAAGGTGAACTTTTTGGACGAAGTGCATGGTTCGATACTTGGATGACTCAAATAATTTTCAACTCAAAGTCGTCTTTTTCAGAGGTAAAATATTTTCGTCCTTTTAACCCAGTACAGTTTCTTCTTTCTTTTAGTCTCCTTTCCTTTTTTACTTTTTTTGTTTACTTAAAGTTTAGTTTATAATTTTGTTTTATGTTTATGTAATTTCTTGTGACAAAGAAAGATAAAAAAATCATTGTCCAATCACTTCTCTTTTTTTTCTTGAAATTTTTAGGATATTGGCTAAGAAATCCTTCAAGCTAATTCATTTTCTTTCAAAAGTGATTATTTTTTTGTAATGGTAAATATTAATTGTAGTTTTTCAATTGACTTTTTAAACTATCTTTTTTAAATAATTATATATTTATCTACGTGATTTATAACAACTCTATATTAAAGAAATGAGCACCCACAAATATAAAATTCTGAATCGATCACTGTTAATGCTCCCTGCTAAAATTCCTTTTTCGAGTTACATGAATATAAGATGTGGGTTTTCATATATACTGATCATGGGCTGCGTGATACATATGTATTCTCATTTTAACTTGGGAGTTAAAATTGAATTACTTGATTTGATTTAAGCACGCATCCATATAAGTGTTTTCATTTCATCTCTGGTTCCAAAATTATAGTAATTCCCGTTTTATTTTAATTATTAGATATATTAAAAATAATTGTTTTAAAATATTTGTTAATTTCAAAATTCAACATATATTTGATCATATTTTTTTCAATAATACCTTTAGTACTTAAAGTCATTTTAAAATGTGAAAAAGTATGTTTTTAAAAAATTAATAGGATTATATTAGTTAAATTACCATCTCTATTAATTTTTTCTTAATGGATGCGCAAATATTATTCGATAATTAAAATGAAACAGAGGGAGTACGTAGTTAATTGAGGTAAGCTACTTACCTTATGAAACTATATTAGAACTAATTATACTGCCTATAATCTTTCTTAAAACATTTAGATAGTCATTAATTAGCTCTCAAAACCTATGGAGGACTCATAATCACGTTAAATAGCTAATCATTTAGCGTCGACTTTAAGTGCGATGATCACGTATTACAAAGTGCCCCATGTGGATATTCTGACCAAGGATTAATTAATTCTATATATATATAACGGAATGATTTTATTTTTTATTAGTCTTGCGGGTAAATGTTACCTTTTCATATTAATCCCTCTTATTCGATTGGTTTTATTTTCCTTTTGAAGTCAAAAGTGCATATGCTTTTCATGATTAGACCAATTATGAATGAACATGAAACAACATGTATATATCAACTATATTTTTGTACCCAATCATATGGAAGACGAATTAGTATTTCATAATGTTGTAATCCTAATTCAGATAACTTCAACATGTACATTGCTAGTACAACCTATTAACAAAACAAAAGTTGACTTAATTATAAAGGGAATTTTTCAATAGTCGACCAAATAATAATGGCGCACCTTTCTCTTAGTCCATGCAACAGACGAGTCCATGCACTCCAAAGCCCTATAAATTTAATTACATGTGCTCATAATCCATAATCTTTTCTCTAATTAATTAATTAACCTTGAGAAAAATGATGCTTAACAGGAAACATGTAGCTCTTCTTCTTCTAGTCATCATCTTACTCTTCCATTCATCTTCAGGAAAAAAGATTACTTACAATGTGCTGAGTTATGGAGCCAAACCTGATGGAAAGACCGATTCAACAACAGCATTTCTGAATGCATGGGCTGCTGCTTGTGCTTCCACAAAGTCTGTCATGATATATGTGCCACAAGGAATGTTTTTACTAGGAAGTGCAGCATTTTGGGGACAATATTGTAAGAATAAAGATACTACAATAAAGATTGATGGCACCTTGGTGGCTCCCTCTGATTATAGAGTAATAGGTAATAATGGAAATTGGCTAAAGTTTGAGAGAGTCAATGGACTCAAAATTTCTGGTGGAACTTTTGATGGTCAAGGTGCTACTCTTTGGGCTTGTAAAACCTCTGGAAAAAGTTGCCCTGCCGGTGCAACAGTATGTTCAATCTTTTTATCTTGTTATTTTATTATTTTCCTTTCAAGTTGTAATGCAACGAAAAGAGTTATCACGGTATGATCAGGTAAAGGCGAAACCAAAATGTAAATTTGGTGAATTTTTATCATTGACTAATTTTCACATATATAATTGCGCTCGGTATGAAAAATACCTGGTACAATTGAATCGTGTGAACTAAGCTCAACCCGCCTCTTCAGGCTGGGTGTAAAGTGTAAACACACGGGACTGCCTTTTTATTACACGTTACAACTAATTTGTTTCAACTCAAGCATGGAACAGGTTTCTGAGCTAGCTACTCCAGACTCAACTGTCTATAAAATGTAATTTACTCATTGTCCATATATCTTGTTCTAATTCTGATTTCTTCTTCTTCTTTTTTTTTTGGGGGGGAATTGGGAAAATGTGCGGCATGCAGACGCTTGCCTTTTACAATTCAAACAACATAGTAATAAGTGGATTGACTTCATTAAACAGCCAGATGTTTCACGTGGTTGTAGATGGGTGCCAAAATGCTAAGCTGCAGAATATGAAAATTTCAGCCTCAGTTAATAGCCCAAACACTGATGGGATTCACATAGAAGCTTCTTCTGGTGTCACCATTTTGAAAACTAAAATTGGTACCGCCGACGACTGTGTATCAATAGGCCCTGGTACCTCCAACTTGTGGATTGAAAATGTCTCCTGCGGCCCTGGCCACGGCATAAGGTAAAACGACAAAAGCCCATATATAAATTACTAACTAATGTTTATACTTACCTTATATTGAGCCGAGAATCTATTAGAAACAGTCACTCTTCCTTTGAGGCAGGGTAAGGTTTGAATACGCTCTTTCTTCCCCAGACCCCATTCTGTTTGCGACTACACTGAGTATGTTATTGTTGTTACCTTATAAGTTATAAGTAATTTGATAGTGTAAATATTGGTTGACATAGTTAGAGTGTCCAACTTCACTCTTCTTTATTTTAGCTAGTCTCTCTATTGGATCTTCTTAGGAGAGGAAGGTGGTAGGGGTTTTTGGCAATCCTATGCTAAAACTTTTCTTTATTTGGGCAAATTATTTTTGCAGCATCGGAAGTCTGGGCTGGAGTATGCAAGAACCGGGAGTTCAAAATGTCACAGTGAGGACCACTACATTTAGAGGTACTCAAAATGGTCTGAGAATAAAGACATGGGCAAGGCCTAGCAATGGATTTGTTAAGGGTGTTCTCTTTCAACATTCTGTTATGGTGAATGCCAGATACCCCATCTTAATTGACCAAGAATATTGCCCTGATCAGAAGAATTGCCCTGGCCAGGTACTCTTGACTCAATTAGAAATTTAATTTCAAATTATTTTTCATGATTTCTTAAGAAAAGACGTTCATTCAAATTATTTGTCATTTTAGAAGTTCAAGATAATATTAATATTCTTTTCCCAATTTATCCTTAATAGTAATTGTTGTTGAAAATAACAAACAACACATAAATAAAGTAAATATTTAATTAAAAGAGATTAATAAAGGTAAGATAGCCAAAATTCTTCTTAATTAATATTTTCTTCATCAGAGACGTGTAAAAGAGAAACACGGTTGATAATTTAATACGGAGGGAGTATATAATTAAGAAATCACATGATCTTCTTAGTCAATTACCTTGCCATATTAATTTAATGTTGTACACTCAGTTTTCATGTAGATCTACATAATTTGACCCTATCATATAGGATTTCAAACTTCCGATCTTACACAAAACCATGCATGATAATGACGATGATTTAAGAAAAGTTCAAATTTAATATGTATATGTACATTAGGTTGTAACTCATATATATATATTTTTAAAATTCACAGCTATCGGGAGTTAAGATACGCGATGTAACGTATCAAGACATTCATGGAACATCGACATCACAAGTTGCACTGAAGCTTGCTTGTAGTAAGGCTAATCCCTGTCAAGGGATTCGACTGGAAGATGTAAATCTAACCTTTAAAAATCAACAAGCACAAGCGTTATGCTCCAATGCTGTTGGAACTTCCTATGGTGTAAATAAACCAAAAAGTTGCTTGTAGCATAACCATATTTGGTATAGATTCATTTTTGGCTACATTGTTCTCCCTTCATGGGCAGGGAAGAGAAGTGAATTCATTGTCTTGGAAAGAGTATAAGTGAAATTTATCATCAATTTGTGATAGCGATAGAGATTGTTGTCATTTTTTTTCAATGTTTGACCTTGTATATATTCAGAGGTCATCCTTTAGTCTTCCTGATGTTAGTTAGTGTGAATTGGCTTTTAGTGTCTTTTTTTAAAATGAAATATACCATTAGGCTGGCTGCCTCAGCCTAATGATTGTTTTTTTCAATAAATTGAACCTCAAAATTGTTGGCTTCCTTTGTATGATATTTTTCAGCATCCAAAATTCTGTTTCCAGTTCAATACGATTCAATCCCCTATCTAGCTACACAGTAAGCTAATTCTTCTCTGATTGTAGTAACTTCTGCTTCTATATTTGTGATCTTCTGTATCTCCTCTGCTTGGACATAAATGTGATCTCCTCTGTAATCTCTCAGAAAAATCATAAAAGCTTCTTTTGACTTTTCTCTACTTTACACCATTTGCATTACACTTGATCATCCTTTCCGATCCCTTGGTGGCTTCCATCTTATCAACTTATAGTATAAGTTAGGATTGTAGTTTTCTAGTTATGGCAATAGTGTTGGCTAGCTTATTGGTACATATTTTTAGCATGGGATATCTGGCATTCACCAGTTTTTTTATATTTGATATCACTTGATGCAATAGTTTATTGAAGTTCATTGTTCCTCTATGTCTGATAGAGTTCCTCTTTTTCCACAATTTTCATATAATGCTAACAAGAATTGTAGTGAATATAGGCTGCAAATTAGGAAAAATTTGAAGCTTTCTACCTGGTTATGATCACCTAAGATAATAGTTGCATTTCTTGTATGTTCAAACTTGCACAATAATCAAACATTCTCTAGAGCTTATGAGTTATAGGAGAGATTAGAAAAAGATGGGTTATAGTCTTCTATTCAGGTGTTTTACAGCACCAACAGCTAGAGGTTATGCTTATTCTCATTCTCCTCAAAACGACGTCAGTTGGAATCCTAGCTATACTTTCAGGCTCTCCAAATAAAAGAAAAGGCATCTTGAATGGTAGCCTCCTTATCCACATATTGTTATAAATGTCTTATTTATCCTCTTTATGTCTGATGTATTCCCATGCATTCTTCAATGTAAACTTCACACGACTTTTCTCCAAAATCCACCAGGATTTATATAATCTATTAAAATTAGATGAACAATGAATGTTTTGGACTATATGTTGTTATCAGATCATTTGAAAGATACATTTTCAGCTTGTCAATATTCCACCCTTCTCCAAAGTCAAATTCTTTCACTCCGATCTCTTTTTCCGTGTAAGCTTCTAGTATAACAAAATATAAATCTTCCAAAGAAAAAAGTTTGAATCTTCCATTTTGATCTGTCATCATATTTGATGCTCTCTCTAGCTGCCTAACATTGATCATTTTCTTTCAAGTAGAGTTGAAGCCCTTTTGTCCTATGCAATCACTGAAAATGTTTCTTACAATATTTGTTTCCTGTGAATGAACACCAAAGTGTTGGCTTTATTCTGAAGTTCTACCATAACTTACAGATCAATGCATTAGACTCAACAAAAAGAGATCTAAATCCTACTCCACCTTCACTCTTACGCAAATATAATGTGTCTCACTTCACCCAATGTCTCTTCTTACTATCCCCTATGCTGCTCTAGAAAAGAATGGCAAACATCTTATGCAGCTGTCCCGCAGCTCCTATAAGAGGACTTAACAATGATAATACGTGTATTAGCATGCTTTGCATTACATGAGAGATTAATACTACCCTTCCCCCAAATGATAGTAATTTGTCTTGCCATTCTTGTATTCTTTTCCTAACTTTCTTAACCCCTTCATCACAAGAAGAGATTTTATTCCTATCATAGAACATAGGGAATCCTAGATATATAAAAGGAAAAAACCTGCCTAATTCCTATTTATCTTTTGATTTTGGAGACGGTTCGTCTTGTGACCTTCTAGTGGACATAAAAAGCACTTTGGTCCAAATTGATTAGCTGACTAGATATTGCTTCCTAAGACGTCAAAACTTTCTTCATCAATTTAAGAGATTATTTTTCAGTAAATATAATTAGATTTTTATCATCAACATATAACAAGTGGTTGATTAGTGGACTCAACTTGAGCATTCTGAATTGTGTAAAGTCTGGCCTATCAAGTAATGCATTTATGTAATACCCCGAAAACCCCAAAGATTAAATCCTATACATGAAGTAGAAGCCAACAGAATATGGCACCAGACCATTGTACGACCCTCAAGATGGGCCGTTGGAAGGACATACGGGTCGTTGGTTGACCCTTCTGCTAGAGGTTCAGAAAACTGTCAAAATTTGCCCAGAACCATAAATGGATTGGACGACCCATTGGTAGATTGTACTAGTCGTTTGTTCTGGTCATTAGAGTAGGTTCAAAGGATGATTTAGAGCAGAAATTGGAAACCACGAGTAGACCAACGAACCATTGGAAGAACGAACAGTCCATTGGAAGGGTCGTTGGTTCTACAAGTAGAAATTTTAATGCGATAGTTTAGGGGTATTTTAGTAAAACTCTATGCTTCTAACTCCTAAGTGACGTCGTTTTAGATTTTCTAAAGGGAGGATTAAGGAGCTATACTTAGCCTAAGCCCTCATTCTATTTGAACACTGTAAGTTGGAAATTATCTCTCAAGGAAAAGCTAGGATTCTTCATCTTCTTCTTCCTAGATTCTCTTGAGTTTTCATTCAAGTTAAGAAACTCTTCAAGCTAGGTATATAGGGTCATGAATGGGGAATTCCTTCCACCCTCATGCCCAATTACAAGTCCAACTACATGATTTCAATTCTTCAAGTCTCAAATTTTGAGTTTCTAGGGTTGGACCCAATTTGATGAAAAACTCCATGTTCTCTTATAATTTGGATTCTCTTATGATCTAATCTTTGTTTTATGATTATAACTACATGAATTACATACAAAACTCTCATGAATCTCTATTTTCAAGTTATGATGAATTACACAATTATGCATGAATTTCATGAATCTCAAGCTTATGTATCATGGCCAGTCTTCGGCATTGTTTTCATGGCTACTTCACATATGTTAAGATATTTATAAATTTAATGATTTAAACTAGCCCATGTAAAACCTATATTAACGATTATGATATGAGCACTATATGTGTTTTGGGAGTAGTATTTAACACCGAGTAGGTCGGATTTCCAGCGCATCTAGGTCTCAAAACTACGTGCCACCCAAGCCTTGATGGGCTCCTCCTTAAGAGTGCCTCCCATGCCCAAATGGGCCACCCATGAGTAATAGCACACCTTCATGGTTCTTACCCTTGGCAAGGTATGAACACCCTACCAACCAAGGTTACAGGTTGGACTCCTTGTGTGCTTACATCGAGTATGTCGGTTATAAGAATCTCCCACTGTTTCATGATTTTTCATCACATGTTCATGTTTATGCTTCACGATATTATGATTTATGATATTTTGGCTCAAACACTTTATGAGATTTTACTTATGATTTCAGTCATGTCCAACCTTATGACCCGATTTTGAAAACCTTGAGCCATTATATTCAGTTTATGATTAGAATCTCATGTTTTAGCTTATCTTATACTCATGATTGCGGAATATCATTTTAATATCATATTTTACTTATCCTACATACTCAGTACATTTCGAGTACTGACCACAAACTTTTGTACTATATCGTCTCATGATATAGGTTCAGATAATTAGAATTAGCCCTTACGTTAGCCTTGTTGTAGCCTAGTCAGCCCATCCCCAGCCTTGTGGGTGAGTCCTTATAATCCGAGGACATCATCTTGACTTTTTATTATGCTATTTGTCTTTTAGTTTTCAGACTTAGTCAAGCTAGTTGGTGGTTTGTCCCAGCATTTCATCTTTATGACTAGAGGCTTTTCAGACAGTGATGTTTAGATATTCAGCGATGTTGACTTGTAGTCCTATTTATGTTTTATAATATCTTAGATTTCCACTTATGCCTTATGAGATGCTTTACTTCCTCTTAGTCCATGCCCAAAAATATGTCATGCACATGCCATGGGTTAGCTTGGAGTGGTTCTAGGTCCAGTGTTATGTCCGAAATCTATGCTCGGATCGCGACAAACTTGGTATTAGAGCATTAGGTTTCGGTGTATCCTAGGGTGTTTGAAAGCCACATTGAGCAGAGTCTTTTTTATGGGTGTGAAGCGCGCCACACTTATTAGGAAGAGGCTATAAGATGTTTTTAGGAAACTTTCCTTCTTTCATGATCTTTGTCGTGCGAGAAAGTTCAACTCTCGTGCTCTTATAACTCATGTTATACGTGCTCGCAAGAAAGGCCTCCAGAAGGTCTAACAGAAAAAGAATCAACAACAGACAGCAGCCAGCCCCATCAATTCTAGTAGGCCCCCTGAGTGGGCGAGTTACAGATGCAGAGCTCGAGACTGCCTTCAGAGTGTTGGTATAGGCCATGGCCACTCAGCTTAACCAGCAGGAAATCGCACCTACAGACACTACTGGAGAGACTACAACTACTAGGGTTCAAGACTTTACTACAAAGAGTCCATGTAAGATTCATGATTCGAAGGCGTACGGGAGGTTTAAGGAAAGTTTAAGGGAGAACAAGAGAGCCAGAACTGGCAACTTTAAGTTTTTCCAGTGAGGGTCAGGTGGTGGGAATCATTCACAGCTCCAACAGAGATCATTGGATCCAGCACCTTCGTCAGTCAGTGTCCCACTACTCGGATCCAAAGAGGAGCAAAGGGGCAGAGCATCAGGCTCTAAGATTCAAGGAAGCAAATCAATGGTAAGGGAGATTACATATCCAGCTTGCAAGGGATGTGGGAAAAACCACCTAGGAAAGTGCTTAGTGGGTTCAGATGCTTGCTTCTAGTATGGAAAGCCCGGTCATAAACTCAGAGACTGCCCTTCAGCCAAGCCGGGTAACAAGAGAATCCGTACCCCAGCCACACCTTCAGCAGCCCCGTCAAATTGTCCAACTTGCCAAAATTGTGGGAAGAATCATCCCAGGAAGTGTTTGCACTGCAAGGAGGATTGTTATGGGTGCGATTTGGTAGGCCATAGAATAAAGAATTACCCTTCAGCTAGACGTGGGGGAACTCAGTCTACCATTTCAACGGCTTCAGCGGCTCGCCTATGTCAATAGGGTGGATCATCTAGTGTAGGTAGCAGCCAACTCCAGATATAGTCACAGGTATGTTATGATTTTTTCATGTCGATCCTTATACATTGCTAAGTTCAGGAGATACAATATAAAGCATATGACTCCTCTAAGTATCTTGGTAGGAGTTTTATTCAGTGTATGATGTTGAATAGGGAGGGGATTTAGATGAATGGAGGAATATGACGAGAGAGGTGTGAAGCCTCCAGTGATAGAGTTACCTAAGGAAGAGTTTGGCATCCCTATGTATAGTTATACCTCGACCTTATAAGAGTTAACGATTATAACACAGCCTAGAGGAGAGGTCCAAAGTCTTAGAAGGATGGCTTTTGACCTAAAGGGGAGATGATAAGGTGAGAGACAAAGTCAAGTCTTGAGTTTCCTAGTGTGAAAGGTTCATAAATAGTAACTATGGGGTATCGATTCATACTTATCCAAGTGTTTGATCATGGGCATATGTACATGCCCAAGTGATATTTTATACCCAAGATTTAGTCATGTTTGCACCTTATTTTAAGTATACTCTCATGTATTTTGATTATAAATGTTTACATGAACTAACAAATATGATTAACCTATTTTGTAGCTGAAATATGATAAGGATAAGGCTAAACAAGAATATGTATGAGCGAGGAGGCAACAAGGATTAATTCCTAAAGTGATGGCATGAGAATAACATAAGAAGTGGGCTGTCGCATAAGGCAATGTGCCACGTCGGGCCATTAGCGCGCCAGGAAGCATGCCACGCTAGGCAACTATGTCCATAGCCTAGCCGACCATTATGCCTGTGCATTGGCAGCGTTCCACGCCAGGCCAGGCAATGCAACATGCTCCGTGCCATGCCAGGCAAGCTTCGCACTGAAGGTCGTACCACGACTGACCATCCCATGCCACAACAACATGCCATGCCACAGCCAGTGCACTTCCGTGATACCTCTGTGTCACGAAGGCTAAGCTGCACGATGAGCAGCATGACACAGAGGTGGTCTTCACATGACCAAATTTCATTAAGCATAAATTGTACACTTGGTTACTTTTTATCATATATCACATAATATTTTCTAGAAATTGAAGAGGAGTAGCAACAAGAAGAGAACGAACTCCACATTTAGGGTTGTTTTTCTTCCTTTTCTTTTCTACTCTTGTAATTACATGGATTCAACAACTTTTATTAGTCTCTACAAATGCATGAGTGGCTAAAACCTTCTTCTAGAGTTGAGGCCACATGACATGAACGTGTTTGCGTAATTATAGTTTTGGTCCAAGTTCTTCATTGTTGTTTGTCTTGTATTCTTGTTTTTTCATTTTAATGCTTCATCAACATTGAAATGCATGTATTAATCTTAGGCAAACTCGAAAGAGCACCCTAGGATAGAACTAGGAATTCAAGAAGTGAGTTCAAGTCTTCAAGACTTGATTAGTGTTTAGGATAGAAATATATCTAATTTACCTCGCTTGGTTATTAAATGGGAAGATAGCTAGACATTTGAATTTGAATTGTCACATAACCACTCTTAGATGTAGTTTTGAAGTCAAGTTTAGGTTAAATGGTTAGAGGTTTGAAAGTCCATAATCAAGGGTGTTAACCCCGTAAACCACTCCTTTAGATGATTGCATATGAATTAGGTTATCACATCCCCGCTCAATGATGTAGTTGTGAGGCTAATTCGAATATATGTTTAGAGGCTCGAAAGACCATTAACATGGAATTTATCTTGTGAGATAGCAAATAAAGAAAAATACTTGAACCAATATGAATATTATATATATGTGATTGTTTGGCCTTAACTCTGGATTTTTCTCATTATTGTTTTTCATTTAATTTGTGATTACCCTTAGATTTAGTAATAAAGAATTAAATCTTGGTTACTGCAACACTTGTGAGAGTTAAATTAATACTTGAACTCAACAATTCACTAGTAATCCAGTCCCTGTAGGTTCGACATACGGCTCTCAAAGAGTCATTATATTACTTGTACGACCGCGTGCGCCAGAGGTGTAGCAAATTTTTTATGCCGTTGCCGGGGACTGGAAATAATTGGTGAATTTTCTATTTTTTAATTATTTTTATATTTTCTTAAGTTTTAATAACTTGGTATTAGTCACCAAATTCGCAAGTAACAGATCGGTCCTTGTAGCAAGTTGGCAAGGGATAAAAAGTTGGTTGATCCATACCCCGAACCTAAGAGAAGGTTGAGATACTTGAGAAGGGAGGGTGCCGCTCTATATCCCATCCAACAGGTTCAACAAGATGAGGTTGCACCAGTAGAGATGGCAACAAGACCTGTTCGTGAAGTGGCAATCCTACTCGTGACAAATGTTAACTCTAGCATCCGCAGACCGGAGCCTGGAGGTAATTTTGAGCTAAAGCAGAACATGGTGCAGTTGTTGCACTCAAACGGGTAATACACAGGGATGACACATGAAGACCCACAGTAGCATTTGCAAAACTTTTTGGAAATCAGTGACACATTCATTTCTACCAAGGTGTTGACTAATTATGTGAGGCTCACTCTTTTTCCATTCTTACTTTTGGGAGAATCAAAAAGGTGGTTGAAGGCAGAACTACAAAATTTCATCACTACTTGGGATTGCCTAGCAAGGAAGTTTCTCATCAAATTCTTTCCTACCGGAGTGTCAACTGATTATGTGAGGTTCACTCTTTTCCCATTCTCACTTTTGCAAGAAGCAAAGAGGTGGTTAAAGGCAGAACCACCGAATTTCATCACCACTTGGGATGACCTAGCGAGGAAGTTTCTCATCAGATTCTTTCCTTCTAGTAAGATTGCGAAATTGAGGGTGAAATTTTAAGCTTCAAGTAGAGGCTTGAGGTAAATTTGTATTTGGATTGGGAAAGATTCAGGTCGTTGTTGAGAGATTTCCCTCATCACCAGTAGTCCAATGAAGTGATGGCCTACACTTTTGTAGAGTGCCTTGACCCCCACAGGAAAATCTTGTTAGACTCTACATCAGGTGGGCAAGCATTGGAGAACATATGATGAGCTATACACTCTACTGAACACAATTGCACAAGAAAATCTAGAGTGGCACACTGATGCATCAAGGAGAGCAGTTAGAAAGACAACTAGGTTTGTTAGAGGTTAACAGTGTGAATGCATTGGCAGCCCAGTTGGCTTAATTTCAACATCAGATGATGACTCAGTTCA
Source organism: Datura wrightii (assembly GCA_035772735.1). Taxonomy (NCBI): domain Eukaryota; kingdom Viridiplantae; phylum Streptophyta; class Magnoliopsida; order Solanales; family Solanaceae; genus Datura; species Datura wrightii. The sequence goes on along the minus strand of JASDFA010000010.1, from coordinate 56,423,301 downwards.
TCAAGTTAAACTTAGCATAGTCGAGGGCATGGGTGAATGTAGTTCAACCAGCTCTCAGCTGGTATAAGATTTATGGCAACAATGGGCATGGTGCAAACTCTTGCAGAGCTAATCCAGAATTGGTGAACTTTGTAGGTAATATGCAAAGAGGCAATTAGAACTACGAGAACACCTACAACAGAAACTGACAGAATCACCCTAACTTTCTTAGGGTGGAAATCAGGGGCAGGTCAGAGCTTTCAAAAGTAGCAAAATCAGGACCAACAACAGGGTAGGTAGGCTAGTGGCCAATTTAGCAATATAAAGGAGATGTTGCAGAAAATCATATCCAACCAGACCCAAATGGTAGCTGACCAGGCAAAAATGGCAGCTAAGCTCAAGAATCAGTAACTGGCCACCAGAAATTTGGAGAAATAAATGGGACAGATAGCAGCAACTCTGAATACAAGTCCATAGGGAGGTTTACCCAGTGACACAGACCCAAGCCCCAAGTAGGTCATGGCCATCAGTCTGAGGAGTAGTTGAGAGTTAGCTGATGCACCAACTAAAGAGAAGAAAAATGAGGTGTAACTAGAGTTGGTCAGACCAGGTCTATTAGTTGATATGAGCAATGAACATAAGGGTACAGAAAACAAGGCAAAATCATTAGTGCAGCCTATATATAGACAACCACCACCATTTGCGCAGACTCTGAAAGAGTAAGGAAGATGCTTGTTTCCAGAAGTTCTTTGAAATTTTCAAGGAACTTCACATAAATTTGTCCTTAATTGATACCTTTCAAGGAATTCCCAAGTATGCTAAGTACTTGAAAGATATAGTGGAAAATAAGATGAGGCTGGTGGATGTACAGACTATAGCGCTCATGGAGGAGTGCAGCTTTAGGGTGACAAGCAAGATACAAAAGAAGCTCAAAGACCTAGGGAGTTTCACCCTCCCAGTACAAACAGTTGGAAGTGAGCTGACGCGGGCGTTGTGTTATTTAAGGATTAGGGGTGGCTGTGAACTTGATGCTCCTGTTGTTGTCTAACACACTTGTCTTGGGAAAACTAAAGCCCACGAGAGTGATACTGCAGCAGGTTGACAAGTCAAAGATGGCTCCGGAGGGGATTATAGAAGATGTGTTCATCAAAGCAGGTAGGTTCTTAATATCTGCTAAGTTTATAATCCTCAATTTTGAGCTAGATGACAGGGTACCCCTCATTTTGGGATGTCCCTTTCTGGCCACAGGTGAAGCACTGATAGATGTGAGGGTTGACAACCTAAAAATAAAGGTGAATGATAAGAAGGAAACCTTCAGAGTGTACCAAGAAATCAACCACCCGACACACTACAGAAATCTTTGCAAGATCAATGTAATAACATAGAGTGATTGTAGGGTAGAGGAGCGCAAAAGTCTACTTTTGGAGGATCTCTTAAAAAGAGAACCCAAGCCTACTGTTGAGAAGATGCCAAGTAATTTGGTGAAGGAAGTGATGGATGAGAAGAGGGAAAGTGTGGATGCCTTTCCCTCGAAAGTTAAGAAAAAGCAGAGATGGTTCTCGAAAGGGAAGAAGAGTTTGAGGACATCCTGAAAAGGATGATTCACGTCTGATGAGTCGGTAATTTACCAACTTATTAGGCTTTTAAATATAAGCTTTTGCTTAGTTTTCAAGTCATTTGAGAGGATTTTATACTCATTCTCTTTAGTTTTTGCACGTATTTAATTTAAGGAGAGAAAGCAAGAACTTAGGCAAAAACATAGAATTTCAATTAGAACTAAATACATTAATATCCGGGAGAAATTATCACTTTTGATATATATTTATCCCAAACTTCAACCTTTTGGAAAACGGTCGAAATCTCGTTATTTCTTGATAGTCCAGAAGGGATAAATGCTCACTGCAAAGCTAGGAACACATTGGTACTAATTTAAAGCAATTCTATTTACTTTACCTCGGTAGCACGGTGTTTCGCCGACCAAATTTCACGAAACCAACTCCATCGGATTGCTCTCTGTAGCTTTATACCTGTGTATCTAAGCCGGAATGGAGTTTAGACCGCGTTTCAAAGCGTAACCAGAAGGAAAATATATATAATTGTTGTGGGTTTGCCTTAACATGGCTACCCTATGTTTTTCCTAGCTTATATTGATGAAGATGGTAAAAAAACCGACTTTCCTATTTTTTTTTCTAAATCCCTTAACCGACATGCCATTAGGCTATTTATTCATTTAAAATTAACGGGGTGTAACATCCTCCCCCCCTTAAAGAACATTCTTCCTCGAATGACATTCTGTCTAGAGGACTTCTCAACTTACTCAACTTGTTTCTAGAAAAATTTCGGCAATGTTTCCCCTGTATTATGGACTATCTCAAAATTCCTGAAAAGCAGAAAAGCCCAATACAGGTACTCTACACGATATAATAACATTCATATATAACTTTCTATAATCAATCGCCTGCTTTCATATATGAAATATAAGCATTCATAAGGAAAAATAGTTCTAACATACCTCCTGTTTGCCTATGCCTGGAATAAGTGGGGATATCTGGCTTTCATGTCCTCCTCAGCTTCCCAGGTCATCTCTTCTCGATTCCTGTTATGCCACAATACCTTGACAGACGCAATGTCTTTAGTTCTCAATCTACAAATCTGTCTATCTAAGATAGCTACTTAAACCTCTTCATATGCTAACTCTTCTGTGACCTGGACATCCTGAACTGGAACAACTGTGGAAGGGTCTCATACAAACTTCCTCAACATAGATACATGGAATACTGGGTGAATAGACGCTAACTTAGGAGGCAAGTTCAATTCGTATGCAACTCGGCCTATTCTCTGCCGAATCTGATATGGCCCAATGAACCTCGGGCTAAGCTTGCCTTTCTTGCCAAATCTCATCACCCCTTTCATCGGAGACACTTTCAAATATACCTAGTCATCTACTACAAATTCTAGATTTCTGCACCGTATATCTGCATAAGACTTCTGGCGGCACTGAGCAGTCAGTAGGCGTTCTCTGATAAGCTTCACCGCCTCTTCTGACTGACGAATAACATCCGGCCCAATCAGCGCTGTCTCCCCCACTTCAAACCAGCCAACGGGTGACCTACATTTCTGCCTGTATAATACTGCAAAGGGCGCCATCTGGATAGCTGAATGATAACTGTTATTATAGGCAAATTCAATCAACGACAGATGCTCATCCCAGCTACCCCCCAAAATCTAGTACACACGCTCGTAGCATATCTTCGAGCGTTTGGATAGTTCGTTCTTCTTACCCGTCTATCTGAGGATGAAAGGCTATACTTAAGTTAATCTGTGTCCCCAGGCCTCTCTGGAACGACTGCCAGAATCTCGCTGTAAATTGTGCTCCTCTATCTGAGATAATAGACACCGGAACACCGTGCAATCTGACTATCTCTCTAATATACAGTTCAGCATAATTCTCAATAGAGAATGTAGTTCATACTGGTAGGAAATGGGCTGATTTTGTTAATCTGTCAACGATTACCCAAATAGAATCGTTTCTGCGTCTGGTACGGGGTAACCCTGTTACAAAATGCATATTTATCGCTTCCCATTTCCACAAAGGCACAGCTATATCCGGCGTCAGACCGCTCGGTTTCTGGTGTTCTTCTTTCACCAGCTGGCAATTAGGACATCTAGATACAAATTCAGCTATTTCAGCTTTCATACCTGGCCACCAGTAGATGTCTCTGATGTCGTGGTACATTTTCATTGCCCTTGGATGGAGGGAATAACGAGCGTAATGTACCTCATGCATGATCTGCTGGCGAAGCCCTGAAACATTCGGGACACATAAGCGTCCCTTACAACGCAGCACTTCATCCTCAGTCACTTGGAAATCTGGCTCCTTACCTTTCTGAACTCTATCTCTGAGCTGGACTAAGTTAGGGTCCTCGTATTGCCGTTCTTTTACCTCTGTAACTAATGATGACACAGCAGAATATTGAATTACCGCTCTGTTATTTTCTGTTTCTACTACTCGAACAGCTAAACCAGCTAGCTGATGAATTTCCTTAGCTAACTCCCGCTTGTCGGGTCTCAAATACGCTAAACTCCCCATTGACTTACGGCTGAGGGCATCGGCTACTACATTAGCTCTCCCTGGGTGGTAGAGAATATTTACGTCATAATCTTTCAGCAATTCTAACCAGCGACGCTGCCGCAGATTTAACTCCCTCTATGTGAAAATGTACTGCAGGCTTTTATGATCTTAAAAAATGTCTACATGAACGCCATACAGATAATGCCTCCAAACTTTTAGAGCGTGGATCACTGCGGCCAGTTCCAGGTCATGGGTCGGATAGTTTTTTTTGTGCTTCCTCAGCTATCTAGAAGCATAAGCAATCACCTTACCATGCTGCATCAACACACAACCCAGTCCCAAGCCTGAAGCATCGCAATACACCGCATACCCATCTGTTCCCTCTGGCAATGCTAGTACTAGGGCAGAGGTCAATCTGTCTTTCAATTCTTGAAAACTCTGCTCACATGCCTCCGTCCACTGAAATTTCACTGCTTTCTGTGTCAGCTTTGTCAGAGGTGCTGCTATAGTGGAGAATCCTTCAACAAATCTCCGGTAATACCCTGCTAAACCCAGGGAACTGCGGACCTCGGTCGGAGTGGTAGGTCTGGGCCATATCTTGACCGCCTCTATTTTCTGTGTGTCCACCTGTATACTAGCATCCGACACAATATGCCCCAAAAAGGCAACTGAGTTCAGCCAGAACTCACACTTAGAAATCTTGGCGAACAACTGACGGTCCCTAAGGATTTGGAGTACTGTTCACAAATGGTTCTGGTGATCTGTCTCTGAAAGAGAATATACCAGAATATCATCGATAAATACTATCACGAACAGATCCAAATACGGTCTGAATATGTTGTTCATCAGGTCCATAAACACTGCGGGAGCATTCGTCAGCCCAAAAGACATGAGTAGAAATTCAAAGTGACCATACCTGGTCCTGAAAGCACTCTTTGGAATGTCCCTCTCACGAATCCGGACCTGGTGGTATCCGGACCTCAGATCTATCTTAGAGAAACATCTGGCCCCCTGCAACTGTTCAAACAAATCATCTATTCTAAGGAACGGGTATTTATTTTTAACCGTTACCTTATTTAGCTGTCGGTAGTCTATACACATACGGAGTGAGCCATCTTTCTTTCTTACAAACAGAACTGGCGCACCCCACGGGGAAATACTAGGCCTACTAAAGCCTTAGTCGAGAAAATCCTTTAACTGCTCTTTCAACTCTCTAAGCTCAGCTGGTGCCATGTGATACGGGGGAATGGATATGGGTTGAGTCCCTGGCAACAAGTCAATTACAAAATCTATCTCCCTTTCGGGAGGGATACCAGGCAACTCATCCGGAAATACGTCAAGGAATTCATTGACCACTAGAACAGACTGAAGAGTTGGAGGTTCCACCCGAACGTCCTGGACTCTAACTAGGTGGTAAATACATACCATTGCTATTAATTTTCTCGCCTGAAGGTAGGAAATAAACCTACCTTTTGGCGTAGCTGTGCTCCCTTTCCACTCTCGCACTGCTTCCCCCCCAAAGTGAAATCGGACCATCTTGGTCCAGCATTCCAAGTTGGCATAGCATGGAACTAACCAGTGCATACCCATAATGGCATCGAAGTCGACCATCTCAAGTTCTATTAAGTCTACTGTGGTCTGGCGATCAGCAACCTCTACCGTACACCCTCGGTAAACTCTTTGAGCTGTAATCGAGTCACCAACCGGTGTAAGCACTGAAAAGGGCTACTGAAGCAATTCTGGTTCGATACCCAACTTCCGGGCCACAAATGGTGTAATATATACAAGGTAGACCTTGGATCAATCAATACATAAACAGGGTATGAGCAGATATTCAATATACCTGTGACCACGTCGGGAGATGCCTCTGAATCCTGCCTCCCTGGTAATACATAGGTACGGCTGGGGCCTGCACCTGAGCCAGAGGCTCCTGATCTACCTCGGCCCCTATTTGCTGAACCTAAGGGTCTGCGCCCTACTGAGGCTGCTGAAGCTTGTGGCCCCGCTGATGCTCTATCCAGACAATCCCGGCTACCCTGTCCTCTGGCCGAACAATCTCTCATTAAATGCCCTTCCTGTCCGCAGTAATAGCACCCTGAGGAGCCTTGCCTGCAGGCTCCAGAATGGGGTCGGTGGCATATAGGACAAGGGGTAGGTGCAAATTTACTCTGTTCTGCCCTCCGCTGCTGAGGTGATGCTACTGTTCGTAAACTGCTACTGGACTCTAACTGGCTTCGGCGAACAAATCTACCTCTCTGCTGCTGTACCGGAGGTAAAGATCTGGGTGGCCAGTAGAAAACCGTGGTCTCGGCCCCCTAGGGATTTCCCCCTGAATCTCAGCAGGTCTGTTTCTACGGCACTACTCTGAAGTCGCCTGCCTGTCGCCCCGCTGCCGCTGTCTCAGGCCCTCAATTGTTTGTGCGAAGGCCTGTACCCTGGCTATGTCCATATCCTCTCTCAAAGTAGCCGTCATGCACGTCTCTATGTAATCTGAATTCAGGCCCATAATAAAGCGATGGACTTTGGATGACATGGTGTCCACAAATGCTGGAGCATAGCGGGCTAAGGAGTCGAACTGTAAAGTATACTCGCGGACGCTCCTGGCCCCCTGCTCTAAGTGTAAGAACTGGTCCATCCGGGCCTGTCTGACCTCCCGGGGTAAGTAGTGGTCCAGGAAGGCCTCTGAGAAGCTGGACCAGGTCGGAGGGGCAACATATCTCCCTCAAGACCGTTCTCAACTCTTGTACCATAATACAGCTATGTCCCGCAACCGAAACACTGCCAGCTCAACTGATTCTGTAGGGGTCACATGCATAACCCGGAAAATTCTCTGCATCTGATCTAGGAAATCCTGGGGGTCCTTTGCTTGATCTGACCCAGTGAACTACGGGGGTCCCAATGCCAAGAATTCTCTAACCCTGGAACTACCTGGCCGACCTAGAGATTCTGCTGCTGCGGGTGGTACTGGCTGACGCTGAGTAGCTAGCATCTGGGTTAACATAACCACCGCACTACGTAGCTCCTAATCAGATGGAGTGGGTGCAGGAGCTGTGGGAGGCGGTGCTGCCTCAAATGGTGTCTGGCGAGGCGGAGATTGCTGGGAGGGTTGAGATGACACCTCTGTATTGCTCTCAGACCAGGCTGAATCTGGCTGTAAGTGAGGCATCCTGCTGGTGCCTTCGCCCGCCGCTATATCCAATCTCCTCCCTGTAGCTGGGTGCCACTAGTCTGCCATAGTATCTGTAAACAAAGAGGGTGGTAAGTTTCAAAAGAACCAACCCTATACTGTACTGTGCTATGACACGACTGAGTATGAAAGAAGGGTAACCATCCTATTATGCCTCACAGCCTCCTGCCTATAATATGTGGTGCACAACACATCCATAGACAAGACTCCACTTAGCACGGCTTGCAGACTCCCTAGGACACGAACTGCTGTGATACCAAGTTTGTCACACCCCACCTTGGGGGGTATGACGGGCACCTGGTGCCTGCTAGACTATGGGCTGCTAAACGGTCCAGCCTGAGCACATCTGGTGCTTTGGCTGACTCTGGCTCAAATTCAAGGAAACAACGGGCTATATAACGGTGGTAAATACAGCTTCCGGCCGACTGGGCCTATAGCAATCAGTACTGTATCATCAGCTAACCAGAATCATCTCATATAGGGAAACCTATGCGGGCCGACAAGGCCACCATGCTGTCTAGTTATATTTAACACAATATAATAGAATACTAAATGACTACGTGACCGGCAAGGTCACCACTACCATCAGACTATGGACCCACACGGCCAACATAATCAACAAAGCTAAGCAACTAAACAAAACACACGGCCTCACACGACTGGCACAATTAACCAAAGGGAAATATATACAGACTGCAAGCCTCTAGGAATACTGATAAAATGGTCAGGACAGGGCCCCGACCTACCCGTACTATACAACAAAAGAAAATGAAATACACCTCTGAATATCAAGCTCCAGATGATAGGAGTTGATAACTCTGCGCTGGCTAGGATCACGAGGGATCGACTCCTCATCTGTGAGTACCTGCAGGCAAGCAATGCAGCGCCCCTACGGGCGTCAGTACCATAGGTACCGAGCATGTAAAGCAATCTGAAATATACAACTGAAATGGGTAACAACAATAACATGACATATAAGCTGGAAGTAGCTGAGTCTATCTGACTGAGGATAACTGGGGAGAGTTTACCTATTCTGTAACTAAACTAGGCGTACCTGATGACGTGTCGTCCTACTGCCTATCAGTATCTAATAGCACATATAGATATACATATAAATACACACAATACCTAACCGACCCCCATAAGCCGGAAGGTGCCAACCAACAGAACAATCTATTTACCCCTACCCGGGTCTAACCCAATGAAAAATAAGTCACTCCACTAATCTGATAACTGTGAGCTCCTCCTACCGGCACCCTTGGGTACGTAGCTCAGGCCTTGGCCTCTGACAATGAATTGTGTCTGAGTCCGAAGACTCCTGCCTCTGGGCGCAAGCGCTCAACGGGGTAATCTGCTGCTGTATCTGTGACTGAAACTGCCCCGGGTGTAAACACACAACAGGGTAATTTTATAAAAATCTGTATCTGAAACTGCCCCCGGCCACAAGCGCACACAGAGTAGTCTGCCCCTGTAAACAGGGTAATCTGGCTCTGCGCAGAGTAAACTGAACTGCCCCTACAAGCATGGTAATCTAGACCGTATTATTATGGTGGTTGGCCATCATCGTCCTCTAGGCGGACGACATTGCCCATCTGGTGGCGGTATCTGAATCTGGTATCTACACAGCGATAACCCAGGGGCGGTGGGGATGCTAAAGGGTGCCCACATGCCATAACAAGTCTCAACATACAAAACACATACACAGCAAGCATGCTCAAATGAAAAATACTAATCATATTCTCTTCTTTTATTTCAAGGCCAGTCCGTACTAAACAACTGATGCTATATTCTGTTTTACACTGTTTTTGATTGCTGGGCTAACCGTTACCTGGCCTTTATCTATTTATCTGATTATTGTTATCTGCGATTTGAAGCTATATCAGTTTCTGGAGCCATATCTGTTTCTGGAGCTACATCTATATCTGGAGCTATTTCTATATCTGATTACTGATCTGATTATATCTGGATATAACTCAACAACATAGAACATGCCATCTATAATTGGATATAGCTCAATAACATAAGATGTGTCATCTATTACCGGATACAGTCTCAACAAATATAATACATACTATCTGTAATCTTGCTAATTCATTATATTGCTTTTACAACTTCCATTCTAGGTACTACGTAAGAACATGCTGAGCTACTAGCTGATACCACATTACTATCTAAAATCATCTGACTATCCGTTATTCTGATTATCGCATGATAAGTAATGATATACTAGCATGCTTGCTGGAAATTATACTAAAATCGTTCCTGTACGCTGGGTGTCTTTTAATAGCCTTTATTCTATTTATTTTCTAGACTGTACTTCCTGGCTTGCAAAAATGATAGCTTTACATACTTGGTTTCTGGGTACCCAACTGACCGATGTGATTTCCGTCGGTATTTCTGCTGTTTCTCCCAACTACATTCATATATATGTCAATTAGAACTAAATACATTAATATAAGGGAGAAATTATCACTTTTGATATATATTTATCCCAAACTTCAACCTTTCGGAAAAAGATCGAAATCTCACTATTTCTCGATAGTCCAGAAGGGATAAATGCTCACTGCAAAGCTAGGAACACATTGGTACTAATTTAAAGCAATTCTATTTACTTTACCTCAGTAGCATGACGTTTCACCGGCCAAATTTCACGAAACCAACTCCGTATGATTGCTCTCTGCAGCTTTATACCTCTGTATCTAAGCCGGAACGGAGTTTAGACTGCGTTTTGAAGCGTAATCGGAAGGAAAATATATATAATTGTTGTGGGTTTGCCTTAACATGGCTACCCTCTATTTTTCCTAGCTTATATTGATGAAGATGGTAAAAAAACCGACTTTCCTATTTTGTTTTTCTAAATATCTTAACCGGCATGCCATTAGGCTATTTATTCATTTAAAATTTACGGGGTGTAACATCCTTCCTCCCTTAAGAACATTCGTCCTCGAATGACATCCTGTCTAGAGGACTTCTCAACTTACTCAACTTGTTTCTAGAAATATTTCGGCAAAGTTTCCCCTGTATTATGGACTATCTCATAATTCCTGAAGAGCAGAAAAGCCCAATACAGGTACTCCACACGATATAATAACATTCATATATAACTTTCTATAATCAATCGCCTGCTTTCATATATGAAATATAAGCATTCATAAGGAAAAACAATTCTAACATATCTCCTGTTTTCCTATGCCTGGAATAAGTGGGGATTCTGACTTTCATGTCCTCCTCGGCTTCTCAGGTCATCTCTTCTCGGTTCCTGTTACGCCACAATACCTTGACAGACGCAATGTCTTTAGTTCTCAATCTACGAATCTGTCTGTCTAAGATAACTACTTGAACCTCTTCATATGCTAACTCTTTTGTGACCTGGACATCTTGAACTGGAACAACTGTGGAAGGGTCTCATACGAACTTCCTCAACATAGATACATGGAATACTGGGTGAACATATGCTAACTCTGGAGGCAAGTTCAATTCGTATGCAACTCGGCCTATTCTATGCTGAATTTGATATGGCCCAATGAACCTCGGGCTAAGCTTGGCCAAATCTCATCACCCCTTTCATCGGAGACACTTTCAAATATACCTAGTCATCTACTGCAAATTCTAGATTTCAGTGCCGCAAATCTTCATAAGACTTCTGGCAGCTCTGAGCAATCAGTAGGTGTTCTCTGATAAGCTTCACCGCCTCTTCTGACTGACGAATAACATCCGGCCCAATCAGTGTTGTCTCCCCCGCTTCAAACCAGCCAACGGGTGACCTACATTTCCGCCTGTATAATACTGCAAAGGGTGCCATTTGGATAGCTGAATGATAACTGTTATTATAGGCAAATTCAATCAACGACAGATGCTCATCCCAGCTACCCCAAAATCTAGTACACACGCTCGTAGCATATCTTCGAGCGTTTGGATAGTTCGTTCTGCTTGCCCGTCTGTCTGAGGATGAAAGGCTATACTTAAGTTAATCTGTGTCCCCAGGCCTCTCTAGAACGACTGCCAGAATCTCGCTGTAAATTGTGCTCCTCTATCTGAGATAATAGACACTGGAACACCGTGCAATCTGACTATCTCTCTGATATACAGTTCAGCATAATTATCAGTAGAGAATGTAGTTCGTACTGGCAGGAAATGTGCTGATTTTGTTAATCTGTCAACGATTACCCAAATAGAATCGTTTCTGCGTCTGGTACGGGGTAACCCTGTTACAAAATCCATTTTTATCGCTTCCCATTTCCACAAAGGCACAGCTATATCCTGCGTCAGACCGCCCGGTTTCTGGTGTTCTGCTTTCACCTGCTGGCAGTTAGGACATCTAGATACAAATTCAGCTATTTCAGCTTTCATACCTAGCCACCAGTAGATGTCTCTAATGTCGTGGTATATTTTCGTTGCCCCTGGATGGAGGGAATAGCAAGCGTAATGTACCTCATGCATGATCTACTGGCGAAGCCCTAAAACATTCGGGACACATAAGCGTCCCTTACAACACAACACTTCATCCTCAGTCACTTGGAAATCTAGCTCCTTACCTTTCTGAACTTTATCTCTGAGCTGGACTAAGTCAGGGTCCTCGTACTGCCGTTATTTTACCTCTGTAACTAATGATGACACAATAGAATTTTGAATTACCGCTCTGTTATTTTCTGTTTCTACTACTCGAACGGCTAAACCAGCTAGCTGATGAATTTCCTTGGCTAACTCCCGCTTCTCGGGTCGCAAGTACGCTAAACTCCCCATTGACTTACGGCTGAGGGCATCGGCTACTACATTAGCTCTCCCTGGGTGGTAGAGAATATTTACGTCATAATCTTTCAGCAATTCTAACCAGCGACGCTGCCGCAGATTTAACTCCCTCTGTGTGAAAATGTACTGCAGGCTTTAATGATCTGTAAAAATGTCTACATAAACGCCATACAGATAATGCCTCCAGATTTTCAGAGCGTGGATCACTGCGGCCAGTTCCAGTTCATGGGTCGGATAGTTCTTTTTGTGCTTCCTCAGCTGTTTGGAAGCATAAGCAATCACCTTACCATGCTGCATCAACACACAACCCAGTCCCAAGCCTGAAGCGTCGCAATACACCGCATACCCATCTGTTCCCTCTGGCAATGCTAGTACTGGGGCAGAGGTCAATCTGTCTTTCAATTCTTGAAAACTCTGCTCACATGCCTCCGTCCCCTGAAATTTCACTGCTTTCTGTGTTAGCTTTGTCAGAGGTGCTGCTATAGTGGAGAATCCTTCAACAAATCTCCGGTAATACCCTACTAAACCCAGGAAACTGCGGACCTCGGTCTGAGTGGTAGGTCTGGGCCATGTCTTGACCGCCTGTATTTTCTGTGCGTCCACCTGTATACCAGCATCCGACACGATATGCCCCAAAAAGGCAACTGAGTTCAGCCAGAACTCACACATAGTAAACTTGGCGTACAGCTGACGATCCCTAAGGATCTGGAGTACTATTCGCAAATGGTTCTGGTGATCTCTCTAAACGAGAATATACCAGAATATCATCGATAAGTACTATCACGAATAGATCCAAATGCGGCCTGAATATGCTGTTCATCAGGTCCATAAACACAGCGGGAGCATTCGTCAGCCCAAAAGACATGACTAGAAATTGAAAGTGACCATACCTGGTCCTGAAAGCAGTCTTTGGAATGTCCCTCTCACGAACACGGACCTGGTGGTATACAGACCTCAGATCTACCTTAGAGAAACATCTGGCCCCCTGCAACTGGTCGAACAAATCATCTATTCTAGGGAGCGGGTATTTGTTTTTAACCGTTACCTTATTCAGCTACCGATAGTCTATACACATACGGAGTGAGCCATCTTTCTTTCTTACAAACAGAACTGGCTCACCCCATGGGGAAGTACTAGGCCTGATAAAGCCTTTGTCGAGCAAATCTTTTAACTTCTCTTTCAACTATCTAAGCTCAGCTGGTGCCATGCGATACGGGGGAATGGATATGGGCTGAGTCCCTGGCAACAAGTCAATTGCAAAATCTATCTCCCTTTCGGGAGGGATACCAGGCAACTCATCCAGAAATACGTCAGGGAATTCATTGACCACTGGAACAGACTGAAGAGTCGGAGGTTCCACCCGAACGTCCTGGACTCTAACTAGGTGGTAAATACATCCCTTTGCTATTAATTTTCTCGCCTGAAGGTAGGAAATAAACCTACCTTTTGGTGTAGCTGTGCTCCCTTTCCACTCTCCACTGCTTCCCCCGGAAAGTGAAATCGGACCATCTTGGTCCAGCATTCCAAGTTGGCATAGCATGGAACTAACCAGTCCATACCCATAATGGCATTGAAGTCGACCATCTCAAGTTCTATTAAGTCTACTGTGGTCTGGCGATCAGCAACCTCTACCGTACACCCTCGGTAAACTCTTTTAGCTGTAATCGAGTCACCGACCGGTGTAAGCACTGAAAAGGGCTGCTGAAGAAATTCTGGTTCGATACCCAACTTTCGGGCCACAAATGGTGTAATCTATGACAAGGTAGACCTTGGATCAATCAATACATAAACAGGGTATGAGCAGATAAATAATATACCTGTGACCACGTCGGGAGATGCCTCTGAATCCTGCCTCCCTGGTAATGCATAGGTATGGCTGGGGCCTGCACCTGAGCTAGAGTCTTCTGATCTACCTTGGCCCCTATTTGCTGAACATGAGGGTCTGCGCCCTGCTGAGGCTGCTGGAGCTCGTGGCCCCGCTGATGCTCTATCCAGACTATCCCGGCTACCCTGTCCTCTGGCCGAACAATCTCTCATTAAATGCCCTTCCTGTCCGCAGTAATAGCACCCTGAGGAGCCTTGCCGGCAGGCTCCAGAATGAGGTCGGTGGCATATAGGACAAGGGGTAGGTGCAAATCTACTCTGTTCTGCCCTCCGCTGCTGAGGTGATGGTACTGTCCGTAAACTGCTACCGGACTCTGACTGACTTTGGTGAACAAATCTACCTCTCTACTGCTGTACCGGAGCTAAAGATTTGGGTGGCCAGCAGAAAACTGTGGTCTCGGCCCCCTAGGGATTTCCCCTTGAATCTCAGCGGGTCTGTTTCTAGGGCGCTGCTCTGAAGTCGCCTGCCTGTCGCCCCGCTGCAGCTGTCTCAGGCCCTCAATTGTTTTTGCGAAGGCCTGTACCCTGGCTATGTCCATATCCTCTCTCAAAGTAGCCGTCATGCACGTCTCTATGTAATCTGAATTCAGGCCCATAATAAAGCGATGGACTCTGGACGACATGGTGTCCACAAATGCTGGAGCATAGCGGGCTAAGGAGTCGAACTGTAAAGAATACTCACGGACGCTCCTGGCCCCCTGCTCTAAGTGTAAGAACTGGTTAATCCAGGCCTGTCTGACCTCCCGGGGTAAGTAGTGGTCCAGGAAGGCCTCTGATAAGCTGGACCAGGTCGGAGGGGCAACATCTCTCCCTCGAGATCTTTCTCAACTCTCGTACCATATTACAGCTATGTCTCGCAACCGAAACACTGCCAGCTCAACTGATTCTGTAGGGGTCATTTGCATAACCCCAAAAATTCTCTGCATCTGATCTAGGAAATCCTGGGGGTCCTCTTCTTGATCTGACCCAGTGAACTGCGGGGGTCCCAATGCCAAGAATTCTCTAACCCTGGAACTACCTGGCCCACCTAGAGATTCTACTGCTGCAGGTGGTACTGGCTGACACTAAGTAGCTAGCATCTGGGTTAACATAACCACCGCACTACGTAGCTCCTGATCAGATGAAGTGGGTGCAGGAGCTGTGGGAGGCGGTGCCGCCTCAAATGGTGTCTGGCGAGGCGGAGACTGCTGGGAGGGTCGAGATGACACCTTTGTATTGCTCTCAGACCGGGCTAAATCTAGCTGTAAGTGAGGCATCCTGCTGGTGCCTTCACCCGCCGCTGTATCCAATCTCCTGCCTGTAGCTGGGTGCCACTGGTCTGCCATAGTATCTGTAAACAAAGAGGGTGGTAAGTTTCAAAAGAACAAACCCTATACTTTACTGTGCTATGGCACGACTGAGTATGAAAGAAGGGTAACCATCCTATTATGCCTCATAGCCTCCTGCCTATAGTATGTGGTGCACAACACATCTATAGACAAGACTCTACTTAGCACGACTTGCAGACTCCCTGGGACACAAACTGCTGTGATACCAAGTTTGTCACACCCCACCTTGGGGGGTATGACGGGCACCTGGTGCCTGCTAGACTATGGGCTACTAAACGGTCCAGCCCGAGCACATCTGGTGCTCTGGTTGACTCTTGCTCAAATTCAAGGAAACAACAGGCTATATAACGGCTGTAAGTACAGCCTCTGGCCGACTGGGTCTATACCCACCTGTACTGTATCATCAGCTAACCAGAATCATCTCTTATAGGGAAACCTATGCGGGTCGACAATATAATAGAATACTAAACGACTTTGTGACCGGCAAGGTCACCACTACCATCAGACTATGGCCCCACACGGCCAACATAATCAACAAAGCTAAGAAACTAAATAAAACGCACGGCCTCACACAACCAGCACAACTAACCATAGGGAAATATATGCAGACTGCAAGCCTCTAGGAATACTGATAAGATGGTCGGGACAGGGCCCCGACCTACCCGCACTATACAATAAAAGAAAATGAAATACGCCTCTGAATATCAAACTCCGGATGACAGGAGTTGATAACTCTGCGCTGGCTAGGATCACGAGGGATCGACTCCTCATCTGTGAGTACCTGCAGGCAAGCAATGCAGTGCCCCTACGGGCATCAGTACCACAGGTACCGAGCATGTAAAGCAATCTGAAATATACAACTGAAATGGGTAACAACAATAACATGACATATAAGCTGGAAGTAGCTGAGTCTATCTGACTGAGGATAACTGGGGAGAGTTTACCTATTCTGTAACTAAACTAGGCGTACCTGACGACGTGTCGTCCTACTGCCTATCAGTATCTAATAGCACATATAGATATACATATAAATACACACAATACCTAACCGACCCCCATAAGCCAGAAGGTGCCAACCAACAGAACAATCTATTTACCCCTACCCGGGTCTAAACCACCGAAAAATAAGTCACTCCACTCATCTGATAACTGTGAGCTCCTCCTACCGGCACCCTTGGGTACGTAGCTCAGGCCTTGGCCTCTGATAATGAACTGTGTCTGAGTCCAAAGACTCCTGCTCTGGGTGCAAGCGCTCAACGGGGTAATCTGCTGCTGTATCTGTGACTGAAACTGCCCCTGGGTGTAAACACACAACAGGGTAATTTTTTAAAAATCTGTATTTGAAACTGCCCCCGGCCAGAAGCGCACACAGAGTAGTCTGCCCCTGTAAACAGGGTAATCTGGCTCTGCGCAAAGTAAACTGAACTGCCCCTGTAAGCAGGGTAATCTGGACCGTATTATTATGGTGGTCGGCCATCATCGTCCTCTAGGCGGACGGCATCGCCCAGCTGGTGGAGGTATCTGAATCTGGTATCTACACAGCTATAACCCAGGGGCGGTGGGGATGCTAAAGGGTGCCCACATGCCATAACAAGTCTCAACATACAAAACACATACACAACAAGCATGCTCAAATGAAAAATACTAATCATATTCTCTTCTTTTATTTCAAGGCCAGTCTGTACTAAACAACTGATGCTATATTTTGTTTTACACTGTTTCTGATTGCTGGGCTAACCGTTACCTGGCCTTTATCTGTTTATCTGATTATTGTTATCTGCGATCTGAAGCTATATCAGTTTCTAGAGCCATATCTGTTTCTGGAGCTACATCTGTATCTGGAGCTATTTCTATATCTGATTACTGATCTGATTATATCTGGATATAACTCAACAACATAGAACATGCCATCTATAATTGGATATAGCTCAATAACATAAGATGTGTCATCTATTACCGGATACAGTCTCAACAAATATAATACATACTATCTGTAATCTTGCTAATTCATTATACTGCTTTTACAACTTCCATTCTAGGTACTACGTAAGAACATGCTGAGCTACTAGCTGATACCACATTACTATCTAAAATCATCTGACTATCCGTTATTCTGATTATCGCATGATACGTAATGATATACTAGCATGCTTGCTGTAAATTATACTAAAATTGTTCCTGTACGCTGGGTGTCTATTAATAGCCTTTATTCTATTTATTTTCTAGACTGTACTTCCTGGCTTGCCAAAAGGATAGCTTTACATACTTGGTTTCTGGGTACCCAACTGACCGATGTCATTTTCGTTGGTATTTCTGCTGTTTCTCCCAACTACATTCATATATATGTCAATTAGAACTAAATACATTAATATAAGGGAGAAATTATCACTTTTGATATATATTTATCCCAAACTTCAACCTTTCGAAAAACGGTCAAAATCTCATTATTTCTCGATAGTCCAGAAGGGATAAATGCTCACTGCAAAGCTAGGAACACATTGGTACTAATTTAAAGCAATTCTATTTAATTTACCTCGGTAGCACGACGTTTCGCCGGCCAAATTTCACGAAACCAACTCCGTAGGATTGCTCTCTGCAGCTTTATACCTCTGTATCTATGTCGGAACGGAGTTTAGACCGCGTTTCGAAGCGTAATTGGAAGGAAAATATATATAATTGTTGTGGGTTTGCCTTAACATGGCTACCCTCTGTTTTTCCTAGCTTATATTGATGAAGATGGTAAAAAAACCGACTTTCCTATTTTTTTTCTAAATCACTTAACCGACATGCCATTACGCTATTTATTCATTTAAAATTTATGGTGTGTAACAATTTGAGGATAGAAATAGCTCAAATCTGACCCAAGTCTTAATAGATATATTGTGTATGCCCTTGGGGTTTGAGAAAACCCGAGGCAAAAGGCACCCTAGTGGTTGAAAAATATTTGGTGCCACCTTGTCTATGGTTGTTTATATTTATGAGTAATAATTTGATTGCCTAGTCAATTCTAATCCAATTGAAGCCCCATTCAAAAGCATACCCCTAGCTCTTTCTCACTTTTGTTAATTCAAATTGGTTATCTTATTGATTGATCAATAGTTGTTTCTACATCTTAATTGTAATCTTTGAACCCCCAAATTTTTATTTGTTTGTTTTCAATACAATGATGCTTCTTAGTTTAACTTGATAGACAACTTTTGTACTATCTAAGTACTATTCCCTGTGGAATTCGACCCAGATACTTGTCGGGTATATTTGTTTTTCCAAAGACCGTTTACACTCTATCTTTACGAGGAGTGCATTTGGACGTTATCAAAAATGGAGTTGTTGCTAGGAATGGTGTTAGATAGGCCCTAGTTGATTGTTGAGTTAAATTAATTTAGCATCTTGTGTTTTATTTTTATAATTGTTGTTGTTTTTGGATACCTTTATGGGATGACTGATATTGGCCAACAATCTCAAGAAGGTTCCGTAGATGGTCATATAGATCACGAGGATGATGATCCCATGATGCCAGACATAGCAAGTGTCATTCTCCTACCACCTATGGTAGGGAATGTGGTGTTCTATGTGACCAGCACAATATTACACTTTCTATGAAAGGACTCTTCAGAGGTCGGCCAAGTGAAGATGCAAATCAACATCTTCGAAATTTTCTTGAGATATGCCAACCTTTCGACATCACAGATATAAGTCAAGAGTCGATCAGATTGAGGCTCTTCCCATTTTCTTTGACCGGGGAAGCAACCATGTGGCTTGAGGAACTCCCTTCGGGATATATCACTTCATGGAAAGAATTGACTGAAGCCAACCTAGATTGGCTCTTCCCTTCATCGAGCATGTTGCAGCTACGAGATGATATTACTAACTTCAAGAAAATCCCAGAGGAACCTTTACATGAGGCATGGCTGTGGTTCAAGAAGAAAGTGGCCCTATGTCCCAACCACTGACTTCTAGATGGAGTGGTCCTTCAATGTTTTTATTATTCCTTGGACTCCATTAACAAGTATGTGGTAATAACTTGGCGGGTGGATCTCTTATGGACCAGCCGTATGTAATAGCTTGAGCTTTGTTGGATCGAACGACTAAAATGAACCGAACTTAGCACACGAGGGAAATTGAAGTACCTCCAAGTGGTGTAGGTTCAATTTTTGTGACCGCCGAGATGAGAAAGAGGGATGAAGAATGAGATGAGACTTTGGCAAAAATGATGACCCATCTCGAGTTATTGGCGAAGCATGTCATGAGGATGGGGTCTAAGAGCATCAATGTCGTGGGGATTCAAGTTCCAATACAGTATGAAGGTGAAGCATCACTACCGAGGTATGAAGAAAAAAGCCAATTCATGGCAAATCAAATGGGGGGTTCTCGCCCGGGGTACCAAGGTGCCAATCAAGGCCCTTGGCGCCTAAGGGAAGAGAATGAAGGTTGGAGAAACTGCGACAATCAGGGTTGGGTTGATCATAATGAAAGATGGGGTAACCGAGATCAAAATCATTATGGGGAACGTTATCACCGAAGCTCAAACCCATATATTTCTCCTCTAAAGGTTGAAAACCCTAATTACAACCTGGTGTAAGCAATGTGGGAAGCTCCAAGATTGAAGAGATGCTGGCTAGAGTATTCAAGAGAGTGGAATCCATTGATAGTGGAGTCAAAGAATTGAAAGGGGAGGTATCGAACCTTGCCTAAAGAGTGAACTCCACTCAGTGTCGATTAAGCACTTGGAAGAGCAAATGAATCCCCAAATGAAAGGGACACTTTCTAGCGACACCATACACAACCCGAAGAAGGATGGCCATTGTATGACAATTGTGACTAGAAATGGAAAAGTGTTGGAAGATATGGGTATGAAGCCCAAAGAGCTTTTTGACCCAAAAATAAGTTGTGATGAAGTAAAGAATGCAGTGCCAAAAGCACCAAAGAGTGTGAATGATGAAGAAGAATTGGATGAGGGAGAAGTTGATGTAATTCCCGTGAATGATGCTATTGAAGAGGAAACGAGCAAAGAGGCTTTACCCAACATAGGCCAAGAGCCTAGGATTCCACCTCCATATCCTCAGAGATTAGCCAAGAAATATGAGGACAATCAGTTCTAAAAATTTATTGAAATATTTAGTAAATTGTCCATCAGTATACCTCTAGTGGATCCTTGATGTGCTATGAGGCTACAACACTTTCGACGCTTAAAACTGGAAAAATAGCATGGACTTAGGTATGTTTATACATTTATTATGTGTTTTTATTTTGTTTTCAGGGAAAATAGGTGTTGGAGCAAAAATGTGCAAAATGTGCAGAAAAGTACAAAAAAGCAACAAAGTATTGATCTTAGTATGAGCCGTACCTAGATTGTACGAGCCGTACTGAAACTCGTGGAAAAGCTCAGAAGACTGAAATAATGCAAAGGCAAAGTATGAATCTCATTACGAGCCATACCAATTTGGTACGATACGTAACAGGAATCATGGAATACTTCAGAGATATTTGCACAAGTGAAGTCTACCGATACGGGTAGCACCTACGGATCGTAGCATCTACCTATGACCCATACCAGGAGTTGTGGAAAGCTTCAAGTGATTTTAGGGACTTGGCAAAACTCATGATACGATAAGTTGTTACGCGTCATAGGATCAAGGTACGAGGCATACCAAGACACTCGTAGAAAACTTCAAAGATGTCAAAGTTCTAAAATCCAAACCACGATCGGATTATATGACTCGTGGGATCATGTTATGAGTTGTACCAGATTCCAACACTTAGCCAATTCTGTAGAAGCCAAGGAATGTACGAGACAAGGCACAACCCGTACAATCCTATTACGGATCATATGACGAGTCGTAGGATATGTAGGCGCCTGATTTGGTTATTTCCCTATTAACTTAGGAAAAGGATTTTATTATCTGTATAAATACATTTTATGTTTCTTTTAGGTAGGAGAGGTCAGAATTAGTTGGTTGTCAATTGTTATCAAGTTTGTAATTAGTTTTTGACAATATTGGAGAGCAATTCTTGAGAAAAAAAACTTAGATTTCTCAATTGTTCTTCATTTTGTTCACCATATTCTCTTGCAATATTCACAGTAGGTTTTCTTTCAATCATCATTGTAAGTATTTCATTATGGGTTTGTCTATGAATACTAATCACAATCTTATAATCATGAAAGGTTAAAACCTTCACAACTAGGATTGTGGAAACCATGATGGATTAATGAACTAGGGTTACATAAAGTTATTCGAAACCAATGCTAAACGCTTGTATTGTATTCTCTTCATCTTTAATATTTCTTAACAAAGTGTAACGTTAAAACTTGCTCGAATTCTTTACTTGCTTGAACCTAGAGAGATAGAGATTATGAAAAGAGAATTATAACAAAGCCTTGATTTTTATGATCATTGTATAACTTGAGCTGCGATCACAGGATAGTTAATTTGGAATAAACTGATAATGGTTAATTTGAAGTGCTCATGAGACCTAACCTCATGATCTAGTATAGTCATCCAATAGGGATAAATTACTCGTTTGGATGAACCCTAGTTATCAGTTTTACAAGTAAGCATTGGGATTGATCACGAGTGTAAACCAAAGTAGTTATGAACCCTAGTTAATTGAATATCTTGATTAACAACAACTTCGTTTTACACATGTTTTACAATTTTTTCTATAAACCCCCCAATTTGGAGATAACACACCAAAAAGCTTAAATACCGACATTAGTCTAGTTCTTACTATATTTTCTGTGGGTTCGATCCTAACCTCTTTGTTATATTCTTTATTGACAACGTCCACTTCATACTTTGTCAGGAATGTGGGTTTGAGCGTAATCAATTCTTTGCTTCAAATGCCTTGTTATACCAAGTTTATGAAAGATTTATTAAAGAAAAAGAGGATTGTTGATGTTGGTGTAGGGGAAGTGACACACCATGCAGTGCCATGATGGAAAGCAACCTCGCTCCAAAAATAGAGGATCCGGGAGCCTTTACTATCCCCCATACCATTGGGTTGTGTGTGTTCAAAAAGGCCCTATGTGATCTTGGGGCAAGCATAAACCTGACGCCTCTCATTATTTTCAAGAAGTTTGGGTTGGGAAGTCCCAAACCCACCTAAATGAGACTGTTGATGGTTGATTGATCCATAAAGAAACCGGTGGGAGTGTTAGAGGTCTTGGTTCTAGTCGACAAGTTCATCCTTCCAGCTAACTTTATCATACTTGATTATGATATGGATGTTGAAGTACCTATCATCTTGGGCAGATCACTGCTTTCCACGGGCAGAGCATTGGTAGATGTGGAACTTAGTGAGCTAAAATTTTGAGTAGGAGGTGAGGAAGTCACCTTCAAGGTTTTTCAAACCACTAAGCCCCTGGATAAGTGCAAGGTGATAGGGGTTTTGAATGATGAAGCAACACAAGACGAAGGTTGTGTTGATGAGGTCAATTCGGAGGATGATTCTCTGTAGTATTGAGAAGTGAGTTGGTATCCGTCATGCCACGACATTAAATAAGCCTCTTCTTAGGAGGCAACCCAAGTGTTTTTACTTGGGTGCTTTGATGTTTTTGTTTTTTCGTTTTGTAGGTTAGTTAGATGAGAAACAAGGAGAAGGAAAAATAGGGGGCCACTAAGCTAGACCGGCGAAATGCTGGTGCTCAAGCGCGAGTCGCCACCCTGTCTCACAAGAGAAGCAAAAGTGGATAAAAAGGAAGAGGGAACCAGCGTCTCATCCGAAAAACGCTGAAAGGAGTTCGCGAAATACCAATCTGGCGCAGGTATGAACCAGTGTACCTGGAGGAAAGTTGAAAATAAAAGGGTAAGCTATGAATCACCGTCAAAATGCAGGTAAACATCCGCGAAACGTCGGTTGATCACAGTTAACAAATAATGGACTGGGCAATCAAGAAGTCACTGGTGCTTGAACCAGCAAAACGCTGGTACCCACCTGCAGTTGTAGGTCTAGCGCCGGTAGAGATAAGTAAGTGTATTTTTGAATCTTGACCGACCCGTTAACTAACCTGACCCATAACACTTTAAAATTTATCCAAACTAATCAAACACCCTTTTTTACCTTTCCAAAACCTCCTCTCTCTACCTTTTCACCTAACCACACCCTTTTCACCTTCCCAATTTACCTCCTTTAAAACCCACCATTAATACCCACCTTTCTACTACCCAATTATACTCCCTCTTTTTAACCTATATAAACCCCCATTCTCATTCTCTTATTCTCACTTCTAATCACTCAAACTCCCTCTTAGTAAAATAAACTTTCAATCTTTGGATCACTAATGTTGGGCAAGCTTAAAGCTTTAATTTCTATACTTCCTCTCAAATTTTCAAATTGGTATATATCCATGAGCTTTTTCATTTTCTTAATTTTGCTGACTGTTGAGAATTTGAATCATATTGCATTGGACATTTTCAATACTCATGTTCGCCATCACCTATTTTTGTGCTTGTTCATTGTTGAATATTTCTCATTATGTGGGTATACTGGGGGTTGAATATTAATTGCATATTATTGCTGTGAATTTTCATGTTGGTTGAAAGTATAAAGTGAAGTGTATGTTAGATATAATAGTTGGGGGTGAAGTCTGAGTAACTCCATGTGCTAAAAAGGCACGATTTGCTCGATGATAGATTGGGTGACGTCGTTCTCAAGGCCAATTCATTAATTTTTCTTTTGTTGTGTTGCTTGAGTGAGTAAAATTGTAATGTACAATGAGTGAGTGAGTCATGAATGTGAAGAAATTCTGTTTAACTGAGTTTGGGGTGAAATTCACTGAACGGCGTTCACCGGCGAACCGTCGGTCAGGCACGACAAAATGCCGATTGAAATGCAGGTCAAAATTCAAGGTTTTAGGCCACTGCCTCGACCCACGTTTCACCTGCGGTTCACTGATCAAGACCAGTGAAACACCGGTGTTACACCTGATGAGTAATTTTTCACCCAGTTTTCTATAAAGCACCGGGCGGTTCGATGCGATTCACGAGTCCCTACCTGTATTTCGATGGTCTCTCACTGATACCACCAGTACTTGATTATGTTCCTCCAAATTGTTGGTCAATCAATCTTTAAAATTTCTTTCCTTAGTTTGGGATAGTTGTTGTTTTTCTTTTCTATTACTAAAAATACAAAAAAATATTTTTTGTTGCGGCTCCAACATGACTTTTCAGAACTATGAATTCACCTAGGTAGTCTAAAAAGGGCAAGGCTCCTTTTACTTTAAAAAGAAAGAGCAAAGGGAAGGCCAAGTCAAAGTCAGCCCCCACCAACACTAGGGAGGTAATCATATTTTGTATGCCCTGCATGAAGGCACACTATGCCATTTGTGAGGGCTGATCCATCACAAAGGAGAAGAGATTTGATCTGGCTGGGATGAGAAATGACTTTTCCAACATCATTGCCCAATTCAACCACCATCAATGGCATGTATTTGTTGAGCCTCTACCGTAGTACTACGCCAACTTGGTGCTTGAGTTTATGCTTTATACTAGGCATGGCAAGAGGCTATGAAACATAAGGGGAAAGTTGATGAATTCCCTTGCCAGCCTTCAGTACGGATTAGGGGTGTGGAGGTTGATATCACCCCAGATTCCATCAATGCATTATTTTTGGCTGATGAGATTGACCCAGGAACTAAGTACACCGAAAGAGTGGCCAAAAAAGAAGCTCAGTCAGATGGATAGCTCCGATATTGCCAGTGGTCAGCCACTATTGGCCTCTATGATTTGGGAGATTTCGAGGCATGACCTCAAATTTAAGGCAAAACTATGACTGGAGTTTGTGTGTGGCTAGATCATGCCATCAAAGAATCACCATAGAGTGAACTTGGAAGTTTCTATACTTATCGCCTGTATCATGACAGGGGTGCCCATCAATTTTGGGGAGATTTTGGCCAACCAAATGAAAAGAAAGGCCAGGCAGCAGAGAACGTCGATGCCATATGCGGTGCTTATCTCCCAGCTTCGCCTCAATGCAGGAGTGACACTCTTTCCTAACGAGTCTCCTAGCTTCGCCACCAGTGTGATCAATATGGAGAGGAAAAGGGATGTCGAGGCACCAATATGAAGAGAAAAAGGCTGCAAGCTATTGAGGCTCCTGAGGCTCTACCTCCCATGACATAGAAGAGAACCCCGTTGCTGCCAAACTTAATATGCCACACCCCAAGACAACTGGTCACACATCGGGGGAAGCACCATTTTGAGGGCCTTCACCCTCCTGTCACGACCCGAACATAGGCCCAGATCGCGATATGGGACAAGGAGCCCTAAGAGACTCCAAGTCGACTCATGGCATGAACATACATCTAACTCAATCAAATAAAGCGGAATACTCAACATAACAACATAGAGGAAGCATAATCATGACATAACATAGGAACCAAAACCCACTTCATACATGACAGCTGAATAATTCACATAGTCTGAAAGCCTCTAACATATCTGATGGGTCGATGGGACAACACCGCCAACTAACCCGACACGTCTAGAAAACTGAATATAAAGGATAACTAATATCAACTGGTCCTCGGGAGATGAGGACTCACCAATGAAATGGATGCTAAGTCCGGGAACGAGCTAATGACGGTGCTGGGTCTGAAGATCGGAGCCTGTATCATGAAATGATACAACATAGATTATGCGGTCAGTACGTGAAATGTACCAAGTATGCAAGGTAAGTAAAATGAATATTTTATATACATAAAAGTTCACAAGAGTAGGACAAGATGCTCATAATATAAATATCATAATGTAACATAAGGCTCAAGTTTTTCAAAATATTTGTAAATCAATCATAATCATAGTAATAGGAGAAAAGCTTCATTAAACGTGACTTGAGCCCAAAATAATATGAACATAACCATGCATAAATCATGAGGAACAATGGGAGGACTCGTCATAACCAACACCATCACGGTATAGCCTTACATGATGCCCTAACTATCTCACTCAAGTGGGCAGAGTCATCCCTAGCTTGTCAGGCAAGGGACGTGCAGTATGTGATATTATAAAAAGAGGGGATCCATTAACATTGTAATGTATCAATATGAACCTAGTGGCACATAGTTATGATACACCGGCATAGTCCTTTGAATGTAGCACTCGGTGCTAGACACTGCTCCAAAAAACATGCACATTAGGCTCGTATTTAAATCATAAACATAATTCATGAGATTCATGGCCAAATAAACATTAACGTCATTGATCCCCATTTACATACATGTTTATCCATGACTCAAGGGCCCATGAATCAGCCAACGTCATAAATCAATCAATCATGAAATCCATATCATAAATCATAAATCATACTTGAACATGTGGGCATTGCCCAATACTTTAACATGCTTGAAAATACTCAATTCACTTGAAAACATGATTATAAACATGGGTAACTTGAAAACATATTTTTCATCATTAATATCTCATCATACATGAATATTCATCATAAATCTCAACTTTCATGAACTTCTCATAAATGGGCATTTAAATTTATAAAGCTTGAAAAATGGTTTTAATGGAAAACAATATAAAACTTGCCCATAATTCATAATTCGAAATAAAAATTCATTTAGATCATACCCATGTAGAGAATTAGGAATTTCATGTATTGGGTTAAAATTTCATAGAATCAACATAGAAATTTTCATGATTTAGAGAGAAATTGGGCATGGGTGTGAACGGATTCACCCATTCATAACCCTTACATACTTGGGGAAGATCTGATTTTACCACTCCTTTGAACCCCAATGAAAGATTGAAGGAAATCTTGAAGAAATCTAACTTGATCATCTCCTAAACCCCTTCAATATACATGCATGGATGTGAATGAGCCTAGGATAGATTTTTCCCTCATAAAACACTGCATTTCATGTCTTAAACGATGTAGTTTAGGACCCTAGGACTTAAGGATGACAAAAATACCCTTAATGAATTTCCTAAAAATTCTGCACTGTTAGTGACCACGGGCGATCCTACGGGTAGTACCAGGATACCACGACTCGTCGTATTCGTCTGTTACATCCACTTCCAAATCTTAACTTCTCAGGTTCTAACACCACGAGTCGACATGATGAGTCGTTGCATCAGAAGACGGTCCCTCAAATGCTCCCATTATTTTCCCCTGACGACCCACACCTGAGCCTTCCCACGAGCCATACCACAACTCGTGCCTCCTTCCAATGCTTCATGGTTTCCATTCCTCACCTAGACTGGAGATTTCCTACTCCTTCCCACGGTTACTTACCACGATGCGTTGGTACTCACAACGAGTCATCCTATGACCCGTTACTTCCTCCTATACTAAGGACCAGTCTCACCATGACCACAAACAACAACTTGTGACATCAAACCACGGGTCGTTCCTTGAACCGTTACTCCAAACTTCGACCTTACTGTACCTCACCTCGAACACCTTCTATGAATCGTTGGTGGAATCAATAATCCGTTACATGACCCGTTATGTGATAATTTTTTTCTAGATTTTTGACAACTTCTATTTTCAAATTTTCGGGTCTAGTCTTAGAAAATTCTGGGGTATTAAACCCTCCTCCACATCGTCTCGCCCAAGTGACATACAAAAGCTGGCCAAAATGACTGCGTCTCATGAGAACCAGCTAGAAAAGCTAGCCCAAAATCTCCCGGGCCTTATTGCCAAAACTGTGAAGCGGAAGTTGAAGAATGTTTATGACAACCCAACCAAACTCTGCTCCTGAGTGGATGTTATGGAGGGCACCGTAACATCTCTTTGGGATGAAGTGCGAGAATAGCGGGACCGTCGCCACTAGCAGACCCGAATTTGAGTGCTATTGACGCAGTAATGGCTACTTCATCCACAGCCTAGGGCCCTATCGACGATCTATTCGACGTTTTGGGCGGGGAGGAAGAGCCACATGTGGCCAGCTTTGATGATGAGAAGGAGGATTATGAGGATGGGGATTAGCCATTTCAGGGAGTTCCCACCACCCTTTCTATTTTTCATGCATACATTGGGGACAATGTATTGTTATAGTTGGGGGGTGGGTCGAGCTCTCTTTTTCTCTCTTGTGGTTGTTGTTGACTTGATATCCCCTTGTCGAGCTTGTTTTTGATATTTGTGTTGTCCTTGTCAGGGAATTTCTAATATTGTGGATGATTGGTAGTTTTTTTGATTGTTTGTTGGTTGTTGCCCTTGTCGGGCATGTGATGAAAAAAAAATTGTTCTTAAATTGTGAGTGCCAATGATGAGTTATTTTAAGTTGCAAAATGTTGTTGACCCATGTTTTGATTATCGTTTGTTTATAGTAGTTAGTGAATATCAAGGGTTTCTTTATACCACGGTTCTTTCCCAAGGAGCTATTTTCTTTTCTTTTTGTTGTCAAACCGGGTGGCGTTTCCCAATGATGGATTGAGAGGCGAATTTCTTAAAGAAAAATTCCAAGTTTAAGTTCTTTTGAGTCAATGATTGTAATGGCTTCCGAGTGGTAACACCAGAAAAATTTCTCGAATGGCATGGTAGAATTTTGAGAAAGAAAGGTGCATTTGAATTTGAGAGTTAACTACTCTTTGGTCATAAATAATACATCCTTTTTTTTGCTTCTTGATTCTTATGTTATTTTATTTTATGACTCTTGATGTGGTGATGAAAATGGTGTGAAACCCTTGGAGGGGATGCTTTGTGGGAAAGGTTTTAGTTTAATTCTCTTGCATGATTGATTGTCTAGAACTTGCCTCAAGTGTGACTCAAGGCACAATCCTAGATGTCGTTGCACTTGGAAGATGATTTTAGGATTTCTTTTGGATAACTACTTTACCATATGACCTCCTTGAGCATGAATCCTTATTAGCCAATGTTTATCCTTTAAGCCTTTTCCTTGAAAATCACATTACAAGCCCAATACCCTTTTCATAATCCCTCTTTGGCACCCATCCTCCCTAGTGCTAGTTGTGAGAAGAAATGCAAAAATGATGCTCGAAGTCCCAAAAGTGTGATAAGAGAAAAGGTAAAGATGAGGAAAAATCCTAAGTTTGGGGTTTGCAAAAAGAAAAATAGAAAAATGATGTGAAATTCAATGTGAGGTAGCACCACATTATGAAAAGAATGAATGAATTGCTTGAGTGAAAAGAATTGATATTGTTAAAAAGGTGCCGCCTCTTGCTCAAATAAGATGAAAAGTGGTTTCTAAGGAGAAATAAAGAGGGCCCTTGTTTCAAAATTGGAAATAATGTTCAAGGAGAGATAAGGTGAGGGTAACCTCAGAAGAAAATGGAGCATGCAATAAGACTCACAAAAAAGCATTAGGGAGGTTCTAGTCACTAGAACTTAAAAGTTATCCTACCTTTACCCCTAGCCTACATCATGACCTCCAAGTCCTAATTAATTTTAAGCGTAGAAACTCTACATTAGTGGCGAATTACATGAAGGGCAAGCCTATAGGTCAAGTTGTGTGCATAAGAATTTCTTTATGAAAGTGAGCGTATTTGTTTCATTCTATACTCCCTTAAGTATGAATTGCTTGATAACTAAATGGGATTCTATCTTATTGTGAGTAGCATAACCTCCTTGGGGGACATGCTTGCACGTTCCAAAATATATGCTTGAGACAACATTGTAGTGAGCTTGAAGAAAAACTTTGAATGTGAATTTTTACTAACGTAAGATGCTCTTTAAGCTTGTTGTGACCAAAAATGCCCCTTGTTTTGAATGAAGGAATCAAATGTGAATCATGCCAATTGATTGTGGTTATCTCTTGAAACATTTTCATAAAGTTTTGAGTATCCTCTTTTCTTTTGTGTTGGCTCGCGATCTTTGGGTTTTCTAGGTCATAGTGTTCCCTTGTGCATAATCTCATATGATATGCTTATTCCTAAAGCAGATGTAAAGAATTGCATTACTTGAGGACAAGCAACGGTTCAAGTTTGGGGAAAAGAATTGCATTACTTGACCAACTCATTAGGCATTTAAACATGAGCTTTTGCTTAGTTTTCAAGTCATTTGAGAGAATTATACGCTCTTTCTCTTTAGTTTTTGCAGATATTTAATTTAAAGAGATAAATCAAGCACTTGGGCAAAAACATTAAATTAAAGAAGAGGATTGAAGCTTGACCGAATAGGACTGGCGCTCCACTGGATTGAGCCGACAAAACGCCAGCTGAAATGTAGGATCTTACTGTACCAGAGTGGAAGGTGCACCAGTGGAACGTGGGTCAACACCTTCGAACCACCGGTGCCAATGCTAGTTAGATCCAGATTCACTGCCCTTGCACCTACGACACAGCGGCGTTCCGTGGATGGGCACTGGTGGAACGCCGGTGACTCACAAGTGACACCAACTGTAGAAAGGGAAAAATCATCTAGCAAGGGGTTTTAGGAGAATTTTTGACCTATTTCTATACATTCCATAGAAAGTACCATAACATTCCATTCCAGATTTGTAGAAAGTTAGAGAGAGAAATTTTGAGTAGCTTTTTCTCTTCTTCTTCAAAGTAAAAAAACCTCCATCGAAGACAATTGTGAGCCTGAATTTAACTCTTGATGATGAATGTCATGATTTTAATTATTGATTTAATTTCATATTTCTCATCAATGAGTAGCTAAATCTCTTTGCTAGAGGTGCGTGTATGAATTGGGGTTAAAATGGATTGGGTGTTGCTAGATTGATCTTAGAGTTACTCATTTAATATAATATGTTGCTTTCTCCCAATTTATAATTAAATTACTCATATTTGCAAATACGAGTGATGTTTACTAATTCTATTTTTTCTTGAAAAAGGAAAACTAAGTATGAGTGAGAAAGCAATGGTGGGTAATTGGGTGTTGATTGTGTGGGGTTAGGCTAGAGATAGCTAAAACCTATAATCATTCACCCTTGAGAGATTTGAGGCTATAAATAGCTCAAATTTAACCCAAGTCTTAATGGATATATTATTTGGGCCCTTGGGATTTAAGAAAACCATAGGTAAAAGGCACCCTAGTGGTTGAAAAATATCGGGTGCCACCTCGTCCATGGCTATTTATATTTATGAGAAATAATTTGATTTCATTCCTAATCAATTCTAATCCAATTGAAGCCCCATTCAAAAGCATACCCCTAGCTCTTGCTCATGTTTGTTAATTTAAGTTGGTTGTCTTGTTGATTGATCAATAGTTATTTTTACATCTTAATTATAATCTTTTGAACCCCCAAATTTTTATTTGTTTGTTTTTAATACAATGATGCTTCTTAGTTTGACTTGGTAGACAACTTTTGTGCCATCTAAGTACCATTTCCTGTGGAATTCGACTCCAACACTAGTCGGGTATATTTTTTTTCCGACGACCATTTACACTCACTCTTTACAAGGACTGAATTTGGACGTTATCAATATCGTACTGTTACATAAAATCATGTGCTTCTTGGGAGGCGACCCAAGTGTACCACAGGTATGATTTTTCCCTTTATTTTTTATTTTGGTTATTGTCACTTTTGTTTTTGTTGGTTAAGCACAAATTCAGGGGAAGTCTAAGTACCCATGGAAGAAAAAGCTAAGGAGCATGACAAAATATGAGTGTGGGGTCATTGACCCTTATTTTCAAAAATATGGATGAAAGCATGCTGCTATCTACGCCCAAAGGCCTCAAGAAGTATCCCTAATCCGTATTTGATTTAAATTAATGCTTTGGGGACATAGTATATTTTTAAGTGTGGGGTGAGAGAATTTCAAAATTTTTGATGTTGATTGGGGTGAATTATGTGGTTGGTTTGAAAATGTTTGATCAAAAATTCTAAGTTGAGCACATTTCACCGATCCTTTGATTTTTCTTTTTCGAATGGGGGCACTTTGAACCAAGAATAATATTTTTGAGTATCTGTATATAGTTATTTACAATCATAGTTAAGGATGGATGGATGATGACCGTCTAGAGAGAAACTTAGTCATAGGATGTTCTCTTGAACCCTATAGTATCTGTATATAGTTGTTTACGTTTTTGTGTATCTGTATATAGTTGTTTACAATCATGATGGATGGATGACGATCGTATTGAGGGAAACTTAGTCATAGGATGTTCTCTTGAACCCTTAACTGATTGATTACTTGATGCTCTTGTTCATTATTGTAGATGATTGTAGGATGCAAGTGAATGTTAATTGTGAAGCATGTTGAGAAAATTATATGACTTTGTTGAGACACTTAGGCTTAAGAATATGACTCTGTATGCTTTGTGCTTGATTTTGAATTCATGTGATTAGTTGTGTTGAGAGTCTGTATAGGCCTTTCTGGAGTTGAACATGTTCAGTGAGTGTGAATCTTTGTGTACTCCATGCTTTCATGTAATGTCTAGAACTTGCCTAGTATGTTTGTGAAGAGAAATGAGGGATATTGAATGTAAGAGATGATTACTTTGAGTAAACATGTTTCATCCTCTGCTTTACCTACACTTGATGCGTAATACTAGTTACCCAATTGAGACTTTAGCCTATTCTTTATTAGCCACATTAAAAGCTTGATCCTTTTCTTTCAATAGACCCGAAGTTGATCTAAAACTCCTAAGCGCTTAAATGAAAGATGCAAAAGAGTTATAAGAATAAGCGTCTTGAAAAGAGGGGAGATAGTTAGTTGTGGAAGTCGAAGAAAAATGTAAAGGGTGCAATATTCAAAATGCATAAGTATTGGTAGGGAGTAGGAAAGAACAAAAGATAAAAAAAAATGTCTAATGCATGAGTACTCCCTACTAATAGTATAAGTATGCTTAAAGAAATGGATAAAAACAAAAGAAAAAGTGATAAATAAAAGAGCAGGCGAAGAAGTAAAAGAAAAGAGGGTACTTAAGGTGAAGTATTAAAAGCTCTTAGGGAAGATAGTCACTATATTAGCTAGAATAGTACCTACCTGACCTTTAGCTTATATTACAACTCATAAAGTCCTACTTGATCTTACTTTTAGATGTTCCTATATTAATGAAGTAATACACTAAAGGAAAGCATATGGTTCATTGCATGTTGCATGTGAATTCTTTGTGAGAGTGAGCATAATGGTTATTCATATGCCCATACGTGTTATTAACTTATATATTTGTGAGTGAAAATGGGTATCTCTCTTGTTATGAGGGCACATGTTTAAGGAAAAATGGGATTCAGATTGGACTTCTTGAATGGTCAACTTGCATGAGTTTGCTGAGGTTGTAGAGTCGGTTCTTGAGGCTAGGAGGTCTTAACTTGGTCGTACTTGATTTTAATTTTGTCATATATAGCATTCTCTATTTGAACATGCCATCTAAGATAGTCATTATAGACTTAACTTGAGTTGTCTTGCTTCTATTGGTGATATGTGGGTCTTCCACATGCATGAGATGTAATGAATTTGTTCGAGGATGAACAAGACTTTAACTGTCGTGCCACGCCAAGCGAGTAAACGTGACATGCTCCATGCCACACCAGGAAAGCTCCGCGCTGAAGGTCGTGCCACGCCCGACCATCCCATGTCATAATAGCATGCCATACCACGACCAGTGCACCTCTATGATACCTCCATGTCACAGAGGTTAAGCTGTGCGATGAGCAACGTGACATGGAGGTGGTCTTCACATGACCAAATTTCATCAAGTATAAATTGTACACTGGGTTATTTTATCATATATCACGTAATAGTTTTTGGAAACTGAAGAGGAGCGGGAGCAAGAAGATAACCGACTCCACATTTAGGGTTCTTTTTCTTCCTTTTCTTTTCTACTCTTGTAATTACATGGAATCAACAACTTTTGCTATTCTCTATAAAAGCATGAGTAGCTAAGACCCTTCTTTTAGGGTTGAGGCCATATTACATGAACATATTTGTGTAATTATAGTTTTGGTTCAAGTTCGTCATTGTTATTTGTCTTGTATTCTTATTTTATCATTTTAATGATTGATCACCATTGAAATGCTTGTGTTAATATTATGCAAACTCAAAAGAGAAAACCCTAGGATATAACTAGAAATGGAAGAAGTGAGTTCAAGTCTTCAAGACTTTATTCATATTTAGGATAGAAATATACCTAATTCGCCTCGCTTTGTTATTAAATGGAAAGATACATATACACTTGAATTCGAGCTATCATATCACCACTCTTAAATGTAGTTGTAAAGTCAAGTTCAGGTTAAATGGTTAGAGGTTCGAAAGTCCATAACCAAGGGCACTAACCCTGTAAACCACTCCACTATATGATTACATGTGAATTAGGTTGTCACATCCCCGCTCAATGATGTAGTTGTGAGGCTAATCGAATATATGTTTAGAGTCTCAAAAGACCATGAACATGACATTTATCTTATGAGGCAGCAAATGAAGACAAATACTTGAACCAATATGAATTTTAGCTATACGTGATTGTTTGGCCTTAATCTTGGATTCTTCTCATTATTATTTTCCATTTGATCTGTGATTACCCTTAGATTTAGTAACAAATATTTAAACGTTTGTTGCTATAACACTTGTGAGAGGTAAATTAATACTTGAACTCAATAATTCACTTGTAATCCAGTCCCCGTGGGTTCGACATTCGGCTTGTAAAGAGTCACTATATTACTTGTACGACCTTGTGCGCTTACGCATGCTCTAGAGGTGTAGTAGTGTTTCCCTGTATCTCAGTTAACATGGCACTCTACTCATGCCCTAATTAAACATGTTATGCCACGTCTATGTTCCAAGTAATCTAAGCACGTGCCCATATTCAGGTACCTAGACTAAGGAGTAATAGCTCCCGACAGTGATCCCAGTCTTACTCCATGATTTCATAAATCCTAGCTTCATGTCCTGCACTCATTATGTAGGTAAACTCATGTCTCATAGTATGCTCAACTCTATGAACTCAGTCCTTAAGATTTTCCTTAATGGATCATAAGATCGTGCTACATCATGTATATGCTCAGTTTAGATTTCTTGAATGATTCGTGTTTATGATCTCCTTTCCTTACTCTAAGCCTTATGTATGTTCATCCATGATACAAATGATGGTTACATCATGTAAGTTTGGGATGACTTCTTATTCATGCCTTAGATACCTTGTAGGTGGAAGTTCATGAAGCATAGGTTATTAGTCAGGCTAGGGAGATAGGAAGGTTCTTGGGTAGTATAAGATTCAAAGGAGCTGCAAGATGATTATAGTGATAGGCTTGAATGATGTGATAGTGTATTAGTTAACCATTGTGTTGTGAGACCAGTGACTCCTGGATTAGACTTGAGGTCAAGTGATTATCACAATAAGGAGAAGTAGTATTCTTGGGGGATAACTTTAGATTTCAAGAGGTCTAGTTGAGTTAGGCTTGAATGTGGGGGAAAGTATGTGGTTGGACTCAGAATTTAATATCAATAGGAGCTCAGGGAGAAGTACAAACTGAGAAGGTTGAGCATCAGATACTGGGAGGTATGCTTCAGGTTATTTGTATTCCTACTTAGAAATGGAAAGAGATAAATATGGGTTTCATCATAGGATTACCTCGTATGCGCAGAAAGTATGATTCAATATGGGTGATTGTGGAACAGGTGACTAGGTCAGCATATTTCCTACAAGATAAGACTGCAGATTCAGTCGAGGATCATGCTAGACTTTACATTCCAGAGTTGGTCAGGTTGCATGGAGTCCCTTGTACACCATCTCAGATAGAGTTACTCAGTTCACCTCGCAATTTTGGAGATCATTTCTGAAAGATCTTGGTATTTAAGTTAAGCTTAGTACAACTTTTCACCATCAGATAGATGGTCAGGCCGAGCAGACCATTTAGACCCTTGAAGACATGTTGAGAGCTTGCGTGATTGATTTCAAAGGTAGTTAGGATGATCACTTGCCTCTCATCAATTTTGCCTACAACAAACAGTTACCACTCCAGTATTCAGATGGCTCCGTTTGAGGCTCTTTATAGGCGAAGGTGTAGGTCTCCTATTAGATGGTTTGAGGTAGGCGAGGCTCGTAGATAGGGTCAGATTCATTTCATGAGGCCATAGAGAAAGTTCATCTTTTCAGAGAAAAGCTAAAAATAGCCCAGAGCCATCAGAAATCATATGCGGATGGGAGGAGAGAGCTTGAGTTTGAGATCGATGATTGGGTGTTTCTGAAGGTGATATGATTGGGTATTTCTAAAGGTATCACCTATGAAGGGAGTTATAAGGTTTGGAAAGAAGGGGAAGCTTAGTCCTTGATATGTTGGTCCTTATAGGATTCTTAGGTGGGTTGGCAATGTGGGTTATGAGTTAGAGTTGCCCGTATAATTAGCTTCGGTGCACCCGATTTTCCAAGTAAAGAAGTGCCTTGGTGATCCAGCCTTAGTTGTATCTATGGAGCATTAGGGTAAAGGATAGCCTTACCTATGTGGAGGATTTGGTTGAGATCCTTGATCGTCAAGTTCATGTTTCCCAGTTCCTTTCATGTCTTAGCATGCGTGTATGTTTCATGAATTCAGTTCAGTCATGTATCTTAGTTTGGAGTTAGTCATTCCATCAGCTTTTAGTATGTAGTATTCAATTTTGGGACTGCACCTCTTTCCCTATCTTTTTATCTTAGTTAGTCTTCATTTGAGGACGAGTGTTCCCAAAGGGAAGATAATGCAACACTCCAAAAGCCCCTAAGATTAGATCCTAGACATGAAGCAGAAGCTAGCAGAATATGTCACCAGGACATTGTACGATCTTCAAGATGGGCCATTGGAAGGACATACGGGTTGTTGGTTGACCCGTCTGCTAGAGGTTAAGAAAACTCTCAAAATCTACCAAGAACCAATGAATGAATTGAATGACCCGTTGTTAGATTGTACTGGTCGTCTATTCTGATTGTCGGAGCAGGTTAAGAGGATGATTTAGATTAGAAACTGAAAACCACAAGTAGACCAACGAACTGTTGGAAGAATCAACGGTCTGTTGGAAGGGTCGTTGGTTCTGCCAATGGAAATTTTAATGCGACAGTCTAGGGGTATTTTAGTAAAATCCTATACTTATAACTTATAAGTTACGTCATTTTAGACTTCCTAAAGGGCTTAAGGGTTTATACTTAGCCTAAGCCCTCATTCTATTCAAACATAGAAAGTTGGAAATTATCTCTCAAGGAAAAACTAGGGTTCTTCATTTTCTTCTTCCCAAGTTCTCTTGGGTCTTCAATCAAGTAAAGGAACTCTTCAAGCCAGGTATGTAGGGTCATGAATGGAGGATTCTGTTATACCCCATAAGTTTATAACGTTTAGTCATCCTATTCATACGTTAGTTAAGAGTTTTAGAGTTTAATATGTACGAGGAAGGGCCCAGAGAAAGGTCGAACGAGCGTGAAGTCGAGATCGCACGGGAGAAGGCCAGACTAGTTGCCCAGAGGGGCAACATAGCACGGAGCAAGATCCTTCGTGATAGCCACCGTGGCATGCCCGACATTCGGCATGTTAGGGTCCGTTCCACGGACCCCCTGTCCACCGCCCAAGTATATATATGTCCTCCCTTCATTATTTTGAATATATATATATAAGACCAGCAGAGGAAAGTGCGAAGGAGGTGAGTTAAAATCCTTTCATTTACAGCCATGAAATGCTGCCCGAATTCAAATTAACTTCGGGTATCAAAGTATAAAGCTGCGAGGAGCATTACTACAGAATTAGTTTCGCGAAATTCGCCCGGCGAATCGTAACCCCATCGAGATAAATTATTGGAATTGCTCCAAACTAGTGTTAATACGATCACAGGCTTAAAGTAAGTATTTCTCCCCTCTAGATTCTTGAGAAGTTACGAGTTTTCGACCGTGTTTCATCAAGTTGAAATATAGTTAATATTTATATATAAAGTTATCATTTTTTTTCGAATTTAGTAATGAAGTTAGCCTTATTCTTCCAATAATGCGATTTCAGTTGAGAAGAGCAGTTGAATACCAGTTGAGACTCGCTAATTAATCTGTAAATGATGAATGAGGTATGTTAAGGCAGTTTCCCTCAGCAAGTTAGTTTTCTTAGCATTATAACTCAATTTGAAAGTTAGTAAGATTGCCAGAAGCATGTCTGGTACGATTAGCTATTGTTATTAGCTGAGATTAGTATTCCACATTAGTTGGGATGGATTATGCTAGCACAACATCCATTACCGACCCAGGGTTATTACTTGTGTCGACGCCCGCCAGGGGCGAGATGACATCGCTCTACGGAGCGGTATGCCGTCTGCCAGGGACGAAGATGGGGTTCCACATCTTCATATGTCATGGTTGGCCTTATATACACCCGTCGAGCCTGGTGCCCGGGTGCAGATATCAGGTGTCCACCGGACTCAGACACAATTACAATCAGGGGCCGAGCAGGCTCAGTTTCAAACCCAGGGGATTGGTAGGACGGCTATAGCCTTTAGTTGACCCAGTGTGACCTTAGATAGGGGTATATAGACTGAAGTGTACTCACCAGGGCTTATTGGGGCCCCAGGTGGGTTATTCTGTGCTGGTTGTACCTTCCGACTTATGGGGGCCAAGTAAGGATTATGTTTGCTTTAGTTATTGATAGTTAGTTAGTGAGACGTTCCATTAGTCAGGTATAATCTCTATTCCTTCATTTCAGTTACTTTCAGTTCTACTTCCTTATTTTAGTCATTTATAGTTGTGGCCTTACATATTCAGTACATGTTGTACTGACGCCCTTTCTGGGGTGCTGCATTACTTGCCTGTAGGTACGGATAGACGAGGAGAAGGTCCCTCGTAGCTTCCAGCCAGTACCTTCAGAGCAATAGCTCCTTTCTTTCAGAGCTTATAGATAGGAGGTTTATTCCTTTTTGATTGTACAGTTTTCAGGTAGGCTGGGGCCTTGTCCCGACCATCATATTACTCCTATAGGCTTGCAGATTGTATCTATTTCCCTGTGGTTAGCTGTTATTGGCCGTGTGGGGCCTATATGTGCTTTGGTTTATGTGCTGGCCATGTGGGGCCTTGTTTAGATGATAGATTAGCGGCCTTGCCGGCCATAGTTTAGCGTAGCCTGAATTTACTTTACAGTCATAACTATGCACCATGATGGTCTTATCGGCCCGCATAGAGTTCCTTATTATTTTTTTTCTAGCTAGCTGGTTTCCTTTTACAGGGGCTATAAGGCCTTGTTGGCCGGGGGCTGTGTTTACAGCCCAGATATAGCCCGTTGTTTTCTTGATTTGAGGAGTAGGCCTGCACCAGGAGTGTCCAGGCCTAGTTGAGTTAGTTCAGATCCTAGTCAGAGCACCAGGTACCAGTCATTCCTCCCAAGGTGGGGCGTGACAAACTTGGTATCAGAGCCG
Source organism: Datura wrightii (assembly GCA_035772735.1). Classification (NCBI taxonomy): domain Eukaryota; kingdom Viridiplantae; phylum Streptophyta; class Magnoliopsida; order Solanales; family Solanaceae; genus Datura; species Datura wrightii. The sequence goes on along the minus strand of JASDFA010000010.1, from coordinate 56,383,899 downwards.
GTCGTATCCCAGGGAGTCTGCAAGCCATGCTAAGTAGAGTCTTGTCTATAGATGTGTTGTGAACCACATTCTATAGGCAGGAGGCTGTGAGGTATGATAGGATGGTTACTCTTTCTTCTTATCTAGTCGTGCTATAGAGCTGTACAATAGAGGGTTGAGTCCCTAAGCTTACCATATTCTTTTATCTATAGAGAAATGACAGACCCGCGACACCCCACGACTGGTAGGAGATTGGATGTCACAGTAGGGGAAGGCACCAGTAGGGTGTCTTAGTCAGAGTCAGCCCGGTCTGAGGGCGACAGGGAGACTTCATCTTGGTCTCCTCCAGCAGTTTCTATACTAGTGCCATTGGACCAGGAGGTTAGGAGTGTTGTTGTTATGTTATCTCAGATGATGGATGCACAACGACAACCAGTTGCACCCACAGTCGCAGAATCTTCATGAGGGCCTGGTAGTTTGAGGGTCCGGGTGTTTCTTGCATTGAGTCCCCCGCAGTTTATAGGGACGGATAAGGTGGAGGACCCTCAGGATTTCTTGGGTCAGATACAGCGAATCTTCAAGGTAATGCATTCTACACCTGAAGAGTCAGTTGAGTTGGCGGTATTCCGGCTACGGGACATCGCAGTGCTGTGGTATGAGAGTTGGGAGAGGTCCCAAGGGAGAGATGTTTCCCCTCCGACTTGGCCTAGCTTCTCAGAGGCTTTTCTGGATCACTACCTACCACGGGAGATTCGTCAGGCCCGGGTTGATCGGTTTCTACATCTAGATCAGGGGCTGATGAGTGTCAGAGAGTATGCCATGAGGTTCGACTCCTTGGCCCGATATGCAGCAGCTTTTGTAGATACTATGTCGGCTAGGGTGCATCAGTTTATCATGGGAATGAATCCAGAATATGTGGAGACCTGTATCACGGCCGCTCTACGAGAGGACATGGATATTGCCCGTGTTTAGGCCTTTGCTCAAAATATTGAGGGGATCAAATAGAGACAGCGGGAAGTAAGGAGGGCAGATCAGGAGCAACCTCACAGGGCCAGACCCAATTACATGCAGAAAAAGTTCCAATTTGGGCCCAGGCCACGATTTTCAGGCAGACCACCCATACCCCCACCTCCACAGTTGTAGCAGGGGAGTAGATCAGGTTGTCGGGGGCAGTTAAGGGCCCGGCGGGAGCTCACGATCAGCAGGTCCACAGCAGCAGAGAGGAGCGGAGCAGAGTAGATTTACTGTATCGCTTTGTCCTATTTGCAGCCGACGTCACTCCGGGGCATGCAGGTATGGTTCCGCAGCAAGTTATACCTATGGACAGGAGGGTCATCAGATGAGGGATTGTTCAGCCAGGGGTTAGAATGCCCGAGACCGACAGGATAGATCTTCAGTAGGATCACGTGCCCTAGCATCTCCAGCAGGGCGTAGGCCCTCAGTTTTAGCCGGCAGAGTCTGAGGCAGATTAGGGGCATCTAGCTCAAGTATTGGTACGGATCGCACTTACGCCTTACCGGGACGACAGGAGTCAGAGTCATCGCCGGATGTGGTGACAGGTATGCTGGACATTTGCTCTCATTCTGTTTATGTATTAATAGATCAAGGATCCACCTTGTCTTATGTTACCCCATCTCGAAAGTTCAGTATTATGCCAGAATCGCTTCAGCGACCGTTTTTAGTATCTACACCCGTCGGTGACTCTATCATAGCCTAGAGGGTCTACCGAGGATGCATAGTACAGGTCGCTGGTCGTCAAACTTTAGAAGATTTGATAAAACTAGAAATGATTGATTTTGATGCAATTATGGGTATGGATTGGCTAGCGTCATGCTACGCCAATGTTGAATGTCGGACCAAGATTGTCTGATTCGACTTTCCAGGGGAGGTTGTACGGGAGTGGAAAGATAGTGCAGCCATGCCAAAAGGTAGGTTTATTTCCTATCTTCAGGTGAGAAAATTGATAGAAAAAAGATTTATTTATCATATTGTCAGAGTTCAGGATGTTCAAGCAGAATCTATGACTCTTCAGTCCATTCCAGTAGTCAATGAATTTCCAGACACATTCCCAAATGAGCTACCTGGCATTCCCCTAGAACGGAAAATCGACTTTGAAATTTATTTATTACCAGGTACTCAGCCCATATCTATTCCTCCGTACCGAATGGCTCCTGCCGAGCTCGGAGAATTGAAAGAATAGTTGAAGGATTTTCTAGATAAGGGCTTCATCAGGGCAAGTACTTCACCGTGGGGAGCCCCAGTCTGATTTGTGAGAAAGAAGGATGGCTCCCTCCGATGTGTATAGATTATTGGCAGCTGAATAAAGTTACTATCAAGAATAAGTACCCGCTTCCCAAAATAGATGATTTGTTTGACCAGTTACAGGGGGCAAAATATTTCTCAAAAATTGACTTAAGGTCAGGGTACCATCAGGTTTGGGTTCGTGAAAGGGATATTCCAAAAACCGCTTTCAAGACCAGGTATGGCCATTTTGTATTTCTAGTCATGTCTTTTGGACTGACAAATGCTCCAGCAGTGTTCACGGACTTGATAAATAGTATCTTTAGGCCGTATCTGGACCTATTTGTGATAGTACTTATTGATGATATTTTGGTATATTCCCACTCAGAGGCAGATCACCGGGATCATCTATGAATAGTGCTCCAAACTCTCAGAAATCGGTAGTTGTATGTGAAGTTTTATAAATGAGAATTTTGGTTGAATTCAATAGCTTTTCTGGGTCACATTGTGTCGAATGCTGGTATACAGGTAGACTCGCAGAAAATTGAAGCAATAAAGACATGGACAAGACCTATCCGACCGAGGTATGTAGTTTCCTGGGGTTAGTCGGGTATTACAGAAGGTTCATGGAAGGATTTTCCACCCTGGCAACGCCTTTGACCAAGTTAACTTAGAAAGCAACTAAATTTCACTAGACTGAAGCATGTGAGCAAAGTTTTCAGGAATTGAAAAACAGACTGACCTCAGCACCAGTATTAGCCTTGCCAAAAGGATCAGAGGGTTATGCAGTATACTGTGATGCTTCAGGCGATGGGTTAGGATGTGTTCTGATGCAGCATGGTAAAGTAATTGCTTACGCTTCCAGGCAGCTGAAGAAGCACGAGAAGAACTACCCTACCCATGACCTGGAATTAGCCGCAGTAATTCATGCCTTGAAAATATGGAGGCATTATCTGTACGACATTCATGTAGATATTTTCACTGATCACAAGAGTCTCTAGTACATTTTCACATAGAAAGAGTTGAATCTACGGCAGCGTTGCTGGTTAGAGCTGTTGAAAGACTATGATGTAAATATCTTATACCACTCCGGGAAAGCCAATATTGTAGCAGATTCCCTCAGTTACAATTCCATGGGAAGCCTGGCATATTTAAAGCCCGGACAGCGGGAACTGGCCTGAGAATTGCATTAGTTAGCTAGTTTAGCCGTCCGTATAGTAGATTCAGGAGATAGTTGGGCAGTAATTCAGAACACGGCAGTGTTGTTGTTAGTTGTGGAAGTAAAAGAACAATAGTACGAGGACCCTAACCTGGTTCAGCTTAGAGATAAGGTTCAGCGAAGGGAAGTTATTGATTTCCAAGTAACTGGAGACAGAGTTTTAAGAAATAAGGATCGCCTCTATGTTCCAGACGCGACAGGACTTCGCTAGCAAATTATGGCGAAGTGCATTATTCCCGTTACTCTCTTCATCCAGGTTCAACAAAGATGTATCATGATATAAAAGAGATTTACTGGTGGCCGGGAATGAAAAAGAAGATAGCAAAATTTGCAGCTCAATGTCCTAATTGCCAGCAGGTAAAAGCTGAGCATCAGAAACCAGGTGGACTGACCCAGGAGACAGCAGTGCCGATGTAGAAATGGGAGGCAATTAATATGGATTTTATGACAGGGTTACCTCGTACCAGGCGTAAATTTGATTCTATCTGGGTAATTTTGAAAGGTTGACGAAATCATCTCACTTTCTGCCAATTATGGCTACCTTTTCAGCCGAGGACTATGCTGAATTGTATATTAGAGAGATAGTAAGATTGCATGGTGTTCCAGTATCAATTATTTCTGACAAAGGGGCACAGTTCACAGCTAAATTTTGGCAATCCTTCCAAAAAGGTCTAGGGACGTAGGTTAATCTGAGTACAGCCTTCCATCCTCAAATAGACGGGCAAACAGAACGTACAATTCAAATTCTCGAGGATATGTTATGGGTGTGCGCGCTAGACTTCGGAGGCAATTGGGATTAGCACTGGCCACTTATTTAGTTCGCGTATAACAACAGTTACCATTCAGCAATTCAGATGGTTCCTTATGAAGCTTTATATGGAAGGAAGTGCAGATCCCCAGTTGGTTGGTTTGAGGTAGGAGAATCGGGATTGATTGGGCCAGATATTATTCACCAGTCCGAAGAGAAGGTGAAACTTATCAGAGAACGTCTGCTGACAGCTCGGAGCCGCCAGAAATCTTACGCTAATATGTGGCATAGAAACCTGGAGTTTAGTGTAGGTGACTGGGTATTTTTGAAAGTCTCGCCGATGAAAGGCGTGATGAGGTTTGGTAAAAAGGGGAAGCTCAGCCCGAGGTTTATTGGTCGTATCGAATACTCCGGAGAATAGGCCAGGTGGCATACGAGCTAGATTTGCCTTCAGAGTTGGAATTCGTTCATCCAGTCTTACATGTGTCGATGCTACGAAAGTGCATAGGGGATCTGTCTCGAGTTGTGTCAGTTGAGGACGTCCAGGTTACCGAGGAATTAGCCTACGAAGAGATTTCAGTAGCTATATTAAATCGGCAGGTTCGTAGGTTAAGGACGAAAGATTTTGCCTCTGTTAAAGTATTGTGGAGGAACAAGAACAAAGAGGATATGACTTGGGAAGCTAAGGACGACATGAAATCCAGATACCCTCATTTGTTCTAGGCTTAGCTCAGGCCGTGCAGTTAAGGTATCTTCACTAATTCAGTTGTTGTTTTATGATTTTTGTGTTATATAAAGCTTAATTGACTCAAGTATTATTATGAAATAGTTGGTATAGTGTTATATGAAGTGCCTGTACTAGACTTTTCTGCGTTTCAGAATTTTTGGATAGTCTATATTACAGGGGAGAATTTGCCAAAATTTTTCCAGAATAAGTAGTTGCAAGAGTTAAGGTTTTTTTAAGCGGAAGTTAACATTTGAGGACGAATGTTCTTAAGGGGGGAGGGGAGGATGTTATACCTCGTAAGTTTCTAACATTTAGTCGGCCTATTCGTACGTTAGTTAAGGGTTTTAGAGTTCAATATGTACGAGGAAGGGCCTGGGGAAAGGTCGAACGAGCGCAAAGTCAGGATCGAGCGGGAGAAGGCCGGACCAGTTGCCCAGAGGGGCAACGTGGCTCGGAGCAAACTCTTCCGCGACAGCCACCGTGGCACGCTCGACATTCGACGCATTGGGGTCCGTGCCACGGATCCCTTGTCCACTGCCCAAGTATATATAGGTCCTCCCTTCATTATTTTGAATATATATATATATATACTCGACCAGCAGAGGAAAGTGCGAAGGAGATGAGTTAAAATCCATCCGTTTACGCTGTAAACGCTGCCCGAATTCAAATTAACTTTGGGTATCAAAGTATAAAGCTGCGAGGAGCATTACTATGGAGTTAGTTTCGCGAAATTCGCCCGGCGAATCGTAACCCCACCAAGCTACATTATTGTAATTGCTCCAAACTAGTGTTAATATGATCACAAGCTTAAAGTAACCATTTCTCCCTTCTAGATTCTCGAGAAATTATGAATTTTCGACCGTGTTTCATCAAGTTGAATTATAGTTAATATTTATATATAAAGTTATCGTTTTCTTCGAATTTAGTAATGAAGCTAGCCTTATTCTTACAATAATGAGATTGCAATTGAGAAGAGCAGTTGAATACGAGTTGAGACTCGTCAATTAATCAGTAAACAGTCAACGAGGTATGTTAAGGCAGTTTCCCTCGGCAAGTTAGTTTTCTTAGCATTATAACTCAGTTTGAAAGTTAGTAAGATTGCCAAAAGCATGTCTAGTACGATTAGCTATTGTTATTAGCTGAGATCAGTATTCCACATTAGTTGGGATGTATTATGCCAATATAGCATCCATGACCGACCCTAGGGTTATTAGCTGTGTCGACGCCCACCAGGGGCAAGATGACATCGCTCTACAGAGCAGTATGCCGTCCTCCAGGGATGAAGATGGGGTTCCAGATCCTCATATGCCATGGTTGGCCTTATATACACCCACGTCGAGCCTGGCGCCTGTGGTGCAGATATAAGGAGTCCACCGGACTCAGACATAGTTACAATCAGGGGCTGAGCGGGCTCAGTTGCAAACCCAGGGGATTGGTAGGACGGCTATAGCCTTTAGTTAACCCAGTGTGACCTTAGATAGGGGTATATAGACTGAAGTGTACTCACCAGGGCTTATGGGGGCCCCAGGTGGGTTATTCTGTGTTGGTTGTACCTTCCGGCTTATGGGGGCTAGGTAAGGTTTATGTTTGCTTTAGTTATTGATAGTTAGTTAGTGAGATGTTCCATTAGTCAAGTATGATCTCTATTCCTTCATTTCAGTTACTTTCAGTTCTACTTCCTTATTTCAGTCATTTATAGTTGTCGCCTTACATATTCAGTATATGTTGTACTGACGCCCTTTCTGGGGCACTGCATTACTTGCCTACAGGAACGGATAGATGTTCGGTGTTTGTTATATGGGTGTATAACTACACGCAAGTGCACGTGGTCGAACAAGTAGTAAAGTGGCTTAAGTAAGCCAAATATCGATCCCACAGGGATTGGGATGAGGTAACAAATTACTTAAGTGTTACTATATTGATTCTAAAAATGAAGACAACAGTGCAACGAAGAGTTTGATATATTTTGATTTCTAACCTAAGTCTGCAAAGATTATATAATTTGAGTCTGAACTATGAATGTGAGCATGCTGAGGTTAAACGAACATCTAAGGAAATAAATTATCGATATAATTTGGTTAACTTTTCCTCCGGCTGCTACTCAAGAACTATTTCCAATGGATTAAAACTCTCGTATTTAACCCAACTTAAGAATCATGAACCGTCCACCTACATTTCTGTGATTAAGCGAAATTCATGTTCTAGCCATACAAAACCGGTTCCTTAATTGACTAATACGACCTTCAGGTATATTTCTATCCTGAAGGTAAATCAATTCTCAATTTTCCCAAACCAAGAAAAGATCATATCCTATTGATTCACAACTTTCCAATTTCTTGCTCTCTCGAGTGAAACCGGACTTTTTAGATGTACATTAATATAGGCCACACATTAATGCAGTAAGAACAAGAATCAATAGAACAACCATGGAAGAAAAGATGAAAAACCAACTTAATCAACAATCACATTTCATTACAATTGTTCTTAACCTCAGTAAGAAGAGGATTTAGCCACTCATTTGTGGATTAAACATCGTTAAATGAGTGTTAAACATACAAGCAATTGAATTGAAGAAGAAGGAGATAGAGAAAAACCCTGATAATTTCGTCCCCTCAACTGCCTGTAACCCACGTTCTTTCTCCACCAAGTCAGAATATATAAAAAATGAACCTAAGTGTTCTATTTATACTAGTGGAAATTTTTTCCGGAATAACAAGCAACGTGTCACAGAGTGCATCGCGGAGCACTGCCTCCGTGACACGGAGGCAACGTGAAAGCTCTTTGGAAATCACCTGAAATTTGGTCTCGGCAGCACCCTGCCGCGTTGGCAGCGTGTCACGCTGCTTGGGCAGCGCGTTGACACCTCCATGTCCCGCAGCCAGCCTGCCGTGGCACATTGCCAACGTGCAGGTGGGCTGTTGTGATCAGCCTGCCTGCCGTGGCACGTTGCCGACGCGCAGGTGGGCTGTTTTGTGCCTCCTCTTTGCCGACGTTCGCGGGTTAATTCTGTTTCCAAGCCTCTACTTCACCAACTCATGGATTAGTTACCCAAAAGTCATCAAAACCTACAAAACAAAGGCTAATCATGTTGGTTAGCACATATCTTCACATTCATATAAAATTACATGAAAATGTATACAATAACTTAGATAAACAAGACAAATTTAAGTCATAAAGCGTATCTCGGGCATGCTATTTTTGCTCGTGATCACAACCCTACACTTAAAGCCTTGTTCGTCCTCGAACAACCTTTTACATATCATGCATATGCATACTCCCACATAACTAATTTAGCAAGATAATTCAAGTTACGGCTATAATGATTACGTAAGATAACAAGCTACAAATAGAGCATGCACGATTTGATCATTGAAATGAAGTACAACTATGTTAAGACTTCTTAACCTCAAGAATTGACTCTCAATCTTAGCAAACTCATGCAAATCAACTGATTAAGAAATCTCACATGAATTATATCCTTCATTCAACATGTGCCCTCACTGAAAGAGAGTTTCCCAATTTCACACACAAAAACAATTTTTAACTCACAACATGTGTGGGTACATGAATAGAATTTCACTCACTCTCACAAAGAATTCACATGCATCATGTAATAACCCATAAGCTTGCCCTTAGTGTTTTATTCCACTAATTTAAGGATGTATGAATGTAAGATCAAGTAGGACTTTTTAGGTTGTAATGTAACTCAGGTGCGGGTAGGTACTATTATGGCCAGTAATAGTGACTATCTTTCCTAAGAGCTTTTAATACATCACGCCCTCATTACGAACTTCCCTTCCCTTACTTCACCTTTTTCTCCTTTCAGCTTTCTTTTTACTCTTATGTTCCCCCTTTATTTAGACACTTTTAGCTTATTAGTAAGGAGTTCTATAAATAATTTTTCATTAATTTATTTCCTTGCTCCTTATAATAATCAGCCATTTTCACATCAGTGCACCCTTGACCTTTCTCAACTTTCACAACTTCCATTTTTCCTTCTTTTTCTTCTTCTCACTCCTTCACTCTTTCATATTTTTCCCTTAAGCGCTTAGGAGTTTTGGATCAAGTTCAAGGATGACGAAAGAAAAAGGATTAAGCTTATGTTGCAGCTGTCAAAGAATAGGCTCAAGGCTCAATGGGGCTAACTAGATTAATTTTTCAAGGTAGGTAACACGAGGGATAAAAATTGGTTCATTCAAAGAATTGCCTAAATCATCTCCTACAATTCATATCCTTTATTTCGTTTTATAAAAACACCAGGCAAGTTCTAGACATTCCACAATAGCACAGAATACTCAAAAACCTTACACTGATGGCACATGCTCAAATCAAGACACTTTCAGTAGACTCTTACTCAGTTAATCACAAGAATTCAGAATTAAGCTTCAATCATATTGAGTCAAATTCAAGAGCCTAAGTGTCTCACACAAAGTTATACACCTGCATGCTTCACACTGAACATACTTGCCTCTTACAATCACGTATAGCACATAACAAGAACATCAAGCACCAATTAGTTATGGTTTCAAAAACCAAAACTTAATGACTAATTTTTCTCAAGACGGTCGTTATTCATCCATCGTTGGAAACAGTCCCTAACTATGACTAAAAACATTATATACAGACAAAGGAAAGAAAAAGAAAAATTTTATTCTTCGGTTCAAATACCCCCCGTCGGAAATGAATCGAAAAGAAAAACCAACGGGTGACGAAGTCATGCTTGACTCGTAAAACAATTTTCAAAATTCTTATCATAAGCATTACATTCACCAAAAATCGTTAAGCACAAAAAAATTGAAATTTTCTTGAAATTTCCCTCACCCCACACTTGAATCCTGCTATGTCCTCATAACATCCAATTAAAATTTAAAAAGGGTGAGAGATACTCCCTGATGCCTTTAGGCCTAGCTAATAGCATGCTTTTCTTCAGTTTTGCACAAGTGTGTGTCGACCCCACACTTTTTATCGTCCATGCTTTTTAGCTTCCTCCTCCACGGGCACTCAGACTTCCCCTCCATCTGTGCTTAACTTTCCACCAAAAACAGCACAAGATGAAAAATAAATAAAATCAACACAAATGCAAGAAATTAAAATGGTACCCTTGGGTTGCCTCCCAAGCAGCGCCTAATTTTACGTCGCGGCACGACGTATCAAGTTTCACCGCTTTTTCCTCCACCTTGAGGATATGAATCTCACCCCTAATTTCTTCTCTAATTTCCTCTTATGCTCCAGGGGTGGTGGTGAAAAATTGTAAGGACCAAGCAGTAGATGTTGCCTTTTGCATTTATTGGTCCTTAAGTAAGCGAAGTCATTTTGTCTCTCCGAGTTAGCAAATTTCAAAATATGCGGGGCTTGGTCCTCCTCTAGACATTTCTCTACAAACTTGGAAGACTCTATTTCTATGTTGTCAACCAAACTTAATGTCAAAAAATGCGTCGAGTGTGGTCCAATACACCTCAATTCTGAAACTGCATTGTGCTTGACCTCCTCACTTGTATACACCTTCTCAGCATCGACATCTATCTCTCCATTAATGTCAACTAGGGGATACTCTATCTCTTCTTCCACGAATAGATTTTCCATAAGTGTGAGCCTATCACGGGGACACTCAAGAGATTCTAATTGTTGGGCTTCATCCAAAAATTCACCCTTGTCTACCTTTTGTAGTTTCTCTTGAATATCGGCTAAAATTGTTACCTGCAATTTATCACAAGCTTCAGCCTTAGCAATCATCTCCGTGAATTTGATGCTCATCCTTTCTAGAGTCTCTACATTCTCTTCTTGCTGAATTCTCAATATTGCCATCGCCTCCTTCATTGCTTTTGATTACTCCAGGAGTTGTTTCAGCATGTCTTCTATTTGAGCTTGGCGTCCCAAGTTTGCATTTTCAGCATGCCTATATTCAGCAAAAACAACAGAAGGATCATAGTAAGGGATTGGGGGAGGGGAATATGCATTTGGACAGCCATCCCAATGGCCATCTTGACCGCCACATATATTGCACGTGTTACAGGGTTGCCACGAGTGGTGTCCTCCGCAATTCAGACAAGATTCGCCAAAACATGAGTATCCACCATTTAAACCATTTGTATTCCATGATGTCATGTCAATAAGGGTATCCGAAAAAGAAAAAAATAAAATAAAATAAAATAAAATAAAAAAAGAATTAAGACAAACACTAAGACCAAGTTGTCAACACTTAGAAAAATATATAGTACATTTACACTTAAGAAAATTTCACCAATTGCCAGTCCCCGGCAACGGCGCCAAAAACTTGTCCGGTGTTTGTTATATGGGTGTATAACTACACGCAAGTGCACATGGTCGAACAAGTAGTAAAGTGGGTTAATTAAGCCAAATATCGATCCCACAGGGACTGGGATGAGGTAACAAATTACTAAAGTGTTACTATATTGATTCTAAAAATGAAGACAACAGTGCAACGAAGAGTTTGATATATTTTGATTTCTAATTTTATCCTAAGTCTGCAAAGATTATATAATTTGAGTCTGAACTATGAATGTGAGCATGCTGAGGTTAAACGAACATGTAAGGAAATAAATTATCGATATAATTTGGTTAACTTTTCCTCCGGTTGCTAGTCAAGAACTATTGCCAATGGATTAAAACTCTCGTATTTAACACAACTTAAGAATCATGAACCGTCCACCTACATTTCTGTGATTAAGCGAAATTCATGTTCTAGCCATACAAAACCGGTTCCTTAATTGACTAATACGACCTTCAGGTATATTTCTATCCTAAAGGTAAATCAATTCTCAATTTTCCCAAACCAAGAAAAGATCATATCCTATTGATTCACAACTTTCCAATTTCTTGCTCTCTCGAGTGAAACCGGACTTTTTAGATGTACATTAATATAGGCCACACATTAATGCAGTAAGAAAAAGAATCAATAGAACAACCATGGAAGAAAAGATGAAAAACCAACTTAATCAACAATCACATTTCATTACAATTGTTCTTAACCTCAGCAAGAAGAGGATTTAGCCACTCATTTGTCGATTAAACATCGTTAAATGAGTGTTAAACATACAAGCAATTGAATTGAAGAAGAAGGAGATAGAGAAAAACCCTAATAATTTCGTCCCCTCAACTGCCTGTAACCCACGTTCTTGCTCCACCAAGTCAGAATATATAAAAAATGAACCCAAGTGTTCTATTTATACTAGTGGAAATTTTTCCCGGAATAACAAGCAACGTGTCACGGAGTGCATCGCGGAGCACTGCCTCCGTGACACGGAGCCAACGCGAAAGATCTCTGGAAATCACCCGAAATTTGGTCCCGGCAGCACCCTGCCGCGTTGGCAGCGTGTCACGCTGCTTGGGCAGCGCGTTGACACCTCCATGTCGCGCAGCCAGCCTGCCGTGGCACGTTGCCAACATACAGGTGGGCTGTTGTGATCAGCCTGCCTGCCGTGGCACGTTGCCGACGCGCAGGTGGGCTATTTTGTGCCTCCTCTTTGCCGACGTTCGCAGGTTAATTCCGTTTCCAAGCCTCTACTTCACCAACTCATGGATTAGTTACCCAAAAGTCATCAAAACCTACAAAACAAAGCCTAATCATGTTGGTTAGCACATATCTTCACATTCATATAAAATTACATGAAAATGTATACAATAACTTAGATAAACAAGACTAATTTAATTCATAAAGCGTATCTCGAGCATGCTATTTTTGCCCGTGATCAATAGACAAGGAGAAGGTCTGTCGTAGCTTCCAGCCAGTATCATTAGAGAAGTAGCTCTTTTCTTCCGGATCTTATAGATAGGAGGTTTATTCCTTTTTGATTGTACAGTTTTCGGGTAGGTTGAGGCCCTATCACGACCATCATATTACTCCTAGAGGCTTGCAGATTCTATCTGTTTCCTTGCGGTTAGCTTTTATTGGACATGTGGGGCCTACATGTGCTTTGGTTTATGTGTTGGCCATGTGGGGCCTTGTTTAGCTGATAGATTAGCGGCCTTGTCGGCCATAGTTTAGCGTAGCCTGAATTTACTTTACATTCATAACTAGACACCATGGTGGTCTTGTCGGCCCATACAGAATTTCTTATTATTTTTGTTTCTAGCTAGCTGGTTTCCTTTTACAGGGGCTATAAGGCCTTGTTGGCCGGGGGCTATGTTTACAGCTGAGATATAGCCCATTGTTTTCTTGATTTGAGGAGTAGGTGCTCGGTGCTTTGGTAGGGGTTAAAAACCGACACGCAAGTGCACGTGGTCGAACAAGTAATAAAGTGGCTAAGTAAGCCAAGTATCGATCCAAGGAGACTCTGGATAAGTAAAATTGCTTAAGTATACTATATTCTAGTTTACTTCTAATTATGCTGACAACAACGCAACCAAAAGTTAAATAAGTTTTGTTTATAAACTATATACTAAAACTATTAACAAATATCTACGTTGAATTGAAACTATGGATATGAGCATGCCAAGGTTAAGAACAAGTAATGAATTCGATAGCAATCATAATTCGGTTATTCGTCTCTTCATGTTGCTAGCCAAGAACATTAGCCTAGAGATTAAAACTCTCGTATTTAATCTCACTTTAGAATCATAAACCATTCGTCTACATTTCTGTGATCAAATGCAATTTATGACCTAGCAATACAATTCCGGTTCCTCAATTGACTAATACGGCTTTCAAGTATATTTCTATCAGGAAAGCACATCAAAACCCAATTTTCCCAAATCAAGTTAAGAACAATACCCTATTAATTCACAACTTTCCAATTTCTTGCTCTCTGGAGTGAAATTGGACTTTTTAGATGTACATTAATGTTGGCCACACACTAATGCAGTAAGAACAAGAATTAATAGAACAACATGAAAGAAGAAGATGAAAAACCATATAATTCACAATCAAAATTCAATATACATGTTCAAAACCTTAGCAAGGAAGAGAATTAGCCACTCATTTGTGGATTGATCATCCTCAAATGAGTGTAAATCATACGTACAATTGATTGAAAGAAGAAAGAAAGAGAGAAAAACCCTTAGCTTTTTCGTCCCTCAACTGCTGCTAACCCACGTCCTAGCTCCACCAAGTCTGAAAATATGAAAAATAAACCTAAGTGTGCTATTTATATTAGTAGGAATCTTTTCCGGATTAACAAGCAACGTGTCACGGAGTGCATCGCGGAGCACGACCTCCGTGACACGCTACGAACGCGGAGGCTTTTTGGAAAATCACCCGAAATCGGCCCAGGCAGCACCTTGCCGCGTTGGCAACGTGTCACGCTGCCTGGGCAGCGCATTAAAGCCCCATGGTCGCGGAGTCCACCTGCCGTGGCACGTTGCCAACGCGCAGGTGGGCTGTTTTGAGCGGCCTGCCTGCAGTGGCACCTTGTCGACGCGCCGGTGGGCTGTTTTGTGCCTCTTCCTTGCCGACGTTCGCGTGTTAATTCCGTTTCCAAGCTTCTACTTCACCAACTCATGGATTAGTTACTCAAACATCATCAAAACCTACAAAACAAAGGCTAATCATGTTGGTTAGCACATATCTTTATTTTATCTAAAATTACATGAAAATGTATACGATAACTTAGATAAACAAGACTAATTTAAGTAATAAAGAGTATCTCGGGCATATATTTTTGCCCGTGATCAGTAGGCCTGCACCAGGAGTGTCCAGGCCTTGTTGAGTCAGTTCAGATCCTAGTCAGGGCACCAGGTGCCAGTCATGTCTCCCAAGGTGGGGCGTGATAGATTCCTTCCACCCTTATGCCAAATTACAAATCCAATTACATGATTTAAATTCTTCAAGTCTCAAATTATGAATTTATAAGGTTAGACCCAATTTGATGAAAAACTCTATGTTCTCTTATAATTTAGATTCTCTCATGATCTAATCTACATTTTATGATTATAACTACATTATTTACATGAAAAACTCTCATGAGTATGATGAATTACACAATTATGCATGAATTTTATGAATCGCAAACTTAGGTATCATGGTTGGCCTTCGGCATTGTTTTCATGGCCAATTCACGTATGTTAAGATATTTATAAATTTCATGATTTAAACTAGCTCATGTAAAACCTATGTTTCATATTTATAATATGATCACTATATATATTTCGGGAGTAGTATTTAACATCGAGCAGGCCGGGAGTCCAACATACCCATATCTCAAAACTACGTGCCACCCTAACTATGATATGGTCCTCCTTGAGAGTGCCTTCCATGCCAAAATGGGCCACTCATGAGAGATATCATTCCTTCATGGCTGTTACCCTTGGAAAGGTATGAAAATCCTACCAACTAGGGTTACAGGTTGGGCTCCTTGTGTGCTTACATCGAGTATGTTGGTTATAAGAATCTCAGACTATTCCATGATTTTTCTTCACATGTTCATGTTTATGCTTCATAATATTATGACTTATAATATTTTTTCTCAAACACTTTATGAGATTTTACTTATGATTTCAGTCATGTCCAGCCTTATGATTTGATTTTGAAAACCTTGTGCCATTATATTCAGTTTATGATTAGAGTCTCATGTTTTAACCTATCTTATACTCATGATTTCATAATATCATTTTACTATAATGTTTTACGTTCTTACATACTCAGTATGTTTCAAGTACTAACCGCATACTTTTGTGCTATATCGTCTCATGATATAGGTTCGGGTGATCGGTCTCAGCCCCGACATTAGCCTATCTCTAGCGCCAGTCAGCCCATCCCCAACCTTATAGGTGAATCTTCATCATTCCAGGACATTATCTTGCCTTTTTATTATTCAGTTTTTAGACTTAGTTTAATTAGTTGAGGCCTTGTCCTAACAACTCGTCTTTATGACTATAGGCTTTTCAGATAGTGATGTTTAGATATTCAGCAATGTTGGCTGTAGGCCTATTTACGTTTACCTTAGATTTCCGCTTACTCCTTATGATATGCTTTACTTTCACTTAGTCCGTGTCCAAAAATATGTTTTGCACGTGCCATGGGTTAGCTTGGAGCCATTCGTGATTCTAGGTCCCGTGTTACTTTCAGAGTCTATGCTCGGGTCATGACAATTTAATCCTCTAGATAAAGCTTTAGTAACAACATTGAATGATGTATTAGATAACGATTCCCCACATTCTGTGATGCTTTGAAAAATCATAAGATTAGTTATTTAATAAGAATATAAGATCATTTGGGTACCAGTTATTGGTCAACAATCTATATACCATGTCTATTAGTATTTCTAAGAAATCAAACTTCCTCGATACCTTAACAATAAACAACCATGATAATTTATCATAAGCTCTATTCATGTCTAGCTTTATTCTTGTTGACTTTATTCTTTTCCTAATGTCTCTAATTATATCTTGTGTGAGAAGTACATTCTCCACAATACTTCTTTCTTTCACAAAACCTGATTGGTTGGTTGATGTGTGATTTAAGGCAGTATCTTGACCAATCCTTCATGTAGAACCTTGGATATAATCTTGTTATTGAAATTACTCAGGATAATTGGCATAACTTCTGAGAATATCATTATCTAATCCTTCTTTGGTAGTAATACCCGATTTATATGAGTTATAAATTTTGGTAGCTCTTGTCCCACAAAAAGACTATTACCATATTTACTATATCTCTATTTATGATGGATTCTCCATCATTATTGAAAGAAAAGCCTTGTAAAACTATTTGAATCTACATACACTCTCACCATTCAATCAAAATACTGCAATTTTAACTTCTTCAGTAAAACATGCTTCAAAATTTGCATTCTTCTTCCTAGGTATCATGTTAGGAATGTATGGTAGAAGATTCAAATATTTAGGCACATTTTCTTATTTTTTAAAGAACTTGATTGTCAAGATTCGAACATAGGCTCGGATCTAGACAAGGAACCTAGAACCATAAATGGCCCTAAGTCGACTCATGGCATGATCAAGATATTTAAAGCTCAACATAAATAATTAGGAAAAACTAAATTCTGAAATAGCAGAAGTCTAAACAATTAATACATATGAACAACGGATTATCAAACACTAAATCCAAAGCTGAATACATAACTATGTCTGATAAGCCTCTACATACTAATGAGCTGAGGGGACAAGACCCCAACTAGCCCACTAAAAGACTGAAATTGAAAGATGATAATAACAAGGCTAACTAAAGGTCCTTGATGGATGAGGAATCACAAAAAGACTGGATATGCTAAACTCTAAGAACTAGCTAGTGGCGGAACTGAGCCTGAACATCTGAGCCTGTATCATGAAACGATATAGCATAGAGTATGCGGTCAGTACTTGAAATGTACCGAGTATACAAGGTAAGTAAAACAACTGAGTAAGTAAAACTGATAACATGCATATCATAAATCATTACATCATAAGATTCTGAGAGTAAGGCTTGCATGTTATTAACTGAAAAAATTGATTAAACATAACTGAACCTCATAACTGAATCAAATGATCCAAATCTGAAAACTGATAATCATAAATAAAAAATGAATATTTGAGTCAAACCGATGGAAAAATAATATCATAACTGATGAATATTGTAACACCCCAAAAATTTTCTAGACCGAACTCAGGCATTTCAAGAAAGTTCAGAAGAAAAACAAAAAATTTTATTGCAGAACGACCCAGCAACGGGTCGTGGTAAGCTCCAATGGATCGTTGTCTGAGTCATTGTCAGCATAGCAGCTTTCCTTCAGGGGAACAATGAGGCATAGGATGACCTGTTGGTTGAACCAACGAGCCGTCCTGTTGTCCATTGGATCCCAAGTTCAGAATCCTAGCGGACCTTTCCCTGGGCAATGAGAGGAACGAACGGCCCGTGGTTCCTACCAATGAGCCATTGCTACCACCCGTCGCCCAGTCCTAGGTCCTAGCAGTGTAGACCACGAGTTGATGCAATGACCTGTTGGTCCTACCAACGAGTCGTTGTGTTGATCGTTGTCTCAAGGCCCAGTTTTCCTACCAGTATTAACGAGGTGTACCAATGACCCATTGGTTCTTCCAACGAGTCGTGGTATCCTCCCGTGGTCCAAGTTCCAGTAGGCTCAATGTTTGGGCACAACTCCAACAGACAGTTCCAATCGGTCGTTGTTCCGACCAACAACCCATTGTGAGACCCATTGATCCTAGTCGGCCAGTTTTCAGATCTTTCTGTCAGGATTATTTTAGTATTTTCTCGACTTTTTAATCTTTAAACCCCGTTGTTTTGGACTCGTGTAGGAGGGAATTAAAGGGGTAGAATGACCTTTTTCCCTTCATTCCTGTCATTCCCTCAAGAATAGAACATAGAACTTTGTCAGAAAGCATAGAGCGGAAGCAAGGGTTCGATTTTCTTCTCAGAATTTCTCAGGGATTTTCTCCAGAATTTCTTCTTCAGATATGTGGGAATTCAACAAGAAAATAGTTCTTCCCTTGTGTCCCCAAAATCCTCCCTAATTTCTTTATCAGTTCTAGTCATGTAGATTATCGCATGTTAAGAAATTGTCAGTCATACTTCATCTAATTAATGTGGGACATTATTTCATGTTAATTATAGATATTTTTCCACCAGCTTGTGACTGCAATGATGTTTGTTCTGGTGAAGTGAAATTAGCCCTAGTCTTAGGGGTGGGCAAAAAAACGAAAACTGAAAAACCAAACCGAATCGAATTAATTCGGTGTTTCAGTTTCGGTTTTTTCGGTTTTTCGGTTCGGTTTTGGTTTTTTTATAACGTAATTCGGTTTTTAGTTTTTTCGGTTACGGTACACCGGTTCCTCAATTTAACCGAAAAACTGAAGAATATATTAAAATTATTTTATTTTATTTTTATAATAAATAATTAACTTAAATAAAAGCCCTAAATCCTAATAACCTAATTTACTCTCCACTCTCAGTCACTCTCTGTCTTTGTCCCGACGTCCCCCCTAACTCCCCATCATTCTCTCTTCTCTACTCTCTAGTTCTCTGCCTCTCCAGCTTCCAGAGTCGACCTCCACTCCTCCAGACTCCAGTCTTCTCTTCCGGTCATCCTCTATCTGTCGTCGTCGTCGACTCGTCGGCATCCATGGTCGCCAGTCGCCACTTGCCAGTGGCGGCCACTCCATCATCTACCTCCTTTAATCCTCCCTGTTCTTTCGCCTCTCTGCTCTCGCCTCTCAATTGTAGGCCGCCAACCTCATCAGGTAAGTAAAATAGATAACAATCCCAATTCCCAAATATTGAGAATTTGAGATTGGCAGATTGCTGTCAAATTGGATGTGCAAATAAAATTTTAATTTTAAATCATTAATTTCTAAGTCGTAATTTGAAACCATGTTGAAACAGACCTTAATACATGTGATGAAATATTATAATATACATCAAATAAACATTTGTGTTATGACTAGTGTTAATTAAGGTGTGTATTATGTATAATAATTAAATGTCGTGTCAACTGTTTTGCCAGAAAGAAATAAAAGAAAAAAACAAATGTAGTGAAAGTAATATTACATATGATGAATGGGAAGAATTGAATCATAGCCATATTGGAGATTCTGCTAGATAATAACATATTATATTATACATGGGATTTTCTTGAGTACAACATAAAAAGGATGTCAAATAAGCAGGGAGTATATAGCACTTAAACTTTATTTGACATCTTACCAACAAACTAGTATTACACTATAATCAAATTTCACACCAGTAGTTAAAAGACTTATCCACCTAATAGTGTAACATTCTATTCAAAGTTCAACATAAATGGAATAGAGATCGAAGACTAAGTGGAACATAAGAGAAACAAGCCACCTTGTTTGTTGGTAAGATGTAATACTAGAGCACTTAAACTTTATATTTTATGGACAGAGTACAACATAAAAAGGATAAAGTTAAAGAGTTCAAGAATCGGCAAAGCTAGCTTTTGTATAAATACAAAGAAGAAAAAAGAAAAAACTTAAGTAATGTAATTTGGACATCTTCTCAGAACTCAGAAGGCTCCTATAGGCATAGCTTTGCACCTTTTGTTTCCTCACCAAGTACCCCTTAATATTGTTTATTTTGAATAGTCTTTGGAATCACTTTCACTATACATACTTAATAGTTAATACTTTGATTCTTTGAATAGTTTTTGATATATCATTTGTTGGTTGTTGATTTGTTGGTTAATTATTTATGATTATTCTTTTTAATTTTGTATAGATGGATGATGAAAGTAGAATAAGTGATGTTGATTCAACTGACAACTCACTTGATACTCAAACTGGGGATACAAAGAAAAGGAAAGAAATGCAACCAAGATCTGGGGTTTTGGCTCATTTTGATAAGGTAGTTGAAAATAGTATTGGTAGAGCGAAATGCAAGTATTGTAACAATACATATGCTGCCAATACAAGTAAAAATGGAACAACGGGTTTGAAACAACATTTGGATAGGTGCAAGTTATATAAATCTATCATTGAAACTTCTTCTCAAATGAAAATATCTTTTCAAACTAAAGATGCCCCGCTTTGAAAATTTGAACAAGAAGTAGTTAGAAGGGCTTTAGTTGAAATGATAATTATCGATGAACTACCATTTAGCTTTGTAGAGAATGAAGGTTTCAAGAAGTTTATGAGCAAAGCCCAACCTCTATTTAGAATTCCTTCCCGTAGAACAATAACCAGGGATAGTTATGAAGTTTATAGTGAATTGAGACAAGATTTGAAGAAGTCTTCTAAAGAAGTACAACTAAAGATTTGTCTTACCATAGACACATGGACATCATTGCAAAGAATTAATTATATGTGTTTGACTGCTCATTTTATTGGTAGAAATTGGGTTTTGCATAAAAGAATATTAAATTTTTGCCCAATCTCTAGTCATAAGGGTGAGCAAATGGCAGAGGCTATTAGTAATTGTTTGCTTGATTGGCATTTGGACAAGGTATTCTCTATAACTGTTGACAATGCGTCTTCTAATGATGTTACAGTTAAAGAATTATCTAAACAGTTGAATATGTGGGGAACTAATATAATGGAAGGTAAACATCTTCATGTGAGATGTATGGCTCACATACTTCATCTGATTGTGCAAGAAGGTTTGAAAGAAATTGATCCTTCTGTCAAAAGGGTTCGACAAATGGTGAAGTATGTTGAATCATCCCCTGCAAGAACAAGAAACTTTAAGAAATATTGTGAAATCCAAAAGGTAGAATGTGATAAAACATTGTCGCTAGATGTTCCTACTAGGTGAAACTCCACCTATTTGATGTTGGATACGGCACAAAAGTTTGAGAAGGCCTTTGATAGGTGATCTTGGGCAGAATTGCATACCCAAGTGATACTCAAATGCTTCATTTTGACTTGTTTATCTATCGTTATGTGTATATTCTCATGTGATTCTTAGTTAAATGGGAATTTATACTAACCAACATGATTAGTGTTGTTTTGCAGGTAAAAGGAAATTTTGGAAGCTAATATATATGTTGGTGAAGTGCGAGAATGGACTTGGAAACAAGGAGTGGAAGTTGACAAGGGAGAGCAGCAAAAATAAGGGCTCCGCGATGGAGCCGTGTCACGCTGCCATCGCAGAGGCACTCTGCCTCGGACAAATTAATTTGATCAAAATCCAGTGGAGGTTCGCGTTACCTCCGTGACATGAAGGCAGTGCTTCGCGATGCACTCCGTTTCACGTTGAGTGTAATTACCTAGAACCTCAACTTCCAGTGAGGGTCCGCGATACCCCCGTGGCACGGAGGGAGTGTGCCACGTTGCTTGTTATTCCGGGAAAAATTCTCAATAGTATAAATAACACACTTAGATTTTATTTTAAACATTTTGACTTGGTTGAGTAAGAACGTGGGTTACAGGCAGTTGAGAGGACGAAAATTCTAGGGTTCTTCTCTTTCTCTTTCTCTTTAATCTCAATTGTTTGTATGAATTCTACTTATTTGATGATGTTTAATTCACAAATGAGTGGCTCAATTCACTTCTTGCTGAGGTTAAGAACAATTGTAGTGGAATGTAATTGTTGATCATTTCAGTTTTCATCTTTTCTTCAATGGTTGTTCTATCAATTCTTGTTTTTACTGCATTAATGTTTGGCCAATGTTAATGTATATCTAGAAATCCAATTTTGATTTTGAAAAGGAAAGAAATTGGAAAGATGTGAATTGGTAGGATATGATCTTTTCTTAGCTGTAAAAAAATTGAGAAAAGATTTACATTCAGAATAGAAATATATCTGAAAGTCTTATTAGTCAATTAAGGAATCAGTTATGTATGGCTAGAGCATGAAATTATTTTATCACAGAAATGTAGATTAAGGTTCATATTCTTAAATTGGATAGGAGTCGAAAGATCCAATCCATAGGCAATAATTCTTGACTAGCAACCGAAGAAAAGATTAGCTGAATTGAATTGATAAATTACTTCCCTGCATGTTTGTTTTAACTTCAGCTTGCTCATTGCTATTGTTCAGACTCAAATTATAATCTTGACTTAGATTCTTAATATTTAGTAAACTTTTACTCTCAAAATAATATTATTTGGTTGTTTGCATTCATAAGGATATAGTTCACTGACGCTTAAGTTAATTAATACCGTAGGTTGGTCCCTGTGGGATCAATACTTGGCTTGAAATAAGCCACTTTACTACTTGTTCGACCACGTGCACTTGCGTGTAGTCACCACAGCACCGAAAAAGTTCTTGGCGCCGTTGTCAGGGACTGGCAATTGGTAAATTTATTTTCTTAGTGTAGTTTACAAATTCTATATAAGTGCTAACAACTTGATCTTAGCCTATCTCTTGCAGATACTGAATTCTTCTGAACGCTGGCAAGAGATAAGGAGTTGGTGGATTCATATATAGAGCCAGAGAGACAATTTCATCATCAAAGAAGGGAAGCTCTAGAGAAGAAGCTGTATTTGCTAAGACAGGCAATTCTAGAGCAACAACAGAATCCACCACTTGTGAGGGCAGTTTTAGTGCCTGAGGAAATGGCAGCAAGGCCGGTTAGCGAAGTGGCAATCCCACATGCGAACAATGTTACATCTAGTATTCGCAGACTAGAGCCAGGAGGGAGGTTTGAGCTTAAACAGAACATGGTGCAGTTGTTGCGCACCAGCGGGCAATTCACAGGTCTCCCTCATGAAGATCCACAACAACATCTCGAAAACGTTTTGGAGATAAGTGACACTTACATTACCACTGGAGTATCATCCGACTACGTGAGGCTTACATTATTCCCATTTTCATTATTGGGGGAAGCAAAGAGGTGGTTGAAAGCTAAACCACCTAACTCTATCACTACTTGGGATGATCTTACAAGAAAGTTTTTTATACGATTCTTTCCATCCGGGAAGACAGCCAGACTTAGAAGTCAGATTCTATGTTTTAAACAAAGAGAGGGTGAGAATCTGTATCAAGCTTGAGAAAGGTTCAAATCAATGTTAAGGGATTTTCCTCACCACCACCAGTCCAATGATGTGTTGGTGCATACTTTCATTGAGGGTTTGGAACCACATACAAAAATTTTGCTAGACTCAACAACTGGGGGACAGGCATTAGAAAAGACTTATGAGGAGATTTATACTTTGTTAAATCGTATTTCACAGGGAAATCCAGAGTGGTATGAGGACTTATCACGTGGAGGAACAAGGAAAGCGGCAGGAGTCTTTGAGGTGGATGGTTTTACAGCTATCGCTGCCCAGATAGTTGCGTTGCAAAATCAACTCAACACCCACTTCAGCAGTATGAGCTTGAATCAAGCACAAGCCCCAATCAATGTAGTGCAGCAGGTATGGTGTGAAGTATGTGGGAGTAATGAACACTCAGCTGAGTGTTGTGGTGCAAATCCAGATTTAGTAAACTTTTTTGGGAACGTCCAGAGGAATAATAATCAACAGTATGGCAATAATTACAACTCAAATTGGAGGAATCATCCAAATATCTCTTGGGGTAGTAATAGCCATCAAGGGCAGAGTTCGAATCAGGGTGTGTAGAGAATCAAGGGGGGCATCAGAATTTTCAGTCGCAATACAGAGGAAACAATGCACCTCCTCCACCACCCAACAGCATTGAGGACATGTTTAAAACACTTATAGCTAACCAAGCGCAAATGCAGGCTGATTATGTGAAATTGGCGGCAGACATGAAAAATCAGCAGTTAGCTACAAAGGCGTTGGAGTACCAGTTTGGACAACTAGCTGGAGCTCAAAACACCAGGTCCAGAGGAGGACTATCGAGTGACACTGACCCAAATCCCAAGCAGGTCAATGCAGTGACCATAAAAGGAGTGGACTACAACTCAAGGAGGTGGAACCAGAAAGACCACCTCAGCAATCAGGAGCAGTGGAAAAAGATGGGGAACATGATGATGAGAGGGGGGAGGAAAAGGAAGTTGAAGCAGAAAGACCACCACCCCCGTTCCCTCAAAGATTAAAGAAGAACAAGGAAGAAGCTTGATTTAAGAAGTTCATGGAGGTGCTGAAACAGGTACACATTAATTTACCTTTGGTTGATGTTTTGCAGGGAGTGCCGAAATATGCAAAGTATATCAAGGACATCGTAGCAAACAAAAGCAAATTAACGGAGTATGCTGCGGTGGCGCTTACTGAGGAGTGCACTTCCTGGATACAGAATAGGTTGCTGACAAAGCTCAAGGACCCTGGGAGCTTTACCATTCAAATCATAATCGGGCAAAGTATCCGAGCTCACGGACTATGTGATTTGGGAGCGAGCATAAACTTGATGCCGACATCAGTGTTCAAGAAGTTGGGGCTGGGCAGTCCTACACCAACTACAGTGATCTTGCAGCTAGCAGACCGCTCTTTGGCCAGACCAGATGGTATTGTGGAGGATGTGCTAGTGCAAGTGGGCTCCCTCATTTTCCCGGTAGATTTTATTATCTTGGATTTTGAGCCGAATGCAGAAGTCCCATTTATTTTGGGACGTCCTTTCTTGGCAACTGGGCGAGCGTTGATTGATGTAGCTGCGAGGCAGCTAACCGTGTGAGCGCATGATAAAGTGGAGGTGTTTGATGTGTATAAGGCCATGAAGCTTCCGGCCATTTATGAGGAGCTATCAGCAATCAATGTGCTAAATCAGGAAGAAATTCTTCAGATTGTTGATTCTCAAGATCCATTGGAGAGAGCTTTGATGGGCTCCGATCATTTCAGAGACAGGAATACGTATGAGATGGTGCATATGTTGAATGAACCAAAATGGTTTCTCAGGAAGCAAGACTTTCAGTCATTGATGAGGTCTTTGGAACCATTGCCAAAACCATCAATTGAGGAAGCACCAAAACTGGGGTTGAAGACATTGCCTCCACATCTGAAGTATGTATTTTTGGGGGAAGATGACACCTTGCCAGTCATCATCTCCGCGGAACTAACGGAGGCACGGGTAAAGGATGCATTGGTGGTTCTCAAGAGGAGTAAGAAAGTAATGGGGTGGCAAATGTCAGACATTAGGGGAATCAATCTAGCCTTTTGCACACACAGAATTTTTATGGAGGAAGGAGCAAAGCCAACTGTACAACATCAGCGGAGGTTGAATCCGGTGATGATGGAGGTAGTTAGGAAGGAAGTGATCAAGTGGCTTGATGCAGGTGTGGTCTATCCCATTTTAGATAGTGAATGGGTTAGTCCCGTTCAGTGTGTTCCAAAAAAAGGAGAGATGACCGTGGTCACCAACAAGAAGAATGAGCTGATTCCTACATGCACAATCACATGCTGGCGAATTTACATGGACTACAAAAAGCTCAATGAGGCCACGAGGAAAGATCATTATCCTATCCCATTTATTGATCAGATATTAGACAGGTTGGTAGGTCAAGAATATTATTGTTTCTTTGATGGATATTCTGGCTATAACCAAATAGCCATAGCACCGGAGGACCAGGAGAAGACCACTTTCACATGTCCTTATGGGACATATGCTTTCAGGCGGATGCCATCTGGTCTATGCAATGCACCCGCCACATTCCAGAGATGCATGATAGCGATCTTTCACGATATGGTGTTAGATTTCGTTGAGGTATTTATGGATGATTTTTCTGTTTTCGGTAATTCATTTGCTACATGTTTGCAGAATCTTGACAGGGTGCTAGCTCGATGTGAAGACTCCAACCTTGTACTCAACTGGGAGAAATGTCATTTTTTAGTCAAGGAGGGTATCATCCTTGGCCATAAGGTGTCTTGCAAAGGGTTGGAAGTCGATCGTGCAAAGATCGAAGTGATTGAAAAGCTACCACCACTTGTGTCAGTGAAGGATGTTCGCAGTTTTCTCGGACATGCAGGGTTCTACAGAAGGTTTATCAAGAACTTCTCTAAAATTTCTAGACCGATATGTTGGTTGCTCGAAAAAGAGGTGAAGTTCGAGTTTGATGAGGATTGTGTTAAAGCATTCGAGGAGTTGAAACAGAAGTTGATAGAAGCACCTATTCTCATTTCTCCGGATTGGGAGCAGCCATTTGAATTACTGTGTGATGCAAGTGATGTGGCTGTAGGAGCTGTATTGGGGAAGCCGAGGAATATAATTTTTCATTCCATTCATTATGCAAGCAAAACACTTGACATAGCCCAAGTCAATTATACAGTCACTGAAAAGAAGATGCTAGCATTGGTGTTCTCATTTGACAAATTCAGGTCCTACTTGGTGGGTTCTAAAGTAGTGGTGTATACCGATCATGCAGCAATTCGGTATTTGTTTAACAAGAAGGATGCAAAGCCCAGGCTGATCAGATGGGTATTGTTGTTACAATAGTTTGACCTAGAGATTCGGGATAGAAAGGGGAGTGAGAATCAAGTGGCAGATCACCTATCGCAACTGGAAAGCCGGTTGCATGTGAAGGAAGGTGACAGCATCAAGGAAGAGTTCCCGGATGAGCAGCTCTTGGCAATAAGGGAAGCTGAAATCCCTTGGTATGCAGATATTGTGAATTTGATGGTAAGTGGAGTCTATCCACCGGAGGCTACGACTCAGCAAAGAAAGAAGTTGAGACATGATTGCAGGTATTACATGTGGGATGAGCCGTACTTGTTTAAGCAGGGACCGGATCAGGTGATGAGAAGATGCATTCCAGAGAGCCAGATTGCAGAAGTATTGAGGAGTTATCACTCATCAGTGTATGGAGGGCACCACAGAAGCGAGCAGACAGCTCACAAGGTGCTATAGTCAGGTTTCTTTTCACCTACACTGTTTAGAGACTCTATGGCATATGTAAAAATGTGTGATAGATGTCAAAGAACAGGCACAATTGGTAGAAGGCAGGAGATGCCACTGCAACAGATATTAGAAGTGGAGATCTTTGATGTATGGGGAATAGATTTCATGGGTCCGTTCCCACCGTCATTTGTTAATCGTTACATCTTGGTAGCCGTTGATTATGTATCCAAGTGGGTCGAAGAAACATCTTGCCCCAGAATGACAATAAGGTGGTAACAAAATTTGTGAAAAAGCATATTTTCACCAGGTTCGGGACACCCCAAGCCATTATCAGTGATGGAGGGGCTCATTTTGTAAATGTAAGTTTCAAGAATTTGCTAGCTAAGTATGGGGTGTGCCACAAGGTAGCAACAGCGTATCATCCCCAAACTAGTGGGCAAGGGAGGTGTCGAACAGAGAGATAAAGAAGATTCTACAGAAGACAGTGAATGCACAACGAATTGATTGGTCAAGCAAACTCGATGATGCGTTGTGGGCTTATAAAACTGCGTACAAGACAACCATTGGGACTTCTCCATACAAATTGGTCTACGGAAAGGCGTATCATCTGCCTATGAAGCTAGAACATCGAGCTTTTTGGGCTGTGAGAAAATTGAACATGGATCCGGAGCTAGCAGGGAAGAAGAGGCTGATGCAACTCAGCGAACTTGATGAGTTTCGATGGCATGCTTATGAAAGTGCCAAATGCTACAAGAAGAAAATGAAGAGGTGGCACGATAGGCGTATGGTGCATCGGATCTTTGAGCCGGGGCAGAAGGTGTTGCTATTTAATTTGAGACTGAAGCTTTTTCCAGGGAAATTGCGGTCCAAATGGTCAGGGCCGTTTGAAGTGGTGAGAATGACCCCACACGGGGCAGTGGAGTTGTGGAAAGAAGGTAGAAGTTCCACATTTTTAGTAAATAGGCAACAATGTAAGCATTATTGGGGTGAGGACGTTATTCGGGAGAAGACGTCAATCACTCTAGAGGATGATCGAGCATGAATGATGTCGAGCCGTGACGGTAAATCAGGCGCAGGGGAGGCAACCCGTGAATGTGTTGTAATAGACGAGTAGAACTACTTGAAAAAATATATATATAAAAGAGAAAAACAAAGAAAAAGAAAAATAAAAATTTTTGCATTGAAACCTATGAATTCTAACCAATTTCTTGTGGTGAAATGATTTTCAGGTGGAACGGAGGGCAAAAATACAAAAAAAACGCAAAGGAAAAAAGTCGAGGTGAGAATAAAAATTGGCACATTACAGTGAGCCTGCGCGATGGCTCCGTGTCACGGAGGAGGGCCTCCGCGTTACCCTCTGTGACACATTGAGGCTTGTTCCAGATTTTTCAAAAATCCAGAACACTGGCGTGATGGCTCCGTGTCACGGAGGCAGTGCTCCGCGTTGCACTCCGTGACACGTTGAGGGTTATTTTGTGTCGAGTCACCTCGGGTCACTGCGAGAACCCCCATTTTAAACCCAAATCCCTTCATTTTTTCCCATTTCTTCAAATCCTCCATGACCAACACCCCAAAATCCCCTTTGCCCCCAATGTGACACGGACCTAGGGATCGAATTCCTTCAAGTTTTCTTCGATTTCATCAAATCAAAGGTATGTTCTTGAACTCTACCTCATTTTTGCTCAAATTTTCGATTCTTGAACATGTTTGGTGATTAAACCTTGCCCTAAGTGAGAAATGAGCTTGAATTTACTTGAGTTATGATTGAATGATGTTCATAGTATCATTGTGAGTATATGAACTCAATGATTGCATGTGTGATTGAAATTCTTGCAAAATTGATAGCTACGGTTGAAGATGGAATAGGAAGACGACTAAATTCTTTTAAATGTTGAAAATAAAATTGGGTTGTGCATGTTGGGTGAAGTGAAATATATTGTGATTGATGTTAAATATGCTAAGTTAGAAGAAGGATTTTCGAGAGAATGCTATTGGAGAACTACATAGGTTGTTGAAAAAAAATTGCTAAAGTGCTATGATGTTGTAACTAAATCGATGGAGAAATTTGTATTTGTTGTACAAAGTCTGAGTAGTACATAGGCGACTCATATAAATGCACTAAGCATGTTGAATGATAAGAATGGCAAAATCATGAATGTCTTGTCGAATTATTTTGATTGCGGCTAAAGACTAAGTGTGGGGTGCCCCAATTCCACCCAACCTTAGTTGTAGCTAATTATGACTTGAATAACATTGGGACTATCTGTTTGAATGTACAGGAACAATGTCAGGCATACAAGACAAAGGCAAGGGCGCATCCACATCGGGCGCAAGCAGAAAAAGGGTCAGATTGTGAACAGCAGTTCTAGCAGCACCAGCGGTTCCTAGAGGCCAACGCCGACAATATGGAACCAGATGGGTGACAGATGAGGGGAAGAAGTGGTATGCGAAACATAAAGAAACCAAATACTTCCCAAAGGAGCAGATAGCACGGGAGCCGCTGGCACAGGAATTCCCGCGGATTGTACACAGGATTGACACCGTTGGGCTTAACTTCATCTTCAAAGAGCCCAGGGAGTGCAATCTCCATCTTATCCGGGAGTTCTAGGCCAACTGGAACCCGACCCTACACAGTCACACCGTTAAAATCAGGGGGCAAATTGTCACTTTTGAGCCCCATCACTTGAATGCAATCCTGGGGGCGCGGGACACAGACGCTCATGTCCTTCGTCAGCTGAACATCACTCCACCCTATACGGACATCAGACACACCCTATGTGTAGCCCGATCGACAGCAAGGTGGGGTAGGCACAAGGAGAGGGGCTACCATCAGACATTGCCCTACTCTTAGATGAACCGGGAAGCCCGGATTTGGTTGAAGATTGTGTGTTCCTGCCTGATCTGGGGGGTGCACATGACAGATGTCACCCGGGATAGAGTGTGCTTGGTGTATGCCCTGATGAAGGGGCTGGAAATCAATGTTGGGGCGGTAATCATCTTCACCATGAAGAGTCCTCATCTTTCGAGGAAGATGATTATGTCATTCAGCTACATTTTTCTTTTCCTATATACACTTGGATTTAGCTGGAGGCTTGTCCCAGCAACTCATCAGTTGTAATGGCTTTTAGACATAAACATGATTTTTTTCAATTTTTTTTATCGGATTTTTAGTTGATTGTAAACTCTACAATTCAGCTTTATTTATCATAAATGTTTTATAGTAGTATTTTAAAGCTTCCGCTAGTTATGCTTACTCAGAATGCCAGTGTATGATAAACCAGGGGTTGACTTGGGGTTACTTGTGACTCCAAGTACCGTGTCCTGTCTAGGGTGTAGACTCGGGTCGTGACAAATATGCATAACTAAAATCATGAAGAACAATGGGAGACTCAACATATAACCGACATTACCACGATAGAGTATACGTGGTCCAGACAATTATACTCAAGTGAGCAGAGCCGTCCAAAGCCTTGATGGGGATAAGGGCATTACCATGATATCCATATCAAGTTGTAGGCCCCTCGGGTGCAGGGAAAGCTTACAAAGGAGGTCCCAAAGAATCTGAACCTACTACGTTGGCACGGGGTTGTCTAAACCCCTAGCCTACTCAATGCTAGACACTACTTCCAAAAATATGCATATGCTCTCCATTATTTTTCAATGAAGCTGATCATAACAATATATACATAGTCTGAAAACTGACATGAGGAGCCTTGGCTCAAAACATACCCCAAGTTGAAAAATGCGAATCTAGACTTGCCGCGCAAGCGCACGCGGTCGTACAAGTAATATAGTGGTCTATTTAAGAGCCAGATGTCAAACTCACAGGGACTGAACTACTACAACGAATTATCAAGTTGAAGTGTTAAGTTAACTTTCACAAGTGTTGATCTAAGAGATTTTGGATAATTATAATTAAATCTAGGGGTGATCACAAAATAATTGGGCAATAATACAAGAAGCAACTAGAGTTAAGGCCTGATAATCATGCAATGCTACAATTCATAATTGTTCAAGTATGAAAACTTCAGTTGTAGTCTCACTGAGTCAAAATGCAGTATTCATGGTTTCTCGAGCCTCTAAACACAACAAACTAGTCTCACACCTACATCGTTGAGCGAGGATGTGACATCCTAATTCATGAGCAATTTAACTACGTGGATGTGGTTAACGGGGTTTATGCCCTTGATTATGGACTTTCGTACCTCTAACTATTTAACCTGACTTAGATTCACAACTACTTCTACGAGCGGTGATGCGACAATTCTAAGTCGGTTTCTAGCTATCATCTCATTTTACTAACCAAGAAAGGCAAATTGGGTATAGTTTCTATCATAATCGCGAATCTTATCATAAAGACAAGAAATTTCTCGTACATTCTTGTGTTCTAACCTAGGGTTATTCTTTCGAGCTTTTACCTAAACTTAACGAGTTTGTTTTCATGGTGATCAAGCACAAAACCAATGGTAATTAAGAAGGCAATACAAAACAACAACCAAAACTCAAACCAAATATGAAAATAAAGCATTTGCATTCGTATCATGTGGCCTCAACCCTAGAGGAAGGGTTTTATCCACTCATTTCATAGAATTACTCAAAAACATAATTAAAGTAATGTACTTAGAAGAGTTATTAAAGATAATGGAAAATAATGAACCCTAGGTGAAGTTCTTCACTTCTCCCTTCGCTCCTCTCTGATTTTCCAAAATATTTTCATGATAAATGATTCTTGGAGCTAAGTGTTTAAGTTATACTAAATGAAAATTTTCAAATTTTGGCCGTGGTTGAACTGCCTCCGTGCCACTCTACCTATCGCGCAGCATGCCCTCCGTGGCACGGGGCTGTCATGCTAGGCTACTGGAATGGCATGTCATGACAGGTCTAGGGCAAGGGCAGTAGCGCGTTGTCTGTCGTGGCACACTGCTAGACGCAGAGCAGCAAGGGAGTGGCACGCCTGTTGGCGCGAAGCTTGGACGGCATGGCACGGTGCTATCGCGCTAGTATACTGCCTGGAATTGGTCTCATGTGCATGCCATGTGCGTGACACGGCGCCTAGCGCGGCACATGCCCAGCGTGGCACGGCGCCTAGTGCGGGCAGCCTTCTTCTTGCCATCATCACTCCATATCCTTCCAAACCCTTCTTGCTTGTGTATCATCAAATTTAGCCCCTCCTAAGCATAATGTACCTACAAAACATGGCTAATCATATTGGTTAGTTCATGCACAAAATTATACAAAATCACATGAGAATGTAATCAATTAAATTAACAAACATGACTAAGACTAAGCTATAAAATAGCTCTTGGGCATGTAAATATGCCCAAGATCACTACCCTACACTTAAATCCTTGATCGTCCTCGAACAACTCTATTACATCTCATGCACACGATAAACTCACACATAGCTAATTGAAATAAGACGACTCAAGCTAAGGCTACAATGATTGTTGTAGATAGCAAGTTTAAAATAAAGCATGCAATATCTCACAATTAAAACCCCATATAACTAAGTTAAAACTTCCTAGCCTCAAAGATCGACTCTTAAACTCAGCAAATTCATGCAAATCAACTAAGTAAGACATCCGACATGAATTTTATCCTTCATCAAACATGTTCCCTCACAACAAGAGATTATCCAATTTTTCACTCATAAGTTTTCAAATTATAACATATATGGGTATATGAATAATAAATAAGCTCACTCTCACAAAGAATTCACATGCAACATGTGTTGATCCATAAGCCTGCCTTTAGTGTTTTTACTCCACTAATTTAGGAATGTTTGAAAGTAAGATCAAGTAGGACTTAGTGGGTCGTAATGCAGGCTAACGGACAGGTAGGTACTATTCTGGCCAGTAATAGTGACTATCTTTCCTAAGCGCTTTGAATACATCACACTTTCATTGCGGATTTATATCCTCTTACTTCACCTTTATTCTTTTCAACTCCCATTTTCATCTTTGTTCCCCCATTTCATTAGGCACACTTAGGCTATTAGTAAGGAGTACTTAAGCAATTTTTTCTCTCTTTCTTCTTTTATTCCCTACCAACACTTAAAACAAATGCACCTCTAGTCTTTTCTTCCACTCCCACAACCACTATTTTCCAACTTCTTACTCCTTAACTTCTTTTTCACTTAAGCTCTTAGGAGTTTTGGATCAAATTCATGGCTACTGAAAAGAAAGGATTAAGCTCATTTTGTGGCTAGCAAAGAATAGGCGAACTAGGATCATATATTAGGTTAAGTAAAGAGATGGATAAAAATTAGGCTCGATCAAAGAAATGCCTAAATCATCTCCTACAATTCACATCCCTCATTTCATTTTGTATACATACCAGGCAAGTTCTAGATACTACACAATAGCCTGGAATATTCAAAAACCTTACACTCACAGCACATGTTCAATTCAAGGCAAATTTAGTAGACTCTTAACTCAACTAATCACAAGAATTCAGAATTAAGCTTTACGCACATAGAGTCATATTCAAGAGCCTAGGTGTCTCAAACAGAATTATACAATTGCTAAACATGCTTCAAAATTTACACCACTTGCGTCTTACAACCATGTCAACACATAACAAGAACATCAAACTGTCAATCAGCTTAGGGTTCCCAACAAAAATCTATTGACTAATTTTTCCTCAAAACGATTGTCATCCATCTATCGTCGGGAAAAGTCCCTAACTATGACTGAGAGTTATGTACAACAAAGGAAAATTTTTATTACTCGATTCAAGGTGCCCCCTTCGGAAAAGAACCAAAAAGAAAAACCAAAGGTTGGGTGAATTGGTCTCACTTCAAACTTTTCATCAAAATAATATAATATCAAGCACCAACTTCACCCAATTTCACTAAGCACAAATTTTGAAATTTCCCTCACTCCACACTTGAATTATGCTATGTACCCAAAGCATCAAATAAATTAATACAAGGGTGAGAAGTACTCCTGAGGCCTCTAGGCCTAACTAACAACATGTTTTTCCTCATTGTTGAACACATGGGTCATCGACCCCACACTCATCTTCTTGTCATACTCTTTAGCTCTTACTTCCTCGGGTACTCAAACTTCCCTTGAATCTGTGCTTAACAACCAAAGCACACAATACTAGTGAAAAATAAAAAAATAAAACATAAACTAAAAAGAAAGTGTACCTGTGGTACTCTTGGGTTGCCTCCCAACCAGTGCCTGATTTTATGTTGCGACACGACGCATCAAGTTTCACCACTTTTCCTCCACTTTGAGGATATGAATCTCACCCCTAATTTCTTCTCCAGTTTCCTCTTATGCTCTAGGGCTGGTGGTGAAAAAATGAAAGGACCAAGCAGTGGATGTCGCCTCTGGCAGTTATTGGCCCTTACGTAAGTAAAGTCATTTTGTCTCTCGAAATCAGCAAATTTCAGAATATATGGGGCTTGTTCCTCCTCTAGACCTTTCTCTACAAGCTTGAAAGGTTTCTCGAGCCTCTAAACACAACAAACTAGTCTCACACCTACATCATTGAGCGAGGATGTGACGTCCTAATTCATGAGCAATTTAACTACGTGAATGTGGTTTACGGGTTTTATGCCCTTGATTATGGACTTTCGTACCTCTAATCATTTAACATAACTTAGCTTCACAACTATCTCTACAAGCAGTGATGCGACAATTCTAAGTCGGTGTCTAGCCATCAACCCGTTTTATTAACCAAGCAAGGAAAATTAGGTAAGTTTCTATCCTAAGCGCAAATCTTATTGTAACGACAAGAACTTGTTCCCTACATTCTTGTGTTCTAACCTAGGGTTACTCTTTTGAGCTTTTGCCTAAGCTTAATAAGTTTGTTTTCATGGTGATCAAGCACAAAAATAATGGTACTTAAGAATGCAAGACAAAACAACAACCAAAACTCAAACCAAATATGAAAATCAAGCATTTGCATTCATATCATGTGGCCTCAACCCTAGATGAAGGGTTTTAGCCACTCATGTTCGTACAATTACTCAAAAACATAATTAAAGTAATGTACTTACAAGAGTTATTAAAAGAGAATGGAAAATAATGAACCCTAAGTGAATTTCTTCGCTTCTCCCTTCGCTCCTCTCTGATTTCCCAAAATATTTTCGTGATAAATGATTTTTGGAGCTAAGTGTTTAATTTATACTAAATGGAAATCTGCAAATTTTTGTCGTGGTTGAACTGCGTCTAGCCACACTGCCTATTGTGCAGCATGCCCTCAGGGTTGTCACGCTAGGCTACTGGAATGGCATGTCATAAAAGGTCTTGGGCGAGGACAGCAGTGCATTGCCTGCCATGGCACGCTGCTGGACGCGGAGCAGCAAGGGCATGACATGCCTGTTGGAGAGAAGCTCAGTCGGCGTGGCACGGCGCTATAGCGCTAGCATACTGCTTGGCATTGGTCTCGCGTGCACACCATGTGCGTAACATGGCGCCTAGCGCGGCACATGCCCAGCGTGGAACGATGCCAGCACGAGTAGTCTTCTTGCCATCATCACTCCATGTCCTTCCAAACCCCCTTCTTGATTGTGCATCATCAAATTTAGCCCCTCCTAAGCATATTGTACCTACAAAACATGGCTAATCATATTGGTTAGTTCATGCACGAAATTATACAAAATCACATGAGAATGTAATCAATTAAATTAACAAATATGACTAAGATTAAGTTATAAAATAGCTCTTGGGCATGCAAATATGCCCAAGATTAAGACTCCAAAAATATGTGGTAAGCTAATATCATGAAATTGAAGTAAATTATGAAACATACTTGATCATATGGGCTTGCCCAAACTTTAACATGCTTTGAAATAGACTTAATAGTTAAAGGTCATGGATATATACACGGGAAATTCATAATCATATTTTCATAATAGACATATCATCATGCTTGAAAACATAGATCATAATCTCAACTTTTCATAAAACTTGCATAATTGGGCATCATATTCTTAAAATTTTGAAATCATAATTTATAATCAAAATCAATATAGAACATGTCCATGAATCTTAAAACATCATTAGAAACATGAATAGAATTGACCCATGATAGATACATAGAGAATTTCATAAATTGGGTTGAAACCCCATGGAATCACACACCTTGAATTCATGAATTGAGAAGGGATTTGGACATGAGAGTGAAGAAAAACTCCAATTCATAACCCTACATACCTGGGTGCTTTAATTTCACAACCTTCCTTGAATGCTCAAGAGATTTGGGGAAAAACTAAGGGAGATTCTCTTGCTTGATCTCCAATGAAACTCTTTAATCTTGTATGCATGAAAATGGAAGGGTTTAGGATAGGTTAAGAAATCTTAAAACCCTCCTAACTGAGCTTAAAATGATGTAGTTTAGGACCTAGGAGCTTTGGAATTACAAAAATACCCTTACTAAAACTTAGGAGTTTTGGACACTGCCAGTCACCACGAGTGACCTCATGACTCGTGGTGTACTCAACGAGTCGTTAGTACAAGACGTTAAGTTAACTGCCCAATTTTAAGTCTCTAACACAGCTCCTGGCCACGACCAACTTCACGAGTCGTGGAGTCACATCACGACTCATGGCTGCCTTCGGTGGTCACCCTTGGCCATGTGTTCCCCCAAATCATCATCCACTTTATGACTCGTGAAGTCTCCTCATGGGTCATTGGATGACTCGTCCTATGAGTTGAGCAAAATTTTCCTAGTTTCTCCACTTGAACCCTCGGATCTGATATTAGAGACTTTTGAGGTATTAAAATATTTCCCCTTTCGGACCATTCATCCTCGAATGTGAATAAACATACTGAAAAACTTGGGAATGGAACTGTTATCCTGAATATTGAATATCTGAAGCAGAAAACCGATGGAGTGACTGACTCAAATTTGAAATACATGACTGAATTAAATTCATGAATCACATATACATGCACTGACATGAAAGAAACTGGTACATATAATCTGAACATAAAACTGAATGGAGCACTAAGGAGGAAACTAATACCTTAAGCTGGAACTGAACCGGAAGGGAAAAGATGCGATTATTTAGCCATCATATCTGCTTTGGCTTCCAACATAGCTCCCTCAACATACTGATTCCTCCACAGGACCTTTACTGAAGCTACCTCTTTGTTCCACAACTTTCGATCCTGATGATCAAGTATTTCAATCGAAACCTCCTCATAACTAAGGTTATCCTTCACACCTACGCTCTCCATCGGAACAACCATGGTCGGGTTATAATGCACTTCTTCAAGAGAGATACATGGAAAACAGGATATACTGACGCCATTCTGAGGGAATTCCAACTCATAGGCCACCTTGCCTACATGTCTCACAATCCTGTACGGGCGAATATATCGAAGACTAAGTTTCCCCTTCCTTCCGAATCTCATTACTCCCTTCATTGGAGACACTTTTAGAAACACCCAATAATCAACTTCAACTTCAAGTTTTCTCCTCCTCACATCCGCATAGGACTTTTGACGACTTTGAGATGTTTTCAGCCTCTCCCTTGTAAATTGGACCTTCTTCATAGCCTCATGAATTGAATCTGGCCCTATCAACATAGCTTCACCAACTTCAAACCAACCAATAGGCGATCTACACCTCCACCCATAAAGAGCCTCAAACGGAGCCATTTGAATATTGAAATGGTAGTTGTTATTACATGAAAACTCGATCAGAGGTAAATGATCATCCCAACTACCTTTGAAGTCAATCACACATTCTCTCAATATGTCCTCAAGAGTCTAAATGATCCGCTCAGCCTGACCCTTTGTCTGCGGGTGAAAAGTTATGCTAAGCTTGACCCGAGTACCGAGTCCCTTCTGAAACGACCTCCAAAACTATGAGGTAAACTGAGTACCTCTATCTGATATGATGGACGAGGGAAATCCATACAACTGAACTAAGTCCCAAATGTACAATTTGCCATAATCTTCTGCTAAATCGGTAGTTTTGACCGATAGAAAATAAGCTTCCTTCCTCAACCTATCTACAATCACCCAAATAAAGTCATACTGTCGGAGAGTACGAGGCAACCCTATAATGAAGTCCATATTGATCTCCTCCCACTTTCAAGTAGGGATACTGATGTCTTGTAGCACACCTCCTGGTCTTTGATGCTCGACCTTCACCTTGCTGACAATTCGGACACTTAGCCACGAACTCTGCTATGTCCTTCTTCATGCCATTCCACCAATAGATTTCCCATAGATCACAGTACATCTTGGTGGCACCTGGATGTATAAAATATCGGGAACCATGAGCCTCATGCAATATCCAATCCCTCAAATCATCAACACCCGAAACACACAAATGACCTTGATATCAAAGTACACCATCTCCCCCTTGGGAGAAGACCTCAACCTTCTGATTCTGAACCACTTCCTTCAACTTTACCAAAATAGGATCTTCGTCTTGTCTATCCTTGAGCTCAGTCACCAAAGAGGATTTTGAACCATTCTGAACAATAACACCACCATCTGTCGAATCAACAAGGTGAACTCCTAATCGTGCAAGCCGATGCACATCCTTCACCAACTCCTTTCTCCCCTCATCTACATGAGAAACACTCTCCATAGAAAGTATACTAAGAGCATCTGCTTCCATATTGGCCTTGCCTGGATGATAAAGGACACTCATATCATAATCTTTAAGAAGCTCTAGCCACCTTCTTTGTCATAGATTCAGGTCCTTCTGGGTAAACACGTACTGTAGGCTCTTGTGATCTGTAAACACATCCACATGAACCCCGTACAGATAGTATGTCCAAATCTTCAAGGAAAATACAACCACTACTAATTCAAGGTCATGATTCAAATAGTTCTTCTCATGGACCTTAAGCTACCTGGACGCATAGGCTATGACCTTACTGTGCTGCATCAATACACAACCAAGTCCGATCCTCGAGGAGTCACAATATACCACAAATCCATCGGTACCTCAGGTAGGGTCAACACTGGTGCTGAGATGAGTCGAGTCTGCAACTCTTGAAAACTCTTTTCACAGTCCTTTGACCGTTGAAACTTCACTTTCTTCTGGGTCCACTTAGTCAACGGTGCTGGAATGGATGAAGATCCTTAAAGGAACCTCCTATAGTAGCCAGCTAAATCCAAGAAACTCTTGATATCTGAAGGACTAACTGGTCCACGCCAATTCTTCACAGCTTCTATCTTTTGAGAGTCCACCTGCACACCCTCGCTTGACACCACATGAACCAAAAGTGATACTGAATTCAATCAAAACTCAGACTTGCTGAATTTACCATACAACTGGCGATCCTTAAGAGTCTGTAGTACCACCCTCAAGTGAGCAGCATGCTCCTCCTCGCTCCGAGAGTATATGAGAATATTATATATCAACACAATCATGAACATGTCCAAATATGGATTGAACACCCTCTTCATAAAATCCATAAAAGTTGTAGGAGCATTCATTAGTCCAAAAGACATAACTACAAACTCATAGTGACCATACCGAGTCTTGAAAGTTGTTTTTGGGATGTCACTCTCTCTAACCCTGAGCTAATGATATCCGGATCTGAGGTCTATCTTTGAAAAGAACTTGGCACCCTGAAGCTGGTCAAACAAGTCATCAATTCTGGGAAGAGGATACCTGTTCTTGATTGTGACCTTGTTCAACTGTGATAGTTAATACACATCCATAGAGAACTATCCTTCTTTCGGACAAAGATAACTGATGCACCCCACAAAGATTTGCTAGGTTTGATGAAACCTTTGTCTAAAAGATTCTTCAACTGCTCCTTCAACTCCTTTAGCTTAGTTGGAGCCATTCTGTAAGGAGGAATAGATATAGGCTGCGTATCAGGAAAAAGGTAAATATCAAAGTCGATCTCCCACTTGGGAAGGACTCCCGGTAGATCATCTGAAAACACCTTGGGATACTCACACACTATAGGGACTGATTGGATAGTCGGGGTCTCGAAAGTAGCATCCTTAACCCTAACTAGATGGTACACACAACCCTTAGAGATCATCTTCCTGGCCATAATGCAGGAAATGAAGTGACCTACCGGTACTGCTGAACTACCTTCCACCTAGGACTGGCTCATTTGGAAATCGGAACTCTACCGCACGGGTTCTGTAATTTATTTAGGCGTAACATGCATG
This sequence comes from Datura wrightii, assembly GCA_035772735.1. Classification (NCBI taxonomy): domain Eukaryota; kingdom Viridiplantae; phylum Streptophyta; class Magnoliopsida; order Solanales; family Solanaceae; genus Datura; species Datura wrightii. Next base: position 56,343,777 of record JASDFA010000010.1, on the reverse strand, counting down.
TAGTCAATCCATGCCAAAGATAACATCAAAATCTGTCATGGCTAACTCTACTAAATTTGTTGAGGTGACTTTTTGAAGGACTGTGACAGGGCATTTTCTATATACCCGTAGAGCTATAACTGAATCACCGACTAGAGTAGAGACTGAGTAGGACTCTGATAGGATTTTGGTACTAACTCTGAAACTGCTAGAAACATAGGGCATCATAAAAAGATAAAGTAGCCCATAGATCTGGCAATGCATAAACATCAAGATGAAATAGTCATAACATACCAGTGACTACATCTGGAGAGACCTCTTGCTCCTAACGAGATGCGAGGGCATAAAACCTGTTCTGACGCTAACCACTACCTACACTAGTGGATACATCCTGCTGAGCTGAGCGTGCTGGTGAAGCTGCTGAGTTAGTGGCTGGGTCTCGACCCTTACCATGGACTTGTATGGCTGCTAGACAATCTCTGAGCATATGTTCAAGCGTTCCACACCCGATACAAGCACCTATACCCGCTAAGCACTGACTAGTGTGTCCTACCACACCTGTCATAACTTGGAATATTGGTCATTATGGGTCTACTCCCCTAACCTCGAGAGCTCGATGTTCGTCCCCTCTGGTTGAACCTAGATCTGGATGGCACGCTTGCTGCTGATAGCACTGGGGTTGCTGATCTCTAGTGGGACTGTCTACGATGTCTACCACCCGACCTCTGCTGGGAGAACCCAAAATTTTCGGTCCTGGCCCTCTTGGCCTCTTTCTCCCTCTCCCTCATCTGCACTGCCTCTACCTTCTGGGCATACAGGACTAACTGGGAGAAGTCAATATCTTGATGAAGCATAAGGGTCCCGCAATATTTGACCAAATAGTCCGCTATCGTATGCACAAACCTACTCACCTGAGCCCTCTGATCATCCACCAACTCCGGTGCATACTTGGCCAAGGGGGTGAACTCCAAAGCATACTTTTGAATTGTCATATTGTTATTCCTTAGGTTCACAAACTCTATTGCCTTGATCTCCCTCATCTTACGGGAAAAGAATTAGTCCAAGAACATAGTGAGAAACTCATCCCAACCAATAGGACCCGCTCCGACTCCCCTACTATCCCTCCACTATCTGAATCAGTTATGAGCAACACCTTTCAACTTGTAAGAGGATAGATCTGCACACTCCTTCTCGTCACCCACATAATCTGGGTGATCTTCTGGATCTCATCAATAAACTCATGTGGATCTAAGTAACTCAGAGGAATTCATCTTGAGGAAATCCCTAACCCTAACTGTTGTCGCGTTCACATTCTGGGGAACATGAGCCACCGCCTGCTAGTTGATCTGGGCAGTCAGTGTCTGTGCCAACATCTGGATGGTTGCCCTAAACTCAGCATGGGCAACCTACTTAAGCACGTGATCCTCGGGGGCTGGCGGGGTTTGCTGGTGCCCATCACCATTGTCATTCTCATGGCCATTTCCATTCCTGTTCCTTCTTCCGTTAACTCGAAGTGGAGGCATGATTCTGCAAACGCGTATAGCATGAGTAGAAGGATAGAAGACATTTCATCACAGGACATAGATCATGAAAGGAGAGAAATTTCCTAAAATGCTTTGTAGCCTCTTCTTCATAAGTGGATGCGCTTCTCACCCATGAAAAAGACTCTACTTAACGCGGCTTTTAGACACCCTAAGATACTTCAAAACCTATTCCTCTGATACCAAATTTGTCACGACCTAAGCATAGGTTTGGATCTAGACATGCAACCTAGAACTATAAATGGCTCTAAGTCAACTCATGGCATGAACAAGATAACTAAAGCTCAGCATAAATAATGTGAAAAAACTAAATTCTGAAATAGCAGAAGTCTAAATAGTTAATACATCTGAATAATGGAATATCAAACACTAAATCCAAAGCTGAATACATAACTATGTCTGATAAGCCACTTTATACTGATGAGCTGATGGGATAAGACCCCAACTAGCCCACTAAAATATTGAAACTGAAAGATGATAATAACAAGGCTAACTAAAGGTCCCCGATAGATGAGGACTCACCACAAGACTGGATATGCTAAACTCTGAGAACTAGCTAGCAGCGGAACTGAGCCTGAACATCTGAGTTTGTATCATGAAATAATACAACATAGAGTATGTAGTTAGTACTTGAAATGTACCAAGTATGCAAGGTAAGTAAAACAGCTAAGTAAGTAAAAATAAAAACATGCATATCATAAATCATTACATCATAAGATTCTGAGAGTACAACTTGCATGCTATTAACTGAAAACATGATTAAACATAACTGAACCTTATAACTGAATTGAATGACCCAAAGCTGAAAACTGATAATCATAAGTAAAAACTAAACATTTGGGTCAAACCTACTGAAAACATAATATCATAACTGATGAATATGCATAACAGAAATCATGAGGAACAATGGGAGACTCATCATATAACTGACATTACCATGATAGAGCTTACGTGGTCCTGACTATTACACTTAAGTGGGAAGAGTTATCCAAAGCCTTGCCAGGGCTAAGGGCACTACCATAATATCAATATCAAGATGAAGGCCCCTCGAGGGCAGGGAAAGCTCACAAGGGAGGTCCCAAAGAATCTGAACATACTTATGTTGGCATGTAGTTCTGAGGCCCATGGTTGTCTGAACCCCTAGCCTACCAGTGCTAGACACTACTTCTAAAAACTTGCATATGCTCTCCTTCATTTTTCAACGAAGCTGAACTATCGTCTTTTGATGAAGTTGATCATAACAATATATACATAGTCTGAAAACTGAACATGAGGAGCCTTGGCTCAAAACAGACCATAAGTTGAAAAGTGGAAATTTAGACTCCAAAACCGTGTAGTAAGATAATATCATGAAATTGAAGTAAATCATAAAACATACTTGATCATATGGACTTGCCCAAATTTTAACATGCTTTAAAATAGACTTGATAGTCAAAAATTATGGATATATACATGGGAAATTCATAATCATATTTTCATAATAGACATCTCATCATGATCGAAAACATAGATAATAATCTCAACTTTTCATGAAACTTGCATAATTGGGCATCATATTGTTAAAACTTTGAAATCATAATTATAATCAAAATCAAAACCAATATAGAACATGCCCATGGATCTTAAAACATCATTATAAACATGAATAGAATTAACCCATGATAGATACATAGAGAATTTCATCAATTGGGTTGAAACCCATATCACACACCTTGAATTCATAAATTGAGAAGGGATTTGGGCATGAGAGAAAATAGAAACTCTCATTCATAGCCCTACATACCTGGGTGCTTTGATTTCACAACCTTCCTTGAATGCTCAAGAGATTTGGGGAAAAACTAAGGGAGATTCTCTAGCTTGATCTCCAATGAAACTCTTTAAAATGGAAGGGTTTAGGATAGGTTAAGCACTCTTAAAACCCTCCTAATTGAGCTTAAAATGTAGTTTAGGATCTAGGAGCTTAAATATTATGAAAATACCCTTACGAAAATGCAGGAATATTGGACACTGTCAGTCACCACGAGTGACCTCACCTCTCGTGGTGTACTAAACGAGTAGTTAGTCTAAGCCACTAAGTCTACTTCCCAATTTCAGGTCTCCAACACAGCTCCTGGCCATGACCAATTTCACGAGTCGTGGAGTCACATCACGACTTGTGGCTACCTTTCATGGACACCCCCTGGCCACGAGTGCCCCCAAATCATCCTCCACTTCATGACTCGTGAAGTCTCCTCACGGATCACTAGATGACTCGTCCTGTAACCTAAGTAATATTTTTCTATTTTCTCTGCTTGAACCCTTGAGTCTGACCTTAGGGACTTTTGGGGTATTACATTGATTGCCCATCTGCCATCTTATTACTAGTTGTTACTCAATCACCTTCCCTATTCTTTATTTTTACTAGTTTCAATCTCTGGTTTCATCAATTGACATATGAGTGGAAGAACCTTGTATTTCTTTTTCATCTTGAAACTACTTCATTCCTGATTTTTGTTTCTAACATTGCTCCTCCAAGTGTAGATATTTATTGAGGTTCTGCTAAAACTCACGAAGAGCCCACTAACTTCATCATCTTTGTCTCCTTCAAAATGCCTCCGAACATCACAAGAGTTAAGTCCTTGCCGCACTTTCTCAAGGGTGGTAGGCTCTTTTCTAAACATCATTAGATTCTCGATATCACGATATTTTGAAGTCAATGAAAATAGCAAAGCACATGCAAGCGTCTCCTCATTATTTTTTATTTCGGTAGTTTGTAAGTCCATGACAAGTTTATTGAATGCATCTAGATGGTATTACAACAAATTACCTAACTCTATCTTAAATGTATGAAGACGTCGTTGTAACAACATCCTTGTTGTCACTGATCGGTTCTAGTAAAGCCCTTGTAGCTTATCCTATAACTGTTTGGTCATCTCTTTGGTACTTATACTCACTTCACATAGCACGTTAGGTGTAAGTGACAGTTGTATTACAGTTAATGCATCACTTCAATCTTCTCCTTTTCGTAATTCGATGTGCCATCTGGGTACTTTCTGTCAATAGCATGGATGGAACCTTCCCTTTGCATTAACGCCATCATCTGGATCTTCCATATATTGAAGTTGTTGCGCCCACTAAATCTAACAATTTCAAACTTCATGAAACTCGTCATTACTTGTTCTTCCTCTTCTACTACATATAGTATTTAGAAATACAAAAAACTAAAGTAATTCTTTTCTGATGTGAAAGTTCAGACTGTGCTGCAACTGCAAAGCATAATCAGATAGAACCTTGGCTCTAATACCAATTGTTAGCGAAAATGTGAAAGAAAGAAAAAAGGAAGAACACAAGATTTGCATGGTTCAAATTAGAATGATCCTACATCCACTAGAGAACAACTGTCTTTATATTATTAACAAAGAAGGGAAGCAGTCCAAAATACACCTAAGAGAATTGCTCTCTCAACTCTTTACTCTTACAATGTATTTTTTTATAAATTTTGGGAACAGATTACAATGAAGAATAGTCATCCTTTTATAGATGAACAAACTTGGGCTCCAAGCACAAAATAAGAAAAGAAAAATAAATATAAAATTTGTCCTCCATAAATTTTTCTTGCTCTCCAAGTTCATTTCTTAGCCAAGTAAATTGGCACATGCAATTTTCTTCCACATGGACAAAAAACTAAACCAACTCTTTTAATCTTATTACTAGTTGTCACCCAATCACCTTCACTATTCTTTACTTTTACTAGTTCCAACCTTTTTTTCGTCCATTGATATGTGAGTGGAAGAACCTTGTATTTATGTTTCATCTTTAAACTACTTCATTCCTGATTTTTGTTTCTAACATTGCTCCTCCAAGTGTAGATATTTGTTGAGGTCTACTTGAACTCTATGTAAACTCTCCATGTTCTGCTTAGATGATGATGCCTCAAATTCTGCCTCCTAGACCTACATGACCTCGTCCAATTAGGCTATCTATTGGAATATATTTCCAAAAGTTACAATACTTCAGTATCTCAGTGCCTTTATAATATTTTTCAACTTGTGCTTAAATAGGATAAAAGAATTCGCATAGAAATTTGTCATCCAATGTTGTTTAGTTACTACCTAAAAACCCTCACGTTTAGCTCAAAATTTAAAAAACTTAAAGGGATTAATTATATTATTTGTTGACTATTACATCTCCAAGACCATACGGAATGATATGAGCCCCTTTTTACTCAAATATTTAACCTTCATGATAAGGAATAAATTCATTAATCTCTGTTTTTATGAAAAATTATCTAATATCTTAAATATACAAGCTTCCTCTAATATCCAATTCCATCGAGTATAAGTACTACATGTGTACCCTAAATCAGTAAGTTCACAACTATAAATACAATTGTTATAGTCTTCAATCTCTTGAAAGCAAATAGAAAGTCTTCCTAGTTTCTCATCAACAGACAAAATGATATTAAAATTCTCTTTCACAAGCCATGGAATTTGCATTTGGTTAGAAAGGAGGTTCAATGTGTCCCACATGTATCTCCTATCCATAACCTCAAAAAATACATATATATTTGTCACTAGAACCTCTTCAAGGTTTAATGAAGCACCTTAACTATCATGTGTTAAAGTGTATCTAAAATTATAGTCGCTTATACTTCATCAATGGAAAATAACCAAAAAATTTTCAGAATAATTTGCTAATGCTACATGAATGCCTCAATCTCCTTCTTAATTATCCAAATTTTATGGATTTTGTAAAGGTTTCATCAATCTTATTAAATAATAATTATTTTCTCTATTCAAATTAATTAATCTCTTTAAAACAATTTGAGTATTGGCTGATCTAATATTTTAAAATAATTCTAAATATAACTTTATTCATAATTAATGATTGTGTTGGAATAAGTTTTAATGATAAGTGATGATGATGTAAAATATGCTTGAAACATTGAACTTGGAAGTTGGTAGAATAACACTTGTTATTTACCAATTGACTATTAATTGGTTGGAATTGGAAGATTGGCTACTAAACGGTTGTCGATTTGTAGTGCCTTGATTAATTATAGGAAAAGGAACAAAGAGCCAAAAGTCTACATGGATTCTACAAGGAAAGAAATTCATTTTAATAAGGAAAAAAATAAATCATGGGCTGAATAGGAAAGAAAATATTTGGTAAGAGATTGTTGAAGTCAACAAGAATTCAACAATGAAAGAAATTCTTTTTCTAAGGAAAGAATTAAAGTGTGGGCTGAAAAAGAAAAAGGAATATTTGGAATCCTAGAAAGAGTCAACAAGATCTCTCAAATAAGAAAAATGAGTCCAAAGTTTTCTTCTCCTAGTTGAAGATAAATTGGTGCATTCGGGTACTATAAAAAGGAGGCCACCACGTTCAGTTTGGGGCATTCACTCACGAAATACTCTTCAGCAAAATCCATCATTCTTGGGCGTTCAATTGGCATTTAAGTTGAAGAGAGCTGACCGGTGCTAGAAACTGTTCCCTAGTTCTGTTTCGTTGCAGTCTAGGTCTAGGAGTCAGCTTGTTGTGAATCTGTGAACTTGTTTTAGTTTCAACTGTTTTTCATTCTCTTGGAATTGTGTTAAAGTTCATCTTGTTAAACTAAGGGTAGTTTATACAGATTAGAAACTTTGTAAGGGCTTAAGGGTAGGTCCTTGGACTGCGGGGAGTTGCAATCCGAATTTGGCTCGGGTGTCTATGAAGTTAAGTTGAAATCCTACTAGGGAGTAGGTCGTGGTTTTACACCCATTTGAGCCTGGGTGATTTTTCACGTAAAATTTTTTGTCTCTTGCTTTACTTTCCGCACTTTTACTATTTTCTTCTTGAATTAGGATACAGCTCAAAGGAACAGAGTCTAGTCTGTTCCCGTCACAAAAGATAATTCAAGAAAAGATTTAAGTTGGCAAAATAAGTGTTAGACCCAATTCACTCTCCCCCCTCTTAGGTCTAATTCTGAAGTCATTGCAATAACAATTGGTATCAAAGCGGGTTGCTCATTAATAGGTTAACCCCTTAGAGAAAGATCTGTAAAAATGACTTTCGAAATAACTTTGCCTGAGGGACAATCTAGCACTCGACCTCCTCTCTTTAATGGCCAACATTACAGTCTCTAGAAAAATCGAATGGAAATTTATATGAAAGCTGAAGACTATCAGCTCTGGCTAATCACCTTGTAAGGACCTCTTGTTCCTATCAAAGTAAAATCCGACGGAACAAAAGTGCCAAAGACTAAAGATGAATTTGATGCTGATGATTTTAGAATGATGGAGAAGAATGCAAAGGCTATAAAAATACTCTACTTTGGACTGGGCATTGATGAATACAACCGTATCTCTGGATGCTGCAGTGCGAAGGAGATTTGGGACTCTCTCACTCTAGCTCACGAAGGAACGAATCAGGTAAAACAATCAAGAATTGACATGCTTATAAGGAAGTATGAACTCTTTGCAATGGGAGAAAATGAGTCGGTCAAGGATATGTTTACCCGATTCACGCACATCACAAACGAGCTCAAATCTCTTGGGAAGGAATTTACAACTGAATAAACATTAGAAAAATTCTGAGAATCATGTCTGCCTCTTGGGGACCTAAAGTTACTGCCATCGAAGATACAAAACAAATAAGAACAATGCAAATGGATGAGCTCATTGGAAATTTGCAAACATATGAACTTAAAAAGAGTGACAAAGTGGCTAAGGAACCCAAGAAGGAACACAGTCTCAACCTAAAAGTTGAATCAAAATCTGATGACGAAGAGATGAAAATATTTTTTTGAAGGTTCAAAAAGTTCTTCAAAAGGAAAAATCAGAGAAGAGGGAGTCACGCAATAAAAAAAAGTCATCTGAGAAGGGACAGTTCCAAGGATGCTTCAAGTGTGGCAATATGAATCACATGATAAAAGATTGTCCCCTCCTGAAAGAAGAACAAAGAAGAAACTCGAAGAAACAGCAGGAATTGGCATCAAAGTCTTTCAAAAAGGTCATGAAAGCTACTTGGGGAGAAACTTCTGATGAGGAATCAGAAGGAGAAGATGGTGAAGGTAATCTGGTCCTCATGGCTAAAAGTGACACAGACTCAGACAGCGACTCCTCCGAGGTAAGTCTCTATGACCTAAAAACTCAAGTTCACAATCTATCTAAAAGAAAAGTGACTACATTGCTACTTTCCTTGATGGATGAATGTCAGCAAATGAGTGTTGAAAAGGCTGAAATATTAAAAAATTTCTCTAATTTGAAATTTGAATACAAAGTTTTAAAAAGGGAGAAAATTGAATCAGAAAATGCTATCAAAACTCTCAATGCTGAAATTAGCAAGTTAGAGGAGATTGTCTCTGTTCAGAAAACTGAAAACAGTCTCGTCTCTAAAAGTTGAATTAAATACCATCAAGGAAAGAAAAACATCAAGCTGTGAAATAAGTAACAATGATCAAGATTTTTATGAAGCCAAAATTGCTTCCTTGAAAAAGGAATTATGCAAAGAGAAAAAGAAAAGTTCTGAGATTCAAGTAACCTTGAATCAAGCTAATAATGACCTTGCTTTGACGAAAAATGGAACAAATCTTTTAAAGCTTTAACCTGGATAAAATATTATAATAGAGCTAGAACTGGTCTTGGCTACAAGAACAAACCTGTCAAATGGGATCGAAAAAGAAAATATGTTGGTTTGGCAGAATACAAACTTTGTAGCCATTGTGGACATACCAGCCATGTTAGATATGAATGTTTAGCCAGGATAAAAGCTCTTGAGAAAAATAGAAACATTGTTAGATGGATTAGAAAAGATTTGATTTCTCAAGTTTTCAAAAGAAAGAGAACGAAACTGGTGTAGGTTCCCAAATCTAACCCTTGATTGTGAGTGCAGGCTGAAGTGAGAAGGAACAATAAAAAAAATTGTATCTTGATAGTAGTTGTTCCAGGCACATGACAGGTAACAAAAAAAGTTTCTCTCACTAGTAGCCTTCAATGGAGGTACTGTGTCCTTTGGCGAAGGAAAGAAAGGCAGACTTGTGGAATAGGTAAGATCGATTTGCAAGAAAACAAAGATGAACAACATGAAATCGGCTTTGTTCCATCTTCAACCAAACAGGTAAGTACTCCAACTCTGAATGAAGGAATGCTTTTGGAAATAGACTCCTTGAACTTTCAATCAGAACCAAGGCAGGAACTGGAAAATTCAGGGGGAACAAACTTTGAGACAGTGGTAAGTTCAGAAGAAGGAATAGGGGAAGGAACATCATCTGACCCTGTTCCCGAAGCACAAAATAAAAACCCACAAGAATTGATTTTGAGGCCTTGAAAGCACCAAAGTTCTCATCCCCTTGATCAAATAATAACTGATCTGAATAAGGGAATTCAAACCAGGGCCTCCATGAGAAACTTTTTTGTGCTCATTCAGCTTTCTTATCTTATATTGAGCATAACAATTATCGTGAAGCCTTGCAGGACCCAGATTGGGTAATGGCTATGCAAGAGGAGCTCAACCAGTTCAAAAGAAGCAAGGTATGGCACCTGGAACCATCACCAATGGAACGTACTGTAATTGAAATAAAGTGGGTGTTCCGAAATAAACTTGATGAACAGGGAACAGTCACCAGGAATAAAGCCCGTCTGGTGGTCCAGGGCTATAACCAAGAACAATGCATCAATTATGAAGAAACCTTTGCACCAGTTGCAAGGATGGAGGCAATAAGAATGCTAATTTTCTTTATTGCTCTTATATCTATGCAATTTTATAAAACTGAGAATCAAATTGCTGATATTTTCACTAAAGCTCTTGGTAGAGAATAATTTGAGAGAATTAGTATGGATCTTGGGTTAATCAAGATTAACTCAACATCTTGTTCATAATCTTCCTTCTTTTGGAAAAAAAGGGGGGGGGGCTTTTCCCGACGATAGATGGATGGCGACCGTCTTGAGGGATCATTTTTTGTCACTGCTATATTGTTTTTAATGTTGTTCATTGTTACTGTGTTCCCTCTAATTCTGCAGGACTTAATGGGCTACACTTACTTATGGAAGAGAACGCAGTCGGGTATAACTTAGAGTCATATTCACTTACTACTACTGTTCATGACACCATGCCTTGTCACTTCATTATGTCAGAACTCCAAATCAAGTCATCTCCTTTATGCCATTCAATTTTTCCAATTCTCTTTTTCCTCTTTCATACACCGACTTTTTTTTCCCTCTCCATCCTCTCATCTACCTCTCCACCCTTCCACTAAATAGAGTCTGAGCCCTCTAACTCTTCACATTCTTTTCTCACAGACATGGAAACTACAACCGAGAACAGCCCCATCAATAAAACCTCACCAAATCCCACCATTACACCTGTGTCAAAACCCTCACCAAACCCTACCATGGAAACTACCGCTACCCAACACCCTTTGACACTCCCACCGGTCGATCTTCCCTTCTCCATACCATAAAACTCCACCAAACCCATGGGGGAACAGGGCTCTGTTTCACCAACAGCTTCTATGGTAACTGCTCCGAGCTCGCCTGTTTCTTCGAATCCGTTAGTTGACAGCTCTGGATCTGCTTCTTCTCCTCAAGTGGATTTGGCGACCCTCATCACTGATATTAGGGGTATATACTCATTCTTTGGGATGTGTTACAAGTAGCATTGGCAGTATAATGGTTGTTTTTTGTCCTCACTCACTGAGTAGAGTTCTAGGAATCAAATGTGAAGGGTTCTCTTCTTATCAAAAGAACAAATGGCCAAATCTTCCCTCCCCACTTAAACCCTTAGAGATTTTTCGAAAGTATTCTGGAAACCCTTCCAGAGTATCTAATACAAAGGTTTATAAGCACTCGATGTATGATTATCATAAGACGTTGTTTGCCTTTGTGATTAAAAATATTTTCCCTCGTCAAGAAAGGCGTGATACTGCATCTTATCTTGACCTTACTATCATGGATTACTATCATGGAGTTGTTGGATCAGGAATTGCCATTAGACTTTTCTAGGTTGATGATCTCGTCCTTGGTTAAAATTGTCACTGACATCAAGCAAAATCATGCTCTTCCCTATGGCTTCCTGTTGACTAAGGTGTTTGCTAAGCTGTAAGTTTAGCTTACTTCTTTGGAGTACTATTCTGTTTATGATGCATTGGATTATTATGAAAATTGTGGTTCTCGTCAGGAGAAAGATTTGAATGATCCTGATGTTAGGTGCTCTTTTAAGTCAAACAAGCTGACTTCTCAAGATCAATTCATTGATGAAATTGAATTACTTCGCAAGGAGAATGCGGATCTTAGGGCTAAGCTGGCTCATTCTGAGGAACTAGCTTCTGCTAGACACGAAGAACTGATGTCATTTCTTAAGACCCTGTCCCCACTGCCTAATCCCTCCCCTGTTGCTCCTTTCAGTGTTCCATCCTCTGACCCTGCTCATTAGTTGTTGATCCATCTGTGTCATGAACTGTTTTAGTTTTTGCATATGCTCTGGGTATTCTTGTCTGTTATTCCTTTTTGTTGGTCTTATTTTGTCTATGTTGTTCTTAGTTGGGTTCATGGTATCAATGGAATATTAATTGTCCAGTCTTCATTTTTGTATTATTGTTTTCCTTTACTGCCCTGTTCCTTTTCACTGATGTCAAAAAGGGGAAGGTTATGCTTGAGTATTGGTTTTTGATTAATTGTTGATTAACTGGTAAGGGTACATATATTCAAACATATTTTTATTTGTCATCATTAAAAAGGGAAAATTTATTGGAATAAGCTTTAATGATAATTGATGATGATGTAAAATATGCTTGAAACATTGAACTCGGAAGTTGGTAGAATAACACTTGTTATTTACCAATCGACTATTAATTGGTTGGAATTGGAAGATTGGCTACTAACCGGTTGTCGATTTGTAGTGCCTTGATTAATTATAGGAAAAGGAACAAAGAGCCAAAAGTCTACATGGATTCTACAAGGAAAGAAATTCCTTTTAATAAGAAAAGAAATAAAGCATGGGCTGAAAAGGAAAGAAAATATTTGGTAAGAGATTGTTGAAGTCAACAAGGATTCTACAAGGAAAGAAATTCTTTTTCTAAGGAAAGAATTAAAGTTTGGGCTGAAAAAGAAAAAGGAATATTTGGAATCCTAGAAAGAGTCAACAAGATCTCTCAAATAAGAAAAATGATCCAAAATTTTCTTCTCCTAGTTGAAGACAAATTGGTGCATTCGGGTACTATAAAAAGGAGGCCACCATGTTCAGTTTGGGGCATTCACTCACGAAATACTCTTCAGCAAAATCCATCATTCTTGGGCGTTCAATTGATATTCAAGTTGAAGAGAGCTGACCGGTGCTAGAGACTGTCCCCTAGTTCTGTTCCGTTGCAGTCTAGGTCTAGGAGTCAGCTTGTGGTGAATCTGTGAACTTGTTTTAGTTTCAATTGTGTTTTCATTCTCTTGTAATTGTGTTAAAATTCATCTTGTTAAACTAAGGGTAGTTTATACAGGTTAGGAACTTTATAAGGGCTTAAGGGTAGGTCCTTGCATTGCGGGAGATTGCAATACGAATTTGGCTCGGTGTCTAGTGAAGTTAAGTTAAAATCCTACTAGGGAGTAGGTCGTGGTTTTTACACCCACTCGAACCTGGGTGGTTTTCCACGTAAAAATTTTTGTCTCTTGCTTTACTTTCCGCACTTTACTATTTTCTGCTTGAATTAGGATACAGCTCAAAGGAACAGACAAGTCTGTTCCCGTCACAAAAGATAATTCAAGAAAAATTTTAATTTGGCAAAATAAGTGTTAGACCCAATTCATTCTCCCCCCCCCCCCCCCCTCTTAGGTCTAATTTTGAAGTCACTGCAATAACAGATTGTTTTAGAGGCTACAAGTCTCTTAGGTAATTATCTAATGAATGAAGCATTTTCTTAGTAATTTTTTCTCTTGGTTTTTGCAGTTCTTCCTTTTAATCATATTTGTGTTTCTTGGTGATAAATTTGCTTCCTTGGTTGCCTGTTATTTATTTTTTTCTATGAATTCTACCTCTTATATATCTTCCAGTTATGTCCCCTTGCATATTCAGATGACCGTAGTAAATATTGATATGTGAATGGAAGAACCTTGAATTTCTTTTTCATTCAGCTTGGCTTTTATACTGAAAGATCTCTTGTTCTTATTTTATTTTTTATTTTTTATTATTAATTTATTGAAAATTAGAATCTTCATCTTTTCTGTTTTTTCTTTCTTTATTTTTTGCCACCTCAGATGACCGGTATAAAATTGTGAGAACAGTTTTTTTTAATAACCTAAATTTATGCAATTTCAATACTACCAGTGCTTGAAAGATACAATTTTTGTATATTTGATTCTTTGAATATTTTCTTAATTGTATTGAACTTTGAAACTCAACTGCAGTATGTATCAACTATAAAAGCTCAAAATTATACAGGAAAATCTGATCTCTAATATTTCAAAGAGATTTTGCAGATTATTTTTTCTTGACTAGGCCTCTATTGCACAATGGTTACGTAATTGCCGTATAATACATAATACAAATAAAGAAATGAAAGGTCTAGTCAAAAAATCTATTGCACAATGGTTACGTAATTGCCGTATAATACATAATACAAATAAAGAAATGAAAGGTCTAGTCAAAAAATTGAACTTGAAGAAAGGTATTCTTTTTATGAGGAATAGTGTATATACTCCTTAAAAAAAGTTAAAGGTACTTAAAAAGAGAAATTAAATTTCTATTTGACTATTATCAGATATAATGTAAGATTTTTATTTATACTGAAAGTAAATATTAGATTCATTAGCGAAATTTAATTTTGTCGTAATATCGAATTCGATTTCTTGTTTATTTGTATAATATTGAATTTTAAATAGTGAATTTAACTTTTTAAAATTTATAGGACATATTAGAATATAAAATAATACCACCCTAAAAATCAGTGGCGAATTCAAAATTTATGTTTGTGGGTGCTCACATCTTTGATATAGAGTTGCTACAAATCACATAGATAAATATACAATTATTTAAACAAGATAGTTTAAAAGGTCAATGCAAAAACTACAATTAATATTTACCATTATAAAAAAATAATCACTTTTGAGAGAAAGTGAATTGGCTTGAAGGATTTTCTTAGCCAATATCCAAAAAATTTCAAAAAAAAACAAGAGAAGTGATTGAACAATGATTTTTTCTCTTTCTTTGTCCCAAGAAATTACATAAACTTAAAACAAAATTATGAACTAAACTTTAAGTAAACAAAAAAGTTAAAAAGGAAAGGAGACTAAAAAGAAAGAAGATATTGTACTGGAGAAAAAGAACGAAAATATTTGACCTCAAGAAGAAAAAGACGACTTTGAGTTGTAAAATATTTAAGTCACCTAAGTATCGAACCATGCACTTCATTCCAAAAGTTCACCTTCAATCAAGCCACCCAACCAAAACACTCATCGAACTTTTATATCAATGGGTGCTGCTGGTTTAATATATTCTTTTTTGAGATATTTCTATATAAATATATAGTTTAGGTCGGGATCAATGAGTGGTCGAGCATCCAATATCTTGCATGTGGCTCCACCCTTATTGAAAATCATAATTTTTTATGCTCTCTTCATCTCAATTTATGTAGCATCATTTCTTACGACACATAAAGTTTTTTTTTTTTAAAACAAAACACTTGAAACTTCGTTTAAAGCATGTCACATATAAGAATAAAATGAAATTTTTTAAAGTTAAAATTGCTTTTGTATTTCAAAAGTAAAATTAATTTTTGGACAAAAAAAATATTTATTATCTTGAAATAAAAGTACTTTGAGTGCATCGATATTTTATTTATTTTATCCAAAAAAAATTCAATTTATGATTGGACGATCTATTTCAGATTTAAAATTTATCATAACATATATTTTGTTAGAAAAGAAAAAAAGAAAAAGGGACTAAAATTTGCAACTTATACTTTTTTAAAAGAAAATACAAGTTTAAATTGAGAAAACTTTATTTCCACTATATTTATGTTAGGCTGTTAAATGGGAGGGTATCATTAAAAAAAAGAAAAAGGTCAAAAATATTCTTAATTTATGAAAAATAATTTATAAATATTTTTCTTTCACCTTTTGGTATAAAAATACTCTCAATCTTTGTTTTTGGCTCAAGAATACCCCTCCCTTTTCATATTTTGGTTTAAAGTTACCCTCAACCTTGAAAATTTAATATTTAAGCGTTTGAATTTTATGTTCTTTACTTTTTATTTTAGGAATTAATAAAATCGATATGATTTATACATACAAACAAAAATTCAAAATCTAACAGAAAAATAGAAATTAAAAAAGTATATATTATAATGAGTACTTTTCTAGATCACTTTATATATAAAAATGAGAATCTTCTATTTTTAAATTTTGATACTTCTTTATTTTGATATTAAATACTTAGCTAGACACACCCTCAATCTTGAAAATTTTAATATTTAGAGATTTGAAACTTTATTTTCTTTATTTTTTATTTTAGAAATTAATAAAACCGATATAGTTTACACATACAATCAAAAATATAAAATTCAAAGACTGTTTTGCATATTAAAATGTGAATATTTAATGTATTAATAATTTTGTTATTCAATCATGCATTTCTATTTTGTGGGCAAGCATATCTGGTATTTGTTAAGTTTGACAAAATTAATATTTAAAATCAAAATAAGAAATAAAAAATAATTTCTCAATTTCTAATCAAGGTGGCTAGAAAGGTACTCATTATGATATATTTTTTTTAATAATATGTGTAAATTATATCTATTTTATTAATTTTTAAATAAAAATTAAAGAAAATAAAATCTCAAATCTTTAAAGATTAAATTTTGAAGGTTGAGGATAGTTTTAGACCAAAAGGTAGAAGGAAAGGAATATTCTTGAGGCAAAAATAAAAATTAAAAATATTTTTAAATCAAAAAAATTGAAGAAAAATACTTATAAGTCATTTCTCATACATTAGAGATATTATGGTTCATTTCCCCTAAAAAAAAAAAAGAAGTTAACAACAATAGGAGAATAGCAAAAGTAAATTATGGAAAACAAAAGTAGAAAGTATTCGAAGATTAAAAGGAGAAGCAACAACAATTAAAACTAAGCAATTAAGGAACATCCTGGAATAAAGGGACAGAAGAACTGAATAATGTAATTTGAAAATAAAAATGTAGAATTTGATGTACCTAGAACTAGAAAAAAACTGTTAAACTGAAATTGTTGGGCCCGTCCATTACAGGGGCATACTTCAATTTGAAAAGGAAAATTGTTAGGGATTCCTCTTACAACCTGTTTCTCGTGCTTTATTCTTTGGTTAGTGGATTTTTGTAAATTTCACCCAATTTTGGATTCTGATAGGGGCGTAGAAGAAGCTTCAGACTTCAAAGAGGTTGATTAGAGCAAATAACTAACAATTTAATGTAGAATTTTTAGCCTTTAAGTTATCCAAAGATTCTTAGTGTTCATTGAGATTGCTCTTTTATACTGATGGTTATTCCTTTCCATTCCCTTTAGCTGTTTGAAATTTTCAGAAAAAGTAATGTTAGTCCTTTACTACTCTGCAAGGTAGATGCTTAACTATTGATTGTTGGTTTGGCATGATTCACTGCATTTGCATTCTTATATTGGAAAAAATCCTCTTAGGTATACATTGCAAGTTTTAAATTGCCATTTTCGTTGTCGACTATAATTAGTTTGGTCCAAATAGTTGATGGCATCACCTGACATTGACTGTCCTTGGTCATCCTCAGCTTCTGAATCTTTTGGTGGATGCTTTAACATACGAATAGAAGGAAAAGACTGTGGAGACACTGTTGTTTTTTGGCTCAAAGTCCCACATTGGAAGATGAGTAGAAATAGGGAGGCAACCTTAGACTATAAAAGGAAGCCTCCCCCTTTTGGTTTTATCACACCAAACTTGAAGCCTTCTAACTCTTCTAGAGGCTAAGTTTATTTTCTCTCTTGTAATCTTCTAGGAGAAATATATTTGTAGTGGTGTCCGGGGACTTAGGCATAATTGGCCGAACCTCGTCAAATCTTGGTATTCTCTTTATTTTCTTTTCTGCTTCTTATTTATCATTGTTAGCCATTATTAGTTTTGCTATTGGTGGAAAATAGCTCGAATTTCCACAACAATTGGTATCAGAGCTTTTGGTTGCGATTTCTCTTGAAATTTTAGTATGCTCTGTGGTTGCGGTTTTAACTGATCCTCCACATCAGAAAAAATTTCTTGAGATTATTTTTTTGTAAATTTGTGTTAAAATTGCTAAGTAATATATTGTCTAATTAAGTGCATGTCTAGGGAAGTTCTGTCTAAGGAAACTGGTTTTTAAGTGGGACCGTGTGACCCCTCCAGTTTTTCCTGGGAATTTTCCTGGTGCATTTTTTTTGGCTAAATTATTACTGGTAATTTTTCACTTTAGAGCAAAAATGGCTGATAATAATGAGCAGACTTCGAGAGCCACAGTTTCCACTACATCAACTTCGGCAGCATCTTCGTCGTCAATTTTGATGAGATTTGCGGTGCCAAATGCAAGATTCGCGATGGAGATTTTTGACGGTACGGGTCATTTCGGGATGTGGCAAGGTGAAGTTCTAGACGCGCTTTTCCAGCAAGGTCTAGACATTGCTATTGAAGAAGAGAAACCAGAAGAAATTGAAGAAAAAGAATGGAAGACCATCAATCGGTTGGCGTGTGGTACTATTCGCTCATGCCTTTCAAGAGAGCAGAAATATTCATTCTCAAAGGAAACTTCTGCAAGTAAGCTATGGAAGGCATTGGAGGAGAAATTCTTGAAGAAGAGCGGTCACAATAAGCACTTCATGAAGAAGAAGTTATTCCGGTTTAGTTATCAACCGGGTACCACCATGAATGATCATATTACTGCTTTTAATAAGGCAGTAGCTGATTTGAGGAACGTTGATGAAACTTTCAAAGATGGAGATCTGGCATTGATGTTGCTGTTTTCACTTCCTGAAGAGTATGAATTTATAGAAACTATGTTACTTCATGGGAAAGATCAAGTTTCCCTCAGTGAAGTATGTAGTACTCTATATAGTTATGAATTGAGGAAAAAAGACAGGGAGGAAAGCAAGCATGCAGAGGTGGTTGCAGAAGCACTGGTAGCAAGAGGCAGACCACAAAACCAGAAGAAAGGAAGAAGAGGGAAATCTCAGTCAAGAAGCAGACCGAGTAAAGATGAATGTGCCTTTTGTAGAGAGAAGGGGCACTGGAAGAAAGATTGCCCGAAATTGAAAAATAAGGGCAAAGTTGAAAAATGCAAAGCTGTTGCAGAGTCATGTGCTGCTGAATACAGTGATGAAGATTAAGATCTTTCACTGGTTGTTACAACCTCCACAAGGCGATCTGACAAGTGGTTGTTTGACTCAGCATGCAACCAACATATTTGTCATATCCGGGAGTGGTTCTTTGAGTTTAAAGAGATAGACGGTGGAGTTGTCTATATGGGCAACGACACATTTTGTGAAACAATAGGAATTGGTTCAGTCAACTTAAAGAATCATGATGGATCAACTAGAGTTTTGACAGAGGTCAGGTATGTACCTGACATGAAGAAGAATCTCATCTCTTTGGGAGTCCTAGAATCCAAAGGATTGACGGTGACAATGCGAGATGGAGTCTTGAAAATAGTCTCTGGAGCTCTGGTGATGCTTAAAGGCACCCGGAAGAATAATTTGTATTACTATGATGGTAATACAATTGTTGGGACAGCTGCAGTTGCAACTCTTGATGATGAAGGGTCAGATGCAACTAAGTTGTGGCATATGCGATTGGGGCATGCAAGTGAAAAATCCTTGCAACTTCTAGCAAAGCAAGGATTATTGAAAGATGCAAAAACTTGTAAGCTGAATTTCTGCGAGCATTGCGTGATGGGAAAGCAGAAGAGAGTGAAATTTGGCACTGCAATCCATGATACTAAAGGTATTCTGGATTATGTTCACTCTGATGTGTGGGGTCCTTCCAAGACAACTTCTTTGGGAGGAAAACACTATTATGTTACTTTTGTTGATGACTTCTCACGAAGAGTGTGGGTGTACACTATGAAGTCAAAGGATGAAGTGTTAAATTGTTTCCTTAAGTGGAAAAAGATGATTGAAACTCAGACTGGCAAAAGGATCAAACGCCTCAGAACAGACAACGGAGGTGAATATCGAAGTGATTCGTTTGACAAAGTTTGTCAAGATGAAGGTATTGTGAGACACTTCACAGTTAGACATACACCACAACAGAATGGGGTGGCCGAACGGATGAACCGAACATTGCTGGAGAAAGTTCGGTGTATGCTGTCTAATGCTAGGTTGGACAGACAATTTTGGGCTGAGGCTGTGAGATATGCAAGCCATCTTGTTAATCGTTTACCATCAACTGCTATTGGTGGTAAAACTCCTTTAGAGGTTTGGTCTGGAAAACCTGTTAAAGATTATGATTCCTTACGTGTGTTTGGTTCCACTGCATACTATCATGTGAAGGGATCGAAGTTGGATCCGAGAGCCAAGAAAGCGCTCTTTATGGGGATCACTACTGGTGTTAAAGGATACCGCCTCTAGTGTCTTGAAACAAAGAAGATAATCCTTAGCAGAGATGTTACCTTTGATGAATCTTCCATGTTGAAGAAGGATGACATTCAACAGATCAATAGTGCTCCGCAACAGGTGGAGTTTGAAAGGAGAATCAATCCAGTTCTGTTCAAAGATGGAGAAACTCCTATGGCAGAAGAGGAGTCAAATGAAGAAGAGGTTCCAACCCAAGGACCTCACCAGCAAGAAGAACCTATTGCATTAAGGAAGCCACAACGGGTAAGACACAAACCTGCTCGATTTAGTGATATGGTGGCTCATGCATCTATAATAGTGAATGATGGTATTCCTACCACTTATCAAGAAGCAATTCAAAGTTCCGAAGATGAAGAGTGGAAGAATGCTATGAATGAAGAGATGCAGTCTCTTCATAAGAATCAGACTTGGAAGCTAGCAAGTCTACCGAAGGGAAAAAAGGCTATTAGATGCAAATGGATATATACAAAGAAAGAAGGATTTCCTGACAAGAAAAGCATTCGCTACAAGGCGAGATTGGTAGCTAAAGGCTATGCTCAGATGGAGGGAATTGACTATAATGAAGTTTTTTCTCCAGTAGTGAAACATTCCTCTATCAGAATCTTATTGGCCTTGGTAGCTCAGCTGGATTTGGAACTAGTTCAACTTGATGTAAAAACTGCATTTTTACATGGAAACTTGGAGGAGGAAATCTATATGACTCAGCCAGAAGGGTTCAAGGTTGCTGGGAAAGAAAATATGGTATGCAAACTTGAAAAATCATTGTACGGATTGAAGCAATCTCCAAGACAGTGGTACAAGCGATTTGACAAGTTTATGTTGGGGCAGATGTACACAAGAAGCAAATACGATCATTGTGTGTATTTGCGCAAGCTACAAGATGGATCTTTCATCTATCTTCTTCTTTATGTTGATGATATGTTGATAGCTTCAAGGAATTCTGGAGAAATTGACAAGCTGAAAGCTAAACTAAAGCAAGAATTTGAGATGAAAGATTTAGGGGAAGCTAAGAAGATTCTCGGCATGGAGATAAATAGAGACAGACAATTGGGGCAACTTCGTCTAACTCAGAAGCAATATCTGAGAAAGGTGTTGCAACGTTTTGGCATCAATGACAAGTCAAAATCTGTGAGTACCCCACTTGCTCCTTATATGAAACTTAGTGCTGATTTATCTCCGAAGAATGATGCTGAACGAGAATATATGGCAAAAATTCCTTATGCAAATGCTGTTGGTAGCTTGATGTATGCTATGGTGTGTACAAGACCTGACATTTCACAAGCAGTTGGGGTTGTGAGCAGGTATATGCATGATCCTGGTAAAGGACATTGGCAAGCTGTCAAATGGATTCTACGGTATATTCGGAACACCGTGGATGTTGGGTTATTATTTGAGCAGGATAAAAAGATTGGTCAATATGTAGTTGGATATTGTGATTCCGACTATGCCGGTGATTTGGACAAACGAAGATCAACTACCGGTTATGTGTTTACACTTACAAAGGCACCGGTTAGTTGGAAGTCTACTTTGCAGTCAACAGTCGCTTTGTCTACTACAGAGGCAGAGTA
Organism: Datura wrightii; assembly: GCA_035772735.1. Classification (NCBI taxonomy): domain Eukaryota; kingdom Viridiplantae; phylum Streptophyta; class Magnoliopsida; order Solanales; family Solanaceae; genus Datura; species Datura wrightii. The sequence continues at coordinate 56,322,153 of JASDFA010000010.1, read as the reverse complement.
TATGGCTGTTACCGAAGCTGTTAAGGAGGCTATTTGGCTTCAAGGGTTGCTGAAGGATTTGGGAGTTGGTCAAAAGCACGTCAAGGTGCATTGTGACAGTCAGAGTGCTATTTGTTTAGCAAAGAACCAAGTCTATCACGCACAAACGAAGCATATAGATGTTCGATATCACTTTGTAAGGGAGATTCTGGAAGAAGGTGAAATACTACTTCAGAAGATCCAGACAGCTGAAAATCCTGCAGATATGATGACCAAGATAGTGACATCGATCAAATTTCAACATTGTATGAATTTGATCAATATTGTGAAGATTGCACATGGGTAGCACCATAGGTGCATTTGAAGACACTACTAGAGATAGTTGTGAGAGAAGATTTTGTAACTTTTGGGACTTTTTGCCAAGGTGGAGATTTGTTGTTTTTTGGCTCAAAGTCCCACATTGGAAGATGAGTAGAAATAGGGAGGCAACCTTAAACTATAAAAGGAAGCCTCCCCCTTTTGGTTTTATCACACCAAACTTGAAGCCTTCTAACTCTTCTAGAGGCTAAGTTTATTTTCTCTCTTGTAATCTTCTAGGAGAAATATATTTGTAGTGGTGTCCGGGGACTTAGGCATAATTGGCCGAACCTCGTCAAATCTTGGTATTCTCTTTATTTTCTTTTCTGCTTCTTATTTATCATTGTTAGCCATTATTAGTTTTGCTATTGGTGGAAAATAGCTCGAATTTCCACAACAGACACTTTAGATTTTCTTGAAGATCCAAGGTCTCCAGCTTATTATGCACTTAATATCCCAAAGCCGCCTCCTCCTCCTCGTAAAATCTGTTCGAAATCCATTACGCATAGAGGACGTGGTAAGTCTGATCGTGTCCCTAATGAAACAAGAGATACATGGGACAAGCTCTTTAAAGATGGATATGGAGCAGATGTATATAATTACCGATGATGGGTCATTTATTCCTGCTCATTATACTCTTCCCGTCAGTAGCTCTATTTCTGTTTTCATTTATAATACTTGCAAACCTTCATTTATAATTACTTGTCAATCGCGTTGTTCCCTATAAGGATCCATAGAAAGTTGCCATATTTCTTCATTTAGATTGGTAATCATCTGTAATGATAATAGAGATTGCTGGGGGATTATCAGTCCTCCTAGTTTCTGTTAGGTGGGAATAAAATAATGTCTGCAGCCTTATAACATCTCTAGGAAATCCATTATTTGAACATTTTCTTTTTGGAACTACCTGGTATATCACACTTTCTCCCTTGTATTCTCTGTAGAGTGTTGCCTCGCTGGTACTGGGTAATCTTCTGCAACAGTCCAAAGTAAAAATGGTATCAGATGCATAAAGATTCCTGGGGTCCCCCATGGTGCTGTCTCTATATTCATTCGTTTCCTCTACTCAGCCTGGTATGCCAAAAGTTTTGCCTTGTGTTTCCTTAGATATCTATTGAAGTTTAATGTTGCTTCTTTTAAATTGGAATGATTGTATTACATCCCTGCATTTCGCGGTTTCATAGTAATAATGATGAAAAATGATCTCAACTAAACATAATAATTCTATCAGCACGGAAAAATTCGAGAGCACTTGTATTTCACAGTTTCTTGGTGATGGAAAATTTGTGTTTACTCTCATGTTCTATTAATTGCATCAAGAAGCCCATGGAAGGGTTGGCCACCACAGAGTAAAAGTGATGAACTAGCCTGCCACGGCCTTCTTTATTCAATTTATAACACAATTAGGGAGTAATATGAATAGTTACACTGCTTGAGAGCCTGCTGGTGAATTCCCTAGCTTCATATGTTCTGAGAAGTTCTAATATGTTAAAAGGAGTGCAAAGTATCATGTTACAATCTCGTGGTTTGCAATTTTCAGGTCTATGTTAAACTTACTGAGGTTGTTCAGCTACTATGGCTATTGAAATTTATCTCACCTGTTTGTCCTCCTGCAGTTATGAAGAAAGGGAATTGAGGAAGTTTGTTCTTCATCTGTTAGTCTTATCACATTCTTACTCAGTACCATCACTTAAAAGAGTCTGCATACACTTTTTGGAGCACGATTGGTTGAGCCCTGAAAATGTGATAGATGTGCTTCAGTTGGGAAGGAACTATGATGCACCACAACTTATAATTTTCTGTATTCGTATGATATTGAGGAACTTCAAAACCATATCAACCTCTGAGGGATGGAAAGTGATGAGATGTGCTAACCCTATGCTTGAACAGGAACTTCTAGAATCTGTTGTTGAAGCAGATTCAGTAAGACAGTAACTAGTTAATGCTTGCTGTTTCAGAGAATGCTGCATTCTTCCTCTTTCATGATATGGATATCCAGTGACTTGTTTCAGATCTAGTGAGATTCCTTATCATGTTGAGTAGATTGAGCAGATCAAGGCCATAAAATTAAACATGTGGTTGGAAATTTTCAACTAGATCTTGTGTTTTGGGAAACTTCTCATGCTGCTTCGACTTAATCAGTTAAATATTTTGGGCGAAGATATCCTGTTCCATAATAGATATCCTGTTGGAACGGTATTTACTTGTCAAAACTATAGCGAAAATTATTCTATTGTAAATATGTTCTAAAATGTAACTTCATTAGTACACGAGGCTATAGTGCTTGAGAACTATGCATCTCTGCCTTGTACTCTTTTCAAGTTGTGGAATACTCATGGCTGCTTAGTTAAAATCTGTAAAATACTGGTCCTGGTTCTATTCTTTGTCTCATCTCTACACACCCAGATTACTAATTATGTACAACTTCCATGAAGTATTAGAGTCTATCCACAGTGAACTCAACCTTTTGCTTATCTCCTTTTGATAGAGCCACGAATTCAACCAAAATTTCTACATAGCCCTCACTTCTTAAAGGAAAGACATATCTCTATAAGCATCCGAAGCTGCTTACTCAATCGTGGTGAAAAAGCAACAAAATAGATATCTTTGCAAAGCCAGCCAGCGGACACCTTGTAGATGTGATCATAATACTGTATTCTCATCTATCATGTTCTATTCAATCATATGGAATCTAACAAGGCCTGGATGTTTGGCTTATCTTGATCCTTAGGATTCTCCATTTCTTTTGGGTTCAATGCGCTGATCTGAAATTGTTACTGGCATCCTTTCTGTTAACAAGCATTGAACTGACTTCATAAATTTCATTTGCATGAACCATTTCCAATATGCATGCACTGAGAATTTTATAATGTCTTATGATAAAGGAACATTTTGTATGTGGACATGCTAGACAGTTCTAATGAATGAACTGAATGAGATTGATTTGAATATCTTTCAGTATGATAAAGCATTACTGAGGTGTTTTATCCTTGTTTACCCTGCAGAGAGAACAAGAGAGGGTAAAGAAATTGAAGAGAAAAAGTTATATCACTAACTGCATGAAGCTGTGGAAGCTATGGTTCACTTTGCAGGGATGGGTTTCGGACAATTGGACCTAGGGACCAAATGCTTAAAACTAGCCAGAGGGGCGCAGTAGTTTTCCGTTGTGCAAGGGGGTCGTTTCTCCAGTTGCAAAGTCAGAGTTCCTGTTGGATGTGTACATTGCAAAAGAATGTGGCAGCTTCTTGAACTTCATTCAGGCATATGTGATGAACTAGATCATTTCAAAGTTCCTCTTTGGAGGTAAGTGATATTTTCTTAAATAAAGAATCATTAACTCTGCAAAATTAGTAAACAGAAGTTAAGTTGCATATATAACTGTTTTGTGAAATTGAAGATCATGTGTATGTTAATTAACATCACGAGATAGATCTAGGCTATATGTGCAGTCAAATTAAAACTGTTTATGAAATTGAAAATCATGCATAAGTTAATTAACATCACCAGATAGATTTAGGCTATGCATGTAGTCAATTACAGTTTTACCCCTCAGGGTGACTTGTGCTTTCTGGAAGTCGATTATTCATTCAGCCAGGCAAGCAAATGTTTATTTGTAATGAGGACTATCTTATAGTGAAACTATGTGCCAATGACCGTCTTGCTATCACCTATGTGCTGGTTGTTTAGTGTAAAAAACATCTGCTGCTATACATCTATAGAAACTCTTACTTTTATAGCATCATCTCTTGTTGAGTGGAAAGTTGAAAATGAAGAATTTCATGTCATTAAAAATGTAACCCTACTCTTACTCGAAGCTGGACTCTTGAGAACATGTATAAGTCCCCGAGTTGCTTGGACTCAGGTGCCGGTGTCCGATACGGGTACGGATCTAGAAGTCGGATCCTTCATGGTGTAAATTTTAAGATTCGGGGATACGGATCCAAGTATAGATATGGGTGCGAGGATTCGGCTAAAAATAATTCAAATATCTAAAAATGGAGTTATAAAACCTAGATGATGAGTTATTATATGGAAAACTTGAGGAGAAAAATATTAAGCAAGAGAAGAATTTGGGAAGGAGATAAAAGAAAAAGGAGTGACATAGAAATTTCTATATACAAGGCATTCCATTTTCTTCAATTTCACCTCAATTTTTGTTTTGATTACAAAAATCATTGAATCTGTTCGGAATTTCTTGGTTGATTTTGGTCAAAGTACCCAGAATCAATTGACCAGATTGGGTACGGGTCCCACACCCACACCCACACCCACACCCACGTCGTATGGACACGGGTGCAGCACCGAAAATGAAGAGTTCGAGCAACTTAGATAAGTCTTACTTTGCAAAATTTTACTCTCATGATAGACATAGTTGTATATATTTATTTGTTAACTCTTTTCTCGGAACCCATGGACCCTACTGGAACAATGACCAGAATCATCAAGAACCATGGTTTGCTTTCTCTACTATAGATTGCCAGCATTTAGATAGCCATACAAATGTGTATATTACAGTCAACATGTTGGAGTGTCGTACAAACTAGATCTGGTTATCTTACTTATTGCCAAAACTCACGGCCATGTAGCTTCCTGTTGATAAATCTATGGCCAAATACATGCAAAGCCACTCAAATTTGTCTATTGTTTTTCATTTTGGCACTTCATTTTAGCGTTGTTTTATTTTAAACTTCCAAATCTATTTTTTTTTGTTTCATTTAAACCCAAAAAAAAAAAATTTTTTGGTATAAAGTATTTAATGCGTGTTGATAAACATTTTTAAGAAGATACGAGATATTCAATTAAAGAAATGCACGTGTTTTATTTTTCTCATATCATCCAGGTCATTTGTGTTTATCCCAAGTACCCACTTTCTAATTATTAACTCGCTTCAACACAGGTTAAAAAGGTATCCGGTTCATTGCTAAAAAGCATTAAAATTCCACAAACTCCATCGGGTTGTCAATGACTTTTTAAAAAAGAAAAACTGACGAATTTTAAGAAAATCATCGTACTTTCGTCGGTTATTTTTCTCCAAAAATGTATAGATAATATAAAGAGAAAATTATTATTTTTTAAAAGAAAATCGAAGGACGTCTGTCAATTTTATTTTTTTTCCAAAACTAACGGACAAACGTTGATTTTTAAAGTACAAAATTGCAGTTGAAGAGTATAAATAAAAATAATGAAAATTTTAAAAAAATTATTGTGTGTTTAAATGGAACATAAAAAATAGAGTTGGAGGATTAAAATAGATAAGACTAAGATAAAGTGTCAAAATAAAAAATGATCACTAGTTTAAAAGGTTGTGTATGTATTTGATCTAAATCTATTGATACTCAATCCAGTTATTGAGTTCAGATTTTATAGCAATCTTTGTTTTGTTATTGGGATATCTGTAATACATTTAGTCAAATACTACTACTTTATTGCAAAATAGAACTTACATTGCTTTTTGAACCAACTTAGTGTTGAGGTTTTAAGATGTAAACGAGAAATGAGAAAAGATATTTTTTGATTAATACCGAAAAGACACCTCTTAGATTGTACCTCTCCATCTCACTCTTTAAGTATTTGTAAAATCAAAGGTTTTACCTCACATTTGAGACATCAAAAATATCGAAATTTGAATTCTTTCTCTCCTCAAAAATGTTTTCTGCATTTGTTTTCAAAACAAAAATCGGCTTGGGTTTTTTAATTGGAAATGGTAACAGTACGACCCCTATATACTCATCTGGGTAGGACACAAGGAAAGACTCACATAGTTGTTCCAGTTCTATGTCAACTTTCTCAGCAATAAAAGTAGTAATATAGGACAAATTGGACCCCGGATCAATAAGAGCATACATATAAAAAAGAGGAGACTGTTATAATACCTGTGACGACATCGGCTGATGCATCAGATTCCTGGTGACCAGCCGGGGAATAAAATCTAGGTTGGCATTACCAGAGGCTGATGCCCCACCCCTTCCTATTCCTCTACCAGCTGGGACCTGGGGACCACGTCCTAGAGGTGCTGTTGAAGTTGTTCTCGCTGACCTAGAAAATTGTGTCATATCACTCCTACCAACCGCCATGGAATTAGGACATACTCTGATGTCATGGCCCACAACTCTGCACCTATAACATGCGTCGAAGACAAAGTGATATGCCCCTTGATGGATCCTCCCACACTAACCACAAGGGGGCCTGGGAAACACCCTCTAGCTCATACCCCTCTGATATTGCATAGTCGAAACCCGAGAAGTCTAACTCTTCCCTATATGGTAGTGGCTACTCTAATCAATTTTGGGTTGTGAATGCTAGTGTGAAGTGCTAGTCGAGGAGTGGGTGACTGACTACGGCGACACAACCAATCTACTCTAAAAACGAGGCTTGTTATTGCCACGGGGCTCACCATAGCTGCCAACTAACCTCGCCATCTTACTCTATTCTTTCTCCCTTGTTGACCACGCCTTTAACTTGTGCTCCTTATTCTACTGTGCATACGCCATCAACCTAAAGATTTCCATATCCTTGTTCAGCAAGGCCCCAGAACACTCCCCAATAACCAAGGGCCCAAGGTTTATCACAAATTGGCGCATCCTCACTTGCATGGTGGAGACTAGTTCGGGAGCATACCTAGACAACTGAGAAAACTTATGGCAATACTCCTTTATGCTCATAACTTCTTGTTTGAGGACCGCAAATTCGTCTGCCTGGGATTCTCTGAGCTTAATAGGAAAGAAGTGACTCAAAAAGGCCTCTGTAAACTTGCTTCATACTGCCGAAGGTGCATCAATACCTCAAGATTCTTCTCACATATTGCACCATCTTGCTGCAACATCTTTTAGTTGATAGGAAGCTAACTCTGCTTCCTCAGTTCTAAAGAGTGCATCACCCTAAGGGTCCTCTGAGACTCATCAATGAAATTTTGGGGATCCTCCTTGGGGTTGGATCCCATGAAGATTGGAGGACTCATATGGATAAATTCTTGAATTCTAGAACCCGTAGTCTCTTATAATGGACCATTACTAGAAGGAACCCTTTCTTGTCACTAAGTCTGCCTGCCACTATTTGGTAAGCAACTGGATAGCTTCTCGGACACTGAGGTCAGTGGAGCAGATGATGAAGGGGCTCCTATGGGCCTTTCTGCAGTGAGGGGAGCAGAGGTTAGGGGTGTCTGACTAGAAGGTGCTCCTTGAGCCGTAGTTCAGACCCTTGAGACAAGTGGACTTGTGGTCTAGGCATGATAGCCTCTTAGTTAGTCTTGGTCTTGCTACACCAGGTCATAGAGCGGGTCGTTAGGTAAACCGTCAGGATTGACCACAAGCGAGTAACTCGTGGTGAGGAATTTGACTTAAGTGGAAAATCATGATTTAGGATCCCACGGACCTAACCATGAGTCGTGGCCAGTCCCCACGACTCATCGGCCAGTCGTGGTCAAAAGCTATTGAAGAATGAAGTTTGGGTGGCAGTGTTCCCCACGACTGCACAGCACGAGTCATGTTAAGGTGCCACGATTCGTTAGGTGAGTCGTGGGAAATAAAGAATTCAATACTTGAGTCCTTGGGCAATGAAGACCATGAGTGGTGACCACGAGTCGTGGTTACTCATAACGACTTATTGGTCCCTTGTGGGGACCCCTTTGAGGAATAATGGCAGTAGATTTCATGACTCAGATGACGACTTGTTGTCAAGGGTAACGGCTTTTCCAGTCCCTCATTGGGACTGACAGTCAGTTTTTAACTGTTAATTTATTAAGGGTATTATCGTCATTTTTAAGCCCTAGGGTCCTATACTACGTCATTTTAAGCTATTTTCAGAGTGAATTAAGATAGGTTAAGTCATTCTAACCTATTCAAAACCCATGCATGCAAGATTTAGAGTGTAGAGGGTGATGAAGCATAAAACCCCAAGGTTCTTCATCAAATTATTCTTCAATCCCTCTTGGGAAAGTGAGGAAGTGATAGGATCCAAGTCTCTCAGGTATGTAGGGTTATGAGTGGGTGGATTCGTTCACACCTATGCCCAATCTCTCCTAATTCATGAAATTTTAATTGAAAGTCTTATGGGGTTTTATCCTAAATCCTATGAAATCCTAATGATCTATCAATGGGTTACTACTTCTCATGTTTTACATCATATTTTACGAATCATGATAAGATTTTCCAACTAATTCAATTATAAATTTATTGATTTAAATTTCTATTAAATTATGCCTAATTATATATGTTCTATGATAAATTGAGTTATGATTTTACCTTGATTTTTGATGTTCTTTAATCCATCATGATTTATAATCTATGATATGAACTTATTCAAATGCCCATCATGAAATGATTTTACCTTGATTTTTGATGTTCTTCAATCCATCATGATTTATGATCTATGATATGAAATTATTCAAATGCCCATCATGAATTTATGAATTATTAAGTATATATGTATTTTACAAGTATGTATGAACCTCATGATTTACGATTTATGATTATGGCCAACTCACGAGCCTTATTTCCATAGCTAGTTCACATATTTACAAGCATGCTTATGATTATCATGATTTGACTAGCCCATGAATCTCATGTATATTATCCTATAAGCACTATATATGTTTTGGGAGTGGTATTTAACACCGAGTAGGTTCGGGGCCCTAGTCTTGCCCCGAATCTTAGAGCTACGTGCCACTGTAGGTCATGATGGGACCTCCCTTGAGACTGTCCCCTTTTTGCCCCAAATGGGCCTTTCATGAGTGATATCATGCCTTTAATTTTATGGTTCTACCCTTTGCAAGGTATGAACACCCTCCCGACTAGGGATTTACAGGTCGGTCTCCATGTGTGCTCATATGGGGTATGTCAGTTATAAGAATCTCCCATTGTTTCTCATGATTTATGCATGGTTATGTTCATACGGTTTTGGCTCTAAGTCAAGTTTAATAAGGTTTTACTCTTATGATTATGCTCATGGTTAATTTACGAATGCTTTGAAAACCTTGAGCCTTATGTTACACTATGATATTTATGTTATGAGCATGTTGTCCTACTCTTATGCACTTTTATGTATATTAAATATCCGTTTTACTTACCTTGCATACTCAATACATTCCACGTACTGACCGCATACTCTATATTGTATCAACATAGGCTCCGGTACTCAGATTCATCCCCAACCCTAGCCAGCCTTTTGGAGTTAGCGTCCCACATCTGTTGGTGAGTCCTCATCTTCCGAGGACCATGCTTTATCAGTTTTCTTTATATACTTTCAGTTTTCAGCTTTAGTGAGTTAGATGAGGGCCTGTCCCATCAACTCATCTGACTTAGAGGCTTTTCAGACAAAAGGATGTAATCAGCTTCAGATTCATGTGTATTTTTGATGTTATGCTATTTCAGACTTCCGCTAAGTTTATCATGTTGTTTCTTCCGCTTTTTTTGATTAAGTTAGATGTATGTTCATGTCATGGGTCGACTTGGAGTCCCCAGGGACTTCTTGTCCCGTATCTCGATTCGGGCCTACGTTCGGATTGTGACAAACTTGGTATCAAAGCCATAGGTTTGAAGTGTCCTAGGGTGTATGAGAGTCGTGTTGAGTAGAGTCTTCTTCATGGGTGTGAAGCGCGCCACACTTATGACGAAGAGACTACGAAACGCTTAGGAAATGTTCCCTTCTTTCATGATCTCATGTTGTGCAATGAAATGCCTATCTATTCTTCTAACTCGTGCTATACAAGTTTGCAGAATCATGCCTCCACGCCGAGTAAATAGAAGGAGAAACGGGGACGACCATGAGAATGGCAACGGAGAAGGGCACCATCAGGCTCCACCATCCCATGAGGAGCATGCACTAGAGCCGGCCGCCCATGTTGAATTCAGGGCAGCCATATAGATACTCGTGCAAGCTTTGACCGTGTAGGTCAATCAATAGGTGGTGGTGCATCTTCCTCAGAATGGGAATGCGGTGGCAGCTCGGGTTAGAGATTTTCTGAGAATGAAACCACCAGAGTTCCTTGGGTCGAAAGTGGATGAGGACCCTCATGAATTCATTGATGAGATCCTGAAGATCACCCAGGTCATGGGAGTGGAAAATGGGGAGTGCGTTGACTTGGCCTCTTATCAGCTGAAAGGGGTTGCGCATATTTGGTTTAAACAGTGGAAAGATAGTAGAGCAGTGGGAGCAGGCCCTATCAATTGGAAAGAGTTCCATGCCGCCTTTCTCGATCAGTTCTTCCCTTGGGAGATGAGGGAACTGAAGGCGGACGAGTTTGTAAATCTGAAGCAGGGTGATATGTATGTTCAGGAGTATGCTCTAGTTTTCACCCGTTTATCCAAGTATGCACCAGAGTTAGTGGCAAACCAGAGGACTCAGGTGAGCCGATTTGTGCATGAAGTGGCGGACTACCTGGATAAGGACTGTAGGATCACCATGCTGCATCAGGACATATTTGCCCCGCATAGTTTTACATGCCTAGTAGATGGAGGCAGTGTATTGGAGGCATAGGGAGGCCAAGAGAGCTAGGACAGACAATTATGGTACTTCTCAGCCTAGATCGGGGGGCAGACATCGCCAGCAGTCTCACCACAGGTCTTTTGCTCCAGCACCATCATCAGCTAGTGCATCATCTAGACCCCGAGGTGATCAGAAGAGCAGGGCTTCAGATTCGAGGGGCCGGGGTAGCATGCAGGTAGAGCGCACCTTCCCAGCCTGTGCAAGGTGTGGCAAAAATCACCTAGTGAGGTGCTTAGTTAGCTCAGATACTTGTTTCTTATGTGGCAAACCTAGACACAGACTCAGAGATTGCCCTTCGGCCAGATCAGGGAGCGGTGGAGCCCGTATACTGGCCGCCAGTTTAGAAGCTCCAGCAGCACGTCCCTCCCAACAGGGCGCTTCGACTAGTTCAGCTGGCGGTCAACGCCAGAACAGGTTTTATGCCCTTGCGTTCCGTCAGGAGCAGGAGACTTCCCCCGATGTGGTTACTGGTATATTACGAGTTTTTTACCTTGATATTTATTCTTTGTTAGATCCAGGGGATACCTTGTCTTTTGTGACACCTTACATGGATAGTAGTTTCGGAGTCAATCTCGAGATCTTGTCAGAACTCTTCTCAGTCTCTACTCTAGTGGGTGATTCAGTCGTATCTAGACGGGTGTATAAAGGTTGCCCGGTCATAGTCCTTCAGAAAGTCACCTCAGCAGATTTAGTAGAGCTAGCCATGACTGATTTTGATGTTATCCTCGGCATGAATCGGCTATTTGCATGTTATGCCTCCGTTAATTGTAGAACCCGTGCGATAGAGTTCAGGTTTCCGGGTGAGCCATTCTTAGTATGGAAGGGTAGTTCAGCTATGCCTGTAGGTCGCTTCATTTCCTATCTTAAGGCTAGAAAGATGATTTTCGAGGGTTGCGTGTACAACTTAGTTAGGGTTAAGGATGCTATGTTCAAGATCCCGACTATCCAGTCAGTTTCAGTGGTATGTGAGTATCTAGAAGTGTTCCCAGATGATCTACCAGGTGTTCCTCCCGAGTGGGAAATCGACTTTGGTATTGACCTCCTACCTGACATGCAACCTATATTTATTCCTCCTTACAGAATGGTTCCAGACGAGCTAAAAGAGTTAAAAGATTAGTTGAAGGACCTACTAGACAAGGGTTTCATCAGACTTAGCAAGTCTCTGTAGGGTGCACCAGTTCTATTTGTCCGATAGAAGGATGGTTCCCTTCGGATGTGCATTGACTATCGACAATTGAACAAAGTCACCATCAAGAAAAAGTATCCTCTACTCAAGATCAATGATTTATTTGATCAATTTCAGGGTGCCAGGTGCTTTTTGAAGATAGACCTCAGATTTGGATACCATCAACTCCGGGTTTGGGAGAGTGACATTCCAAAAACAGCCTTCAAAACTTGATATGGTTATTATGAGTTTGTAGTTATATCGTTTGAATAACGAATGCTCCTGCAAATTTTATGGACCTGATGAACAGGGTGTTCAAGCCATATCTAGACATGTTCGTGATTGTGTTCATAAATGACATCCTTATATACTCTCGAAGCGAGGAGGAGCATGCCGCTCATTTGAGGGTGGTGTTGCAGACCTTGAAGGATCGTCAATTCTATGCAAAATTCAGCAAGCGTGAGTTTTGGTTGAATTCTGTGGTATTCTTGGGTCATGTGGTGTCTAGTGAGGGTGTGTAGGTGGAGTCACAAAATATAGAGACGGTGAAGAATTGGCCCAGACCGGTGAATCCTTCAGAAATCAAAAGTTTCTTGGGCTTAGCTGGCTACTATCGGAGGTTTGTTGAGGGGTTTTCATCTATCGCGGAACCTTTGACTAAACTGATCTAGAAGAAGGTAAAGTTTCAATGGTCGGAAGCTTGTGAGAAGAACTTTCAAGAGCTGAAGGCTCGACTCACCTCAGCGCTAGTGTTGAACCTACCGAGAGTATCGATGGGTTCGTGGTGTATTGTGACGCTTCAAGGATCGGACTTGGGTGTGTGTTGATGCAGCATGGGAAAATTATAGCTTACACTTCTAGACAACTGAAGGTGCATGAAAGGAACTACCCGACTCATGATATCGAATTGGCCGCATTGGTATTTTCCTTGAAAATATGGAGACACTACTTGTACGGGATCCACGTGGATGTGTTTACGGACCATAAGAATTTACAATATGTGTTTACCCAAAAGGATCTCAATTTTTGGCAAAGGAGTGGTTGGAGCTACTTAAGGATTATGACATGAGTGTCCTCTACCACCCGGGAAAGGCTAATGCAGTAGCAGATGCACTTAGTAGACTCTCCATTGAAAGTGTGTCCCATGTAGATGAGGGAAAGAAGGAGCTGGTGAAAGACATGCATCGACTTGCAAGGTTGGGAGTTCGTTTGGTTGATTCGACCGATGGCGGTGTTATAGTTCAGAATGGATCAGAATCGTCCTTGGTGGCTGATATAAAAGCTAGACAAGATGAGGACCCCATTTTGGTAAAATTAAAGGAGGTCATTCAGAAGCAGAAGGTGGAGGTCTTCTCCAAAGGGGGAGATAGTGTGCTTTGATACCAGGGTCGCTTATGTGTTTCGGATGTTGATGATTTAAGAACACAACCCTGAAATCTTCATGATGAGTCCATCCAGCTCCAACCATACTCCAGAATTCCCATCACAAAAACCCTTTGAAAAAGATGGTGTAAGCCATGCACCAAAAATATCAAAGAAAAATGTTGTGTTGCCCACTGGAGAAAAGCCACCCAATAGTGATATTGAGGCTACCATCAACTGGCAATCAGAAAATACAATCTACCAGAACAAGGTACTGTCCAATATTGGCACTTCCCTCAAGAACGTTGCTCACACACAGACCAAGATGATGAGAAAGGTGGAGAACATTGAGAAGAAAGTGGTATAGACATCCAATCAACATGTCGGTCTTATCCGAGCCCTGGAATTGCGACTGCAGAATATGCAGTATGAAATCTATCCACCAGGCACCTCACTTTTCCATTTCTTTTCATAGCTACAAAAAGAAATGGCTGACATCAAAGAGCAAATCAAACAACTGAGACATGGACCTTTTGAGCCACAAAGAACCTAAAGCCACTCTCCAAAGTCCTCTTTTTTTCCTATGTCGTCACAGATATACTCACCACCTAAATTAGCTCGTCCAAGTACTACCACTCCTTTCATTCCACATGAACCCACATCCTATCCTCAAAAATCAAAAGAGGAAATTGAGTTTGACATTGCAAAATGGGTTTGGGAAAAGAAAGATGCTCTTGCAGCATAAAAGCAGGCCAAAAGAAGGAAAGAGGTTGGAGAAAGTTCCAAAGAGCCAGATCCAAAAAACTTGATAATCTTAGATCAAGTTGTTCCGAAATTCTATAGCATGGAAAAAAATGATAGCATAGGATCCAGTATTGAAGTGACAATAGATAGAGATCCTCCTGATGAAATTGAAGAAGCGGAGACTGAGTCAAGTGGGAATATCTCACTAGACACCTCTGAGGAAGACAATCCACCGATATACATGAACTGACCAAGAGAACCATAAGTTTCTGAGGTCGATGATGATCAAGACGGGATGACATATGACCCAATTCCAGAAAGAAGACCAGAACAACCAATGCCAAAATTGGTTGGAACTGGATTCTTATGTACACTTTTAGTCAAGTTATTTCAATTATGGGTTTTAAAAGAACAAGTAATAATATTATCAAATTATGTTATTATCAATGGAAGTAAATTACTATAGATGTGTTCCCCATGATTTCATAACTATGTAGGTTTGTCGTACTCGTGATCTATCCCAATGCTTCGCTTGTATAATCGATAAGTTAAGTTCACTAAAATGGTTGGTTCACCCCTATTAGATGATTTTCCTCAATTACTGGGATATGTCATGAGTTTTCAATTCAACCCTTATCATCGATTCCAGATTAGCTTTCCCTTAACCACGACTCAAGCTGTTAAGTGAAAGTTGATAGTTTCAAGTCTCTTTTGTTAATTTCCTTTTCCTATTCACTACCTCCCTAGGTTCAAGAAACGAATACGGTATGTAAAGGAATAACCCTTCTCTTTGGGTTGCATGAAATCTTAAATTTCTTTGTCTATTGTTGCCTCAAGTTGTGATAGCCTTATGGTTAGTTCTACCTTTGACATTTTAAATTCTAAGTTAGGTGTTGTTATGCTCTTACCTCTAAGACTTTTACTTTTACTATATATGTAAGAATCCTTAATCTTGTGTTATTAGTCCTTGGAACTCATAATATGTACTATTGTTCACTTGCAAAACTAGTGTTACTCTTGTTATGTTAAACACGTTGGAGCTTATATTTACTACCAAGAATTCATATGAATAGGAAACCCTATTTGAGCTAAAGTTCATGTTTTAACATGAGCTTTCCAAAAGATAATTACGAAAATATTAGTTGTTCCTAATTGCCAAGAATTATTCAAGATTATTAGAGCCTATACAAAAGGTTGATTAATGCTCTCTTTCAATAAGAAATTTGTGAATTCTTACATATGTGGGTAGTGAGTCATGGTCGTGTTCGAGAGTCTCTCAGTTCATGAGTTTTTGTTACATATTTTCATAGCATAACATGATGCATTTTTACCTTTGGACCTTATTTCAGATGGGCAGATTACGGGCCTCATATGGCTACCAAGATTATATTATTATATATGAACCTTGTTTTTGTTGTCCAGAGTGCCATCCATTGGGAAGTTTACCATAAAGCTCGACCGATTGGTAGTGCATAAACATATTAGCATATTGGTAGTTGAGTTGGATATAATTGTGAGTCATGTTATTTTTGAGCTATGTTATGTTTCAGTTGAGGTAAGTTATCTTCCTTAGAGGCACTCAGAGTTTAGGTTGTATCTCTCTTCCTTTCCTCTATTACAGTTGCATTATGTTTATTACTTTTTCAGTCTTACATACTAGTACATATTATCCTTAGTAACATCCTTTTGCCTGTGGACACTGCATTCGTGCTGCTGGAGTAAATAGAGGCCCAGATCGACCTCTACAGTAGAAGTCAACCAGTATCCCTTTTTTGTTAGTATGCTGACTTATTTCTAGAGCTATTGCATTAGTTGTTGATTTTGCATGATCTTAATTTTTTGTATAGTTGATGGGTAGATCGTGGCCCTATCTCGACCATCAGTTACTAGTACTCTTATAAGCTTTGTGACAGACGATCTTTATGGGTTGTATCCAGCTTTGTATGTGTCCTTGCTGGCTCTTTATATGTATATCCAGTTGTTGCCTCGTCGGCATTATGTCTTCTATTTCTGCTAGTTGTACATAGGCATTACTCTACTCTTTAGTAGTGTCTGTGTGACCAAATTGGTCCATAGCTATCTATTATTTAGAAATGTTATGTGGTCGCCTTATGGGCCCAATTGCTTTCTCTTAGTCCAATCTCTTTGGCTAGCTAGTCAGCGAGGCACATGGTAGGAGTTACGCCTCCCCAAGTTTGGGGCGTTGCTAGGAGGCAACACCTGATGTTGTTATAGGTACTATGACTATTTTCTTGCATACTATTTATTCTTTATTAGATACTAATTCCACTCTTTCCTACTTTATCCCTTTGGTTGCTGGTTAATTTGAGGTAGCCTCATAATTATTGTTAAAGCTATTTGTTGTATCTATGCTGATAGACAAATTCATCGTAGCTAGAATTGTTTACCAATATTTTGCAATGTTAGTTTGTGATTGACTTATTTTAGCTGATCTAGTTGAGCTGGGCATGATTGATTTTGGTGTGATAATGGGTATGGATTGGTTAGCTATTTATGATGCTAATGTTGATTATCGACCAAAAGTTGTCAAATTCCATTTTTCGAACGAGCCAATTTTGGAATGGACTGGAAATGCAGTGACCCCAAAGATAAGTTTATTTCATACCTTAAGGCCCATAAGATGATATCTAAGGGCTGTTTTTATCATTTGGTCCGAGTTAAGGACTTGGGAAGTGAATCATTAACTCTTTAGTCGATTTCTCTGGTTAATAAATTTCCAATGGTCTTTCCAGATAAACTTCCAAGAGTCTCTCTAGAAAGGAGATTGATTTTTCTATTGATTTTCCTCTAGACACTTTAACCAATATCATTCCTCCCTATAGAATGG
This sequence comes from Datura wrightii, assembly GCA_035772735.1. NCBI lineage: Eukaryota > Viridiplantae > Streptophyta > Magnoliopsida > Solanales > Solanaceae > Datura > Datura wrightii. Next base: position 56,305,216 of record JASDFA010000010.1, on the reverse strand, counting down.
CTCTTCCATAATTGATGGAATTGAAAGAACAGTTGAACGATCTACTAGAGAAACACGTCATTAGGCTGAGTATATCACAATAGGGCACACAAATGTCTTTTGTGAGAAAGAAAGATGGATATTTAAGGATGTGTATCAACTACAAGCCATTGAATAAGGTCATAATCAAGAATAAGTATCTGCTCCCCAGAATTGAAGATTTCATTAACTGGTGCTTTTCCATGATTGAGTTGAGATCAGGATACCATCAGTTGCAAGTTTAAGAGGCTAACATTCGAAACACAACTTTCAAAACAAGATATGGTCATTCGTTACTAACGCCCCCATAGATTTTATGGATTTGAAGAAATGAGAGTTTACACCATTTCTGGATGTGTTTGTGACTGTCTTTATTAATGATATCTTGATGTATTCACGATCTGAGGGTGAACATGCAGACAATTTACAAACTGTCCAAGATTATAGGTTGTATGCAAAGTTTTGTAAATGCAAGTTTTGGCTAACATTTATTGTTTTTCTAGGTCACGTTATTACTAATAAAGGTATAAGGGTTGATATTCAGAAGATTGAAGTCGTGAAGAATTTAACAGGAGCTCTGAATCCTACAAAAGTTCACAGCTTTCTTGGTTTAGTAGGCTATTATCGTAGATTTGTAGATGGTTTTTATTCAATCTATGCACCATTGACAAAGTTGACTCATAAAGTCGCTAAATTTCAACAGACAGAAGTATGTGAGTTGAGTTTCAAAAAGTTCAAAGATTAGGCTAACTTCAACACTTGTCTTAACTCTTCTAGGGGCATAGAGGTCTATGAAGTATGTTGTGATGCTTCTAGAGTTTCCTACTTTAAATATTCCCATCTCTTCAGCTCCAGTCGGAGCCGCTACCGACATAAACCCTGCACCTCCAGCTCCACCTACTCTGGTAATTCTTGAAGGAGATATGACCACAGCTCTTCTATAACCTACATTCCCTCCATTAGTTTCAAAAGACCAAGATGCTAGGAGTGCAATTAGATTGTTGACACATACGATAGTTGTGCATAAGTAGTAGCTGGGGCCAGAACAAATTACCAAGGGTAGTGGATTAGAGAGTTCTAAGGCTCGGGAGTTCCTGAGTTTGAGCTCTCTAGTGTTCACAGGGTCTAATCCCAATGAGGACCCCTAAGAGTTTATTAATCAGATGTATCGAGTGCTAGGGGTGATGCATGCCATATTTATAAAGGCAGTAGAATTAGCCTCCTTTTGGCTCCAAGATGTAACTATCCTTTGATTTAAGTCTTAGGAGGAGTCTAGTGGAGCTAATGTATCTCCAGCTAAACCGAAGGATTTCTCAAATGCATTCTTATCTCACTACCTTTCTTAAGATATCTGAGAGGCCCGATTCAACTAATTTATAAATCTCAAGTAGGTAGTATGATATTTTAGTACAGTCACAGGTTTAATTCATTGTCTAGGTATGCTCCGGATATTGTGTGAATGATGTAGGCGAAAGTCCACAGATTTAAGCTGGTCTTGGACCCCACTTGATTAGATACTGTACAAGGGTAACCATTTATGAGGATATTGATATTTTTGAGATTCAGGCATGTGCTCAGATGGCAGAGGATCTAACTCACCACAATTAGAATACCCATAGACAGAGGGAATAGAGCATAAGGGTGAGAACTATAGGATCATACAGGGAGCCTCACAGTGATTGTCAACCTCAGCCTTATAGCAAGTTAGCTCATCCGATTGACAATTCTCCATCACAGCTTTAGGGATAGAGATAGGGTCAAAGTTCTGCCCCTTTCAATTCTCAATATAAGTACAATTCAACGTAGTTGAGGCCCTTATTTTCACCTTGTGTTTAGTGCGGAAAGAGGAATTCTAGTCAATGTCTTTGTGGTTCAGAAACATGTTATTTTTCTGGAAAGAATGGTCATGTTATACGATAATGTTTTACCAGAGATATAGGTGAGATGGCCTAGCCTTAAGGGTCAGTAGCAGCTTGATTAGTAGCTTCCCCTCCCTCTAGGAATGGCCCATAGACTAATCCGGGTTTTGTCCGAGGTAGGGGAAGAGGAGGAGGGTCAGGTTTAGATAGTGATCAAAATTGTTTTTATGCACTAGTATATTGCCATGACCTAGAGTCGTCTCAAGAAATCGTTATAGGTATATTGACTATCTTCTGTCATGCTGCATATGTATTAATACACCTTGGTTCTACTCTTTCCTACATTACTCCATTAGTTACCAACAAATTTGGGGTAGACTCAAAACTACTATCAAAGCCATTTACTATATCTATGCTGATAGGCGAATTTTTTTTATAGCTAGACGGGTTTATAGAAATTGTGATACCTCAGTTAGCAATTTCCTGACTTCTACTTATCTAATCGAGCTAGATATTTTAGGCTTTGATGTAATAATGGGTATGGATTGGTTGGTCGCATGTTATGCCAATGTGGATTGTCGGGTGAAAGTCATTAGATTCCACTTCCCGAATAAGCCCATCATAAAGTGAAAGGGCAATGCAGACACACCAAAGGAAAAGTTTATTTCATACCTTAAGGTTTAGAAGATGATTTTCAAAGGTTGTATCCATCATTTAGTCTGATTCAAGGATATAAAAAGTGAGCCTACTAGTCTTCATTCAGTTGTAGTGTTTAGTGAATGTCTAATAGTCTTTCTGGATGTACTTTTTGGAGTACCTCTAGAGAGGCAGATCAATATCGCCATTTATCTACTCCCAAGTACTCAGCCTTTTTTTATCCCCCCTTACAGAATGGCTTCTATAGAGCTTAGGGAGTTTTAGGATCAGTTAATGGACCTACTTGAGAAAGGCTTCATTAGGCCGAGTACATTGTCGTGGGCAGCGCTAGTGCTATTTGTGAGGAAGAAGGATGGATCCCTAAGAATGTGTATTGACTACACTTCAACAAGGTCACCTTCTAGAAGGAGTATCTGCTTCCCCAAATTGATAACTTGTTTAATCAATTACAGGATGCTAGATACTTTTAAAAACTCGATTTATGGTCAGGATATTGCCAACTTTAGGTTAGGGAGGTTGATAACGTCAAAATTACACCTCAAAAGGAAGTGGAAAACATCTATTTATCAGTTAAAGAACCCAATCAAGGTTGGGGTCGATCCTATGACGAATATGGTTAAGATCCTGATTAATGTAAATTTGAGACAAAAATGCTGCCTTTTTCTTGGTCAAACAGTAAATTTCGAAGGAAGAAATGATAAAGTATTTTCACTCCTTAAAAAGCAATCATAGTGATAGGAGTAAAAATGCAAGCATACACATCAGTTTAGAATCACTACATACATAACCCTACTTTGAGAATTCATCTTGGTTCCCACAACCCTCGTTCTAGGATTTAGATATGCATGTTTGTAAAAACACAAGAAAGATTCATGAGAGAATGCATAATTATGAATTTACAATTTGAATAGAATATATTCAAAATAGCAATTGTGATTAATCTCCAAAACCCAAGAACAAAATGTTGTTTTTCATTTTTGTGGCCTCAAAAGGCGTATAAAGTCTCCAAAGAAGTATATGAAACTTTGTGTGCTGAAAAATACAAAATTAAATCCTAAAGAACGTATCTATACAAAAATAAAATCCTTTCCTAATAGCGGGGATTACAGACTTGGGAGATAAAATGAGTTGTGGCAGGATACCACCACCCATAGGATGTGGTTGTGGTTCAAAACTCAACCTAAGAACTTTCCAATATGGATTCTTAGGAAGGCTCGTGTTATGATACCATAAGTTTGACTTCTTCTCGTGGCTGGCAGTCCCTCATTACACTTTCTCTTAACTTCAAACAACGTCTCTTCAGTACGACCCATCCTTTGCTAGTACGGTCGTGTTATCTGGTCATGACTTGAATATTGATAATTCTCTATTTCTCACTATGGGGACTCAGGACGACTTGTACCGCGGCAAGTTAGTCCCATTTCCTGACTTTTTTCATTCTTTTCTGAAGTATAACTCCAAGAACCTATTTTACCTACAAAATCAACTAAACAAATCCTATCCACATAAAACATGCCTAAGTATTGGCATATTTTCTATGTTTTAAGCATCAAAAGTTCCTTAAAACCATCATACATCAACACCCTCAACTTAGAACATTTGCATTTCCTTAGGCAAACAAAACAAAACAAAACATAATGATGCCTAATCAAAAGAAACCTAGAATACTTATGATAGTCACATCAACCATTGGCACACATGATATTTAAGCATTACCATCCCCCCTACGATGTGATCAACATCAAACAAATGTGTGTACATAGAGCTACTTACCATGTCACAAAGGAATCCAAGAATGGAACTAAATTATCAATAGACAATCGGGTATGTACTAAAGACACTGACCTAGAAAACTAGCAGCTAACAATGCAACCCATGCACCCTCACAACAAAAAAGTATCATACACTTATAGTACACAAATATATGTCAAAATAGGGACTGATAATGAAGGAATCACTCTCTTAGAGAAGTTCCAAGCAATGTGTTTGAAATACCATAGGCTTGCCCTTATTTTCTCAACCTTGATTTTCGGACAATTGAATTAGGATTACTAGATGAATTTTATTAGCTTATAATGCAAGCTTGGGGATGGGTATGATAAATATGGGTAAAGTGACTCAACTCTTCTTGGCACTATACTATTTTTGGCTCCACTTCTAACCTTTTTTTTTAATTTTTCTCCCTTTTTATCCTTTATTGATTTTCCAACTCACGGGTGTGCTTTTTACTTTAATTTTCTCTTTTCTCTTCAAAATGCCAACATTTTTCTTTTGTTTTTTTTCTTTTCTTATTCATTTTCACTTTTCTTTTCTTTAATATTTTTCCTCAACCACACCACACTTGTCTCTTTTCAACAAGTAGCTTCTTCTTTTCATACCCAACCTTTTTATGCACCCCTATAGTAGCCACCCTCAACTTATGAGATTTTTCTGAGTTGAGGTACCCAATGTCAAAGGAGTGACCAGGGCTAAAGAAGGTTCATTTTAAAAATAGTGGAAAGGTGAGTAGGCTAATTAAAGAAAAGTTTTATTTTTTCTCAAAGTTTGGGACGAAGGGATACTTATTTCATTTGATCGGACGTTTCGGCTAACAGTGGATTGTTCAAGAATAGCCTATTATCCTTTCCTAACTAACTATCCTCCAATCTAGGCAAGAATAACCAGAAAAGTTCTACATAACACAGACAAAGCCGGATTGAGTAAATACCTCACACACACATGGAGTAGGGATACATTATCAACTACTACCTATTCGATTCATGCAAAGTTAAGCTATAGTTATCATATCCATACTTCTAATAAATAAAAGATCCAAAATGGTCATAAATCAAAACAAACACATAACACAACTAAAAGGGTGGTTATCTTTCAAGAACCAAAACATTTTCACATGTGCATTTTTTATTCGACTGCTGAGTTCTACTAGTTTCCTTCTAATTAAACATAACATAACAAAATAATAAACATTATGATTCTACTAGATATAACATCTAAGGGAAAAGAAACACAGTGACAAATAACCTCAAGTTTACAAAACAAACCACTAACTTCAAGTACACCCCCTATCAAAATAACATGCATTGTCCCCAATGCATCAAAAATAAAACAGGGAGTGGGAACATACCTGTGGCATCCTAGGTGCTTTGTTCCAACCCTATAGGAGGGAGTGGTGGTTGACCCTCTATGTCAGAACTCGTGGGGCCAGTGGCGGATTTGGTCAGGGAGATACAGAAATAGTACTTCAAGATCCATTACGTGTCCAAGGACTTTTGTTCTTCTTGGCATCTGTTATTTTGGCACAAATCTTTTTTAATGGTATGATAGTTATGGGGCCTACCTTTATAAACCCACCTATCTCTTTGTAGCAGCAACCTCAGTATTTGTCGGGATTTAATCTAGTGTAGTAGATGAACTTCTGACTCCTCTAGCCCCTCTCTTGTAGCTTATCCATATGGAGATCATGGACTTGCTGACTAGCCATCTCAATCTTTCTATGCTCCTTTCTTGCCCTCTTTCTTTTTTTTCTTTGGGGTTGGCTCCTCTTGCCTCAAAAGTCCTTCTTTTCTCTCCCCTTACCATGGCTGACTCGTGGGACCAAAAGTGTACTATCTCCTCATTCTCCATAAGCTCTTCTCCAAATATTAGGATAGATGGGACCAAAAAAATAGAAGTCTATCAAGAAGATAACTTCTAAACCTTCACTCTGAGTGAGTCCAACGCATCCCTCATGCTTTGCATATCTTGTATAGCTGTCGATCTACTATTTAGGTGCAACTCGAACCCATCTAATCTCATATATGATCTGGAAACCTCTTTGATTTACTCTTTAACACAAAGTTTTACTTGCTCCGTTAATATATCAACTTTTCTTTCGGCGAAAGTCAACCATTTGACCATCTTTTGTAAATACTCTCGAGGAACCATGAAATACCGAGCTAGTGCTTTCCTAAGTACTACCAATGATGAAACGAATGATGTACTAGGTGTACCTATTGTATCACCAACATCAGTGGCAAAGATATTACCATTGGAATCAGCTTAGGCAGGGGCATCAACATTCTCCCCCTTCCCCGCAGCTCCCTCAGCAACTCTAGGTCCAAGTACTACTGCATTGCCTCTGATCCTAGCAACTGGGTTCATGTCGTCTCTAAACAAGGCAATGCCCACAGTCTTGGTGCTCTAACAATGTCATCAATATTTTATAGAAGGCACACACTGGACTCCTAACATAACTCAAATACGAGACTCGGGAATAGGATACTGGTGCTCACCAAAAGGACTCGCTCCTGAATCACCTCTACTATTATCCATGGGATGTTCAAATAATACTCTAACATAATACTAGCCACCAAAATTGCTCGATATGTACTTAGCGTGTTGTCATTGCCTGTTGGTGCCAATCTATGTCAAACCAGTGCCCAACAATCTTTTGTAATAAAATTCAATGAGGCCTTTGTTATCTGCTAGCAACTCATCACCTATTCTACTTCCTCCTTTGCATTAGCTATATTGTTGTACAGCTACTAGAAATGCATTTTGTCGATCCTCGATGCTCAATAGTTTTACCCGTCTTAGTGCCTCCATGTGGTAGTCATACTCAGAAGTTGCAGCCGGAGCCTCAAACCCTAGACCATATAAGAATCGGGAGATAGTCCTCTCTAAAATATCAATTGCTGTCCCCTAACCAATCATGACATCTAGCTGAGGTTGACCCTTTGCCTTCTTCCCTTTCGGTGTGTGGTTCTAAAGTGTGGCCAGGTAGTTGGCATAGAACTGCAAAACAATTTCAGCATATATTTTTCTGGAGTTTGCTATCCACCCGAATCAATAGAGTCAAACAACCTCCTCAGGGTCAGGACTTCATTCAATGCCATAGTTAAAATCCTGGGCTCCTCTTGTATGCTCTGCCTTTGGTTGCCCATCATCATCAGAGCAAGGCCTTCTTGAGATATTTCATTTGATCCCAGTATAGCCCATCGAATTGTTCGTCTGATCGAAGGTGGAGAAGCCTCTTAACTAGCTTTCTTAGACCTTTCTTTGGACTCTTCATCTCCAAAGTTCTCATCACCATTAGAATCATCTTTGGACTCACATTGATGTGCACTTTCTCTCTCTTCAAACTAGAGAGCTAGTATCGGAGTGGCCGTAGGTACTAATGGTTTATATTTGGCTTGTGGTCAAGTGGTTCAGGGATCTTCATTGTCATCGGTGGCAATGTTATAGCTTTCCACCGAACACTAGCTTCATTAGGTTCAGACACTTCCCTCATGCTCTGCATATCTGGTACAGCTGTCAGTCTATCATTTAGGTGCAGCTCAAACCCATCTAATATATTGTGTGATCTAGCAGCCTCTTTGATTTATTTTTCAACACATAGTTTTACTTGCTCCACCAATATATCGAGTTTTCTTCCCGCGAAAGTCAACCGTTTGGCCATCTTGTGTAAATACTCCTGAGGAACCATGACATACTAGAGGTTGCCTTCCGAAGTACTACCGATGATGAAACAAATGATGTGCTAGGTGTAGCTGTCGTATCACCGGCTTCAAGGGCCAGAATATTACCACAGGAATCAACTTGATCTGGGGCATCAACATGCTCCCCTCTCCCGGCAGCTCCCTCAGTAACTCTAGGTCAAAGTACTACTGCATTGCCTCTGATCCAATAAACTAGGTTCATGTTGTCTCTAATCAAGGAAATGCCAATGGTCTTGGTGCCTCTAACCATGTTATGAATATTCAATAGAAGGCACACACTAGACTCCTAACATAACTCAAAGACAAGACTCAGGAATAGGATACTGGTGCTCACCAAAAGGACTCGCTCCTGAATAACATCTACTATTATCCATGGGATGTTCAAATCATACTCTAACATAATACTAGCCACCAAACCTACTCGATATGCACTTAGCGTGTTGTCATTGCCTGTTGGTGCTAGTCTATGTCAAACCAGTGCCCAACAATCTTCTGCAATGAAATTCAATGGGGCCTTTGTTATCTGCTAGCAACTCATCACCCATTCATCTTATTCCTTTGCATCAGATATATTGTTGTCTATCCACTAGAAATGCATTTATTGATCCTCGGCACTCAATAGTTTTACCCGTCTTAGTGCCTCCATGTGGTAGTCATACTCAGAAGTTGCAGATGGAGCATCAAACCCTGGACCATACAAGAATCGAGAGATAGTCCTCTCTAAAATATCAACTGATTTCCCCTAAACCGTCATGACATCTAGTTGAGATTGACCCTTTGCCTTCTTCCCTTTCATTGTCTGTTTCTCATATGTGGCTAGGTAGTTGTCATAGAACTCCCGAACAATTTTAGCACTATATTTTTCTGGAGTTTTCTATTCACCCAAACTGATAAGAGTCAAACAACCTCCTCTGGGTCAGGAATTCATTCAATGCCCTAGTAAAAATCTTGGCTCCTTTTGGATATGCTGCCTTTGGTTTCCCTTCATCATCAGAGCAATGCCTTGTTGAGATATTTCATTTGATCCCGGTATATCCCATCGAATTGTTCGTCTGATTGTAGGTGGAGAAGCCTCTTAACTAGCTTTCGTAGACCTTTCTTTGGACTGTTCAGCTCCAAAGTTCTCATCACCATTAGAATCATCTTCGGAATCACATTGATGTGCACTTTCTCTCTCTTTAGAATGGAGAGCTAGTATCGGAGTGGCCGTAGGTACTAATGGTTTAGATTTGGCCTGTGGTCAATGGTTCAGAGCTCTTCATTGTCATCATTGGCAATGTTATCGCTTTCCACCGAACCACTAGCTTCATTAGGTTCAGACACTTCCCTCATGCTTTGCATATCTGGTGCAGCTGCCAGTCTATCATTTAGGTGCAGCTCAAACCCATCTAATCTCTTGTGTGGTCTAGCAGCCTCTTTGATTTATTTTTCAACACATAGTTTTACTTGCTCCACCAATATATCGAGTTTTCTTCTCGCGAAAGTCAACCGTTTGGCCATCTTTTGTAAATACTCCTGAGGAACCATGACATACTGAGAGGTTACCTTCCGAAGTACTACCGATGATGAAACAAATGATATGCTAGGTGTATCTGTTGTATCACCGGCTTCAAGGGCAAGAATATTACCATAGGAATCAACTTGATCAGGGGCATCAACATGCTCCCTCCTCCCGGCAGCTCCCTCAGTAACTCTAGGTCCAAGTACTGCTGCATTGCCTCTGATCCAATAAACTAGGTTCATGTTGTCTCTAATCAAGGAAATGCCAATGGTCTTGGTGCCTCTAACTATGTTATGAATATTCAATAGAAGGCACACACTGGACTCCTAACATAACTCAAAGACAAGACTCAGGAATAGGATACTGGTGCTCACCAAAGTTACTCGCTCCTGAATAACCTCTACTATTATCCATGGGATGTTCAAATCATACTCTAACATAATACTAGCCACAAAACCTACTCGATATGCACTTAGCGTGTTGTCATTGCCTATTGGTGCTAGTTTATGTCAAATCAGTGCCCAACAATCTTTTGCAATAAAATTCAATGGGGCCTTTGTTATCTGCTAGCAACTCATCACCCATTCATCTTCTTCCTTTGCATCAGATATATTATTGTCTATGCACTAGAAATGCATTTATTGATCCTCGACACTCAATGGTTTTACCCGTCTTAGTGCCTCCATGTGGTAGTCATACTCAGAAGTTGCAGCTGGAGCATCAAACCCTAGACCATACAAGAATCGGGAGATAGTCCTCTCTAAAATATCAACTGATTTCCCCTAAACCGTCATGACATCTAGTTGAGATTGACCCTTTGCCTTCTTCCCTTTCATTGTCTGTTTCTCATATGTGGCTAGGTAGTTGTCATAGAACTCCCGAACAATTTCAGCACTATATTTTTCTGGAGTTTGCTATTCAACCAAACTGATAAGAGTCAAACAACCTCCTCTGGGGAAGGACTTCATTCGATGCCCTAGTAAAAATCTTGGCTCCTCTTGTATGTTCTGCCTTTGGTTTCCCTTCATCATCAGAGCAAGGCCTTGTTGAGATATTTCATTTGATCCCGGTATATCCCATCGAATTGTTCGTCTGATCGGAGGTGGAGAAGCCTCTTAACTAGCTTTCGTAGACCTTTCTTTGGACTGTTCATCTCTAAAGTTTTCATCACCATTAGAATCATCTTCGGAATCACATTGATGTGCACTTTCTCTCTCTTTAGATTGGAGAGCTGGTACCAAAGTGGTCGTAGGTACTAATGGTTTAGATTTGGCCTGTGGTCAATGGTTCAGGGCTCTTCATTTTCATCGGTGGAAATGTTACAGCTTTCCACCGAACCACTAACTTCATTAGGCTCAGACTCTGATTCGGTTGGTTGGTCCTTTGATGCCCTCTTTGAGGCAATCTCCTTCAGTCCTTCATATCTTATTGTTTGTTTTTCTAATGCTCTTTTTAATGCATGGTACTTATGGAGGAAAAATTAGTGACGGGATCTCAAAAATGTAAGTACAAAAACTAAGGTGCAGTGCCCAATGACGTCCACTCAAGATGAATCGTTATTAGATAGTGTGACTCGTACCTAGGATCGTGGTATAAATTCCTACAAAAGGGTCTTTTTCAGTTCTTCAAGATGACCCTATACCATAACTCATGATTAGAAACCATGGGTCGTGGCATGGATCATGATTGAATATCATGTACATGCTCATCTTTGTCCATATTAGTATGACTGATTTCCATGATTCATGGTGAGAAACCACGGCTCATGGTGGAGTACCATCCAATCAGACTTATATTAGGGGTTCACTAGACAGTCTTGACTGACATACTTCGAGTTGTGGTATAATACCATGAGCCGTATGTTAGTTCGTAAATCCTTTCCTCACCCAATAGTATGCATTCATCAATTCAAACAACTATTTAGGGGTTTCTAAAACTTCATCCGTATGAGAGCCACTAATTACACACCACCCAATTTTACTTAGCACTTTACTCCCCTCCCAGTTTATATTTACCGCATGTTCACAACATTTGCATAACCAAGGTACCAAAATCAATCCCTTTTTTATCAATTAAATTGCTTTATTGTTCATCTCATTCTGTTCATATCACTTAATATATAGAGCATCACAATTAAAAAATCAACCAAAATTAAAAAGATTAGCAACAAGAAGAGACAACAAATTTTTCGACTTACTTTAAGTCTATGTGACTGCTGCCTTATTTCCTAGGGTTTAGATAGGATTTCTCAACTTGTGCTTGAATTGATGTTCATTTTTGTGATGGATGATTCTTGGTAGTAATTACGGAGGGCTTATTGTGTTCAAGAATTTAGTTGGGAGTCAGTTTAGTTAGAAAATAACATTTAAATAAGTTGGGGTAGATTTAAAAAGCATTTGGGTCAAGTCGGGTCGAGTGGGTAATGTAAAATAAGTGTCGAACCCAAGACTCATCGCATGAGTTGTGTTATGAACCAATGACTCATTCCCTCTAATTGTGCCCAAAATTATGAAACTTATCTGAGAACCTACAAATCATCAGTATAGATCGTGGTATGGTACCATGATCCGTCCCGTGGCTCGTAGGTTGCAAATCCTGATAGTTTGTTTCTGGGAGTTTATCTTGACATTTAGTACCACGAATCATACCATGAAGGTACATTTTGTAATAAATAATCATGGAGTAAATTCATGAAAGTTGTTACGGGCAGTTCTTTAGTACGACTGGGACTATGAGCCATCAAATCATAGGACGAACCGTACAATGAGTCGTAATCTTTTCCTCTAACTCTCTTTTGTAGATTTTTGCCCTTGTCATACCTACAAATTTCATTGAACATGAGTTCTATAAATCAAAAAGAAAAACTAAACCAATACACTTGGATTTCCTCCCAAGAAGCGCCTAATTTAACATCACAGCACAACACAGGTATTTTGACTACTCAGACTTCACCAAAATACCCCATGGGTTGGCTACCATGCAGTGCCTAATTTAATTTCATGGCACGACGCGTAAATCTTGAGTACTCAGACATCATCAAGATACACCAACTCTATTACCTTCACCTTTTCAATTATTCCAAGGTACTGCTTCACCTGTTAGCCATTTACTTTGAGCCTCTTGCGTTCCCGATTTTCAATCTTGATAGAGACATAAGGGAAACTTGTACCACATGATATGGTCCTATCCATAGAGACTTCCACTTGCTGGGAAATAGTCAAACTCTAAAATTAAACAATAAGACCAAATAACCGGCATTTAACTCTTTTTTTTTCAATCTTCCTGTCATGGCACAATTTCATCCTCCCTTTGTAGATTGCTTCACTTTCATATGCTCTAAGTCATAATTCATCCATCTCATTTAACTGCTCAAGTCTCAACTTAGAAGCATCATTCCATTTAAGGTTTAACTTCTTAAGTGCCATAGTGCCTTGTGTTCAAGCTCAACCGGCAAGTGGCAATATTTTCAAACACAAACTGATATGGAGAAGTACCATTTGGAGTTTTAAATGTTGTTAAGTATGATCATAATGTATCATTTAACTTACTAGACCAGTCCGTTGGATTTGTAGTCACCATTTTTGCATGGATGGTCTTTATCTCCAAGTTGGAGACCTCTACTTGCTGATATGATAGAGGACGGTAAGGTTTTGCCACCTTATATTACACACCATACTTTTCAAGCAAAGACTTCAATAGACGATTGCAAAAGTGAGAGCCTCTATTACTGATAATGGCTGTTGGACTACTGAATCTTGCAAAAAAGTTCTTCCTCAAAAATGTTGTGACACTCTAACATTCATTATTGGGAAGCGCAACAGCCTCCACCCACTTTGATACATAATCTACATCAATCATGATGTACTTCATTCCATATGAGTTTACAAAGGGCCCCATGAAATTGATACCCCAGATGTCGAATAGTTCTACCTCAAGGATCAGAGTCAAAGGTAGTTAATGCTTACATTGTCTTTGACACTAGTCACAAGGATTTGCAAACTAATGAGCATCCTGATGAATGGTGGGCCAGTAGTACACAAATTGCAAGATCTTGTACACAGTTTGAATACCACAATGATGACCCCTAACTAGGGGTGAGTGGAATGCCTCTAATATGCTCATCATCTCAACCTCAAGAACACACCTGCGAATCAGCCTATCTACATAAATACAGAATAAGTATGGCTGATCCCAATTGAATCTCCTCATGTCAACCAAAAATTTCTTCCTCTAATAAAAGGTTAAATCTTCAAGCAACACCTCACTCACCAGGTAATTGAAATAATCAGCGAATCATGGAATCAAATCTTGGGATGCAACTAATACCTGTTTGTCTGGAAATGTATCATTAATGTCAACCTTATCTTTCAACACTACTTATGCCTCAAGTCTTGACAAGTGATCTGCCATTTGGTTTTCAGCCCCCTTTCGGTCCTTTACATCAAACACGGACTCTCATAATAGCAATACTCATCTGATTAGTTGTGGCTTAGCATCTTTCTTCAACATAAAGTACCTCAAAGGGGCATCGTCTCTATGATCAATAACCTTAGTTGCAAGCAAGTAAGCTCAGAACTTTTATAATACAAGCACAACTACCAACAACTCCTGCTCAGTCACGGTATAATTCTTTTGGGTTGTATTCAATGCCTTTCTAGTATAGTAAATAGGATGAAATACCTTTTCTCACCTTTGGCCTAAGATAGCACCTACCGCCACAGCACTAGCATCGCATATAAACTTGAATGGTATGGAACAGTCCGATGCAACTATGATAGGGGCACTACTCAGCCTCTCTTTCTAACATTTAAACACTTTCAAACATGCCTTATCAAAAACAAATATCACGTCCTTCTTAAGTAATTTGCACAAGGGGTATGCAATTTTTGAGAAGTCCTTGATGAACTTCGGTTTTAACCCTACGTGGCCCAAAAAGCTTCAAATGCCTTTAATAGAACATGGAGGTGGGAATCTAGATACTACTTCAGTCTTCACCTTATCCACCTTAATGCCTTTACCTAAAATTGTTTGACCCAACACAATACTCTCTTTAACCATAAAATGGCACTTTTCCCTGTTAAGTAAAAAATTGGTCTCTTCACATCTTATCAACACCTTACTCAAATAAGGCAAACAATCTTCAAAGGATTCACCCAAAACTAAAAAATCATTCATGAAGACCTTCATGGTGTCCTCCACAATTTTTGAGAAGATCGACACCATACAACACTGAAATGTTATATGCGCATTATACAATCCAAATGGAATTCTTTTGATGGAAAAAGTCACATAAGGGAAAGTAAAGATGGTTTTATGTCGGTCTTCTGGGGATATAGAGATTTGAATATACCCTGAATAACAATTGAGAAAGTAGTACCAACCTCTACCTGCAAGATCATCCAGCATATAATCTGTAAATGGCATAGGGAAGTGGTCCTTCTGGGTCCACTAGTTTAATTTAGCTGTAATCCATGCAAATGATCAGCGTGTGACAAGTCGCAAAGGAATCAGCTAATTTTTCTCATTTGAAACCATAGTAATTCTACCTTTCTTTGGTGCATATTATACCAAACTCACCCATTAATTGTCAGCGTAGATAACACCTACATCCAACCACTTAATAATTTCTTTCTTCACCACCTCTTGCATAGGTGGCTTTAACCTCCGTTAGTGCTCCATGATTGGGATGCAATCTGGTTCAAGTTGAATCTTTTACGTGTATATCCCTGGTGGAGTCCTAATGATGTCGACAATGGTCCAACCAATTGCCTTCTTGAATCTCCTCAAAGCTGATACAAGAGCCTCAACTTGCCACTCAACAAGATCTGCAGCAATAATGATGGGCAAGGTATGATATTCTCCCAAAAATGCATATCTCAGATGTGAAGAAAGAGCTTTGTGTTCTAAAATTCGAGGCTCTTCAATCGAAAATTTTTCCGGAGAAATTGCTTGATTCTTAAAATTGAGGTCCAACTTCTTTGGTGAAAAACTGTAAGAACCCATTCCTGTAAGTGTATTGTCCATCTCAGCATACTCTTCGATGCCATCCCCATCGAAAGTCATGATCACCGCTGCTAGTGTCTCCACCCCACGACACTCCTCAAGGGGAAATTCTGGCCTTTCTTCATCAACCAAACTAATCACCGAAACCACTCTTATGACATTTGGCTTCTTTGTTTAATAGCCTACATCAAACGCTACCTCTTTGTTATTTAACCAAAACTTTAGTTTTCCAGTCTCCATATCGATCAGGACTTAGCTAGTGGCAAGGAATAGTTGCCCTAAAATGATAGGGACCTCAAACAATCCTCCTTGCAATCCAAAAAAACAAAATCTATAGAAAATATAAATGCTTCCACCTTCACCAACACATAATACAGGACTTCACTATGTAATCCACCATAAGTAGCTACATTAAAGTCACTGTGGGGGCTCCCAAGCCTAACTGCTGATATACTAATAACATGTAATACCCTGGAAGTGCGTAAGACTAGACTCGAGAGTTGAAATAAAAACAGAAAGAAAAATTTTAAAATCTACTCAGCACGACTCATTGTACGAAACATTGGTAGGACCAACAACCCGTGAAAGGTTCCCGTGGTGAGAAGCTGCAAAATCGGGCTGGGGAGTAACGGGCCCTATAACGACCCGTTGGAGGTTGTAACGAGTCCTTGAATGGAGTCTTTGTGAGATTGGTCTTGATTGGGAGGAAGTAACAAGTCGTGGTACAACCCATTGATGGAAGCAACGGGTCATTGTTAGCATCCATTAAGAGGAACTATTGGCGCCCCAACACACGCGAAAGGGTACATGGTTGTACAAGTAATATAGTAGCCTTTTTTCAAAGCAAGATGTTGAACCCACAGGGACTAGACTATTTCAACGAATATTTAAGTTCAAGTGTTTATTTAACCTTCACAAGTGTTGATATAAGATATTTTGGATACTTATAATTAAATCTATGGGTGATCAAAAAATAATCTGGAAACAATATAAGAAGCAACTAGAGTTAAGGCCTAATAATGATGCAATGCTGCAATTCACAATGGTTCGAGTATGAAAACTTAAGTTGTTGTCCCAAATAGTTAAAATGCGATGTTCATGGTCTTTCGATCCTCTAAACACGACAAACTAGTCTCACACCTACATCACTGAGCAGAGATGTGACGTCCTAATTCATGAGCAATTTAACTACGTGGATGTGATTTACGGAGTTTGTGCCCTTGATTATGGATTTTCGTACCTCTAATAATTTAATATAACATAGCTTCACAACTACTTCTATGAGAAGTGATGTGACAATTCTAAGTCAGTGTATAGCTCATCCCGTTTTACTAACCATGCAAGGCAAATTAGGTATAATTTCAATCCTAACCGCTAATCCTATCGTAAAGATAAGAACTTGCTCCCTACATTCTTGTGTTTTAGCCTATGGTTACTCTTTCGAGCTTTTACCTAAGCTTAATGAATGTGATTTCATGGTAATCAAGCATAAAAACATCAATACTTAAGAATACAAGACAACACAACAACTAAAACTCAAACCAAAGATGAAAACTAAGCAATCACATTCACATCATGTGGCCTCAACCCTATAGGAAGGGTTTTAGCCACTCATGCTCACATAAATACTCAAAAACATAATTAGAGTATGATACTTACAAGAGTAGTTAAAAGAGAATGATAACTAATGAACCCTAAGTAGAGTTCTTCACTTCTCCCTTCGCTCCTTTACGGTTTTCCAGAAATATTTCATGATAAAAACATTTTTGGAGCTAAGTATCCTATTTATACTAAGTAGAAAAATTGCAATTTTGGCCTGCCATGGACTGCCTCCGTATCACGGACCTGGTCGCCCCAATCTTGCTCCATGACATGAAGCAAACCTGCAGTAACACTGGAAATCTTAGCAGTTGCATGTCATGGGCGCAGGCTATGCGAGATGCCCGGTGTGGCACGACCCTTCTCGTGTGCGATGCTCAGCGTGACATGCCCACTAGCGCGCAGCATGGCAAGGCGTGGCATGGGGCAATGTGCAGGCACACTGGATGGCACTCCTCGCGCACACTCTTACCTATGACACGGCGCTGGTTGTGCAGGTCTACCGGCGTGGCACGCTGGGCAGTGTGACCATGTTGTTTTCATGCACAATTCATGCAATCTTCCTCCAATTCAATCCAACACTTCTTCTTGTTCATGCATCATTAGTTTTAAGTCTGTTCTTAGGAATTTCCATCCTCTTACTTCACCTTTATTCTTTTCTCTCCCGTTTTCCTCTTTTGTTTCCCCATTTCATTAGGCACACTCAAGCTGTTAGTAAAGAGTACTTAAGAAATTATTTTCTCTCTTTTCTTCTTTTACTCCTTACTAACTCTTATTCATTTTTTTAAACAAGTGCATCACTGGTCTTCTCTTCAACTCCAACAACTACTATTTTCCTTCTTATTCCACTTCTCACTCCATAACTTCTTTTCCATGTTCACTTAAGTGCTTAGGAGTTTTTGATCAAATTAACGGCTATCACAATGAAAGGATTAAGCTCATTTTGTGGTTAGCAAAGAATAGGCTAAAGGTTTAATAGGGCTAACTAGGATCAAACATTCAAGGTAGGTAAAGCGAGGGATAAAAATTTGGCTCATTAAAAGAAATTCCTACGTCATCTCCTACAATCGACATCCCTCATTTCTCTTTGTATATACACTAGGCAAGTTCTAGACACTACATAATAGCATGGCATATTCAAAAACCTTACACTCGTAGCAATGCTTAATTCAAGATAAATTCATACAGACTCTTAACTCAATTAATCGCAGGAACGCAAAATTTAGCTTTAAGCACATCGAGTAACATTCAAGAGCCTAGGTGTCTCAAACAGAGTTATACAACTGTTAAGCATGCTTCAAAATTAACAACACTTGCATCCACAATCATGTATAGCACAAAACAAGAACATCAAGACATCAATTAGCTAAGGGTTCAAAAACAAAAATCTATTTACTAATTTTCCCTCAAAACGATCGTCATCCATCCATCTTTAGGAGCATTCCCTAACTATGACTAAAAATAGCTATATCCAGACAAAGAAAAATTTTATTCATCGGTTTAAAGTTGTCACGCCCCAGAACTAAGATAGGGCGCAACTGGCACTCGATTCATGGTCGATCAAGAAGCCGGCTATATAGTATCTATAAATGTAACACTAAGGCTGACCAAGTCACCTGTCACAACAAACCAGGATAAATACTGGGCCAATAATGCCTTGACAATTTTAAATATGCAACTTGGAAAGCTGACAAGGCTACAACAAAGCTAAACTAAGCAATGAAAAATCAATACGACTACATAACCCACACTACTATACAGACTAGTCCACATCAGCCTCTATAGAGTAAACAAACTGATATGCACGGGACAGGGCCCCTGCCTACCCATGTTGTACACAAAACTGAAAATAGTCCATACTAGGACATGGCTTTGGGAAGAGAGGAGCATACCACTATTCTACTGAAATCTGGCTCCTACTACGTCCGATGATCTGAGCCTCGGCCTGTACTTGTAGCATGATTGCAGCAAGGGTCCTAAGATGAAGGGACGTCAGTATGAATAAAATATAGTGGTATGTAAGGCTGAAAACTGTAAACATGTAAGATAAAAATGATAACTAGGACAGAAATAAGGAGTAGTAACAACCTGAAATTCTGAAAATAGAAACCTGACAATAACTTATTATTGAAGTATAAATGCAACCATCTAATGCGCAACAAAGACTATAAATGAAATGCCAGCAGACATCCGAACATAAAATCTATACAATCCGTCCAGCCAGTGTACCCCACCGGGGTAAAAGTAAAAATGCCTCCAGCTGGTGGGCTATACCGGGGTAAAAATAAAAATGCCTCTAGCCGGCGTACCATACCGGGGTAAACTTCGTCCAGCCGATGTACCACACCGGGGTAAAATAACAAGACCTCCAACCGGTGTAACACACAGGGGTAAAAACAATAAAGCTTAGAAAAAATCATAAATGAAGCTGATGTGGCTTAATACTGGACCAGCTCAATACATACAACATAGAAATGATGAATACTAAACATGTTGCCTGCAAAAGCCTCCTTCCTAATGCATAACTGGAACTAAGTAAATATAACATGCAAAGCTAGAAAATAGAACTTAAATGCATGTATTAAAAACTTGTATGAATCATAAGGAACTACGGATAACCTAAGAGTTTCAACAAAATTTGTAGATTGTCTCCACGGGACATTAGAGCTCATAAAATTTCTAGATTGTCGTTCGGCTTAAGGGAAAGGGATTATTAAATCTCACCTTATCCTGACATATTTCATAACATACACATAAGATAAAGGATAACCACATCCAGGTAATCCTAATTCGGTAAGCTCCTTTACCCTCAATAGCTTGCGACGTCTTTATGTGGCTTAAAATCGTTTACACGTCCTCATCTCGGCTCTTTCACCAATTTCAGATAGAAAACAGTCCTTTAAACACATTTAACATCACATATATATACACATGACATAAAATAAGGACCAACTAACAATTCCCACGCTAAGGGGTGTCCAACTCAATGTACAACTACGACAACAATCAACACAATATCAAAATTTAGGTATCTCCCTTCGGCTAGGCATAATCTTAACATTTATCCTCAATAAAACATGGGACTTCAAAGCTTAAATTAAGATTAACATACTGCCTCAAGACTTTTAAAAAGGTTGTTCTCTTATTTGATGCACAATACACGAATCGTGCTTGAAAGAATGATAGAAGGGGCGCCTTACATACCTTGTTACGGCGAACTTTCCTTAATCGCTTCTTTCCTCCAACAACCCATGTTTAGTATTATTCAATTCCTTGAAGTTATACTCATGTAACAATCTTGGTTTGAGCCAATTTCCTAGACAAAATGTCATCCCAATAGAAGCCATAACAACAATACAAAATAACATTTCATTACTATGTTTTAAATTGTTTCCACAGTCTTTAAGGGGAAAAATAAAATGGTGAACTTCCCTAGATTTTCTTGTGATTATTCCCCAGAATAAAAGGAGTATATTCCCAAGAAAACACAACTTTATCAACCTTTAAACAGGGGGCAAAAACTTCACCCAAAAACACACAAAACAATTAGCCACAAAACCAACTTCAACTTCTAGCTTTAGCTAAGAAAATTCTTGCAAGTTTTATAGCTAAAAATGGTAACCCCTTTCTTGTCTTCCACTCCTACTAAGATGGAATATATATGAAGCTTAACATGATTGTAAACACAGCAGCTTCACAACCCAAAGAATGGCAGAAACTTCAGCTAAACACACATGGAAAAAACAACCTAGCCTAGCTTTGAATTTTCAAGCTTTTAGCTAAGATTTTTGGTAAGTTTAAAGGATAGAATCCTTACCTCCTTCCTTGAATCCAACCATTAACAAAAGGTAGTATATATTCATCTAAGTACTTCTCTGAAAACGAAGAAAAAAACATCATAAACATGCTTCAAAAACACAGCAACAAGACTCACCGATGCCTCTCTTCAACTTTGCAATGATCTTCTTCACTTGGCTTCAACTTTTGGTT
Source organism: Datura wrightii (assembly GCA_035772735.1). NCBI lineage: Eukaryota > Viridiplantae > Streptophyta > Magnoliopsida > Solanales > Solanaceae > Datura > Datura wrightii. The sequence goes on along the minus strand of JASDFA010000010.1, from coordinate 56,284,112 downwards.
GATGATTTTCCTTGATTTATCTTAGTTTTTGGCTGTAAAATATAGAGAGAGGTGTCCCCTAAGCAGGCAGCTCGAATTTGGATAGGAATGATATGATTTGAGCAGCAAACAACTTAAATAAATAGGGGTAGGGCGGTGGAGGCGCTAGGGCATGATGCCCGCATCAGCCCTCGCGATGGTTCGGTAAAATGCCCATAACATTTTACTCCGAACTCCGATTGACAAGAGGTTTAATGTTCTGAAAACTAGACTCAGAGAAATTTAATTTGATAGGTCGTGGGGCTCGTAATTCATTATATATTGGGAGATATGGTCATTTAAGGTTGATCCTTACTTATGAACTTCACATATTCTTTAGTTTTTTGATCGTACACATTTCCCTTGACACCTACGACCAATATACAACCCATACTTTCCCTAACCTTGCATAAAACATCAAATAATTACCAAAAAAAATTTGGGGTGTTATATTCTCCCCCCCTTAGGAACATTCGTCCCCCAATTGAAATTAATTTTGCTTAATATGCATCAAAATAAGTATCAAACACATACCTTAACATCACGTCGACATCGTAAATAGGTGAGGATATTTATTCTTCATTTCCTCCTCAGCCTCCCAAGTCACTTCCTTGATGTTATTACTTCTCATAATACTTTAACTGAGGCGACTTCTTTGGTTTGAAGTTTCCTGACTTGCCGGTCAAGAATAGCAACTGGAACCTCGGTGTAGGTCATCTCCTCAAAAATTCGGACACTATCGATAGGCATAACATGAGTTGGGTCTCCTATACACTTCCGCAATATCGATACATGAAATACTGGGTGGACTGCCGCTAACTCTGGTGGCAACTCCAACTCGTAGGCCACTTTTCCTATCCTGTGGATAACTCTGTAGGGCCCAACATATCTAGGACTCAGCTTGCCTTTTCAGCCAAATCGCATAACGTCTTTCATAGGTGACACTTTCAGGAAGACCCAATCATTAACAACAAACTCCAGCGCTCGACAGTGTACATCTGCATAAGACTTCTGCTTGCTCTAGGTTGTCTGAAGTCGATCTCTAATAAGTTTCACCTTGTCAATAGCTTGCTACACTAAGTATGGCCCAATAACTCTGCCTCACTGAGTTCAAACCAGCCCACTGGTGACCTGTATTTTTTCCCATATAATGCTTTATATGGAACCATCTGAATACTTGCCTAGTAGCTGTTATTATAGGCGAACTCAATCAAGGAAACATGATCATCACAGCTTCCGCCAAAATCTAAAACACAGGCACGCAACATGTCTTCAAGCGTTTGAATGGTGCGTTCAGCCTGTTCGTCTGTCTGAGGATGAAATGCGGTACTGAGGCTTACCTGAGTGCCCAAGCCTTTCTAGAAAGACTTCTAGAAGTTTGTTGTGAACTAAGCACCTCTGTAAGAAATAATGGACAAGGGGACGCCATGTAGGCGAACTATCTGTCGTATATAAAGCCTAGCTTAATCCTCTGCAGCATATGTGGTCTTAACTGGCAAGAAGTGAGCTGATTTAGTTAATCTATCAACTATTACCTAGATAGAATCATGCTTCCAGCTCGTTCTAGGCAATCCTGTAATAAAATCCATATTAATCACCTCCCACTTCCAGGCTGGAATTTCTATATCCTGCACCAAACTTCCAGGCCTCTAGTTCTCAACCTTTACCTGTTGGCAATTGGGATATTGAGTCACAAGACCGATAATGTCCTTTTTCATGCCATTCCACCAATATAGTTTCCTCAGGTCACGATACATCTTTGTGGCCCTTGGGTGTACTGAATATCGAGAATAATGAGCTTCATTCATAATTTGTTCCTGTAGTTCACAAATATTAGGTACACATAGACGGCCCTGGTATCTAAGAACTCCATCGGGTCCACAATAAAATAGGCTCTGCTTCTGTTGTGGTATATTGTCTCTCAGTAAGACTAACTCTGCATCATCATATTGTCGTTGCTTAACTTCCTCTATCAAAGACGATTCTGCTGTGTTTTTGACAGTAACACCCCCATCTTTGGCATTCAGTAACCAAATTTGTAAGTCAACCAACTGTCGTAGAGCCTTCATCATTTCAATCCTGTCAACCTGAATATTACTCAAGCTACCCATAGACTTGCCACTTAGTGCATCAGCTATAGCATTTGCCTTGCTCGGATGATACAGAATGCTAACGTCATAATCTTTCAGCAATTCTAACCACCTTCTCTGGCGTAAATTCAACTCCTTCTGCTGAAACAAATACTGCAGGCTCTTATGATCTATGAAGATATCAACATCTACTCCATATAAGTAATGGCGCCAAATCTTCAATGCAAATACCACTGCGGCCAACTCAAGAACATGGGTAGGATAATTTTGCTCGTGCTTCCTCAACTGTCTAGAGGCATAAGCAATGACCTTGCCGTGTTGCATCAGAACACAACCTAGCCCAACTCTCGAAGCATCACAATAGAGCATATAACCCTCGACACCCTCTGGAAGAGTCAGGACAAGTGCTGAAGTCAGCCTATCCTTCAATTCCTAAAAACTTCGCTCACATGCCTCTGTCCACTGAAACTTAGCTGCTTTATGAGTCAACTTTGTCAATGTTGCAACGATAGTAGAGAAACCTTCCACAAATTGGCGATAATAACCTGCTAACCCCAGAAAGCTGCAAATCTCTGTAGGATTCAAGGGTCTGGGCCAAGTCTTTACTACCTCTATCTTCAGACTATACACTCTTATACCTTCAGTTGTAATTACATGACCAAGGAAAGCCACAAATGTTAGACAAAACTCATATTTAGAAAATTTAGCATATAACTTGTGCTCTTGTAGAGTCTGTAATACTGCTCTCAAATGACCTGCATGCTCGACCTCGGATTGCGAGTAAATCAGAATATCATCAATGAAGACGATCACAAATACATCAAGAGAAGGCCTAAACACCCGATTCATCAGGTCAATAAAAGCTGCTGCGACATTAGTAAGACCAAATGACATCACTAAGAACTCATAATGGCCATATCTAGTCCTGAAGGCAGTCTTGGGGATATAAACTTCCCTAACCCGTAATTGATGGTACCTGGATCTCAAATCAATCTTTGAGAAGCATCTGGCACCCTGTAACTGATCAAATAGGTCATCAATCCTGGGAAGTGGGTACTTATTCTTCATCATAACCTTATTTAGCTACCTATAGTCGATACACATTCTTAATTACCCATCTTTCTTTTGCACAAAGAGTACTGGTGCACCCCAAGGCGATACACTAGGTCGAATGAATCCCTTCTCGAGCAGATCTCTCAGCTGCTCCTTTAATTCCCTTAGCTCTGTTGGAGCCATTCTGTAAGGAGGGATCGGTATAGGCTGAGTACCTGGAAGTAGATCAATATCAAAATCTATCTCCCTTTCAGGAGGAATTCCAGGCAAATCCTCTGGAAAGACCTCAGGGAACTCATTTACAATTGGAATTGACTGAAGAGTCGTAGGCTCACATTCCAAGTTTCTTACCCAAACCAAGTGAGAAATACAACCCTTAGATATCAACTTCTGAGCCTTAAGATATGAAATAAACTTCCCTTTAGGCATAGCGGCATCACCTTGCCATTCCCGGACTGGCTCGCTGGGAATATTGAATCTGACAACTTTAGCTCTACAATCAACATTAGCATAACATGCCGCCAACCAATCCATACCCAAAATGACATCAAAATCAACCATTTCAAGCTCAACTAGATCAGCTAAGGTTGACTTATCACATACCAATACTATGCAGTTTCGGTAAACTCGTCTAGCTAACACAAATTCGCCAATTGGCATAGAAACAACAAATGGTATAGATAATAACTTAGGGACTATCTCAAACTGACTTGCAACCAATGGTGTGACATAAGAGAGTGTATAACCAGGATCAAATAAGAAATATACTGCATGAGAATAAATAATCAAAGTACCTGTAACAACATCAGGTGAGGCCTCTTGGTCCCGTCGACCGCCCAAAGCATAAAATCGATCCTGGGTTGCCCCAGAACTAGAAGCCTCTCTCTCTGCCTCTGCCACGGCCTGTTGCTAGCTGAGGATCAGGTCTGGAGGTCGAACAGAGGATGAACAAGCAACCACTGATCGCGCCTGATCCGCCTCGAACCTATCTAAACAATCCCTCATAAAGTGCCCTGGCTTCCCACAATGATAACATACATTCTTCCCCTGACGACACTGACTGAATGAGATTTCCCACACTGGGGACAAGGCGGCAATGGTGGTCGCCTCTGCCCCGCCCACTCCTATCGTCAAGAGCTAGATGGAGCTAGGCCTTAGTCCCTTCTCTGTCCCTGAAACTGAGGTGGGACACTCTCTATTGGCCTAACTGACTGCTTGGATGACTGAGCCCCTGGGTCATCCTGCGGCCCTCTGTAAGGACCCACAATCCTAGCTCTCTTTCGTTGTTCATGTTGTCTCTGATTATCCCGTAAGTGATGAACCAAATCCTCTGCCCTCTGGGAAAAAGCTTGAATTCGTGAAATGTCCAAGTGCTCCTAAGTAGATACCCCCAAGCAATCTCGAGCTATATGAAGCCCCAACCCTAACACAAACCGATGAACTCTATCCTCCATCGTCTGAACCATGTGAGGAGCATACCTGGAAAGAGAATTAAACCGAAGACAATACTCACGCACACTCATACTTCCTTGCTCTAGGTGCAAAAACTACTCAGCTAGAACCTATCGAAGCTCCCGAGGTAGATAGTGGTGCATAAAGGCCTCTAAAAACTCTTACCACTCAGCTGGTGGTGCATCGGCTCCTATGGATCGAGCCCAAGCCTCATACAACAATATGGACACATCACGTAGTCTGAAGGCCACCAACTCTACTTCCTCAGTCGTTGTAGCTCGCATCACCTTTAACACCCTATAAGTCTGATCAATAAAGTCCTGAGGATCCTCGCTCGGGTCTGATCCGGTGAATATAGGAGGGCTCAAACTCAAGAACTCGCATGCCTTGGAACTCTAAATTGTATGGCCTCTATGTCTCTCCATCACCTCCAACCGTCGCTCTTGACCTGCGGCTATACGAGCCATCAACTGAACAACTCCCTCAAGACCCTGTCCTTCCAGAACAATTGGAGGTACCACAGGCGTGGGAGGGTCTACCACTCTACTACCCTCAAGTACTACTGATGCGGGAGGAGCTGGAGGTCTATCTGTCATTGCTCTGTCGGAGCGGGAGGAACTGTAATACTTGGGGCAGGAGATTCACTCTGAGCCTCTGACCTGTCTCTCTCATCCACAGGAGGGAGACTAGCACCCTCCCCAATGACTGTGCCAATCAACCTTGTAGTCACCTTCCTTGTCACAGACATACTTTGAAACAATAACACGATTTAGATATCATGGTACTTATGAGCTCGACCTATAACACGAACTATTAGTATAAGAAGTAAAACAATTCCTAAATGTCTTGTAGCCTCCTAATTATAAGTATGGTGCACAACATACCCATAAGCAAGACTCTACTAGATATGGCTCTGTGGACTCCCTAGGACACGACTTCGCTCTGATACCAAGTCTATTCGCCCCAGAACTAGGGTAGGACGCAACTGGCACTCGATTCATGGTCGATCGAGAAGCCAGCTATATAGCATCTATAAATGTAATACTAAGGCTGACCAAGCCACCTGTCACCATCAACCAGGATAAATACTAAACCAATAATGCCTTGACAATTTTAAATATGCAACCTTTAAAGCCGACAAGGCTACAATAAATCTAAACAAAGAAATGAAAAATCAATACGACTACATATCCCACACTACTATACAGACTAGTCCACATCGGCCTCTACAAAGTAAACAAACTGATATGCACGGGACAGGGCCCTGGCCTACCCATGATGTACGCAAAACTGAAAATAGTTCACACTAGGACATGGCTCCTAGAAGAGAGGAGCATACCACTATTCTGCTGAAATCTGGCTCCTACTACGTACGATGATCTGAGCCTCGGCCTGTACCTGTAGCACGATTGCAGGAAGGGTCCCAAGATGAAGGGACATTAGTACAAATAAAATGTACTAGTATGTAAGGCTGAAAACTGTAAACATGTAAGATAAAAATGTTAACTAGGCCAGAAATAAGGAGTAGTAACAACCTAAAATTCTGAAAACAGAAACCTGACAATAACTCATTATTGAAGTATAAATGCAACCATCTAATGCACAACAAAGACTATAACTGAAATGCCAATAGACAACCGACCATAAAATCTATACAATCCATCCAGTCAGTGTACCCCACCGGGGTAAAGGTAAAAATGCCTCCAGCCGGTGGGCTATACCGGGGTAAAAATAAAAATGCCTCCAGTCGGCGTACCATACCAGGGTAAACTCCATCCAGCCGGTGTACCATACCGGGGTAAAATAACAAGCCCTCCAGCTGGTGTAACACACCAGGGTAAAATCAATAAAGCTTAGAAAAAATCCTAAATGGAGCCGATGTGGCTTAATACTGGACCGGCTCAAAACATACAACATAGAAATGACGAATACTAAACATGTCGCCTGCATAAGCCTCCTTCGTAATGCATAACTGGAACTGAGTACATATAACATGAAAAGATAGAAAATAAAACATAAATGCATGTATTAAAAACTTGTATGATTCATAAGGAACTACGAATAACCTAAGAGTTTCAACAAAATTTGTAGATTGTCTCCACGAGACATTAGAGCTCAAAAACCCGCTAGCTTGTCGTTCGACTTAAGGGAAAGGGATTATGAAATCTCCCCTTGGCCTGACATATTTCATAACATACACATAAGATAAAGGACAACGACAACCAGTTAATCCTAATTCGGTAAGCTCGTTTACCCTCAATAGCTTGCGACGTCTTTACGTGGCTTAAAATCATTTACACGTCCTCATCTTGACTCTTTCACCAATTTCAGATAGAAACCATACCTTTAAACACATTTAACATCACATATATATACACATGACATACAGTAAGGACCATCTAACAATGCCCACGCTGAGGGGTCTCCAACTCAATGTACAACTACGACAACAATCAACACAATATCACACTTTAAGTATCTCCCTTCGGCTAGGCATAATCTTAACATTTATCCTCAATAAAACATGGGTATTTAAAGATTAAATGAAGCTTAACATACTGCCTCAAGACTTTTAAAAAGGTTGCTGTCTCATTTGATGCACAACACACGAATTGTGCTTGAAAGAATGATAGAAGGGGCGCCTTACATACCTTGTTACGACGAGCTTTCTTTAATCACTTCTTTTCTCCAACAACCCATGTTTAGATTCTTCAATTCCTTGAAGTTATACTCATGTAACAAGCCTGGTTTGAGCCAATTTCCTAGACAAAATGTCATCCCAACAGAAGCCATAACAATAATACAAAATAACATTTCATTACTTTGTTTTAAATTGTTTCCACAGTCTTTAAGGGGAAAAATAAAATGGTGAACTTACCTAGATTTTCTTGTGATTATTACCCAGAATAAAAGGAGTATATTCCCAGAAAAACACAGCTGTATCATCCTCTAAAAAGGGGGCAAAAACTTCACCCAAAAACACACAAAACATGAGCCACAAAACCAACTTCAACTTCTAGCTTTAGCTAAGAAAATTCTTGCAAGTTTAATAGCTAAAAATGGTAACCCTTTTCTTGTCTTCCACTTCTACTAAGATGGAATATCTAGAAAGCTTAACATGATTGTAAACACAGCAGCTTCACAACCCAAAGAATGGCAGAAACTTCAACTAAACACACATGGAAAAAACAACCTAGCCTAGCTTTGAATTTTCAAGCTTTTAGCTAAGATTGTTGGTAAGTTTAAAGGATAGAATCCTTACCTCCTCCCTTGAATCCAACCATTAACAAAAGGTAGTATATATTCATCTAAGTACTTCTCCGAAAACAAAGAAAAAAACATCATAAACATGCTTCAAAAACGCAGCAACAAGACTCACCGATGCCTCTCTTCAACTTTGCAATGATCTTCTTCACTTGGCTTCAATTTTTGGTTGATGATTTTCCTTGATTTATCTTAGTTTTTGGCTGTAAAATACAGAGAGAAGTTTCCCCTAATCAGGCAGCTCGAAGTTGGATAGGAATGATATGGTTTGAGCAGCAAACAACTTAAATAAATAGGGGTAGGGCGGTGGAGGCGCTAGGGCGTCATGCCCGCATCACCGCTCGCGATGGTTCGGTAAAATGCCCATAACTTTTTACTCTGAACTCTGATTAACAAGCGGTTTGATGTTCTGAATCTAGACTCAAAGACTTTTAATTTGATAGGTTGTGGGGCTCCTAATTCATTATATATTGGGAGATATGGTCGTTTAAAGTTGATCCTTACTTATGAACTTCACATACTCTTTGGTTTTTTGATCGTACACATTTCCCTTGACACCTACGACCAATATACAACCTGTACTATCCCTAACCTTGCATAAAACATTAAATAATTACCAAAAAAAATTTGGGGTGTTATATTAGTGCCCCCTGTCAGAAAAGAACTGAAAAGAAAAACCAACGGGTGGGTGAATTATGCTCAACTCAAAAAATTTTCATCAACCATTACCATATCAAGAACTAACTCTACTCGAAATCATTAGCACAAAATTTTGAAATTTTCCTCACCCCACACTTAAGTCATGCTATATTCCCAAAGCATCAAACTAGAATACAAAAAGGGTGAGAAATACTCCCTGAGGCCTTTAGGCCTAGCTAACAGCATATTTTCTTTTGTTTTTGCACAAGTGGGTCATCGACCCCACACTCATCTTCTTTCATGCTCCTTAGCTTCCTTTTCTAAAGGTACTCATAATTCCCTTAAATCTGTTCTTAATTCACCAATAAAAAAACAACCAAGTGAAAATAAACAAAATCAAAACAAAAGGAAAATAAAATTGTACATGTGGTACCCTTGGGTTGCCTCCTAAGTAGCGCCTGATTTTACGTGGCGGCACGATGAGGACTATCCTTCTCAGGACATCCTCAAACTAGTGTTCCCTTTTAAGAACCATCTTTTTCTCTTTTTATTTTTCGAGGGAACAACCTCCACTCTGTCCCTCTCTTCTTCCAACTTTTTCTTTAGCTTAAGCCCTCCATTAGATTCGGGTTGAAATGTGATTATCTCCTGTTTCCGTGGACTCATGCAATTTACCACTCCACACTTAGACTCTGACAACACATTGAGCTTACAAAGGTCTCTGTAGTGTGTGGGTGGGTTGATCTCTATGCAAACTTGGAATAGCTCTTGTTCATCATCGACCCTCCTTTTAACGATACCTACTATCACATTTATGATAGCTCCTCCAGTTTCCAAGAACGGACGTCCCAAGATCAGGGGTACCTTATCATCAACTTTAAAATTAAGAATGATGAAATCAACGGGTATAATAAACTTACCCACTTTGATGAGAAGGTCCTCAATTATTCCCTCTGGTGCCACTTGGGACTTGTTTGCCAGCTGCAACATCACTCGTGTTGGCCTCGGCTGACCCAACCCCAAGGTGTTATACAAAGATAGGGGCATTAGATTTAGTGCTGCACTTAAGTCACAGCTTATCACTTTAGCTTTACCAATTTGTATGGGGAGGGAAAAGCTCTCTGGGTCTTTGAGCTTTTTTGGTATCTTGCTCATTACCCTGTAGCTGCACTCCTCAGTCAGTGCAACCATTTAAATATCCATCAATCTGAATTTGTTGGCCAACACATCTTTTAAGTACTTAGCGTACTTGGGAATTCCTTGCAAAACATCATGTAAGGGCAAATTTATGTGAAGTTCTTTGAAAATATCAAAAAACTTTCTAAAGCATTCTTCCTCCTTGCTCTTGTTGAGCCTTTGCGGGAATGGTGGTGGTGGTCTTTGTGCTAGCTGCAATGATTATTGTGCATTGTGTTTCACAACACTTTTATTATCTCCTTTGTCAGTAGATAGACCCTACCTAACCAGCTCTGGCTACACCTCATTTCTCTTTTCCTTTGGTGGTGCATCAGCCAATTGCTTGCCACTCCTTAGATTGATGGCATTGACCTATTGGGGGTTTGTATCTATGTCACTGGTTCACCCTCCCTGAGGTCTGGTGTGCTGAGCAACTGCTAATTGACCCATCTGCTTCTCTAGATTTCGGGTGGCCAACTACTGATTTTTCAAATCTAAAGCCATTCGTGCCTGATTTCCTGCCAATTGGGTCTGAGTAGCCATAATTTTTTGCAACATCTCCTCAATGTTGCTGCTACTCGACTGACCACCGTTTTTCCTGTTCTGCTGCAGATACTGCTGCTGCTTAGGTTGCTGGTAGCTCTGACTCTGATTACCACCCCAAGAAAAATTTGGATGGCTCTGCCATTTCTTGTTGTAGGTGTTCCCATAGGTATGATTATTTCTTTGAACATTCCCTACAAAATTCACCAATTCAGGATTGGCCCTGCAAGATTCTACATTGTGCCTATTATTGCCACAGATTTCACACCAACTTGGAGCCTGCTGAATTGCATTCACATGTCCCTACGGTTGGTTCATACTCAATTAATTTAACTAAGTCAACATCTGATGCTGAAATGAAGCTAGCTATGCTGCTAAGGCATTTACACCATCCACCTCTATTAGCCCTGCTCTCTTTCCTGCCCCCTTGATGATTCGCTATGACACTCTGAATTTCCTTTAGCAATCCTGTTTAACAAAGTGTACAACTCATCATAAGTCTTCTCCAATGCTTGCCCACCCGATGCAGAGTCTAATAGGATCTTCGTGTGTGGGTCTAGACTCTCTACAAAGGTGTGAGATAACACCTCATTGGACTGCTGGTGATGGGGGAAATCTCTCAACAACGAATTGAATCTCTCCCAAGCCAAGTATAAGTTCTCCTCCGGCCTCTGCTTAAAACTTAATATCCCACTTTTGAGCTTGGCAGTCTTGCCTGAAGGGAAGAATCTGATGAGGAACTTCTTTTCTAAGTCATCCCAAGAGGTAATGGAATTCAGTGGCTCAGCCTTCAACCACCTCTTCGCCTCTCCCAATAATGAAAATGGAAAAAGTGTAAGTAGGACATAATCAGTTGACACTCCAGTGGGGACGAAAGTGTCACTGATTTCAAGGAAGTTCTGTAAGTGCTGATGTGGGTCCTCATGATTCATTCTAGTGAACTGGCCACTAGAATGTAACAACTGCACCATGTTCTTCTTCAATTAAAAGTTCCCTCCAGGCTCCGATTTGTGGATACTAGAGGTCACATTCATCGCTAGTGGAATTGCACTTCGCGAACGGGTCGGGCTGCCATTTGGTCAGGTAACAACTCTGCTAGCCCAACTGGTGGATGTTGTTGAAAATGCTTTTATAACCTCTTCAACTTTCTCTCTAGAGCTTCCCTCCTGAGCAAATGTAGTTGGCATTCAGGTTCCAACAAAGGTTCCACCAGCTCTCTATTCCTTTCCAACTCTGCAAGGACAACCTGTTACCTGCAATGTAGCAGACTAAGACCAAGTTTTTCAACACTTAAGGAAATTAAATATCACACAAAAACAGAGAGAATTCACTAAACTTCGCTAGTCTGCGGCAATAGCACCAAAAAACTTGTTCTCACCCCAGTGCACGCACAAGCGTACGCGATCGTACAAGTAATACAGTGGCCCTTTTTCATAGTTGGATGTCGAACCCACAGGGAGTAGACTATTTAAGTGAATATTTAAGTTCAAGTGTTAATTTAACCTTCACAAATATTTATACAAAAGATTTAAGATACTTATAATTAAATCTATGGGTGATCACAAAATAATCTAGAAACAATATAAGAAGCACCTACAGTTAAGGCCTAATAATCATGCAATGCTGCAATTCTCAATGGATCGAGTATGAAAACTTCAGTTGTTGTCTCAAATAGTTAAAATACGATGTTCATGGTCTTTTGAGCGTCAAAACACATCAAACTAGTCTCACACCTACATCGTTGAGCGGGGATGTGACGTCCTAATTTATGAGCAATTTAACTATGTGGATGTAATTTATGGAGTTTGTGCCCTTGATTATGGACTTTCGTACCTCTAATCATTTAACCTAACTTAGCTTCACAACGACTTCTACGATCGGTGATGTGACAATTCTAAGTCGGTGTCTAGATCATCCTGTTTGACTAACCAAGCAGGGCAAATTAGGTATAATTTCTATCCTAACCGCTAATCCTATCATAAAGAGAAGAACTTGCGCCCTACATTCTTGTGTTCTAGCCTAGGGTTACTCTTTCTAGATTTTATCTAAGCTTAACGAATGTGTTTTCATGGTGAGAAAGCATAAAAACATCAATAATTAAGAATACAAGACAAAACAACAACTAAAACTCGAACCAAAGATGAAAACTAAGCAACCGCATTCATTTCATGTGGCCTCAACCGTAGAGGAAGAGTTTTAGCCACTCATGTTCATACAAATACTCAAAAACATATTTAGAATACATACTTACAAGAGTAGTTAAAAGAGAATGAAAACTAATGAACCCTAGGTAGAGTTATTCACTTCTCCCTTCGCTCCATTATGGTTTTCTAGAAATATTTCATGATAAAAATATTTTTGGAGCTAAGTATCTTGTTTATACTAAGTATAAAAATTGAAATTTTGGCCGGCCGTGGACTGCCTCCCTGTCACAGACCTGGTCACGCAAATCTTACTCCATGAGACAAAGCAAATGCGCAGCTACACTGGAAATCTAGGCAGTTTCATGTCATGGGCACAGGCTATGCGTGATGCCTGGCGTGGCAAGGCCCTTCTTGCACGCGATGCTCAGCGTCACACGCCCACTAGCGTATAGCATGGCAAGGTGTGTCAAGGCACCAACCCGCAGGCACACTGGATGGCACTCCTCACGTGCACTCTTTCCTCCATGACAGGACGTTGGTCGCGCAGGTCTGCCGGCTTGGCACGCTGGGCAGTGTGACCAAGCTATTTTCGTGCACAATTCATGCTATCTTCCTCCAATTCATTCCAATGCTTCTTCTTCTTCATGCATTATTAGTTTTAAGTCCCTCTTAGCATTTTTCACCTACAAAACAAAGAGCTAATCATATTGGTAGTTCATGCATGAATTTATACAAAATCACATGAGAATTTCATTAATTAATTTGACAAACGCAACTAAATTAAGTTATAAACTAGCACTTGGGCATATAATTATGCCCAAGATCAGGAACCCTAGGATAGGGCAGTGGTTACTATGACTGGAAGCAACGATTCGTTGGAGCTTGTAATGGGACTCGTCCTGTCCAGTCATGGTAGGGGACCTGAGACCTGAATCAGGGATGAGACGATGAGGGGTTGTAACAGACCGTGGGAGCTAGTAACGGTCTGTTGTGACGACCGTTGCCACTAGCAGTGCAGCTTTTTCAAAAGTTTTATTAAGGGTATTTTGTTATTCCTAATCCCTAGGGTCCTAAACTACATCGTTTTAAGCTCGAAATAGTGTATTTTAGGAAGGTTTAATTCATTCTAAGTCTGTCCTAATTTATGCATGCAAGCTTAGAGGTTTGAGAGGTGATCAAGTCTAGTTTCTTCAAAGTTCTTCCTCAATTCTCTTTGCGCAATCAAGGAAGTGATAAAAATCAGCTCTCTTCAGGTATGTAGGGTTATGAATGGGTTTAATTTTCCACACCCATGCCCAATCCCTCTCTATTTCATGAAATCTTTATTGATGAATTTATGGGGTTTCTACCGAATGTGTGAATTTCCTAAGTTTCTATCATGGGTGTGATCTAAGCATGTTTTGAATGTTGAATTATGATAAATGGGCATATTTTAAAGTGTTTTAAAATATAAATTATGTTTTCAAGTTTTCTAAATTATGATGCCCATCCATGAAAGTTTATGAAGGTTGAGATCCATGAGATATGCGTTCAAGTATGATGAGATGTTTATAAGGAAAGTATGATTTTGAAATACCCATGTCTATGCTCATGTTTTTAAAGGGAATGAAGTTGATTTCAAGCATGTTAAGTATTGGGCTATCCCATATGATCAAGTATGTTTTACGATTTCATCTATTTAGCTCACCACATGATTTTGGAGTCTGCACTCCCACTATTTTCAGCTTGTGCTGTCGTTTGAGCCAAGGCTCCTCATGTTATGATTTCAGATTATGCATGTATGTTATTATTCAGCTTCATCGGTAGACGATGGTCAACTTCATTGAAAAATGATGCAGATCATATGCATGCTTTTGGGAGTAGTATCCAGCAACGAGTAGACTAAGGGTCAGTCAACCCTGTGCCTCAGAACTACGTGCCAATGTAAGTTTACTTATACACTTTGGGACCTCCCTTCGAACTTCCCCTACCCGCAAGGGGACTTGAGCTTGATATTGATATCATGGTAGCGCCCGTAGCCCTGACAAAGCTTTAGACGGCTCTTCCCACTTGAGTGTGATATCCGAGACCACATAAGCTCTATCGTGGTAATGTCAGTTATATGATGAGTCTCAGATTATTCCCCATGATTTCAGTTATTCATGTACATCAATCATGATATTATGTTTTCAGCAGGTTTGACCAAATTTTCAATTTTACTTATAATTATCAATTTTCAGTTTCGGGTCATTCGATACAGTTATGATGTTCGGTTATGTTCAGATCTTGATTTCAGAAAATGGCATGCAGGCCCTACTCTGAGAATATTATCTTGATTATGTTTTATTATATGCATGATCTATGATTTTACTTACTTACTGGTTTTACTTACCTTGCATACTCGGTACATTCCACGTATTGACCGCATACTCTATGTTGTATCATTTTATGGTACAAGCTTCAATATCCAGACTTAGTCCCGCCAACTGTCAGATTCCCAGCGTTAGTACCTTCTGATCAGAGTTGGTGAGTCCTCATCTTGCGAGGGCCGTTCTATTCATTTATGTTTTGTATTTTCAGTTTTTAGACTACAGTGAGTTACTTGGGGTTGTGTCCCATCAACTCATCAGTATTAGAAGCTTTTTGAACATAGTTTAATTTAGCTTTAGACTTATGTATGTATTCGGATGTTATGTTATGTTTATACTTCCGCTATGTTATTTATGATGATTTTCCATATTAATTGAATGAGTTAGATGTTATGTTCATGCCATGGGTTGACTTGGAGCCTCTCGGGGTTCTTTTTCCCGTGTCTCGATTCGGGCCTATGTTCGGGTCTTGACAAACTTGGTATCAGAGCATTATGTTTTGAAGTGTCCTAGGGTGTCCGAAAGCCGCGTTAAGTAGAGTCTTTTTCATGGGCGTGAAGCACGCCACACTTATGATAAAGAGGCTACGAAATGTTTAGGAAATGTTCCCTTCTTTCATGATCTATGTCATGCGGTGAAGTGTCTCTCTATACTTCTAACTCGTGCTATACGCATTTGCAGAATCATGCCTTATAGCAGAGTTAATGGAAGGAGAAATGAAAATGGAAATGTCCATGAAAATGGCAATGGAGACGGGAACCAACAGGCCCCACCAGCCTATGAGGAGCATGCAATCGAGCTGGTTGTCCACACGGAGTTCAGAGAAGCCATTTAGATGTTAGCCCAAGCCTTGACCATCCAGGTCAATCAGTAGGTGGTAGCACATATCCCTCAGAACGGGAATGCAGCAGCGGTAAGAGTTTGGGATTTTCTAAGGATGAAAACTCCTGAGTTCCTTGGATTGAATGCAGACGAGGATCCACATGAGTTCATTAAGGAGATTTTGGAGATCACCTATATTATGGGGGTGATTGGGGAGGAGTGCGCCAATTTAGCCTCATACCAATTGAAGGGTGTCATGCACATTTGGTTCAAACAATGGAAGGATAGTAGGGAGATTGGAGCAGGCCCTATCAGTTGGGATGAGTTTCATGTTGTTTTTATGGATTGGTCCTTCCGTCGGGATATGTGGGAGATCAAAGTGGCCGAGTTTGTGAATCTAAAGCAAGGGAAGATGACAGTTTTGGAGTATGCCTTGGAGTTCACTCATTTGTCAAAGTATGCACTTGAGATGGTGGCGGATTAGAGAGCCCGAGTGAGCAAGTTTGTACATGGGATAGCAGACTACTTGGTCAGGGATCGTTGGACTACAATGCTTCTTTAGGACATTGATTTTGCTCGAATAGTCCTGTGCGCCCAGCAGATAGAGGCAGTGTAGATGAGTGAGTGGGAGAGAGAGGCTAAAAGAGCCAGGACTGATAGTTTCGGATTCTTCCAGCAGAGATCTAGTGGGCACCGTCAGCAGTCCTTTAGAGATCTTTAGACCCAGTGCCTTCATCTATGAGTGTGCCATCCAGGTCTAGGCGCGATCAGAGGGGATGAGCATCAGGCTAGAGGGGCTAGAGTAGCAGACCCACAAAGACTAGCCCTCCTGAGTGTAATAGATATGGCCAGAGACACGTGGGTCAGTGCCTAGCAGGTTCAAGTGCTTGTTTCAGGTGCAGGAAGCCCAAACATATGCTAAAAGATTGCCAGTAGCCAGATAGGGTCATGATGTGGACCGAGGCCTAGCTTCCAGTTCAGCAGCTCCACTAGAATGCCTAGCCCAGCAGGGGGCCTCTACTATTAAAGGTGGCGGAAAACACCAAAAAAAAATTTAAGCCCTAACATCCTGTCATGAGCAGGAGGTGTCCCTAGATGTAGTCACTAGTATGTTACGAGTATTCCTCCTTAATGTTTATGCATTGTTAGATCCAAGGGCTACCTTGTCTTTTTTGACGCCCTATGTTGCTAGCGGTTTCGGAGTCAGTCCCAAAATCTTATCAAAACCCTTCTCAATATCTAATAGAATTGGTGATTCAGTTATAGCTAGATGGGTGTATAGAAATTTCTCTATCATAGTCCTTTAGAAAGTTACCTCAACAGATTTATTAGAGTTAGCCATGACCTATTTTGATGTTATCCTCGACAGGGATTTATTATTTGCATGTTATGCTTTAGTCAACTATTGAACCCATGCAGTAGAGTTTAGAATTCCGGGTGAACTAGTCTTAAAGTGGAAGGGTAGTTTAGTTGTGCCTGTAGGTCGTCTTATTTCCTACCTTAAGTCTAGAAAGATTATTTCTAAGGGTTTCATGTACCATCTAGTTAGGGTTAAGGATTCTACATTCGAGATCTCGACTATCCAGTCAGTTTCAATAGTGTGTGAATATCCAGAAGTGTTCCTAGATGATTTATCGGGAATCCCTCCCGAGCGGGAGATTGATTTTGGTATTGACCTTCTTCCTGATATGCGGCCTATATCTATTCCTCCTTATAGAATGGCTCCAGATGATCTAAAGGAGTTAAAGGAACAGTTGAAAGATCTTTTAGACAAGGGTTTCATCAAACCTATCAAATCCCCATGGGGTGCACCAGTTCTCTTTGTTTGCAAGAAAGATGATTCTCTTCGTATGTGCATTGATCATCGGCAATTGAACAAGGTCACCATCAAGAATAGGTATCCTCTTCCCAGGATCGATGATATTTTTAACTAGCTTCATGGTACTAAGTGCTTTTCGAAGATAAACATCATGTCTTGATACCATCAGCTCATGGTTCGGGAGATGAAATCCCGAAGACAACCTTCAGGACTCGGTATGGTCATTATGAGTTTTTAGTTATGTCTTTTGTACTAACGAATGCTCCTGCAGTTTTTATGGATCTTATGAATAGCTTGTTTAAGAAATACTTGGATATGTTTGTGATAGTGTTCATAGATGACATCCTGATATACTCTCGGAGCGAGGAGAATGCCACTCATTTGAGGGTGGTGCTACAGACTCTTAAGGATCACCAGTTGTATGCTAAATTCAATAAATGCAAGTTTTAGTTGACCTTAGTGGAATTTTTGGGCTATGTGGTGTTAAGTGAGGGCATACAAGTGGACTCTCAAAAGATAGAAGCGGTGAAAAATTGGCCTAGACCGGTGAATCTTTCGAATATCAGGAGTTTCTTGGGTTTAGCTGGGTGTTATTGGAGATCTGTTAAGGGGTTTTCATCTAATTACAACACCATTAACCAGATTGACCTAAAAGAAAGTGAAGTTCCAATGGTCGGAGTCTTGTGAGAGGAGCTTTCAAGAGTTGAAGACTCGACTCACCTCAGCACCGGTGTTAACTGATCTTGGGCATAATTGCACGCCCAAGTGCTACTTTATAACTCAATTTACTCTTGTTTATCTACTTAATTATATACATTTTCATGTGATTTTATATAAATGTGAATATATGTACTAACCAACATGATTAGTCCGTGTTTTTGTAGGTTTAAAATGAATTTGAGGAACTAATCTATGAGTTGGTGAAGTAGAGGAATGGAGTCGGAAGCGAAGTACAAAAGTCGGCAAGGAAGCATGCCTTGGCAAGGCTGACCGTGCCAGGTAGCATGCCACGCTGTGCGTGTGCCATGCCCAGCGCCGTGCCACGCCAATGCCAGGCGCGAGAGGAAGGCAGCAAGCAGGCAGGCACCCTGCGCGCCAGCAACGTGCCACGCCGGCCATCGCGACAAGCCTCAACCTATTGTCATCCTAGGGCGATTTCTAGGATGCATCCGCGTCACATCCATGTCACGGAGGTAGTACTCCACGATACACTCCGTGACACGGAGCCATTCCACGGAAGGCATAATTTTTACAATTCTCATTTATTATAAATAGGTCCCTTAGCTCCTAAAATCTTTTTGTCACGATTTATTTCTGAAAAACTGCCAAGGAGTGAGGGAGAAGTGGGAGAACTCACCTAGGGTTTGTCAATTTCATCTTCTCTTCTACCAATTCATCTAAGTAGGTTACTTTAATTATGTTTTCTTGTAAATATACGAGCATGAGTGGCTAGAACCCTCCCTCTAGGGTTGAAGCCACAAGATATGATTGTGATTTTGCGATTTTGTTTTGGTTTTAAGTCATTGATTGTTGTTTTGTCTTGCATTCTTAATTATGGTTGTTTTTATGACTGATCACCATGAAAACAAGTGGGATAAGCTTAGGTACATGCTTGAGAAAGATGACCTATGCAAGAACAAGAGAATGTAGGGAGCAAGATTGTATCTCACGATATAATTTGTGGTTAGGATAGAAATATACCTAATACCTTGCTTGGTTGATAAAACGGGATAAGCTAGACACCAACTTAGAATTATTACATCACCATTCGAAGAAGTAGTATTGAAGTTAAGTTGAGTCGAATGATTAGAAGTACGAGAGTCCCTAATCATATCCACGTAAACCACATCCATGTAATTGAATTGCCCACGAACTAGAATGTCACATCCCCACTCAACGATGTAGTTGTGAGGCTAGTTTGTCTTGTTTATAGGTTCGAAAGACCATGAACATGCAATTCTAATTATGTGAGATGAAAATTGATAGTTTCATACTTAAACCATTGCAAATCATAGTATCACATGATTATCCACTTTAACTCTAGTTGCTCCTTGAATTAATTCAGAGTATTTCGTTTACCATCCCTAGACTTAATTAACTCTATCGAAAATTCTATAATCAACACTTGCGGCATTTAATATCACACTTGAACTTGATAGTTAGCTGAATTGGTCCAGTCCCTGTGGGTTCGACATCTGGCTCTTAAAAAGCGCCACTATATTACTTGTATGACCCGTACACTTGCGGGCAACACCATTAACCCTACCTAATGGAATCAATGGGTTTATGGTATATTGTGACACTTCGAGGATCGGCCTTGGTTGTGTATTGATGCAGCATGGTAAGGTTATAGCATATGTTTCCAAGTAGCTGAAGGTTCATGAAAAGAATTATTCGACTAATGATCATGAATTGGCGGTAGTTGTATTTGACTTGAAGATTTGAAGACACTATTTATACGGGTTCCATGTAGATGTGCTTACGGACCACAAAAGCTTACAATATGTGTTTACACAGAAGGATCTAAATGTATGTCAATGAAGGTGGTTGGAGCTGCTCAAGGATTATGATATGAGTGTCCTTTACCATCCAGGAAAGGCTAATGTTGTTGCAGATACTCTTAGTAGGCTTTCTATGGAGAGTGTGTCCCATGCAGATGAGGGAAGGAAGGAGTTGGTGAAGGATGTGCATCGACTTGCACGATTGGGAGTTCGTTTGGTTGACTCGACCGATGGTGGCGTCATTGTTCAAAATGGATTAGAATCATCCTTGGTGATCGATGTTAAAGCTAGGCAAGACAAGGATCCTATTTTTGTAAAGTTAAAGGAATCTGTTCAGAATCAAAAGGTGGAGGTCTTCTCCAACGGGGGAGATGGTATGCTCTGTTGTCGAGGTCATATGTTTGCACTAGATGTTGATGATTTGAGAGATTTTATGTTGCACGAGGCTCATGGTTCCAGGTATTCTATCCATCCAGGTGCCACCAAGATGTACCGTGACCTAAGGGAAGTCTATTGGTGGAATGGCATGAAGAAGGACATAGATGAATTTGTGGCTAAGTGTTTGAATTGTTAACAGGTGAAGGTTGAGCACCAGAGACCAGGGGTGTACTTCAACACATCACTATTCTTACTTGGAAGTGGGAGGAGATCAATATGGACTTCGTCATAGGGTTGCCTCACACTCATCGATAGTATGACTCCATTTGTGTGGTTGTGGACAGGTTGACTAAGGAAGCTCATTTCCTACCTATCAAAACTACTGATTCGGCAGAGGATTATGCTAAGTTGTACATTCGAGAGTTAGTTTAGTTGCATGGAGTGCCATTGTCCATCATATCGGATAGATGTACTCATTTTACCTCTTAGTTTTGGAGATCATTTTAAAAAGGACTTGGTACTTAGGTCAATCTTAGCATAGTGTTTCACCCCCAAATAGATCGCTAAGCGAAGCGTACTATTCAGACATTTGAGGGCATGTTGAGAGCGTGTCTGATTGACTTCAAGGGTAGTTAGGATGATCATTTTCCTCTCATTGAGTTTGCATATAACAACAACTATCATTCTAGCATTCAGATAGCTCCCTTTGAGGCTCACTATGGGCAGAGATGTATATCGCCTATTGGTTGGTTTGAAGTCGGTGAAGTTACAATGATAGGGACGGATTCAATCCATGAGGCCATGGAGAATGTTCAGCTTATAAGGGACAGGTTGAAATAGCTCTGAATCGCCAAAATTTCTATGCGGATATGAGGAGGAGAGAACTTGAGTTTGAAGTTGATGATTGGATGTTTCTAAACGTGTCTCCCATGAAGGGAGTGATGAGGTTCAGAAAGAAAGGGAAACTCAGTCCCTGTTATGTTGGCCCATACCGGATTGCAAAATGGGTTGGCAAGGTAGCATATGAGTTTGAGTTTCCCTCAGAATTAGCTTCAGTCCATCTAGTTTTTCATGTATCACTCTTAAAAGAAGTGTTTGGGCGATCTAGCTCTGGTTATTCCAGTGGACAGTGTAGGTGTGAAGGACAACCTAAGTTATAAGGAGGTTCCAGTAGAAATACTAGATCGTTAAGTTTGTAATCTAAGAAATAAGGTTGTAGATTCAGTCAACATTTTATGGAGGAATTAGCATGTTGAGGGAGCTACGTGGGAAGCCAAAGTAGATATGATGGCTAAATACGCTCATCTATTCCCTTCCGACTTGGTTTCAGCTTGAGGTATCAGTTTCCTTCTTAGTACTCTATTCGTTTTTATGTTCAGCTCATGTATCCCAATTTATTTCATGTAAATGGATGTATGTGTGATTAAGGAATTCAGTTCAGTCATGTAGTTCAATTTGGAGTTAGTCACTTTGTCAGTTTTCAGCATGTATGTTCAGTGTTTGAGCATGATGATTGCATTTCTCTATTTTTTAGTATGTTTTCTCATATTCAAGGACAAATGTTCCCAAGGGGAGATGTTGTAACGCCCCAGAAGTGCCTAAGACAAGACTCGGGAGTTGAAATGAAAACTGGCAGAAAAATCTAAAAATCTACTCAGAACAACTCATTGTATGGATCGTTGGTGGGATCAATGACCCGTGGAAGGTTCCTGTGGTGAGAAGCTGCAGAATCGGGCTGGGGAGTAACAGGCCTCAGAAAAACCCATTGGAGGTTGTAACGAGTCATTTAATGGAGTCATTGTGGGGTAGGTTTTGATCAGGGAGGAAGTAACGAGTCGTGGTATGACCCATTGTTTGAAGCAACGGGCCGTAGTCAGCAACCCTTAAGAGGAAGCCTAGGATAGGGCAGTGGTGATGACGAATGGCAACAATGAGTCATTCGAGCTTGTAATGACTCGTCCTGTCCGACCGTGGTAGGGGAATTGAGACCTGAATAAGGGATTAGACAATGAGGGGTTGTAACGGACCATGGGACCTAGTAATGGTCCTTTTTGACGACCGTTGCCACTGGCAGTGCAGCTTTTCCTGAAATTTCATTAAGGGTACTCGTCATTTCTAAGCCCTAGGGTCCTAAGCTACATCATTTCAAGCTTGAAATTATTAAGGAGGGTTATTCATTCTAAGCCTATCCTAATTCATGCATGCAAGCTTAGAGATTTGAGAGGTGATCAAGTCTAGTTTCTTCAAAGTTCTTCCTCAATTCTCTTTGGGCAATCAAGGAAGTGGTAAAAATCAGGTCTCTTTAAGTATATAGGGTTATGAATGGGTGTAATTGTACACACTCACTCTCAATCCCTCACTATTTCATGAAATCCTTATTGATGAATTTAGGGGGTTTCTACCAAATGTATGAATTTCCTAAGTTTCTGTCATGGGTACAATATAAGCATGTTTTGAATGTTGAATTATGATAAATGGGCAGATTTTAACGTGTTTTAAATTATAAATTATGTTTTAAAGTTGTCTAAATTATGATGCCCATCCATGAAAGTTCATGAGGGTTGATATCCATGAGATATGTGTTCAAGTATGATGAGATGTTTATGAAGAAAGTATGATTTCGAAATACCCATGTCAATGCTCATGTTTTCAAAGTGAATCAAGTTTATTTCAAGCATGTTAAGTATTGGGAAAACCCATATGATCAAGTATGTTTTACGACTTCATATATTTAGCTTAACACATGATTTTGGAGTCTAGATTCCCACAATCTTCAACTTTTGGTATCATTTGAGCCAAGGCTCCTCATGTTATGATTTCAGATTATGCAGGTATGTTATTATTCATCTTCATCACTAGAAAATGGTCAGCTTCGTTGAGAAACGATGGAGAGCATATGCATATTTTTGGGAGTAGTGTCTAGCATCGAGTAGGCTAAGGGTCAGTCAACCTCGTGTCTCAGAACTATGCGCCGATGTAGGTTTACATATATACTTTGGGACCTCCCTTGGAGCTTCCCATGCCCTTAAGGGCCCTTGAGCTTGATATTGATATCATGGTAGCGTCCTTAGCCCTGGCAAAGCTTTGGACGCCTCTGTCCACTTGAGTGTGATAGTTGGGACCACGTAAGCTCTATTGTGGTAATGTCAGTTATATGACGAGTCTCCCATTGTTCCTCATGATTTCAGTTATGCATATACATCAATCATGATATTATGTTTTCAGCAGGTTTGACCCAATGTTCAGTTTTATTTATGATAGTAGTTTTCAGCTTTGGGTCATTTGATTCAGTTATGATGTTTAGTTATGTTCAGATCATGATTTCAGAAAATAACATGCATGCCCTGCTCTCAAAATCTTATCTTTATTATGTTTTATTATATGTATGATCTATGATTTTACTTACTTAGAGGTTTTACTTACCTTGTATACTCGGTACATTCTACATACTGACCGCATATTCTATGCTGTATCGCTTTATGATACAGGCTCTGATATCCAGATCAGTCCCGTCAATAGTCAAATTCCCAGCATTAGTACCTTCTTATAAGAGTTGGTGAGTCCTCATCTTGCGAGGTCCTTTCTATTCATTCGTGTTCTGTATTTTCAGTTTTCAGACTATAGTGAGTTTGTTGGGGTCTTGCTCCATCAACTCGTCAGTATTACAGGCTTTTCGAACATAGTTTGTATTCAGCTTTAGACTTATGTATGTATTCAGATGTTGTGTTATGTTTAGACTTCCGCTATGTTATTTATGATTATTTTCCGTATTAATTGAATGAGTTAGATGTTATGTTCATGCCATGGGTCGACTTGGAGCCTCTCGAGGTTCTTTCTCCCGTGTCTCGATGCAGGCCTATGTTCGGGTCGTGACGTAGCAACATTAGGTTTATGCTAGCTCCCAGATCACATAGGGTCTTTGAAAAATTGAAAGTTCCGATGGTGCATGGACTAGTGAAAGCTCCAAGATCTTCTTTCTTCTGCACAAGGGTCCTTGAACCTATAGCACTTCAGTGGTGCAAATTGCCAATTGGCTCAAAGCTCACGATCCTTTTTCTAGTCACAAGATCCTTCATAAATTTTGCATACCAGGGAATTTTCTCAAGTGTCTCGACTAAGGAAATATTCACTGATAGCTGCATCAACATAGTGTTATACCCCGAAAGCCCTAAGATCTGAACCGGGAATTGAAATCGAGAAAACAGGATTTTATGCACAAGGTCGTAGAACGAGTCGTCCTGTGACCCATCAGGTTGACCACGAGTCGATAAGTGACTCATGGTGAGGAGTTTGACTTTTTTTTTAATTTTTTTTGGTAAACGACCTTATGGTGGTCAGGGGCTGAGCAACACCCCCAGGCCTTATCATAAATAAACAATAAAAAATATGTATATGGAGGGGAACATAAACCTTACCTCCGATCCTATGGTGGTTCATAGGCCATCCTACTAAGGTTAGCCAACCCATCCCCGATACTAAAATTGAAAACCTAGAAACTATGCACCTACAGGAGAGGACTCCTCTCCAATATATATATTCTAGGAAAGCAGTAAATGAGGGAGACTCTCCCCTTACATAGTAAGAAAAGGAAAGCCAAAAAAAGAGCTAAGACCTATTTAAAAAAGCTATAACATAAAAAAAATAGCCTAGCTGAAAAGGGGGAAGCAGACAAAAGGTGGTACAGCGATATCCATACCAAGCTTGGAAAAAACTCCAAGTATTTCTCAAAACTCTCACGGTGGCTTCTTGATTCTTTTCAATTTTCTTCTTCTGAAATTTTCCATGCCCATTTTATCTAACTTGTAGTAGCCTCTAGCTTCTTGGGGTAAGTTTTGCATGCTGTAGAAATGGTGGGGAGTATCCAGCTCGTGACTATACTTAGAAAGAGAATCTACTGTGAAGTTAGCTTCTCTATAAGTATGCTTGCTTTGAAAATAATCCAGCGTGGTGATGAGGTTTTATAGCCCCCCTATGTATTTCTGAATCTTCCATGGAGGTTTAACGGTGTTGGTGAGCCATTTTATGAGTAAGTCTTAATCCACCTCCAATATGACTCTACTATATCCATGTAGAATGCACCAATGAAGCCCATAAACCGCCGCTTGGATTTCTGCCTGGTTGTTAGTACCCATACCGAGTGGGGAAGCAAACGCAAAAATCAAATTTTCTTGATAATCTCTAAGAATACCACCAGCTCCTATTCTTCCTGGGTTCTCGAGTGCGCTTCCATCTGTGTTAAGCTTGACTATAGGACGAGTCGGTTTGGTCCAAAGGACTCTGATTACCTTAACTTCATGTTGACACTTCTCCACCAAAATACTCAAATCAGACCATTTAGAAGGACATGTAATATATGGAAAAGTGGTGACTAGAATATTCCAGATGTCTTTGCAAATAGAGTATTTGACTCTAGTCGAATTAGAATTCTTGTCGCCATACTTGCTAGCACATCTGTTCTTCCATAGGTTCCAACAAACAAGTATTGGAGTAGCCTGAAGAATGAGTTTGTGAACCTCATTGTTGTGTTTAGCCATCCACCAGGTCATAAGTAAGCTTCTTAGAGAAGTGGCTTCCCACTTAATGCCTAGCGGGTCTGAAAAATACTTTCAGATATAAGCTGCAAAGTGACCCGTTATGAAAATGCGATCTATAGTATCCAAACTAGGTCTGTAACAACAAGAACATTCTGTTGGTTCACTCCCAAAGGTAACAATCCTCTCGTTTGTAGGTAATTTGGCTCTCAAAGCTCTCCAGAGAAGAAACGACACCTTGAAGGGTATATTTTTATGCCAAGTGAGAGTATTAATCATAGTTCTGTACCTCTTTCGTCTGACCAGGTCCCACGCTGAGGCACAAGTAAAATTCCCATGGGTATTGAGATTCCAAATAGGTTGATCAGGAACACCTTGTAGAAACTGAATTTGGGTGTTAAGAATTTGGTGAACCAAGTGTGGCGGAGCATGATGAGCCACTATTTACTCATTCCATCGTCCATTGTTCATGAATTGCGAAACCATCATGTTGTTGAGACTTGGTAGTATGTTTCTATGATAGGCAAGAGGACCGATGCCCAACCAATCATCCCACCAAAAATAACATGAGCAGGAATGGAGAATCCATTGAATATGCTTCTCTGCCTCCTGCTTATTTTTCATCATATGCTTCCAAACCAGAGTTTGTCCAATATCCCATTTTTCACTCACAGGATTAGCCCTTTGACAATATTTAGCTTTGAGAAACTGCGCCCATAGAGAGTTCTTGGTTTTAAAGTTCCACCACTGTTTATATTGCAGAGCAAGGCAAACATTCGATAGCTTCTTGACGCCTATACCCCCTTCCTCATAAGGGTAGCAAAGAGTTCCCCAAGAAGCCCAATGGTATTTCATCCTCTCAGCTTCCCATCCCCAAAAGAAGTTTGCTGTGAGGAATTTGATTTGCTTGAGGGTGGTTTTTGGAGGTGAAATAGCAGAAAGAATGTGAATAGGGAGAGATTGCAAGACAAATTTCACAAGTGTAGCTCTTCCTCCAAAACTAAGTATCCTGGATTGCCACCCTCTGATTCTAGCTACGACTTTAGCCACCATACCAGAGAAATAGATGATTCTTTGCCCTCCTATGTATAAAGGACATCCAAGGTAAGTGATAGGGATGTCTTTCTGAGTGAAACCAGTGATATTCTTGATTCTGCGCACAATATTTTGAGGAGTATGAGTAGGAATCATGAAATGACTCTTCTCCTTATTAATGAGCTGATCGGAGACACTCTCATAGGTAGATAAAATATTCATAACCAGGTGCAAGGTAGAACTATTCACTGAAGAAAATATGATAACATCATCGGCAAAGCTAAGATGATTTATTTGTGGCCCATTTCTCTCCATGTGAAACCCCTGGTACAAGTGATGCTGGTGAAGATGGTTCATCATCCTAGAAAAAACTTCCTCTCCAATGATGAAGAGTGTCGTGGATAGTGGATCGCGTTGTTTTAAGCCTCTAGTGGAGTGAAAAAATCCATGTATGACACCATTGACTATGACAGAGTACCAGTTGTTAGCCATAATTCTCCAAACCATATCGATGATACTCTCACCAAAGCCCATTCTTCTCATTACCAGGCAAATATATGACCAAGAGACCCTATCATAAGCCTTGCTCATGTCCAATTTGATGAATACATTAGCACCTTCGTTAGGCTTTTTGATGTTATTAATGATCTCCTGAGCAAGCATAATGTTTTCAGAGATGCTTCTGCCTTTAACAAATCCTGACTGATTATCCAAAATGAGATGGGGTAGAATAGGGGCTAATCTGAGGCAAATGAGCTTGGAGATAATTTTGTTAGTGAAATTTCTAAGGCTAATAGGATGGTCTACTTTTGGGAGTAGAACCAAACAAGCGTTAGGAGTTTGACTTGAGTTGGAAATTTATGGTTTTGAGTCCCCACAAGTCGTGGTCAGCCCCCACCACTTGTTGTGTCATTCGTGGTCCAGGAAGAGGTTTATAAAGGAGGACTTAGCAGTGCACTTAATGGATGGGTCACCACAAGTTGTGGTGTGCCTCGTTATGAGCCCAGGTAGATTTTTGGCAGTAAAGACCATGAGTGGTGACAACAAGTCGTTGTCACAAGTAACGAATCGTGTAGTCCCTCGTGATGAGCCCAACGTGAAATGTTAGCAGTGCACTCGACGGATGGTGGCAACGATTCGTGGCCTTGGACGACGACTTGTCTAGTCCCTCGTTGGGACTGGCAGTCAGCTTTTCTCTGCGAATTCAGTAAGGGATTTTTCGTAATTCCTATGATCCTAAAGCCTAAACTATGCCGTTTTAAGCTATGAATAATGAGTTTTAAGAGAGGTAAGTTCATTATAGGCTATTCCTACTCATGCATGCAAACTTAGAAGAGCTAGCGAGGTGATCAAGCTTAATTCCTTCCAAATTCTTCTCAATTCTTCATTGGGCAATTAGAGGAATAATAAAATCAAATTCTCCCAGGTATGTAAGGTTATGAATGGGTGAATATATTCACACCCATGCCCAATCCCTCTCTAATTCATAAAAATCTATATGTTGATCCTATGGGGTTTTAACCAAATGCATGAATTTCCTAAGTCTCTACCATGGGTATGATCCAAGAATGTTTCTATTATTGAATTATAATTTTTGGGCAAGTTTTACATTGTTTTCAATTATAATCATGTTTTTCAAGATTTACAAATTAAAATGCCCATAATGAGAAGTTCATGAAAGTTGAGATTTATGATGAATGTTCAAGTATGATGAGATATTATTGATGAAAAGCATGTTTTCAAGTTACCCATGTCTAAGATCATGTTTTCAAGTGAATTAAGTATTTTCAAGAATGTTTAAGTATTGGGCAAGCCCATTTGTTCAAGTATGATTTATCATTTCATGAATCAACTTAACACATAGTTTTGGAGTTAAGACTACCAATTATGTTCAGCTTGTGGCATGGTTTGACCTAAGGCTCCTCATTTATGATTTCAAATTTTATATGTATATGATTATT
This sequence comes from Datura wrightii, assembly GCA_035772735.1. Classification (NCBI taxonomy): domain Eukaryota; kingdom Viridiplantae; phylum Streptophyta; class Magnoliopsida; order Solanales; family Solanaceae; genus Datura; species Datura wrightii. The sequence goes on along the minus strand of JASDFA010000010.1, from coordinate 56,255,338 downwards.
CAGCTTTGGCAACAGACGATGCTCATCTTCGTTGAAATATGATGGAGAGCATATACACGTTTTTGGGAGTAGTGTCTAGCACTGGGTAGGCCAAGGGTCAGTCAACCTTATGCCTCAGAACTACGCACCAACGTATGTATGAATAGATTATTTTGGGACCTCCTATGTGAGCTTTCCCCTGACCCAAGGGGCCTTCAACTTGATATCGATATCATGGTAGCGTCTTTATCCCTGGTATGGATTTAGACGACTCTGCCCACTTGAGTGTGATAATTGGGACAACGTAAGCTCTATCGTGGTAATGCTGATTATATGATGAGTCCCCCATTGTTCCTCGTGATTTTAGGTATGCATTTTTATCATTCATTGTATATCCACATATGTTCTAAAGAAGGTTTGACCCAATGTTCAGTTTTTAGTTATGATTAGCATATTTCAACTTTTGGTCATTCGATGCAATTATGATGTTTAATTATGTTCAGATCATGATTTCAGAAAATATCATGAAAGCCCCATTCTCAGATTCTTATCTTGATTTTGTTTTATATTACACATATTTTAAATGATTTTACTTATTGAAGAGGTTTTACTTACCTTGCATACTCGGTACATTCACATACTGACTGCATTGTCACGCCCCGCCTTGGGAGGCATGACTAGCACCTGGTGCCTTACTGGGACCTGGACTGCTGGACTAGCTGAGCCTAAGCACTTCTGGTGCTAGGTTGGATCTAACTCTGGATTCAAGAAAATGACGGGCTATATAACGACTGTAAATACAGCCTCCGGCTAGCTAGGCCTATAGCCATCTGTAAGCAAACAACAACTAACCAGAACAACCGTAGTATGAAGGAACCTATGCGGGCCGAAAAGGCCACCATGTTGTCTAATTACTTCTGAATCAAGAAAACAGGTGTTGAACTGCTACGTGACCGACAAGGTCACCACTACCAACTGAATGAGGCCCCACACGACCATCGTAAACAAACTAAAACATACACACGGCCTCACACAACTGATACAGCTAACCACAGGGAATATACAATCTGCAAGCCTCTAAGAATACTGAGAATATGGTCGGGACAGGGCCCCGACCTACCTATACTGTACAACAAAATATAAAGGGATAAACCTCTAGCTATCTAGCTCCGGATGACTGGAGCTGATGACTCTATCTGCTGGCTGGGATCACGAGGGATCGGCTCCTCATTTATGAGTACCTGCAGGAAAGTAATGCAGCGCCCCAAACAGGCGTCAGTACCACTGGTACTGAGCATGTACAGCAACAACTGGAAAATAACTTAAGACAAGAAATATAACTGATAGAACTGAAATAGAAAGAAATAGACTGTAACTGACTGAAAGTATGAGTTTAAGACTGTCCTCAACTATGCTGGAAGGAGTAGGAGTTATGCCTGGAAATGTAGTGCTCTACTGTCGATCTATTCATATCTAACGTAACATGACATAATATAACATAACATAACATGGCATAGCACACATAAACCTTAACCGGCCCCCATAAGCCTGGATATACAACCAACACGCAATCTATACCCCTACCACGGTCAACCCATCTCCCCTAATAACTATAAGCATCCTGTCGATCCCTTGGGTATGCACTTGGGCCCGCTGAGCCCCTGACTATAACTGTACCTGAGTCCAGAGGACTCCTGAATCAACACCCTAAGCGTACCCACTCGACGGGGGTGTATAAAAGCCGACCAAGGCAAAATATGGGGAAACTGGCATCCCATCTTCGTCCCCTAGGGGATGGCATGCCACTCCATAGAGAGACGTATCCTCGCCCTCTGGTGGACGAGTCGATACAGCTATTAACCCTGGGCAGTCATGAATGCTAGGTAATCCAACCCCAAAACAATACAGTCAGGTCTCAACTAGTAATACTAACTGCGTATACTACATGCTGAAACTAGTGATAATAATGTGTATGTATTTACTACATGCTGAAACTAATGATCATAATATGTATGTATTTAATACATGCCGAAACTAAAAATAGTAATGTGTATACCCAATTCATGCTTAAACTGGTAATGGTATATATATAATTTTCCATCATACTGTGCTGAATCTGATACTAAACAAGATATAATATTTCTGCTGAGAATCATGTTGTATAACCGAGTTCCATGGTAAACATGATTTACTATTTCTAACATGCTTTCTAAACTTCATTTTAGGCTACTACTATTCTATTTCTGAAATATTTTATGGGAACTTATATCGGTTTACTAAATTTCGGCTGAACATGATAATATCCTGACATACTTTACTAAATTACATACTGGGCATGCTGTACTGTTTCTGACACTTTCTACTAGAATTTATATTGTGCTAGCAAGTTTCACACTATACGTGACATGGTGTTGCTAATATCATACTAAATTCATACTAAACATAATATGCGGCTTCTGAAACATTCTACTGGCGCCTGAACTATTTTACTATACCAGAACTACTAGTTTGCTGAAGAAACTAGCTTTACATACCTCAATTTCTGACTTCCGGACTAACTGACGTAACTCGACCAATATCCAGCTATTCCTTCCAACTACATCCAATACACAGTAATTAGGAGTAAATCCATCAATATTCCGGATTAAACACTATTTTGAATATATATATAGCCCAAACTTTGATTTATCGAAGAATAGCCGAAAACTCGCTATTTCTCGGAAGTCCAGAAGGGAGAAATACTCACTTTAGGGCTAGAAGTACATTGATACTAATTTGGAGCAATTCCATTTACCTTAGCTCGGTAGGACGACGATTCGCCGGCTGAATTTCACGAAACTAACTCCGCAAGAATGCTCCGGATAGCTTAATACTTCACTACCCAAGATTAATTCGAGTTTGGACCGCGTTTAATAACGTAAACAGAAGAAATTTCATCAAAATACTTCATCCTCTCTGTTTTTTGTTTGTTCACTGGAAAATTATGATAATTATCCTAAAAAAATGAAGTGGGGGTTTATATAGTTGAGGCTTGACCTCACCTCCATGACACGCTGACCAACGCAGAGGTGAGCCCTCTGTGACACGTTGGCCATCGCGGAGAGGGGTCTGCCCAGCCTCCTCTTGTGATGGTTCAATGTGGCGCTCGTCTGGTCTTTCCCCGGGCCTTTTTCTAGCATGTATGGCATCCTAAAACTCTTAACCAACATGTGAATAGGCCATCTAAATGTCAAAAATTTACGGGGTGTAACATGCATACTCTATACTATATCAATTTATGATATAGGCTCCAATCTTCAGACTCAGCCTCGTCATTAGCCACTTTTCGGAGTTAGCATCCAGCTTAAGTGGTGAGTCCTCATATCCCCAAGACCATTTGTTATCAGATATCTTCGTACTTTTAGTTTTTAGACTTATCGAGTTAGTTGGGCGTGTTATCCCATCAACCTATCAGACTTGTTAGAGGCTTTCAGATTGTATGTAGTAATCAGCTTGTCATTTATGAAGTGATTTTATGTTTTTGATGTTATGTATGATTAGACTTCTACTATGTTTATTATGTTAAGTCTTCATCATTTTTTGGTTGAGTTAGATGTATGTTCATGCCATGGGTCGGCTTGGAGTCTCTGAAGGCTCCTTGTCCCGTGTCTCGATCTGGGCCTATGGTCAGGTCATGACAAACTTTGTATCAGAGCAATATATTTTGAAGTGTCCTAGGGTTTCTGAAAGCCGCGTTAAGTATCGTCTTTTTCATGGGTGTAAAGCGCGCCACACTTTTGACGAAGAGGCTATGGGATGTTTAGGAAATGTTTCCTTCTTTCCTGATCTATATCGTGTTGTGAAATTTCTCTTTATCCTTCTAACTCGTGCTATTCGTGATTGCAGAATCATGCCTCCTTGAAGAATTAACTGTATAAGGAATGGAAATGGAAATGGCCATGAGGATGGCAATGGGGACGAGAACCAACAAGCCCCACCAACCCATGAGCACCATGAACCGGAGCCGGTTGCCCATGCAGAATTTAGGGCAGCCATTCAGATGCTAGCACAGGCCTTGACTGCCCAAGTCAACTAGCAGACAGTGGCACATGTCCTGCAGAAGGGGAATGCAGCGGTAGTACGAGTCATAGATTTCCTAAGGATAAACCTATTAGAGTTTCTCGGGTCAAAGGTGGAGAGGATCCATATGAGTTTATTGATGAGATTTTGAAGATCACCTAGCTCATGTGGGTGACTGGGGAAGAGTGTGCTGATTTGGCTTCATATCAGTTGAAGGGGGCCACTCATATTTGGTTTAAATAGTCGAAGGATAGTAGGGCAACGGGACCAGGCCCTTTCAATTGCAGGAGTTTCACATCACTTTTCTAGATTGTTTCTTCCCTCGTGAGATGAGGGAGTTGAAGGTGGCCGAGTTCATGAATCTAAAATATGGAAAGATGATAGTGCAACAATATGCCCTAGAGTTCACTCGTCGGTCAAATTATGCCCCAGAGTTAGTGATTGATCAGAGGGGGTGAGCGAGTAGGTTTGTTCATAGGTTGGCGGACTATCTAGACAAGGATTGCATAACCGCCATGCTTCATCAGGATATGGATTTTCCTCGGATATTCTTACATGCTCAGCAGATGAATGCGGCGCATTTGAGGGAGAGAGAGGCCAATCGGGATAAGACAGACAGCTATAGGTTCTCTTAGCCGAGGCCATGTGGTGGGCATCGACAATAGTCCCACCAGAGATCTTCAGTCCCAACATTTTTAGCTATGAGTGTGCCATCCATACCTAGGTATGACCAAAGGAGACAAGCATTAGGCTCGAGGGGTCAATGCAGCAGGCCTGCAGATTCCAGTATCCCAGTTTGCGATAAGTGTGGTCGGAGGCACACGGGTCAGTGTTTGGTGGGTGCAGGTGCTTGCTTCGGGTGTGGGAAGCCCCAACATATGCTTAGAGAATGCCTAGATGCTAGATAGGGCTTTGATACGGGTCGAGGCCCAGCTTCTAGTTCAGCAGCTCCACCATTATGCCCATCCCAGCAGGGGGCATCCACTAGCACAGGTGGTGGTCAGCGCCAAAATAGATTCTATGCCCTAGCATCCCGCTAGGAGCAGGAGGTCTCCCCGGATATAGTCACTGGTATGTTACGAGTTTTCCTTCTTGATGTATATGCTTTGTGAGATCCGGGGGATACCTTGTCCTTTGTGACACCTTATGTGGCTAGTAGATTCGGAGTCAGTCCCGAAATATTGGCAGAACACTTCTTAGTCTCTACTCTAGTGGGTGATTCAGTTGTAGGTAGACGGGTGTATAGAAGTTGCTCGGTCACAATTCCTTAGAAAGCCACCTCAGTAGATTTAGTAGAGTTAGCCATGACCGACTTAGATGCTATCCTCGTCATGGATTGTTATTTTTATGTTATGCGTTAGTTAATTATAGAACTCGAGCAATAGAGTTCACATTTCCAAGTAGCCAGTCCTAGAATGGAAAGGTAGTAAAGTTGTGCCTGTAGGTGATTTCATTTCCTACCTTAAGGCCCAAAAGATGATTTCTAAAGATTTTGTATACCATCTAGTTAGGGTTAAGGATGCTACGTCCGAGACTCCGACTATCCAATCAGTCCCAGTAGTATGTGAGTATCCAGAAGTCTTCCCAGATGATCTACCAGGAATCCCTCCAGAGCAGGAGCTTGATTTTTGTATTGACCTTCTTACCGATATGCAACCTATATCCATTCCTCCTTACATAATGGCTCTAGCCGAGTTAAAGTAGTTGAAGGAGCAGTTGAAGGACCTGTTAGACAAGGGTTTCATTAGACTAAGCAAATCCCCATGGGGTGCACTAGTTCTCTTTGTCTGAAAAAAAGATGGTTCTTTTCGTATGTGTATTTATTATTGGCAATTGAACAAGGTCATCAGCAAGAACAGGTATCCTCTCCCCATGATTGACGATTTGCTTGACCACCTTCTGGGTGCTAAATGCTTATCAAAGAGAGATCTCAGGTCCGGATACCATCATCTTTGGGCTCGAGAGAGTGACATCCTCAAAACAGCCTTTAGAATGTGGTATGGTCATTATGAGTTTGTAGTTATGTCTTTTGGACTAACAAATTTTCCTTCATCTTTTATGGATTTGATGAACAGGGTGTTCAAGTCGTGCTTGGATATGTTCATGATTGTGTTTACTGATGACATCCTAATATACTCTCGGAGAGAGAAGGAGCATGCCGCTCATTTGAGGGTGGTGCCACAGACTCTTATGGATCGTCAACTACATTCTAAATTCATCAAGAGCAAGTTTTTGTTGAACTCAATGGCATTTTTGGTCCATGTAGTGTCAAGTGAGGGCATAAAGGTGGACTCCCCGAAAATAGATGCGGTAAAGAGTTGGCCTAGACCGGTGAATCCTTCAAATATTAGGAGTTTCTTAGGCTTAGCTAGGTACTATTATTTGTTGAGGGTTTTTCATCTATTGCAGCGCCGTTGACCAAATTGACCCAAAATAAGGTGAAGTTCCAATGATCTGATGCATGTGAGAGAAGCTTCAAGGAGTTGAAGGCCCGACTCACCTCATCACTGGTGTTAACCCTACCCGAGGGTACCAATGGGTTGTGGTGTATTGTGATGCTTCTAGAATAGGCCTTGGTTGTGTATTGGTGTAGCATGATAAAGTTATAGCATACGCTTCCAGGTAGCTGAAGGTTCATGAAAGGAATTGCCCGACCCATGATCTTAAATTTGCGGCAGTGGTATTTGCATTGATGATTTGGAGACACTATTTGTATGGGGTCCGTGTAGATGTGTTTACGAGCCATAAGAGCCTACAATATGTGTTTACCCAGAAGGATCTAAATTTACAACAAAGGAGGTGGTTGGAGCTACTCAAGGATTATGATATGAGTGTCCTTTACCATCTGGGTAAGGCCAATGTAATAGTAGACGCACTTAGTAGCTCTCTATGGAGAGTGTGTCCTATGTGGATTAGGGGAGGAAGGAGCTGGTGAAGGATGTGCCTCGGCTTGAAAGGTTGGGAGTTTGTTTGGTTGACTCGACTGATGGCAGTGTTATAGTTCAGAATGGGCCAGAATCATCCTTGGTGAATGATGTGAAAGCTAGACAAGACGAGGACCCCATTTTGGTAAAGTTAAAGGAAGCCGTTCAGAATCAGAAGGTAGAGGTTTTCTCCAAAGGGAAAGATGGTGTGATTCGATATCAGTGTCACTTGTGGGTCCCAGACATTGATGATTTGAGAAATTGGATGTCGCATGAGGCTCACGGTTCCAGGTATTCAATACGTCCAGGTGCCACCTAGATGTACCGTGACCTACGGGAAGTCTATTGGTGCAATGGAATGATGAAAGACTTCGCAAAATTTGTAGCTAAGTGTCCAAACTATCAGCAAGTGAAGGTTGAGCAACAGAGACTGGGAGGTGTGCTTTAGGATATCATTATCCCTACTTGGAGGTGGGAAGAAATCAATATGGACTTCATCACAGGGTTGCCTCGCACTCATCAACAGTATGACTCCATTTGGGTGACCGTATACAAGTTGACCAAAGTCGCCCATTTTCTACCGGTCAAACCACTAATTCTGAAGAGGATTCTGTTAGACTATACATCCGAGAGCTAATTCAGTTGTATAGAGTGCCCTTGTCCATCATATCAGATAGCGCTACCCAGTTTGCCTCTCAGTTTTGGAGATTGTTTCAAAAAGGACTTGGTACTCAGGTCAAGCTCAGTACAACATTTCACCCACAAATTGATGGTCAAGCGGAGCGAATAATTTAGACTCTCGAGGACATGTTCAGAGCATGTGTGATTGACTTATAGGGTAGTTAGGATGACCATTTGCCTCTTATTGAGTTTGCATGCAATAACAGCTACCATTCCAACATTCAGATAGCTCCGTTTGAGGCTCTCTAGGGGCGGAGATGTAGATCACCTATTGGTTGGTTTGAAGTCAGTGAAGCTGCGATGATAGGGCCAGATTCAGTCCATGAGGCCATGGAGAAAGTTTATCTCATATGGGACAGGTTGAAAATAGCTCAAAGTCACCAAAAGACCTATGATCATGTGAGAAGGAGAGAACCTGAGTTCAAAGTTGATGATTGGGTGTTTCTAAATGTGTCTCCCATGAAGGGAGTGATGAGGTTCAAAAAGAAAGGAAAACTCAGTCCCCATTATGTCATCCCGTACCGAATTGTGAAACAGGTTGGCAAGGTGGCATATGAATTAGAGTTGCCCTCAGAATTAGCTTAAGTCCATCTAGTTTTCCATGTATCTCTCCTAAAGAAGTGTTTGGATGATCCATCTCTAGTTGTTTCGGTGGAGAGTGTAGGTGTGAAAGACAGCCTTAGTTATGAGGAGGTTTCGGTGGAAATACTAGATCATCAGGTTCGAAGGCTGACAAACAAGGAAGTAGCTTTAGTCAAAGTTATATGGAAGAACCAACATGTTGAGGGAGCTACATGCGAAGCCAAAGTAGATATGATGGCTAGATACCCACATTTATTTCCTACCGGCTCAGTTCCAGCTTGAGTTATCAGATTTTGCCATAAACCTCTATTCAGTTCTATGTTCTGTTCACATGCTCCAGTTTCTTTCATGTATATGGATGTATGTATGATTCATGAATTCAATTCATACATGTAGTGTAAATCGGAGTTACTCATTCTGTCACTTTTCAGCTTATATGATTAGTATTTGAGTATGATGATTGCATTTTTATGCTTCTCGTATGATTTTCAATATTCGACGATGAATGTTCCTAAGAGGGAGATATCGTTATACCCTGAAATCCCTAAGATCAGATCCAGGAGTTGAAATATAGAAAACAAGATTTTCTGCACCAGGTCACTAAACGAGTTGTCCTATTACCTGTCAGGATGACCACGAGTCGTTAAGTGACTTAAGGTGAGGAGTTTGACTTGAGCTGGAAATTTATGGTTTTGAGTCTCCACAGACATGATCGCAAGTTGTGGTCAGCCCCCACGACTCGTTCTGTCATTCATGGTAAGGGAGGAGGTTCAGGAAGGAGACTTGGGCAGTGCACTAAACGGATAGGTCATCACGACTCGTTGGGTGCACCATGAGTCGTGGTGTTCCCCGTGATGAGCCCATATACGTATTTCGTAGTGAAGACCACGAGTGGTGACCACGAGTTGTGGTCACCAGTAACAACTCATGCACTCCTCCGTGATGAGCCCAAGTTCAAATGTTGGCAGTGTACTCAACGGTTGGTGGCCACGAGTCGTGGCCTTGGACGATGACTCGTCCAGTTCCTCATTGGGACTGGCAGTCAACTTTTCTATATGAATTTAGTAAGGGATTTTCCTTAATTCCTATGATCCTAAGGCCTAAACTACGTCGTGTTAAGCTATGAATAATGAGTTTTAAGAGGGGTAAGTTCATTCTAGGCTATTCCTACTCATGCATGCAAACTTAGAAGAGATAGAGAGGTGATCAAGCTTAATTCCTTCCAAATTCTTCTCAATTCTTCATTGGGCATTCGGAGGAATAATAAGATCAGATTCTCCCAGGTATGTAAGGTTATGAATGATTGAATTTGTTCACACCCATACCCAATCCCTCTCTAATTCATGAAAATCTATATGTTGATCCTATGGGGTTTTAACCTAATGCAAGAATTTCCTAAGTCTATACCATGGGTATGATCTATGAATGATTCTATTATTAAATTATGATTTATGGGAAAGCTTTACAAACTAGAATTCCCATCCATGAGAAGTACATGAAAGTTGAGATTTATGATGAATGTTCAAGTATGATGAGATATTATTGATGAAAAATATGTTTTCAAGTTACCCATGTCTATGATCATGTTTTGGAGTGAATTAAGTATTTTCAAGCATGTTTAAGTATTGGGCAAGCCCATATGTTCAAGTATGATTTATGATTTCACGAATTAGCTTACCACATGGTTTTGGAGTCAAGACTCCCAATTATGTTCAACTTGTGCTATGGTTTGAGCCAAGGCTCCTCATCTATGATTTTTAGATTTTATATGTATATGATTATTCAGCTTCGTCAATAGACGATAATCAAATTCATTGAAAAATCATGGAGAGCATAAGCATATTTTTGGGAGTAGTGTCTAGCACTAGGTAGGCGAAGGGTCAGTCAACCTTATGCCTCAGAAATACGCGCCAACATAGTTATGAACAGATTATTTTGGGACCTCCTATGACAGCTTTCCCCTACCCCAAGGGTCCTTTAGCTAGATATCGGTATCATGGTAGGGTATTTATCCCTAGCAAGGCTTTTGACGGCTCTGCCCACTTGAGTCTGATAGTCGGGACCATGTAAGCTCTACCGTTGTAATGTTGGTTATATGACGAGTCTCCCATTGTTTCTCATGATTTCAGTTATGCATGTTGATCATTCATGTTATATCTACATATGTTATAAAGCAGGTTTGACCTAATATTCAGTTTTTACTTATGATTAGCAGATTTCAGCTTTGCGTCATTCCATTCAGTTATGATGTTCAACTATGTTCAGATCATGATTTCATAAAATAGCATGCAAGACCCACTCTCATATTCTTATCTTGATTTTGTTTTATATTACACATGTTTTAAATGATTTTACTTATTTATGCGGTTATACTCATCTTGTATACTTGGTACATTTCACCTACTGACCACATACTCTATGCTATATTGTTTTATGATACAGGCTCCGATCTTCAGACTTAACCCTGTCATTAGCTAGTTTTCGGAGTTAGCATCCAGCTTCAGTGGTGAGTCCTCATCTCCTAACAACCATTTGTTATCAGATATCTTCGTACTTTCAGTTTTCAAACTTGCTGAGTTAGTTGGGGGTGCTGTCCCATCAACCTATCCTTGTTAGAAGCTTTCAGACTGTATGTAGTAATTAGCTTTTCATGTATGAAGTGATTTTATGTTTGCAATGTTATGTATGATTACACTTCCACTATGTTTATTATGCTAAGTCTTTCGCTTTATTTGGTTGAGTTAGATGTGTGTTCATGCCATGGGTCAGCTTGGAGTCTCCTGGGGCTCCTTGTCCCGTGTCTCGATCCAGGCCTATGTTCGGGTGATGACACATAGAGATGAATTTTGGGAAACTTGACTTCTTCTTCATTCTCTAAGGGAAAGGTGGAGGAGGTCGTGGAATGAGCTATACAACTTAAGAGACCTCCTTCTCCTTCTCTTTTTTCGAACTAGTCTCTTTTTCAACACCTAAAGACTTTTTCTCCCCCAATTTTTCTTCAATCAGCTGCTCTTTGGATTCAGTAACTTACTTTACTTCAATCATCTACAACTCAACATCTTCAACTACAAAAAGCATAGTTGGCTCATTTGTTGACTATCCACTACTAGTATTTACAGCCATGCGACTTTCATTCTTTGGATTTTGAATTGTATTACTGGGTAGTTGACCCTTTTGCCTCTAATTCAAAGATGTTGACATTTAGACCAACAGCTGCTCAATTTGCTTAATCGTCATGGCATGTGACTCAACTTTCTGATTCATTTCGAATATATCTTCGCAAATGTCCTTTAAGTGATCATTAGTAGACTTTACCTTTTACAACCTCATCCATCAGGTCCTCTAGTTTTGAAGTACTAGACTCTACCTCATGGCCCTTTAAGGGACATATATGCCACTATGATGAACTTCGAAGAAACTCTGATAGGGAATAAAGGAATAGAGAGAAATGGATGGTCTATTGAGTGTATTGAATGGAGTGGAATGAGTTGAAACATCCGCCATTAGCAACAATGTTTATCCTCCAGTCACCATCTCTGTCTCATCCTCTACTCCTATTGTTATACCCTATGAAGTTGTAGTTGTACCGGTAATAGTTCTGACCTTGATTCCATTGACCTTGGCGCCAAAAGACTTTATTAGACCCTTGGGCATTGGCCCGAAAACCCGCCACCTGATTGTCTAAGTAATTTACTTCCTCCTTAGAATCAAAGTTCTCATACCCTTGCTCCTTTCCTAGAGCACCGACTGCATTAACCTTTTATACTCCAACTCCCATGATGTGGTTTGTAAGCAAGTCAATAGAAGTCTTCATATCAGCGATATCCTGGTCACGTTCTTCTTCCTTTCTCTTTGTTCTTTAATCATCCATATGGCATAATTCCATGCGATACCTCAACTTCTCACAAGCCCTATTGTTTTAGTCACCCAATCTAGAATCACAATTGCTTCTGCCCATGTATGACTCATCAAAGCTCCTCCCACTATAGTATCTGCAACTACCTTGTTATTGTTGTTCCATGACTTGTCAAAGATTTCTAACAAGCTCTCATTGGAAATTTTGTGATTCGAGCACTTATTCAGCTTCTTATAAAATCGCAACCATGTCTCGCATAGTGCCTTTGTCTTGAGATGTCAGAAATCATAGATTGCATCCTTGAGTTGCAACATTCTCAATCGCAGGAAGAACCTCTCCAAAAAGGCATGTTTCAACTCTCTCCAATTGGTAATAGAATAATTTCGTAACTCCAACAACCCTAATGTAGCTTCACCAGTCCGAGAGAATGGAAACAATGATTGTCTGATGGCATCTTGTCTCACTCTAGGAAGCCTCTAAACCTTGCATATTCCCACAAAGTTCATCAAGTGTAGATTTGCATCGTTAACCGCATTACCACCAAAAACACCTTCCATATACAACAATTATACCATTGTGCTGGTGATGTCAAACTTTGCCCTAGCAGGCAGAGGTGGGGGAACTGTCGCACCTGTTGACCTAGATTCATATATATCCACATCACCATCATCATCATCAAATCGGGGTACATATATGTGAAACTAGGCTGCTCGCGACCTTTATTTCTCAGGTGACCACAACATTCACATTTTCCTCCTAGGCATCTTCGATAGCCTGACGACCAGCTTGATGATCTAATTCTTCTTGATAACCTCATTAGTTTGTCAAGCTTCATTAGCCATTCTTGCTTCAACTTTCTTTGGACTTTCAATTGCAGCAATTCTTCTTAGTGTGCACTCAAGTTCCTTATTGATTGGTATCCGGGTTTTTCCTCGACTTTGAGTACTTGGCATTCACCAAGCTATAACCTAAGTAAAACAAAAAAAAATGTAAATGAAGAAATAATGACTAAAAGCTAAATAATCGCAATTAATCTAATCCTAAGTCATATTCCCTGGCAATGACACCATTTTTTATAACACCAAAACTATACCTCAAGACAAAGTATAAAATGGTTATTTATTACCTAAAGAACCAAGCCAGGGTTGGGGTCAATCCCAGGAGGAATATGGTTAAGATCTTGATTAATACAATTATTTACGCTTTTAGTCAACTTATTTCTAATTGGGGGTTTTAAAAGAAAAATAAGCAATATTTTCAAATTATGTTGTTATCAATAGATGTAAATTACTAGGTATGTGTTCCCCATGATTTCATAACTATGTAGGTTTGTCATACTCATGATCTATCTAATGATTAGCATGAAGAATCAAAAAGTTAAGTTCACCTAAATAGTTGGTTCACCCCTATTAGATGACTATCCTTAATTACCGAGATAGGTCTCATGAGTTATGCAATTCAACCCTTATCATTGATTCCAAATTAGCTTTCTCGCAACCACAGCTCAAGCTATTAAGTGAAAGTTGATACATTCAAGTATCTGTTGTTAATTCCCTTTTTCCTATTATCTACCTCTCTAGGATCAAGCATGTAGCAAAAATAGGCTAATTTTAACATTGTGCACCATTAAAAAGCAAACAAATTGAAGGAAATAACAATGCAATCATAGATATTGATTTAGAATCACTACGTATGTAACCCTATTTTGTTAATTCATCATGGTACCAATAACCCTAGTTGTGGGATTTAGTTATGCATGTTTGTAAGAACACAAGAACAATTCATGAGAGAATTCATAATTATGAATTTATAATTTGAATATATTAAATCCAAAATAGAAATTGTGATTAATCTCAAAAACCCAAGAACAAAATGTTGTTTTTGTGTCTTCAGCCTCAAAGGGCGTATTAAGTCTCCAAAGAAGTATATGAAACTTTATACATGATCACAACCAAATTACACTTCACAATTGAAGTATAAATTGGGTGTTGTCAAATGTAGTAACCAAACTAGGTTGGGGAAGATCCCACAGGGAGTAGGGAAGAAAGAATATGTTAATGGTGAATAAATTAACTTGTAATCAATATTTCGAAAAGGGGTTTGCAAATAAAGAGAAGAAAATAATGCTAACAATGATTAAGTTTTATATCAAATTATCAAGACAAAATTAGGATTGTGTTTTCCATGATTTCATTGCGTAATAGGCTTTTATTAGTGATCTATCCTAGTGAATTTAGAGTAAGAATGATGATTAAGTTCATCTAATGTCTCTCGACCTACATAGAAGAATTTAACTTATCTCCTCTCAGACTCAAAGTGTGTATATTTTTCCCTCGCCATAAGTCTTGACTTAACTATCCTCAGTTAGAGCTCAAGTTAAATTAGATGAGGGTTGGTAGCTTCAAATTGTCATTGTTATTCTCATTTCCTAACTTCAACCTCATTGGTCTAGTAAGTTGAGAATATGGGCATGTTTTAATGTTTGCAACCGCTAAAACTAATTAGAACAAAGAGAATAACAATCCACCCAATTCACCATTCAAGAATCACTATTTTATTACGCCTACATTCGTCAATCCAACATAATTTCCACAACATTAGCTGAAGAGATTCAGCCACTCGTGTTCATGAGAAGTAAAACAAAATATGTAAAAGAATTCATAATGAAATACTTACAATAATATAAACTTGTTAACCAAATCCCTAAAGCTATATTGAGTCACAAGAACTTGATGAATCTCCAACAAATATTCAACTAAGTTATTAGACAAATTTGTGAAGTAGGAATTGTGCAATACTGGACTCTAATCACATTAATTGACATAGTATATCACAATGACACCTAAGACATGGAATAAAGGGTATTTATAATTGTAGATTATGCCTTCGTTGTTCCTTCTTGGATTTGAATTGGATTTTGCTGATTCTCTTCCTAGTAGGAGTGGAAATTTATTTCTGGCTGCCCAAACTATCATATGCCTCTCGCCGCTCCGTTAGCCAGATATCTTGGTGTGTCGTACCTCCAGGTGCTCCCACATTGCCTGTGCATCGCGCAGGCCATTGCACAGGTGTGCCTGCACGGTGCCAACTTCTATTAACTCATTTCGTCAATTTCGTTTAGCATTCATGCACTATTAAGCTACAATTAAGCCCAAATTCATCATTTTAAGCCCTGAAAGCATCTAATCATGTGTGTTATCTCTTTTTCACAAATATATCATGAAACACAAGAAAACACATATAATTTTTTTATTCAAAACATAGCTAAGTATTGAAATAATATGGCTAAGAAATGTGTAAATATGCCATTTATGAATACGTTGAATAATGAAAAATGAAACCTAAAGGAATTATTGGTTCAAAACTAAAATCCTTTCCTAATTTAGTGGGGATTATAGAATTGGAAGATAAAACGAGTAGTGGTAGGATACTGCGACCCGTAGGATGTGGTCGTGGTTCCAAACTCAACCTTTCTTCTCTCCACTACGAATGCTTTATGTGTTGGTAATTAGAGACACATCTTTACTTTATTTTATAGCATTTTGCATGTCTCTAGGAGTCAAATTAAGTAGAAACTAACCTTGTTATGCTATTTTTCATGGACTCAAGCAATGAAATAATGGAAGGAGTATAGGCTAGAAAATTCTCAATGGACGAGGCAACATAAGGACCCTTTATTTGAAAGATGGTCCTCACCTCCTACCATCCCTTCCTAGTTGTAGATTCCATAAACCCAGTAAAAAAGGTCCTTACAGTACGGTTGAAGGGACGGAATGTCTTCCAAAAGGACGGTCTATCAATTGAAGACTGAACCTGAGCTAGGCAAATAGGATTTCTAAAGTGTGGTGCAAGGTACAGACCATATTTCCAAAGGATGGTCCATCTTTCAAAGGAAGACGAGCTGTAGAATAAAAGCTAAAAAGTGAAGTGCGGTTCAAATGACGATCTGTCCTTCCAAAGGATGGTCCGTGCCTGTACACATGGCACTCTGAAGTTTGAATTAATTGGGCTTTTTGGGACATAGTATAAATAAATTATTTTTGTAATTATTAGAGAGCTTTCTCATTATTCAATTCATACTTAGACTAAAGAATAGAATTTAGCTAGTTTAGACTTAGTTTTCAAAGTAGATTCTATATCCTAGCTGGTAACTTGAAGATTTCGATTCATCTTTTGAATTTTTCAATTTCTCTTGGTAAGAATGTTTAATTACTTTGCTTTTCTTCTTCATCTTGTTATGAGTAACTAAACCTAGATCTAGGATTGTGAACCCAATGAGCCATGAATACTAATGTTCTTAATTTGTTAAAATTGAGTTTTGGCTTATGAACATTTGATTCATTTTGGCTTTGTAGTGTGTAAATGGTGATGAGAGTCATCTAATCCTACCCAATTACCTTTATGTTTCTTGAAAGGAAAAATTTAAGTCGGGTTAGCATCAATCAATAATAACTCAAGGCATAACCCTTGTTTAATGCAGTCTCCTAGACATAGGTTGAATTCCAATTGGCAACAAGCAATTGAGTAGAAGGGAGTACTCATCCATTTGACAAAATTGAAGTAGATTGGAACCTAGCTATTGAAAGATACACATGAGTTGTCAAAGTAAATTGCTTGCATGTTCAGCCCTAGTCCATTCTCAGTTCTTCCAAAGTGTGTGATTAAAGGGGATCGACCCATAATTAGGGTCATTTTCCTAGAATTATCTATAAGTCATTACAACCTTAGAATATTGCACTCTGTAGTCATAGTTAAATTTCGTTACTCTCAATCTGAATAGACTCTAATCTTGCAATACATTACTGTTTAGTACTAGATAGTTTTGACTTCGAGTTAGCCTCAAATTGGGTTAGAGCGATCCTCAAATTTGGTTTCGAGATAGTTTGGGTTTTGATCTCAAATTAAATTATATGATGGTTGGTAGCCTCAAATTGCCATTGATATTCTCTTGTCCTAACTTCAACGTTATTGGTCAGACAAGTTGAAGATACGGGCACATTTCAACTTTTTCAACCGTTAAAACTAATTAAAACAAAGAGAATAATAATCACCCAATTCACCATTCAAGAATCACTATTTTATTATGCCTCCATTCATTAATCCATCATAGTTCCCACAACCCTTTCTATCATGACCCAAGTTCACACCCTAAATGTGACACGATACTTAGGATCACAAGTGACCCAAGAAAACCCATGGTAAAGAATACTTCTACAAAGACTGATCTTCTGAAAATAATAATAAAAATAATATTAATGATAATAATAGTAATAAAGAAAAATCTTACTAAAGAAATAAACAAATACTGAATAATAGAAAATTTGAACAAACACTAAAAACACAAGCTGAATTTATAAATACTATCTGAAAGCCTTCCAAAAAGAACTGATGAGTTGCTAGGAAAAACCCCCAACTAAATCTAATATTTGAAACTAAACAAAAGAAATACAACTAAAAATGGAACTCTGGGGCTCGAAAGATGAGGACTCATCAGTGCAGCTGTGTGGGAATCGTGAGAAAGAGCTAGGTGTGGTACAGAGGCTAGGTACTTGAGCCTATATCATAAAATGATATAGCACATAGAAATATGTGATGAGTATGTGAGAAGGAACTAAAACATACATATACTGAGTAATAGTAAGCTGAATTGTAATACTGCAAAATAGACTGAAATCTCAAGATCTGGACTGGATTGAAAATCATGACTATATTGGATTGAACTGTACTATGGGAGAGTCTATAACTGACATATAACCATGTGTTCTATACTTGGAGTGCGATGTATATACCTCATCAAAGAGAGCCCACCATACCTTGTCAGGGTATAGTGGTTGAATTGTGTGATCAATAACTGAGAAACCCGTTCGGGCTAATAACCTATAGTGGCACATAGTTCTGGGAATGTGGGTGCGCTGAACCTCAGCCCGCTCAGTGCTAAGTACTACTAACACAAAAGACCTACTTAAATCTAACTAGCTAGCATCTCGAAGCTGATGTCCTAAGATTAAGTCAGAACTACTTATTAGAAGGGTTGTGAGAGTCTAAGGACCTAAAAGAAACTGTGTTCTAAGATTTTTCAGATCTACTTTGTTTGAAAGTGTTGTGACAATCTAAAGAACAACAATCATACTGATAAACTGATATAATTGAATTTAATAAAAGATTGATGAAGAATTAAACTGATTAGCTGACATTTTTAGAGAATACTACATGCACTTAAAATATGGAAATGCTAACTTTAAATTGAAACATACATGTTGAGGATTATGCTCAAATAATGTTCAATGGAAAATATAGCATTTTAGACCATCTATTAAATAATGCAAGAATCAAGATAAAAAATTGAGAATATGGAGGCATTTTACAAGTCAAAAATAACATCCCAGGTATAGCATGATATTAGGCATGGAATCTTAAAAACATTGAGAGAAACGCTACATCATGATTTCTAGAATTTTAAGGATAGGGTTATTGAAGATCTTGGGACACAAGGGTGAAAGGAAAATCTTGCTGAAGTCCCATATACCTGAGAAGAAGCCTTGAATTTTTGAACTTGAGGAAGAACTCTAGTTCTTGCTAGGGAGAGATCGTGAGCTCTAACATTCTGTTCTTGAGAGGCTATGTTAGAAATGAGGGAGAAGAATCGACTAACTCCCTATAACCCCTGAATATTTACCCCAAACAATGTAGTTTAGGTATTAAGAATAATAGGAAGTCATAAAAATACCCTTGGAAGAAAGTCTAAAAAATTGTCCCTCAGGATCCAATGAGTCATACAACGACTCGTTGGACCAGTCGTTGGTCTTTGGCCTTGAAAATTTAGTTTCTAGACTCGACCAACGGATGGACAGGATGACTCATTGAATGTAATAAGGGATCATATTATCCAGTCGTGATCACAGGAAGGATTTTGAACAACTTTTGAACTTCTCCTAATGGACGACACAATGACTCATTGGTTGACACAATGGGTCGTTGTCACTTTTCATCGTTACTACTAGAAATTCTGAATGACTTCTAGACTGAACAACGGAAGGGAACAATGACTCATTAGATGAGACAATGAGTCGTTAGTTCCTCTCATTGTTACTGGGAGAGTTTTCTAACCTTACAAGAATCCTTCTAACAACTCCCTACAATGAGTCATTTAAACCAATAACAACTCGTTAAATGGCTCGTCATTTGAAAGAAGGTTTTGACCACATTCTGGATTGACAGGATAGGCAACAACACGACTCGTTGTTGCCAACGATGAGTCATTGTAACACCTATTGAATTTGACGATTGAAACCTATAGGGCTGACGACGACTCAGACAATGGGTCGTTGTTAATAACAATGACTTATTGGTTGAGTCATCCAAAGGCAAAAAATTTCTGGTTCCTTTTCTGGTTTTTCACACTAAGTCTAGGTTTGGTCTAGGGAACTTTTGGGGTGTTACAATATCTCCCTTTTGGGAACATTAGCCCTTGAATGAAGGTTAAATAAGCTAAAAACAGGAGGGAAAGATTATAAGCTAATTACTGAAGGAGTGACTGACTCCGAACTGAGGTAGACCTACTAGCTAAACTTATGCAACTACAGTGCACACTATACATGAATAGAGCTGAGGAGTATGTAACTGAATATAGTTTTGAGGAGAAATTTAGTACCTGATGCTGAAGTTGAGCTGGAAAGGAATAGGTGAGGGTATTTAGCCATCATGTATGCTGCATCTTCCCATGTAGCTCCCTCAACTAGTTGTTTCCTCCATAAGATCTTTACTGAAGCGATCTCTTTGTATCTCAACTTACAAACCTGACAATCTAGGATCTAAACTGGAACTTCTTCATAAGGGAGATTGTCCTTTACACCATCACTGTCTAGAAGATTGGATGCACTGATGCTAACTCCACTGGCAAATCTACCTCATAAGCCACATTACCAATGCGTCTTAGGAGCCTGTAAGGATTAATATACCTAGGAATGAGCTTTCCTTTATTCCCAAATCTCATTACCCCTTTCATACGTGAGATTTTAAGATATACCCAGTCATCCACAGCCATCTCCAACTCCCTTCTCCTTACATCTGCATACGATTCTTGTCGACTTTGAGCTATTTTTAGCCTTTCCCTGATAAGATGAACCTTTTGCATGGCCTCATGTACTAAATTAGGTCCTATCAAGGTAGATTCACCAACCTCGAACCACCCTATAGAAGATCTGCACCTCCTACCATATAATGCCTCAAACAGGGCCTTCTGGATACTGGAGTGCTAGCTATTTTTTTGAGAAGCAGGTGATCATCCCAACTGCCTTTGAAATTGATCAAGCAAGACCTCAACATATCCGGTAAAGTCTAAATATTTCACTCATCCTGGCCATTTGTCTATAGGTGGAAAGCTATGGTGAGCTTGACCTGAGTACCAAGTCCTTTCTAGAATGAATTCCAAAAGTGCGAGTTGAACTGAGTACCTCTATCTGAAATGATGGACAAAGAAACTCTATACAATCTGACTAACTCTCAGATGTATAGTCTAGCATAATCCTCTACTGAGTGTGGACTTAACTGATCGAAAATGTGCTTACTTGGTGATCTGGTCTACAACCACCCAAATTGAGTCATGCTATCGGTGAGTACGAGGTAAACCTGTAATGAAGTCCATGTTTACTTCTTACCACATCCAAGTAGGAATGCTAATATCTTGAGTCATACCTCCAAGTCTCTAATGTTCAAATTTGACCTGTTGGGAATTTGGACACTTATCCATGGATTCTACAACATCCTTCTTCATGCCATTCCACTAGTAGACATCTCGTAGATCACAGTGATCTTAGTAGTGCCTGGGTGGATAGAGTGCCTAGTGTTGTGGCTTCCATTAGTATTTGCTGCATCAAATTATCTACATCTTGAGCACATAACTTGTCTTGGTAATAGAGCACACCATCTCCCCCTTTGGAGAATGCTCCCACCTCTTTCCTTAGGACAACTTCCTTCAACTTGAGAAAAATTGGGTCTTCATCCTACTTTGACTAAACCTCTACCATCAGGGAGGATTTTGACCCACTTTGGACTACAAATCCACCTTCTACTGAATCAACCAACTAGACCCCTAATCGAGCTAGTCTGTGAACATCTCTAACCATCTCTTTCTTATCATCCTCAACATGAGAAACACTCCTCATAGACAATCTGCTAAGAGCATCAGACACTAAATTGTCCTTACCCTGGAGATACAAGACGCTCATGTCGTAGTCTTTCAATAACTCTAACCAACCTCTCTGATGCAGATTAAGGTCCTTCTAACTGAAGACTTACTGTAGGCTCTTGTGATTAGTAAAAACATCCACATGAATCCCATAGAGATAGTGTCTTCAAATCTTTAGAGCAAACACTACTGCTGCCAGTTGTCACGACCAGAACATAGGCTCGGATAGAGACACGGGACAAGAAACCCCAAGAGGCTCTGAGTCGATCCATGGTATGAACATAACAACTATAGGCATACCATAAGCAGAGACTGATATAATAATAATGCAGACTTAAGAGGAAGTCTACATACATATCGATCTAAAATAGAGTCAACAATGACAAGCTGATTTCTACATAATGATCGAATGGCCTTTAACATAACAAATGAGCTAATAGGACAACATCCCCAATAGCTAGACAAAAGAGAGTTTGTAACTGAAATAACATAACTATATATAAATGAATTTCCTCGAAGGATGAGGACTTAGCAAACCTAGCTAACACAGGTCTGAGAGGAAAGCAAGACTAGTGTTGCAGCTGAGGTTGATCTCTCAGACCTGTATCATGAAACGATACAACATAGAGTATGCGGTAAATACTTGGAATATACCGAGTATGCAAAGTAAGCAAAAAGAATAGTTAAAACAGATAAGAGTAGGACAACATGAGCGTGAAGTAAATATCATAACATAGCATGAGGGCTCAAGGTTTTCAAAGCATTCATAATTTATTTGTAATCACAATCTTAAGAGAAACCTTATAAAAACATGACTTGAGCCAAAATAACATAACATGACAATGCTAAATCATGAGGAACAATGGTTGGACTAGTCATAACTGACACCATCATGATAGAGCTTACATGATGCCCCAACTATCTCACTCAAGTGGGCAGAGTCGTCCCAGGCTTGCCAGGCAAGGGACGTGCAGTATGGTGATATCATAGGGATCAAATAATCAATGTATATACCTATGGTGGAATGTAGTTCTAAGACCACCGGGTTTACCTGAACACCGGGTCTACTCGGTGCTAAACACTGCTTCAAAAAATATGCACCTGAGGCTCATATCATAATCATAAATCGTAACATGAAGTTCATGGCCAATTACATCATAACATACTTAATCATATTTGAAATATGCAATTTTTCAAGAATAAGGGCCCATGAGTTGGCCAACAGTCATAAATTCATAAATCATAAAATACATGCATACTATGTATTTACTTGATATTCATAAATCCATGATGAGTACTTGAAGAGGATTCATAACATAAATCATAAATCATAATTTAGACTTGATAAGATCAGAATCATAATAGAATCATAACTTGAATTTTCATGAAGCATGCATAATTGGGCATAATACAATTAAATTTGAAACTATAGATTAATAATCCAAAATAGTTCTAAAATCTGCCCATAGATCATAAAACATGTTTTGATACATGAACGTAATTGACCCATACATAGATCATAGAGGATTTCACAAGAATTAGGATAAACCATATAAGATCATGAAACTTAAATCTAGAAGTGAGATTCATGGAATGGAGAAGAATTGTGAGCATGAGAGTGAAAGGAACATTCATTTATAGCCTCACATACCTGAGTAAGCTGATCTTACACTCTTCCTCAAATGCCTAAAGGAAATTGAAGGAGAACTAATTTTATCCTTGATCACCTGTAGGAACCTTCTAGTCTTGCATGCATGGAGAGGAGTGATTTAGAATGAGCTAAACACTCTTAAAAAAATCCTAACAAAGCTTAAAATGATGTAGTTTAGGCCTTAGGAATTATAAAAAAACCCTTAGTAAATTTGCAAGAACATACACACTGTTAGTATTGGATGACTCGTCACCAAGGACCATTACTTGTGGTCATCTCTCATTGCCAACACTGGAAGCTTACCTTCATTGGTCACCATGAGGGACTCCATGACTCATGGTGTATCCGATGACTCGTGGTGATGAATCCTTAGGAGTATTGTCAAAACCATCAACCTTCGAGTCAAACTCCTAATCACGGCTAACATATCGACTCGTGGTGTTGACCATGATTCGTGTCCTCTTCCATGGTCAACCCCCAAACCAAGAAATCTAAAAAAGTTTTCCTTCTGCCCCATGAGTCACCTAACGACTCGTGGTGCACCTAACGGGTCACTGGACTACTCGTCCTATAACCTGGTGCACAAAATCATATTTTTCTCTATTTCCACCCTCGGGTCTAATCTTAGGGCTTTCAAGGTATTACATTCAAGATCATGAGTCTGATAGTTCTTCTCATGAACCTTGAGTTTTCTAGATGTATAAGCTATGACTTTGCCATTATACATCGAAACACAATCGAGGCCAACTCTGGAGGCATAACAATCATAAACAAATCGGAACCTCTGGCAAAGTTAGAACTGGGACTATAGTAAGTCGAGTCTTCAGCTACTAAAAGCTCTTCCCATATGCAGCAGACCTCTAAAACTTCACCTGCTTTTGAGTTAGTTTGTTCAAAGGAGAAGCAAAGGAGGAGAACCCTTCAATGAACCATCTTTAATAACTAGCTAGACCCAAGAAACTCCTGATGTCTAATGGAAAGGTAGGAATTGACCAGTCCTTAACTGTTGCTATCTTTTGAGGATCCAACTGAATACCCTCTCTGGAGACCACATGGCCAAGGAAGGAAACTGATTTCAGCAGGAACTCACACTTCCTAAATTTTGCGAACAATTGGCAGTCCCTAAGAGTCTACAACACTATCCTTAAATTGTTTGCATGCGCCCCCTCTATTTTGGAGTAAACCAGAATATCATCTATAAAGAAAATAATGCACATGTCTAGGTATAACTTGAATACCCTTTTCATCGGATTCATTAAAGTTGCAGGAGCATTGGCTAGCCTAATGACCATACCGAGTTCTGAAGGCTGTTTTCAGAATGTGACATTCTCTAACGTTGAGCTGGGGTATCCTGATTTGAGATTTATCTTGGAAAAATAAGAATCTTCCTGAAGTTGGTAAAATAAGTCATCAATCCTTGGTAGAGGATACACGTTCTTGACTATGACCTTGTTCAGCTAACAATAGTCGATGTACATTCTGAGTGTACCGTCTTTCTTTAGCATGAATAGGACTACGCACCCCATGGAGAGATACTGCGTTTGATGAAGGCTTTATCTAAAAGGCCTTTCAGTTGTTCCTTCAACTCCTTAAGCTCACATAGAGCCATTCTGTAAGGAGGAATAGATATGGTCTAGGTATTTGGGAGAAGGTCTATGCCGAAGTCTGTTTCCCACTCGGGAGGGATTCTAGGAAGATCTTCGGAAAACTCATTTATCCTTGAACTGACTGAAGTGTCAGGGTCTCGTAAATAGAGTCTTTGACCCTAAATAGGTGATAGATATACCCCTTAGCGATCATCTTTCTGGCCTTAAGGTATGAAATAAAACAACCTCTAGGCACTGAAGTACTACCCTTCCACTCTAGGAGTGGTTCGTTAAGAAATTGTAATCTAATGACTCTGGTTCTACATTCAATTGAGGCATCGAAAGAATGTAACTAATCAATTCCAAGAATAGGTCAAAATCAACCATATATAGCTCTACTAGGTGAATTGAGGTGACTTTATGAAACATTGTGATTGGATAGTCCCTATACACCTGGCTAGCTCTAACTGACTCACCAACTAGAGTAGATACTGAAAACAACTCTAAGAGGATATCTAGACTAATATCAAACTGGACAATAATGTAAGGAGTCATGAAGAAAAGTGTGGCTCCTGGATCTAGTAAAGAATACACATCTATCTGAAAGAGACCTAACATACTAGTCAATACGTCAGTTGAGTTCTCCTGGTCTTGATAGGAGGATAAAGCATAGAAACGATTTTGGCGCTGACCAACACCTGTACCTAAGGCAGTAGCCTGCTGATTTGGACAACCTGGCAGAGCTTCTGACGTGGTGGACTGGGGCTTCCCCCTTCCTACTGATGGGAAATCCCTCAATCTATGACCCAGCTGGGCACACCCAAAACAACCATCCTTTCCTAGACAACACTCTCCCGAATGGTTCTTGCGACATTTAGCACATGCACGGAAAGTGCGGCTACTAGAGACATGGATCTGTGACTGGGAGCTTGATCTCCCACCTTTCCTATTCCTACGGGGCGTGAAAGATAGGGTACTGGTTGAATAAGGTGCTAGGGGCCTCTATTCTTGCTGCTTTGGGCAATTACCATTGCCTGACCTCTATTGTAAATACTCAGACTGACATGTCCTTACCCACTTACTTTCCTTTTCTATCTCATTCTTTTTCTATTTCTCTGCCTCTATCTATTGTGTATGGATGATGAGGCTGGAGAAGTCAATGTCTTTGATGAGCATATAAGTTCTGCACTCCTTGACCACCAGGTCGGAGACTCTATTCACGAACTTAAGCATGCAAGCCCTTGGCTTGGCAACCATTTTTGAAGCATGATGTGCTGTGAGATTACAGCACTTTCGATGATCAAAACTAAGAAGATAGCATGGAATTAGGTATATTTATGTGGATATGAGGCACTTTTCCTTTGTTTACATGACAAAATTGGTGTTGGAGAAAAAATGTGCAAAAGATAGCCTGAAAGCATACAAAATAGGCTTAACTCAGTACGAGCCATAAGAAGGTACTACGAGTCATACTACTGGTTGTCAGAAGTTTCAAAAGGCTAAGGATGAAGAAGTGAATCATATGACTCTATGTATGAGTCGTACAAAGCTTGTACAGGTCGTGGTGAAGAAGTCGTGGAAAAATTCAAGAGATTTGAATAAGAGGCTGACTCCTGCTATGGATAGACAGTACGAGTCATGGAATGAAGGTACGAGTCGTACCATAGCACTCGTGAAGAACTTTAGTAAAATTTCAAAGTCTCAGAGTCAAGCCACGGAAGCATAGTATGAATCGTAGGAAGTATGTACGAGTATGAGTCGTACCAGGATCCAACACTTAGCCAAATTTTAGCCAGCCAACTGACATATGGGAATCAGGTACGATCCGTACGTACCTACTACGGATCGTAGGATAGGTCATGACATAGGCGGCTTCAGTTATGGAAATTCACCTTGTTAGCCTAGGAAAAGGATTTTTATGTTTGTATAAATACGTTTATGTCTTATTTTCATGAGAGAGGCGACTAGGAGTAATTAGAAATTGAGTGAGAGAGATTTAGACTTGAGAATTGAGTTGTTCAACTTGTGATCAACCTTTTCTTGATTTTTATAATTTTCTTGAGAATTCTGCTGATTAATTCAAGGAAGTTTTTCTCTCATCAATAATTGTAAGTACTGATTTATGTCTTTAATTATGAAAGCCAATCGCAATCTTACAACTATGAGAGGCTAAACCCTCCATAGCTAGGGTTGTGGGAACCATGATGGATAAACAAGCTAGGGTTACATAAAATTGATTCAAAACCAATGCAAAACACTTGTATTGTATTCTCTTCATGCTTAAACATTTGTTAACAATGTACAATGTTAGGACATGCCTGAATTCTTTACTTGCTTGAGCCTAGAGAGTAGAGATTAGAAAAAGAGAAGTACAACAAAGCCTTGATCTTGATGATCATTGTGTTAACTTGAGATGTGGTTGTAGGATAGTTAAATTTGGGACATATTGATAACGGTTAATTTGCAATTTCTCATGAGACCTGACCCGGTGATTGGGTATAGTCATTCAATAGGGACGAACCAGTCGTTTGGGTGAACCTAGGATACCTGTTCTACAAGTAAGCATTGGTGATGATCACATGTGTATGTCCGAAGCAGTTATGAACCCATGGGGAACACAAAACCCTAGTTATCTTTCATTCTTTATTTCAACTAAAGTTTTAAATGTGTTTTTAATTATTGTTTTCTTTAGAACCCCCCTATTTGGAGTAACTACCTAACAAGTTCACCTAACGGCTTTAGCCTAGCTCTTACATATTCCCTGTGGGTTCGACCCAAACCTCTAGTTGGGTTCTTTGTTAACAACGTCCTCTTTAAACTTTCGTAGGAGGTATGGTTTGAGCGTTATCAAAAAGTGGCACCATCGCCGGGGAATACGGCTAAGACTAGATTAACTGCTTGTATTTGATATTTGGTTGTTATTCCCTCTTTTATGTTTTTGTTTGTTTTGTTTTGTCTCATCCAGGGCACCTCTTGGAAAAACCAAGCATTTAACACAGTGGAGGATGAGTATGAGTCACTTGACAAATTCTGAGTAGTCAAGAGACTTATGTCGTGCTGTGAAATTAAATCAGGTGCTTCTTGGGAGGCAACCCAAGTGGTGGCTTTGTGAAGTATGAGTAACCGGGCCACCTGCGTCATGCCGCAATGTTAAATCAAGTGCTTTTTAGGAGGCAACCCAAGTTATTAAACTAATGTGTGCTTAGTGTGCAAGGAAAACAAAATCAGGAGGTAGAAAAACTACTGAAAAAGTAGCTGCTACGACTCTCAGTACGACTCGTGATAGCATCTTAGGAGCCACAGCAGGAGGCATGGTGAGGTTCAGAGATGTAATTCAAAGCAATGACCTATGAGTCACCATACGAACTGTACCTACCTTGTACGGTCGTAGGAGGTACTCGTAGGTCCCCAGGTAAGTTTTCAAAACTCTAACTCATGGGTCCAATGGACGAGTCGTACGTCTTTTATACGACTCATGGTACGAGTCGTGACGAGTCAAAATTTTAAAAATCACCGGACTTGACCTAGGTTTTCACACCTGCCCTTTTTCCTATTTTAAACCAAACACCTCACACAACCCCTCTTCCCATGCAAACGAAACCAACCTACGAACCCTACCTTCAAACCTCTCACACCCGTAACTCAATAGCTAGGAGTCTTTGATCAATTTCGTGCTCAAATTAAGCGCGACTCTACCCACATTTGTGATTACCATTCGAAGAAAGAAGCAACAAGTAAGTAATGCATTGAATATATAAAAATCTTAACTTGATTGAATCTTTCACTGTCAAAATCCCTATAAGTATTGACTTTGCTCGAAGAATTTCAAAACTACAATGATCAGGGTTGTTATAAAATGATGAACGACTGGAAAACATTATATGTTTGTTGGGTTAAACTTGTGAATTGAAGTTTTCAAAATTTGAGTTACCGGTAGTGATTAAAGAGGGGAGGGATGAGTAGTGTTTAATGGATTGAATGATATGCCAACACCTGGGGAAATCTGAGTACCCAAATTGTGAAAAAAAAACCTGCAAACTGAACAAAAGTGAATAAGTTAACAAAATTGTATGAAACACAGTATGGGTTGTAGTTTGTACTAAACATTCATAACAAAGAACTTAACAGGGCTAATCACAAGAGCCCTTCCTATAGATCGTGGAACCGACCTACGAGTTGTACCACTAATCGTGGAAAAATACAAAGGAAATCATAGTGTTGAGGCTTCATCAGACAACTCAAGGTAAGAGTCGTACCTCCATGGTACGAATCGTACTTGTGAGTCGTAATATGCATACAGGATTTCTAGGTCTTCATTGAGTCATACCTTTAGGGTATGACGCGTACTGTCGACTCGTGTTAAAGATCTGAAATTGTTCTTTTCTTGTTCTTTTTTTCAAATATGGAATTTTGACTTTCCTCTCTATAGGAACAATGATATTCAAGCGCAAAGAATCCAAAGCAACAACTCGAAGAACATTAATTGATGAAACATCGAAGTCCGAGGCTGTGTAAGAAGGAAACTCCCCTAGTGGTTCGATTGAGGATTACCAGCTAGATACTTTAGACAATAATGGAACCAGAACCATTAGGAAAACAGCAAGAGCACAAGCCGAAGCAACTACTACCACATCTGCCCAAGCTCCCCAGTTTGAGGAGGGAGCTAAAGAAGGTAATCAGGAGTCGGGAAATGACTCAAATGCAGAGGAATGGTATGAGAAGACCCAATTAGGTGAAGCAAGTGGCAGTGATGAATCAGAGGAGGAGGCTCCAAATGTTGTACATGTACAGACCCCACCTAGAGAAAATCGTATAGTCCGGTGGAGAGTGTCGGGAGCCATAGAGAATTATAAGCAAGGCATTTCTCTCACCGCCAAGAAAAAACCAAGGCGGAGCATCCAGGAAGAATTGTGGAGCCTCACAAATATACTGAATAAGGTTTAGGAGATGAAGCGGATCTTTAGCTTTTTTGGTTTCAAGTGGATGGCCAAAACTCCATCCCAGTATACAGCAGAAGTGGTCCGGGAGTTCTACACCAACTATTTGGCCACCATGGAGCAAAAGGCAAAGGAGGGGCAGAAAATAAAAGACCAGCCCCGACTCGAGAGTGTATTGGTCCGAGGACGAGAGGTATACGTATCAGAGCTGACTATTTCTCGAGTTCTTTATGGACCACAGTTTGTGGCTACATTGGATGATGCATGAGTAGGACTACACGGTGGAGGCAATGAAGCAGATCAAGAATTTGGGCTTGCAGGAAAGGCAGAGGTAGCTGCAATGGTTGGCAGGGGTGATTCTGAGATAAGGAAGAAGCAGATTGGGTTACTGGTGGAATGCAAGTGACAAAGAACTCTCTCAACTTTATAACAATATCATGTTGGACATTAGTACGCTACCAGTTAGCATCCACGATCAACAACAATACATTAAGTGCTGATAGAGCAGCTTTGGTGGCATGACTCATGTCTCATTATCCTATCAACATCTCGAGGATCATCGCAGAGGAGATACGAGATCGGGTGGTAGGAGTAAGCACTACTATCCCATTCTCGAGTCTTGTATTCAGATTATGCACAGAGGTAGGGGTGCCAATACGATGAGTCGAGGAACGGCTGATCAGAGGCCAGAGGATTGCAGACATAGGCCTTATCTAGGATGAGATGAAACCGGTAAGCCAAGCCAGAATTCCCCCCCAAAATTCCATCAGTCCATCCAGCGGGGGCTGCACAGGTGAATGCCCCTACTTTACAGAAGCAGAGTGAGACAACGACTATAGATGCCGGTCATTCAGAGTCAGCTCCCAGCATCTCAGCTGCACCATAGCCTAGCCTGCAGACTCTGACACCAGCAGGGCATATTTTGGTGCCTCATGACTTCCTCCAGAAACTGGCCAAACAGTTGACCAAGGCAAAGCGAAAGATTCAAGATATAATGGAAAATGTAAAGCCATGGGTCAAGGAGGAGATAGATGCAGCATCTTAGGCTCTACATGCTCGCTTGAACGGATTTGAGAGCCATTTTAATGTGCAGATAGTGGAGAAGACGAACACCAGCAGTCTCCATAAGGAGTTGGGGGCTCTTCAGAGTCAGGTAGTTGAGTTTTCATCACATTAACCAACAGTTATAGCAGCCCCCACTCTTTCTGACCTAGATGCAGAACTTGATGAGGAGATTGACCTGGCGGATTATTGGGAGCCAACGGTAGCTACTGGAGACAAGGGAAAGAGAAGAGCTACTGAGGATGCTGGAGAGGAGAGTCTGAGGAAGAAAAGGAAGAAAGAGAGGAAAGAACGTAAGTGGACCGGAGCAAAGAGTCTGTAGACTCATGACGCACATATGTCAGAGTTACAGGCGCGAGCTAGAGGAGCAGGCATCTCTACCATGACTTAGCCCAGTCTTGCCAGTGGTCGTGGCCCTTCGGGTGAGCCACATTCAACCCACATTGACACCGAGGCCATTGAAGTGGCTAAAACTATTGAGGGGGTAACCACTCCCCTTGTAGATACTTCATGGAGTGCGCCGGCCACCGCTAGCGCCACGATTACAACGGAGGTACCTCCTCCGTCGGATGATAGGAGCGCCTAGAGAACCACAAGTATGTTCCCTTCCCTATGTTCTTGTAGTTCATGCTTTGGGGACGAAGCTTAATTTTCAAAAAGGGGAGGGGGTGTAATTGTGATTTTTGGGACTTTTTATTCGTCCGAGGGTTTTTTTTTGTTGTGTTTCTTTCCCTAGGACATGGTATCTAGTAGAATCGGCGTGTTTAGGATTTTTATTTTACTTTGTGATTTTTGTTCAATTAGGAAATAATTTAGTACCCGACCAATAAATATGCACAAGTTTTGAGTTTTGAAAAAAATTGACCCAGTTTAAAATTTTTTGATGCATTAATTATGTATTTGTGACTGCATGCATGATTTCTATGGATCATTTGATGTCAGTTACTCTATTATCATGAGGATTCTTGTTAATCCATGTGTAAATCAAACAAGTGAGGTGAATATATGTCATGTACAATAAGTGACTGAGGTGCAGTATTTAGTTTGGTATTGTGTTGAAGATCTAGTACTTGCCTGGTTATTCTTTGCATAGGCTAAGGATGGTTGGTTAGGATATGATTATAGGTCATTTTTTTAATCTCATTTTTATCCTAAATAACCCTACCAAAATCATGTGATTTCCTTGATCCCAATTTTGAACCTTTAATAGACCATTTTTTTTTATTAATTGATTAACCGTACCCATTTGTCTATAATGAACCTATTTTGGCCCTAGTCCTTTCTTGGATATTGTGAACCTCAACATATGCAAAATGCCTAAGATGAGGGTGGCTTGAGTAGGGGTGCGGAAATGGTGGGAACGAGAAGAAGGGAGAGAAAAAGAAAAAATGGTTAAAAAATGAGGTGTGTGAAAAAAAAAGAGATAAAATTTTTTTGGAACACTTGAAGAAGAAAATTCAAAAGAAACTTCAAAAGAAAAAAATGTTGGAAAAAGTTGAAAATCCACCACACCCATACAAATGTACATAAAAAGGGTGAAAAGGGAAGAAAAGGAATGAAAAGCATAAAAGGTGAAGTAGGTGAAAGGTGAAGCCAATATATGTAGTGCCAAAGAAGGGATAGACACTTATAAAATCTTTCATATTTATCATGTCCAACCCTAAAGCCTATATTACAAGCCACAAATAGTCCTACAATGATCCTAATCTGACCATTAGATAAACCAAAGCAGAGAAAATAAGGGCAAGCCTATGGTATCTGATACATAATACTTGTAAATTCATTGTGAGAGCTAGTGCCTTACTTGTTTAGTCCCATGTAATGTTTGACACTGTATATATGAGTGGGAATTTCATTTTTTGTGAGGGTACATGGATTATGTTTACTTTTACTATTGGTCTGTGTGTAAAACATTGGTGATGACTTGATTGCCTATTGATAGCTAGATGACATGTCTTCATCCCTGTTTATTATGTTTTGTGGTTGCTTCTAGTATATTAGTTGATGTTGGTTCATGGAAAAGGGGAAAAAAGTGTGAATGTATAGTACAAGTTTTGTTTAGTTTTGGCTGTAGTATCATAGGTTTATTTTCTAGTTGATCATCGTATATAGTTTTTCTTTCTTTGCCTTAGGACATGCAAAAGTCTTAAGTTGAGGTTATTGATGTGCTGTGAGATTACTGCACTTTGGATGCTCAAAACTAAGAACATAGCATAGACTTAGGTATATTTATATGGATATAAGGCACTTTTCCTTTGGTTATAGGATAAATTGGTGTTGGAGCAAAAATGTGCAAAAGATAGCCAGAAAGTGTACAAAATAGGCTTATCCCAGAATTCACAGTACGAGCCGTAGGAAGGTACTACGAGCCGTACTACTGGTTATGAGAAGTTTCAGAAGGCTAAGGATGAAGAAGTGCATCATACGACTCTCAATACGAGTTGTACAAAGCTTGTACGAGTTGTGGTGAAGAAGTCGTAGAAAAATTTAGAAGATTTGCACAAGAGCCTGACTCCTGCTACGGATAGACAATACGAGTCGTGGAATGAAGGGACGAGTCGTACCATATCACTAGTTAAGAACTTTAGTAAAATTTCAAAGTTTCAGAGTCAAGCCACGGAAGCACAGTACAAATTGTAGGAAGTATGTACAAGTTATACTAGGATCCAACACTTAGCCAAATTTCAACTGTCCAACTGAGTACGATATTACCTACCTGCTATGGATTGTAGGATAGGTCGTGATGTAGGCAACTTCAGTTATGGAAATTCAACCTGTTAGCCTAGGAAAAGGATTTTTATGTCTGTATAAATACGTTTTATGTTTTATTTTCATGAGAGAGGCGACTAGGAGTAATTAGAAGGGATTAGAAATTGAGTGAGAGGGATTTAGACTTGAGAATTGAGTTGTTTAACTTGTGATCAACCTTTTCTTGATCTTCATATTTTTCTTGAGAATTTTGCTGATTAATTAAAGGAAGTTTTTCTCTCATGCATAATTGTAAGTATTGATTTATGTCTTTAATTATGAAATCCAATCGCAGTCTTACAACTATGAGAGGCTAAACCTCCATAGCTAGAGTTGTGGGAACCATGGTGGATTAACAAACTAGGGTTACATAAAAGTGATTCAAAACCAATGCAAAACATTTGTATTGTATTCTCTTCATACTTAAACATTTCTTAACGGTGTACAACGTTAGGACATGCCCGAATTCTTTACTTGCCTGAGCCTAGAGAGGTAGAAATTAGGAAAAGAGAAATACACCAAAGCTTTAATCTTGATGATCATTGTATTAACTTGAACTATGGTCGCAGGATAGTTAAATTTGAAACATATTGATAACGGTTAATTTGTAATCGCTCATGAGACTTGACCAGGTGATTGAGTATAGTCATTCAATAGGGGTGAACCAGTCATTTGGATGAACCTATGTTATCAGTTCTACAAGTAAGCATTGGTGATGATCACATATGTGTGTTTGAAGTAGTTATAAGCCCACGGGGAACACAAAAACCTAGTTATCTTTCATTCTTTATTTCAACTAAAGTTTTAACAGTGTTTTTAATTATTGTTTTCTTTAGAACCCCCCTCTTTGGAGTAACTACCTATCAAGTTCACTTACTGGCTTTAGTCTAGCTCTTCCATATTCCTTGTGGGTTCGACCCCAACCTCTAGTTTTGTTCTTTAATGACAATGTCCGCTTCATACTTTGGTAGGAGGCATGGTTTGAGCGTTATCAAAGAATACCTCAATAGTTGAGTGAACTTTAATGCGTACGCTTGTACTGTTATGTTCGTTCTGCCTCAAGATCATAAACTCAATAGCCTTAGCTTTCCTTAACTCCTAGGGAAAGAACATGTCTAGGAATACAGTTACAAACTTGTCCCATTCTACCGGACTTGCACCATTCTGCCTTCCCTCTTTCCACTACTTATACCAAATTTGACCCACCCTTTTAACTGATAGGCAACTAGATCAGCACTTTCTGCAGAGGTAACACTCATGATTTGGGTGATCTTTTGAATCTCATCAATGAATTTATACGAGTCCGCATCTACATTAGACCCGTGATATGCTGGGGGCTCATCCGAGTAAAATCCTAGACTCTGGCAGCAACTGCAGACCTATTAGTATTTATTGGCACGATGAGTTGGTAGTTACGCTGGTTGGTCATTGCCTAAGCTAGCATCTGAAGAGCATGTGATACCTGATCGTCTTGAGAGGTCGTCGGAGCTGATGGGGCTGGCTGGTTAGCATTTTTGTTCCTCCTTCTGTTTCCTCTTTTGGGAGGCATTATTATCACTGAACAGGGTAGAGCATGAGTGAATAAGATATTTCAGAGGACAAACTCTACATAAGATAAGAATTATGAAGAAAATATAATTTTCCTAGAAACGCCTCGTAGCCTTCGCCTCATAACAGTGGTGTGCTTCACACCCATGAAAAGGATTCTACTTGACGTGGCTTTCAAACGTAGGATACTCTAAACCTGATGCTCTGATACCAAGTTTGCCATGACCCGAGTTCACATCCTGGACGTGACGTAGTACTTAGGATCACAAGTGACCCCAAGCAAACCAATGGTACAACATACTTCTACTAAGACTAATCTGTTGAAAA
The DNA here is from genome assembly GCA_035772735.1 of Datura wrightii. Taxonomy (NCBI): domain Eukaryota; kingdom Viridiplantae; phylum Streptophyta; class Magnoliopsida; order Solanales; family Solanaceae; genus Datura; species Datura wrightii. The sequence continues at coordinate 56,220,211 of JASDFA010000010.1, read as the reverse complement.
TAATAATAATAAAGTGGAAGCTGACTTAAGAAATAAACAAATACTAAATAATAACAAAATTCGAACAAACATTGAAAACCCAAGTTGAACTATAAATACTATCTGAAAGCCTTCTAAAAAGAACTAATGAGTCTAAACTGTCACGCCCCGCCTTGGGGGGTATGACTGGCACCTGGTGCCCTATTAGGACCTGAACTACTAGACTACTGAGCCTAAGCACATCCGGTTCCTGGCTGGCTCTAACTCAGATTCATGGAATCAACGGGCTATATAACGGTTGTAAATACAGCCTCCGACCGACTGGGCCTATAGCCACCTGTACTGTAATATCAGCTAACCAGAATCATACTCATATAGGGAAATCTATGCGGGCCGACAAGGCCACCATGCTGTCTAGTTATCTCTAACTCAATATAACAAATGCTGAAAATCTACGTGACCGGCAAGGTCACCACTACTAACTAGATACAGCCCCACACGGCCAACATAAACAACCATACTAAACAGCTAAGCATACGCACGGCCCCACACGACCGGCACAACTAACCACAGGGAGATATATACACCATCTGCAAGCCTCTAATAATACTGATAAGATGGTCAGGACAGGGCCCCAACCTACCCGTACTATACAACAAAAGAAAGGAAATAGACCTCTAACTGTCTAGCTCCGGATGACAGGAGCTGATGACTCAATGAGCTGGTTAGAATCACAAGGGATCGGCTCCTCGTCTACGAGTACCTGCAGGCAAGTAATGCAGCGCCCCAAACGGGCGTCAGTACCACTGGTACCAAGTATGCAAAGTAAACTGAACATAACTGAATATAAACAACGATGCTAGTAAATTCTGAATAGCAGGAAGTATCTAAAACTGTCTGAACTAGCAGGATCTGGAATAGGCTTATCTGTACTGAAGGTAAGGTAGAATCATACCTGTCGTCATGGCGACCTGCTGTCTATCAACTAATAGATATTATGTATATACATATATATATAACACATAAGAACCTATACCAGCCCCCATAAGCCGTAAGGTGCCAACCAACACACAATCTATATACCCCTACCTATGTCAAAACCATCCAAAAATAAATCACTCCACTCGTCTACTAACTACGAGCACCTCTACCGGCCCCCTGGGTCTCTAGCTCGGGCTATGGCCTCTGATATAAGTAACTATGTCTGAGCCCGAAGGACTCCTGTACTGTAACTATAATCTGTATCTGTATCTATATTCTTCCCCTTGGGCGCAAGCGCACAACAGGGTAAGCTATACTGCTATGCTGATCAACCTAATATGGGGAATGCTCCATCCCATCTTCGTCCTACTACGGACGGCATACCACTCCTTGGAGTGGCATATCCCCACCCTTATGGTGGGTCGACACAGTTACCAACCCAGGGGCGGCGAGGACGCTCAAAGGGTGCCCTCATAACACAAACAGGTCTCAACAAACAATAATCACATATAGCAAGCATGTTTAAACTGAAAATACTATCTGTACTCTGATTTCTCATTCTGAACTCTTTTCTGTGTTATACTGATTCTCATACTGAACTATACTGTATTTGAGATATTATCTGACTGTCTGACTATACTGTAACTGAGGTATCATCTGACTGTCTGACTATACTGTATCTAGGGTATTATCCAACTGTCTGATATTTCTTTACTAACTTTTATTCCGAATATATATCCTAATATCATAAAACATGCTTGCTAAATTCAAACTGGACTCAATTCATGACTTCTGAGTTCTTTCTTCTATACATCACGCTATTTACTGTACTGGATTACTAACTTGCCGAAGGAATTAGCTTTACATACTTTCACTTCGGAGTTCCCGACTAACTGGCGTAGTTCGGTCAGTATTTCTGCTATTTCTCCCAACTACATTCATATATATCTCAATTAGAACTAAATACGCCAATATTCTGGAAGAAAATATCAGTTTTAATATATATATAGCCCAAACTTTGGCTTATCGAAAAACAGTCAAAAACTCGCTATTTCTCGAGAGTCCAGAAGGGAGAAATACTCACTTTAGGGCTAGGAGTATATTGACACTAATTTGGAGCAATTCCACTTACCTTAATTCGGTAGCACGACGATTCGCCAGCCGAATTTCATGAAATTAAATCCGTAGGAATGCTCCTTACTGCTTAATACCTCGGTATCTGGAGTTAATTTGAGTTTGGACAGCGTTTGATGGCGTAATCAGACGAAAATTATCAACAAACCTTCGCCCCCCTCTGTTTTCTCTTGACTTTTCTGGAAAATTTATGAAATATTACTTTAAAACCGAAGTTGGAGGATTTTATACTTGGGGCTGGACAGGGCCTCCGTGACACGGAGCCAACACGGAGGCCCTCCCTCCGTGGCACATTGCCATCGCGGAGGGGCTCTGCCCCGGCTCCTTCCGCGATGATTCGACGAATTTCTTATTCGGTCTTTCCCCGGGCCTTTTCCTAGCATGTATGACATTCAAAAACTCTTAACTAACATGCGAATAAGCCATCTACATGTTGAGAATTTACGGGGTGTAACATAAACTCTAATGTTTGAAAGTAAACAAAAGTAATACAACTAAAAATGGAACTTCGACTCTCAGCAGATGAGGACTCATCACTGCAGCTATTAGGAATTGTTGAGAGACATCTGGCTACAGTGCGGAGGATGGATACCTAAGCCAATACCATAAAATGATATAGCATATTGAAATATGTGATTAGTACTTTGAATATACTGAGTATGTGAGAAGGAACTAATAACATACATATACTAAGTAATAGTAAGCTGAACTGTAATATTGCAAAATAGATTGAAACCTGAATATCTATACTGGAATAAGAATTAAGACTGTACTGGACTAAAGTGTATTGTGGGAGAATATATAACTGACGTATAACTGACATATAACCACATGAGCTAGACGTAGAGTTCAATGTATACACCCCAACGAAGAGAACCCACCATACCTTGCTAGGGTATAGTGGTTGAACCGTGTGATCACTAACTAAAAAATCCATTGGGGCTAATAACCTATGGTGGCACATAGTTCTAGGAACCTGGGTATGCTAAACTCCTACCCGCTTTGTGCTAAGTACAACTACTAGTGAAAACCTACTTATCTCTAACTAGCTGGTAGCTCGAAACTGATGTCATAGGACTAAGTCAGAACTATTTATCTAAAGTGTTATGAGAGTCTAAGGATCTCAAAGAAACTATCTTCTAAGACTTGTCAAAGTTGCTTTGTTTGAAACTGTCGTGACAGTCTAAAAAAGGCAATCATGTTGCTTAACTGATACTACTGAATTGAATAAGAGATTGATGAAGAGTCAAACTGATCAACTGACATTTCTGGAGAATACTAAGTGCACTCAAAATCTATAAATGTTAATTTTAAATTGAAATATACATGCTGAGTATTATGCTCAAATAATATTTCGTAGAAAATATAGCATTTTAGACCAGCTATTAAATCATTCAAGAATCAACCTGAGAGTCATGCGAAACAATCGAGAGTATGGAGGCATTTTACAAGTCAAAAATAACATCCTAGGAATAACATGATACTAGGCATGAAGCTTATAAACATTGAGAGGATAAGGAATTTCAAAAACTAGAAAGAACCCCTAGGTCATGATTTCTAGAATTTTAAGGCTAGGGTTATTGAAGATCTTAGGACACCAAGGTGATAGGAAACACTTGCTGAAGTCCCACATACCTAAAGAAGAAGGTCCCTGAGAAGAAGCCTTGAATTTCTGAACTGGAGAAAGAACTGTAGTTTTTGCTAGGGAGAGATCTTGAGCTCGAATGTTCTGTTATTTAGAAGCTAAGTGAGAAATGAAAGAGAGGAATCGACTAACTCCTTATAACCTATGAATATTTACCCCAAACAACATAGTTTATGCATTAAAAATAACATGAATTTACATAGTTTATGCATTATTTTCATAATAAATTCCATATAGTAAATGAAGTATATTTTGGGCTGAATTTCCTAGTAATTCTTATTATATATATATATGTTGAGCATATATTCCATCGATAAGAATGATTTTAGCCTTGGCGGATGAGATTTCTTTAATTTATGAATTTTTGTCGTATTATGGAATTACCGTGTTGTTGGAATGAGCTGAGTTCTCTGTTAGCTGCTTAATAGTTCAGTTCAGTTAGAACATAGAACCTCTTCAGAACTATTCAGAACCTGTCAACTGATCAGTTTGACTTCAGTCTTTTCCAGAGGTGTCAATGGGGCCTCTTAGTTATCAGAATCAGACTCAGAACTCAGTTTCATTGGTCCACTAGGTGGTCATGACACTTTAGATAAATAGCCATAGAGAGACTAGCCTTAGGACTCCATACAGATTTCAGTTTGTTCTTATACGGTTACGACACTTCTGGATAAGAAGCTCTGACAAGTCTTTAACCTAGTTTCAGAATCTGGTCCGATAACACTCTCAGGGTACTGTCAGTTATATATCTCTGACCAATCTTAGACCCCAGTTTCGAGCTATCAGCTTAATATTCAGTTTAGGTATTCCAGTGGGAGTGGGACTTAGTGCCGAGAGGATTAGATTTAGCTCAGTTCAATTTAGTATCTCATACTCAATACTTTTAGACTTAGAACATGCCTTGACCATCAGACAGGGTCATTTTGACCACCTTAGTTTACTTCAGTAGTTAAGTTCAGTATACTTATTGGTCATTACATTTCATATCAGTTCAGATATTATATTCAGTTACATTTTCTCCCACTTACTCAGTACATTCAAAGTACTGACGCATACTTTTATGTTGTATCATTTTATGATACAGCTGTAGGTTCCAGGACTCAGCATCGTTTGTCGTTGCGATCCGGATCCTCCTCTGCCACAGTTGAAGTGTGAGTCCTCATCATTTGACGGCCTTATTGCATTTCCTTTCAGTTGATTTATTATTTTTAGTTAGATTTAGAGTTAGTTGGGTGCTTGTCCCAACAACTAATCAGTTAGAAGGCGTTCAGACATAGAGGTAATTTCAGACACAGAATTAATTCTAGACATCAGATGTTCTTAAAATTTATATTTTCAGTTTTATTTTCATAAATGCTTTTATTCTATTATTTTCAAAGCTTCCTCTATATTTGTTTTACTCAAAATACAAGTGTATGATAGACCAAGGATTGACTTGGGGTCCCTTGTGGCTTCAAGTATCGTGTTCCGTCCAGGGTGTAGACTCGGGGCGTGAAAATCTTGGTATCAGAGCATTAAGTTTAAAGTATCCTCGGAATATCTGAAAGCCGCATCGAGTAGAGTCCTTTTCATGGGTGTGAAGCACGCCACACTTATGACGAGGAGGCTACGAGATGTTATTAGGAAAACTCTTTTTTGTTCATACTCTTTATCATGCATTAAAGTTCAATTCCAGAAATACCCTTCTAACTCGTGCTCTGCTTTATTTCAGTGAATCATGCCTCCTAGATGCGGTAACGGAAAAAGGGTTGGTAATGCCATCAAACCTACCCCACTAGCTCCGATAGCTCCTCAAGATGATTCAACGTCTACCGCCGAATTTAGGGTGGCCATTCAACTGTTAGCCTAAACAATCACAAACCAGGTGAGCCAATGGGTGGTTCCGGTAACAATGAATGGGTCTGCAGCAGCTGCAAGGGTGCGGGACTTCACCCGTATGAATCCTCCCTCTTTTCAGGGATCAAAAGTAGGGAAGGATCCCTAGGAGTTCATGGATGAGATCAGAAAGATCACCTGCATTATGGGTGTCAGCTCCTCGAAGAGTGCTGATCTGGCTGCCTACCAGCTCAAAAGGGTAGCTCAGTTCTGGCATGACCAACGGAAAGAGGGGCGGCTAGCGGGAGCAGGACCAGTAGAGTGGGAGGAGTTCCACATAGCTTTCATGGATAGGTTTTTCCCTCGGGAGCTGAGGGAGGCTAATATGGCAGATTTTATGAACTTGAGACAGGGCAACAAAATAGTGGAGGAGTATGCTCTGGAGTTTACCAGGCTTTCTAAGTATGCTCCAGAGATGGTAGCCGAGCCAAGGGCTCGCATGTTGAAATTTGTGAATGGGGTGTCGAACCTAGTCCTCAAGGATTGCAGGAAGCGATGCTGATTAAGGATACGGACCTCTCCAGCTTGATTGTCTATGCCCAGCAGATGGAGGCTGAAAAGCTGAAGGATATAGCGGAAAAACAAACGGGCAAGGACTAGCCAGTCAGATTATGGCCATTAGAGGTCTAGCAGTAGTAACCGCCCACAACAGCAACAACAACAACAACAGCAGAGAGCCCCAACACCTTGTTCATCTAGCGCCCCAACCTCTCAGTCCCACCGGGATTGGAGGGGTGGGTCATCTGGCTCTCAGTCTCAGACCCACAATACCGAGAACAGTATCCAACTTTCCCCAAATGTGGCAAGAACCACCCAGGAAAGTGCCTTCAGGGTCGAGAGGGTTGTTTTGGTTGTGGAAAACTCAGACATCGGCTCTCGGAGTGCCCATAAGGTGGGCGAGGGAGACCACAATCCACCACATCATCAGCTTCAGTGGGTTGACTAGCCCAGCAGGCTAACACATCAGGTACGGATGACAGTCAATGTCAAAACCATTTCTATGCTCCATCTTCCCGTTAAGATTAGGAGAGCTCACCTAATGTAGCCACGGGTATGTTACGTCTCTGTCATCTAGACATGTATGCCCTCCTAGATCTAGGAGCCACTCTTTAATTCGTGACTCCCTACACAGTAGTCTAGTTCAATATTAGTTCAAAGGTCCTCCCAAAATCATTCATAGTCTCCACCCCAGTTGGCGAGTCAGTTAGAGCCAGCCGGGTATATAGAAACTGCCCAGTCTCAGTTTTAAATAAATTCATTCAAGCTGATCTCGTAGAATTAGACATGGTCGATTTTGACCTTATGTTATACCCCGTAAGATTTCTGACACCTAGATGGCCTATTCACACGTTGGTTAAGCATATTTGAAAGCCATACATGCTAGAGAAAGGCCCGGGAAAGGATCGGACGGGTAACCTATCGAACTATCATGGAAGGAGCTGAGGCAGAGCCACTCCGCGATGGCAACGTGTCACGGAGGTGGAGCCTTCGCGTTGGCTCCGTGACATGTTGGACCTATCTAGGCCCAAGTATATAAAGCCCCACTTCGGTTTTAAATGAAATAATCTTTATATTTTCCAGTGAAAACAGAGAGAAAAACCAAAGAGGAGAAAGGGACAAAGGTTCCTTGATAATTTTCTTCCGATTATGCTGCCAAACGTTGTCCAAACTTAAATTAACTCCAGATACCGAAGTATTTAGCAGCAGGGAGCATTCCTACGGATTTAGTTTCGCAAAATTCGGCCGACAAATCGTCGAGCTACCGGACTAAGGTAAGTGGAATTGCTCCAAACTAGTATCTATGTGTTCCTAGCCGTGAAGTGAATACTTCTCCTTTCTGAACTTCTGGAAAATAGAAAGTTTTTGACCGTCTTTCGATAAGCCTAAGTTTAGGCTATAATTATATCGAAAGTGACACCGTCCTTCAGAATAATGTTGTATTTAGTACTAATTGACGTGTTTATGAATGCAGTTGGGGAGATTTAGCTGGAATACTGACCGAGCCTCGTCCGACGGTCGAATAACTCGAGGTTAAGGTATGTAAAGTTGTTTTTTGGCAAGTTAGTAAGTCTTAGCTTGGTAAATCATAGTAAACTCCGTATTTGAAACTCTCGGAGTTTAATGTTGAGGATTAAGTAAGTCTAATAGATTTTGAGTTGTGTTGCCGTAACGTATTCAGTCCGGAAGTTAGTAAAGCATGCGCCAAAGGGAGAGTTAGCATTCCAGATTCAGTATAGCTTATTGTATGATTAGCAAGCATGTTATAGAATAAAAAGAAACAAATTTTCAGAATATAAGCTAGTAAAGTAAAATCAGATAGACAGACAGTTTTATGGCTACAGATTAGCCATTCAGACAGATAGTATCCTGGCTACAGATTAGACAAGCAGCTAAATAAAGATTTCAGAATCAGTATAATCAAGTAAAGAATCAGTTCAGTATAGAAACAGATCCGAATAAGAAATCAGATATCAGATAGTCTTTTTCAGTTATACATGCTTGCTATTTATATGTGCTATTTGTTTGTTGAGACTTGATGTGGCGGGAGGGCACCCTATTGAGCATCATCGCCACCCCTGGGTTGGTAATCGTGTCGCCCACTGAGCGGGTGGGTTTATGTCACTCCAAGGAGTGGCATGCCATCCCCAGTTTGGACGAAGATGGGATGAAGCTTTTCCCATAGCAGTCTGATTAGCATTACAGGTGCAGCTCCAGTTTCAGATAGCCCTGTTGAGTTTTGTGTCCAGGGAACCAGACCCTATATGTTACTGTCTGTACATTCAGTTATTATAGGTGTAGCTCCGGTTTTAGATAGCCCTGTTGAGTTTTGTGTCCAGGGATCCAGACCCTATCTGTTACTGTCTACACAGGAGTCCTCCGGACCCAAACACGGTTGCTTATATCGGAGGCTATGGCCCGAGCTGCAGACCCAGGGGGCCGGTAGAGGAGCTTCGAAGTGAGCAGATGAGTGGAGCGACTTATTTTTGGTTGGTTTTGACCCGGGTAGGGGTATATAGATTGTTTGCTTGCTTGGCGCCATCCGGCTTATGGGGGTTGGTATTGGCTCTTGCTTGCTAAATATATATGTATTTATGTGCTTTATATATATCAGTTAATAGACAGCAGGCCGCCGTGACTTCAGACGCGCTCCTGCCTATCAATGTAGAAAGGTTTGATCCAGTTCCTATCAGCTCTTCAGATTCAGTTATCTTCTGCTCACAGACTTGTTAGTTATGTTATCTGTATTCAGTTGTATTGTTTCGGTTGCTTTGCATACTCGGTACCAGTGGTACTGACGCCCAGTGGGACGCTGCATTACTTGCCTGCAGGTACTCATAGACGAGGAGGCGATCCCTCGTGATCCTAGCCAGCGCAGAGTCATCAGCTCCTGTCATCCGGAGCTTGATACCTCAGAGGTTTATATCATTTCCTTTTGTTGTATAGTACGGGTAGGTCGGGGCCCTGTCCCGACCATCTTATCAATATTCTTGGAGGCTTGCAGTCTGTATATATTTCCCTGTGGTCAGATGAGCCAGTCATGTGAGGCCGTGCAGTTGCATAGCTATTAGTACTTCTGTTTCTTTTATGTTGGCTGTGTGGGGCCATAGCTTGACAGTAGTGGTGACCTTGCCGGTCACGTAGCTTTCCAGTATTTTCCTCGTTTAAGTTTCAGATGACTAGACAGCCTGGTGGCCTTGTCGGCCCGTATAGGTTCCTGATTATGAGTACGTTCTGGTCAGCTGTTATTACAGGTACAGGTGGCTATAGGCCTAGTCGGTCGGAGGCTATAGTTACAGCCGTTATATAGCCCGTTGTTTCCCTGAATCTGAGTTAGTGCCAGCCAGGCACCAGATGTGCTTAGGCTCAGTAGTCTAGCAGTTCAGGTCCTAGTAGGGTACCAGGTGCCAGTCATACCCCCCAAGGCGGGGTGTGACAAACTTGGTATCAGAGCAGGTCGTGTCCCAGGGAGTCTGCAAGCCGTGCTAAGTAGAGTCTTGTCTATGGATGTGTTGTGCACCACATACTATAGGCAGGGGACTGCGAGGCATAATAGGACGGTTACTCTTCTTTCATACTTAGTCGTGCCGTAGCACAGTACCATATAGGGTTAAGTTCCTAAAACTTATCGTATCCTTTGTCTACCGATAAGAATGGCAGATCAGCGACACCCTACAACAGGCGAGGAAATTGATAACTAAGTGGTGTATTTACCACCTAGTCCGAGTTAAGGATGTTTGGGCAGAATCTCCGACACTCCAGTCTGTTCCGATGGTGAACGAGTTCCCTGATGTGTTTCCGGATGAGTTACCTGGTGTTCCCCCAGAAAGGGAAATAGATTTTTCTATTGATTTATTACCAGGCACTCAGCCAATATCAATTCCTCCCTATCGTATGGCTCCTGCAGAACTCAGAGAATTAAAGGAGCAGCTGAAAGACTTGTTGGATAAAGGATTTATTAGGCCGAGTACTTCACCATGGGGTGCGCCAGTTCTGTTTGTTAGAAAGAAAGATGGCTCACTCCGTATGTGCATAGATTATCGGCAATTGAACAAAGTCACAGTGAAGAACAAGTACCCGCTTCCCAGAATTGATGACTTATTTGATCAGTTGCAGGGAGCCAGATACTTTTCCAAGATTGACCTGCGGTCCGGATATCACCAGGTTCGAGTACGTTAAAGAGATATTCCTAAAACGGCATTCAGGACCCGATATGGACACTTCGAATTTTTAGTTATGTCCTTTGGGTTAACGAATGCCCCAGCAATATTCGTGGACCTGATGAACATTATTTTCAGACCTTTTTTGGACCTGTTCGTAATAGTATTCATTGATGACATTCTGGTGTATTCTCGCTCTGAAACAGATCACCGAACTCATTTGCGGACAGTGCTCCAAATCCTCAGGGACCGCCAATTATATGCTAAATTTTCTAAGTGTGAATTCTGGCTTAATTCAGTAGGCTTTTTAGGGCATATTGTGTCGGATGCTAGTATACAAGTTGACAAGCAGAAAATAGAAGCAGTTAAATCATGTCATAGGCCTACCACTCCGATTGAAGTCCGTAGCTTTCTGGGATAAGCAGGATATTACAGGAGGTTCGTTGAAGGGTTCTCGACTATTGCGGCACCTCTGACCAAACTGACACAAAAAGCAGCGAAGTTTCAGTGGACAGAGGCGTGCGAGCAGAGCTTCCAGGACTTAAAAGACAGATTAACCTCCGCCCCAGTGTTAGCATTACCGGAAGGTACAGAAGGTTATTCAGTGTATTGCGACGCATCAGGCACTGGGTTAGGTTGTGTGTTGATGCAGCATGGTAAAGTGATTGCGTATGCTTCCAGACAGCTGAGGAAACACGAAAAGAATTACCCTACCCATGACTTGGAATTAGCCGCAGTGATCCACACCTTGAAAATGTGGAGGCATTACCTGTATGGCGTCAATGTTGATATTTTCACAGATCACAAGAGCTTACAGTATATCTTCACTCAGAGGGAGTTGAATCTGCGACAACGTCGCTGGTTGGAGCTGTTAAAGGATTATGACGTAAATATTCTGTACCACCCAGGGAAAGCCAATGTTGTAGCAGATGCTCTCAGTCGTAAGTCCATGGGGAGTTTGGCGTATTTGCAGCCCGAGCAGCGGGAATTGGTCAGGGAGATATATCAGTTAGCTAGTCTAGCCGTTCGTGTAGCAGAAACAGAGGATGGTAGAGCGGTAATTCAGAACACCGCTGTGTCATCATTAGTTGTGGAAGTGAAAGAACGGCAATATGAGGATCCTGACCTGATCCAGCTCAAAGACAGAATCCAGCAGGGAAAAGCGCCGAATTTTTAGGTAACTGAGGAAGAAGTGTTGTTATGTAAAGGTCGCCTATGTGTTCCAGATGTTTCGGGGCTCCACCAGCAGATTATGAACGAGGTACATTACGCCCGTTATTCTCTTCACCCCGGTGCGACAAATATGTACCATGATATCAAAGAAAACTACTGGTGGCCAGGTATGAAAAGAGAAATTGCTGAATTTGTAGCCCAGTGTCCTAACTGCCAACAGGTGAAAGCAGAACATCAGAAACTAGGCGGTTTGACTCAGGACATAGTTGTGCCTCTCTGGAAATGGGAAGCAGTAAATATGGATTTTGTGGCAAGATTACCTCGTACCAGACACAGACATGACTCTATATGGGTGATAGTTGACAGATTGACAGAATCAGCTCATTTCCTGCCAGTGAGAACCACCTTCTCGGCCGAAGATTATGCAGAGTTGTATATCCGGGAAATAGTCAGATTGCATGGAGTACCGGTATCCATTATTTCAAACAGAGGAGCACAATTTATGGCTAGATTTTGGCAATCATTTCAGAGGGGTCTGGGAATGCAGATTAACTTGAGCACAACATTCCACCCATAGACAGATGGACAGGCTGAGCACACTATTCATATGCTCGAGGACATGCTACGAGCGTCTGTGCTAGATTTTGCAGGTAGCTGGGACGAGCATTTGCCCCTAATCCAGTTTGCTTATAATAATAACTATCACTCAGCTATTCAGATGGCGCCCTTCGAGGCGTTATACGGATGGAAGTGCAGATCGCCGGTTGGCTGGTTTGAAATAGGGGAATCAGCATTTATTGGGCCAGATATTGTTCAGCAGTCAAAGGAGAAGGTAAAGCTTATTAGAGAACGCCTACTGACTACACAGAGCCGCCAGAAATCATATGCTGATGTGCGGCGCAGAGACTTGGAATTGATGTAAATGACTGGGTATTTCTAAAAGTATCTCCGATGAAAGGGGTGATGAGATTCGGCAAGAAAGGTAAGCTCAGTCCGAGGTTTGTTGGGCCTTATCCGATTCGTCGAAGGATAGGCCGAGTGGCATATGAGTTGAACTTGCCTCCAGAGCTAGGATCCGTTCATCCGGTCTTTCATGTATCCATGCTAAGGAAATGCATAGGAGACCCATCCAGAGCAGTCCCAGTCTAGGATATCCAGGTTACAGAAGAGCTGGCCTATGAAGAGGTTCCAGTAGCTATCCTAGACAGGCAGATTCGCAGATTGAGAACTAAATATATTGCATCTGTTAATGTATTTTGGTGTAACAGGAACCGAGAGGAGATGACTTGGGAGGCTAAGGAAGATATGAAAACTAGATATCCTCACTTATTCCAGGCCTAGTCAGGCGACAGGTATGTCCGTATTATTATTTGTGCAGTATTTTATGGTTATGTATGTATAGATGAGAAAGATTGATGTTTAGCTATCCAGTGAATCTTAAAGTACTGTGTGCAGTACCTTTATTGGACTTTTTTGTGTTTCAGGTTTTTGAGATAGTCCATATTACAGGGGAAACTCTGCCGAAATTTTCTTAGAAACAAGTTGAGTAAGTTGAGAAGACCTCTAGATAAAAGTTTACATTCGAGGACGAATGTTCTTAAGGGGGAGAATGTTATACTCCGTTAGATTTTCGACACCTAGATGGCCTATTCGCACGTTGGTTAAGCATATTTGAAAGCCATACGTGCTAGAGAAAGGCCCGGAAAGGATCGGACGGGTAACCTGTCGAACCATCGCGGAAGGAGCCGAGGCAGAGCCCCTCCGTGATGGCAACGTGTCACGGAGGTGGAGCCTCCGCGTTGGCTCTGTGACACATTGGGCCTATCCAGGCCCAAGTATATAAAGCCCCACTTCGGTTTTAAATGAAATAATCTTTATATTTTCCAGTGAAAACAAAGAGAAAAACCAGAGAGGAGAAAGGGACGAAGGTTCCTTGATAATTTTCTTCCGATTACGCTGCCAAACGTTGTCCAAACTTAAATTAACTCCAGATACCGAAGTATTTAGCAGCAGGGAGCATTCCTACGGATTTAGTTTCGCGAAATTCGGCCGACAAATCGTCGAGCTACCGGACTAAGGTAAGTGGAATTGCTCCAAACTAGTATCTATGTATTCCTAGCCGTGAAGTAAATACTTCTCTCTTCTGAACTTTTGGAAAATAGAAAGTTTTTGACTGTCTTTTGATAAGCCTAAGTTTAGGCTATAATTATATCGAAAGTGACGCCGTCCTTCAGAATAATGTTGTATTTAGTACTAATTGACGTGTTTATGAATGCAGTTGGGGAGATTTAGCTGGAATACTGACCGAGCCTCGTCCGACGGTCGAATAACTCGAGGTTAAGGTATGTAAAGTTGTTCTTCGGCAAGTTAGTAAGTCTTAGCTTGGTAAATCATAGTAAACTCCGTATTTGAAACTATTGGAGTTGAATGTTGAGGATTAAGTAAGTCTAATAGATTCTGAGTTGTGTTGCCGTAACGTATTCAGTCCAGAAGTTAGTAAAGCATGCGCCAAAGGGAGAGTTAGCATTCCAAATTCAGTATAGCTTATTGTATGATTAGCAAGCATGTTATAGAATAAAAAGAAACAGATTTTCAGAATATAAGCTAGTAAAGTAAAATCAGATAGATAGACAGTTTTATGGCTACAGATTAGCCATTCAGACAGATAGTATCCTGGCTACAGATTAGCCAAGCAGTTAAATAAAGATTTCAGAATCAGTATAATCAAGTAAAGAATCAGTTCAGTATAGAAACAGATTAGAATAAGAAATCAGATATCATATTGTCTTTTTCAGTTATACATGCTTGCTACTTATATGTGCTATTTGTTTGTTGAGACTTGATATGGCGTGACGGCACCCTATTGAGCGTCCTCGCCGCCCCTGGGTTGGTAATCCTGTTGCCCACTGAGCGGGTGGGTTTACGTCACCCCAAGGAGTGGCATGGCATCCCCAGTTTGGACGAAGATAGGATGAAGCTTTCCCCATAGCAGTCTGATCAGCATTATAGGTGCAGCTCCTGTTTCAGATAGCCCTGTTGAGTTTTGTGTCCAGGGAACCAGACCCTATCTGTTACTGTCTGTACATTCAGTTATTATAGGTGTAGCTCCAGTTTCAGATAGCCCTGTTGAGTTTTGTGTCTAGGGATCCAGACCATATCTGTTACTGTCTACACAGGAGTCCTCCGGACCCATACACGGTTGATTATATCGGAGGCTATGGCCCGAGCTGGAGACCCAGGGGGCCGGTAGAGGAGCTCCGAATTGAGCAGATGAGTGGAGCGACTTATTTTTGGTTGGTTTTGACCCGGGTAGGGGTATATAGATTGTTTGCTTGCTTGGCGCCATCCGGCTTATGGGGGTTGGTATTGGCTCTTGATTGCTAAATATATATGTATTTATGTGCTTTATATATATCAGTTAATAGACAGCAGGCCGCCGTGACTTCAGATACACTCCTGCCTATCAGTGTAGAAAGGTTTGATCCAGTTCCTATCAGCTCTTCAGATTCAGTTATCTTCTGCTCACAGACTTGTTAGTTATGTTATCTGTATTAAGTTGTATTGTTTCAGTTGCTTTGCATACTCGGTACCAGTGGTACTGACGCCCAGTGGAGCGCTGCATTACTTGCCTGCAGGTACCCATAGACGAGGAGGCGATCCCTCGTGATCCTAGCCAGCGTAGAGTCATCGGTTCCTGTCATCCGGAGCTTGATACTTCAGAGGTTTATATCATTTCCTTTTGTTGTATAGTACGGGTAGGTCGGGGCCCTGTCCCAACCATCTTATCAGTATTCTTAGAGGCTTGCAGTCTGTATATATTTCCCTATGGTCAGATGAGCCGGTCATGTGAGGCCGTGCAGTTGCATAGCTGTTAGCACTTCTGTTTCTTTTATGTTGGCCGTGTGGGGCCATAGCTTGACAGTAGTGGTGACCTTGCCGGTCACGTAGCTTTCCAGTATTTTCCTTGTTTAAGTTTCAGATGACTAGACAGCATGGTGGCCTTGTCGGCCCGTATAGGTTCCTTATTATGAGTACGTTCTAGTCAGCTGTTATTGCAGGTACAGGTGGCAAGAGGCCTAGTCGGCCGGAGGCTATAGTTACAGCCGTTATATAGCCCGTTGTTTCCCTGAATCTGAGTTAGAGCCAGCCAGGCACCAGATGTGCTTAGGCTCAGTAGTCTAGTAGTTCAGGTCCTAGTAGGGCACCAGGTGCCAGTCATACCCCCCAAGGCGGGGTGTGACACCTTATCCTTGGCATGGATTGGTTACACTCCTGCTATGCCTTAGTTGATTGTAGAACTAGAGTTGTTAAGTTCAAGTTTCCAAATGAACCAATGTTAGAGTGGACGGGCAGCAGTTTAGCGCCGAAGGGTAGGTTTATTTCCTACCTTAATGCCCTGAAACTCATCTCCAATGGATGAATCTGTCATCTAGTTCTGGTCAAGAATTCCAACTCTGAGACCCCAACTATCCAGTCAGTCCCAGTAGTTAGTGAGTTCCCAGATGTATTTTTTGAGGATCTTCTTAGAGTTCCCTCTAAATGGGAAATAGACTTCAGAATAGACCTCCTCCTAGATGTTCATCCCATCCCCATCCCTCCTTACAGAATGTCTCCAACTGCGCTTAAGGAGTTGAAGGAGCAGCTAAAAGATCTTCTTGACAAGGGTTTTATCAGACCCAGCATCTCTCCATGGGGTGCCCCAATGCTATTTGTGCGTAAGATGAACGGTACCCTCAGAATGTTCTTAGATTACCATTAGCTGAACAAGGTCACAGTCAAGAACATGTATCCCTTACCCAAAATTGACAACCTATTTGACCAACTTCAGGGAGCCAACTGTTTCTCAAAAATCGATCTCAGGTCAGGGTATCATCAGCTAAGGGTCAGAGAGTGTGACATACCGAAAACAACATTCAGAACTCAGTATGGTCACTACGAGTTTGTGGTGATGTCTTTTGGGATAACAAACGCCCCAGTAGCCTTCATGGACTTAATGAATAGAGTCTACAAGCAGTATCTGGACATGTTCATCATTATATTTATCGACGACATTCTAGTATACTCCAAAAATGAGGAATATCATGCAAATCACCTAAGATTAGCATTGTAGACATTCAGAGACCGCCAGTTGTTTGCCAACTTCAACAAGTGTGAATTCTGGTTAAAGTCCGTGACCTTCTTAGGTCATGTGGTCTCAAGTGAAGGAATACAAATAGATCCTCACAAGATAGCAACCATGGAAGATTGGCCCAGACCTACCTCTCCTACGAAAATGAGGAGTTTCCTGCGTTTGGTAGGTTATTACCAACGTTTGTGGAAGGTTTCTCCTCTATAGGATCTCCTCTGACTAAGTTAACTCAAAAGAAAGTGAAATTTCAGTGGTCGGATGAGTGTTATAGGAGTTTCCAGGAGCTAAAGACTCGACTCACTGTTGCTCCAGTTCTGACCCTGCTAGAAGGAATAAATGGATTGGTTGTTTATTGTGATGCTTCCAAAGTCGGACTCGGTTGCGTTCTGATGCAGTTGGGCAAAGTGATAGCCTACGCCTCCAGATAGCTCAAAGATCATGAGAAGAACTATCCAACTCATGACTTAGAGTTGGCAGCGGTGGTGTTTGAGCTAAAAATATGGAGGCATTACTTATATGGAGCTCACGTAGATGTGTTTACAGATCATAAGAGTCTTCAGTACGTGCTGAGTCAGAAGCATCTAAATCTGCACCAGAGAAGGTGGTTGGTGTTGCTAAAGGACTATGACATGAGTGTGCTGTATCACCCAGGTAAAGCCAATGTGGTGGCTAACACCCTAAGCAGACGGTCTATGGAGAGTGTGGCTCACATTGAGAAAGGCAAGAATTAGTTAGCGAAGGATGTTCACATACTAGACCGTTAGGGGTGCAGTTGGTGGATTCAGCCGAAGGAGGTGTGGTTATGCAAAGTGGGTCGGATTCATCCGTGGTAGTTGAAGTTAAGTCTAGAAAGGACGAAGATCCAGTCCTACTTAAACTTAAAGAAGTGGTTCTAGGGAAGGAGGTTGAGGCTTTCTCCAAAGGGGGAGATGGTATGCTCCGTTACCAGGGAAGGTTGTGTGTACCGGATGCTGGTGAGTTGAGACAACAGATATTAGCTGAAGCGCACAGTTCTAGATATTCCATTCACCCTGGTGCTACTAAGATGTACCATGATTTACGAGATGTTTACTAGTTGAATGACATGAAAAGAGATATCTCTGAATTTGTAGCTAAGTGCCCGAACTGCGAGCAAGTCAAGGTAGAACACCAGAGACCAGGAGGTATGACCCAGGATATCAGCATACCCACATGGAAGTGGGAAGAAGTAAACATGGACTTCATTACGGG
This sequence comes from Datura wrightii, assembly GCA_035772735.1. Lineage (NCBI taxonomy): Eukaryota > Viridiplantae > Streptophyta > Magnoliopsida > Solanales > Solanaceae > Datura > Datura wrightii. The sequence goes on along the minus strand of JASDFA010000010.1, from coordinate 56,202,408 downwards.
TCTACCTCAAAATCGTCGGCAGCATGACTCAATCTATGTAGTAGTAGACCGGATGACTAAGTCAGCATATTTCCTCCCAGTCAAAACCATAGATTCAACTGAGGACTATGCTAAACTTTATATCGGGGAACTGGTTAGACTTCATGGGGTTCCATTGGTCATTATTTCAAATAGGGGCACCCAGTTCACCTCCCATTTCTGGAAGTCCTTTCAGAAGGGACATGGCACTCAGGTCAAGCTTAGTACAGCTTTTCACCCGCAGATAGATGGGCAAGCTGAGCGAACTATTCAGACTCTAGAAGATATTCTAAGAGCGTGCGTGATCGATTTCAAGGGTAATTGTCATGACCATTTGCCTCTTATTGAGTTTGCGTATAACAATAGCTACCACTCTAGCATTCAGATGGCCCAATTTGAAGCATTATATTGGACAAGGTGTAGATCTCCTATAGGGTGTTTCAAGGTTAGTGAAGCTACCTTGATAGGGCCAGACTCGATTCATGAGGCAATGCAGAAAGTTTAGCTCATCCGAGAAAGGTTGAAAACATCTCAGAGCAGTCAGAAATCTTATGCTGATGTGCGGAGAAGAGAGTTGAAGTTTGCAGTTGATGACTGGGTTTACCAAAAAATTTCGCCCATGAAAGGGGTGATGAGGTTTGGCAAGAAGGGGAAGCTCAGTCCAAGATATGTGGGACCCTGTAGAATTTTGAGGCGTATTGGCAATGTAGCCTATGAGCTAGAGTTACCTTTAGAACTAACAGTTGTAGACCCCATTTTTCATGTGTCACTTTTGAAGAAGTGCATCAGAGATCCAACCTCGGTTGTGCCGTTGGACAGTGTAGGAATAAAAGATAGTCTCTCATATGAGTAAGTACCAATCTAGATCCTTGAACAACAGGTTCGTAAGCTGAGGAACAAGGAAATATCTTCAATCAAAGTCTTATGGAGAAATCAGCAGGTTGAGGGAGCTATGTGGGAGGCCGAAGTAAATATGATGGCCAAATATCCACATTTGTTCTCTACCGGCTCTATCACAGCTTGAGATATTAGTTTTGGACCTAGAACTCAATTTAGCTTTCATGATCCAGTTCAAGTGTTCAAGTCTTTTTTATGTATTTGAATGTATGTATGAAAGGAAAATTCAGTTCAGTCATGTATTTTAGAATGGAGGTAGTCATTCCGACAGTTTTGGAGTTAAATGAATAATATCTGGAATGTCTAGTTGTTATTCTCTACTTTCCTGTGCATTTTCTAACATTTGAGGACAAATGTTTCAAAGGGGAGATATTGTAATGCCCCAGAAACTCAAAGACTAGATCCGGGACTTAAATCAAAAATCTAGAAAATCTACACAAAATGTCTCAGCACGACTCACCTAATGAGTCATTGTGAGACCTAACGACTCGTTAGGTCAGTCGTGGAAAGGAGAAATTAGAAGTGTGAAGTGAGAAGCAGTGTACCCAATGAGAGACCCCATGAATCGTGGTCACTGACAACAACCCGTTAAGTCACTCGTGGTCAGGCTGAGGCCAAAATTTTAGGAGTTGGGCAGTGTACTTGACGGATGGTGACCACGAGTCATGGTCACATTTAATGACTCGTTATGTCCCCTTTTACCAGTCCTAGTTAGTTGTTAGGCAGTGCACCTAACGAGTGTCACCACAAGTCGTCATCACTAGTAATGACTCGTTGTGTGACTTGTGGTCAATCCTAGTATAGAAGCTTCAGAAGTGAGGCAGTGTGGTCCACGACTGGTGAACACGAGTTGTGGTCAGTGACCAAGACTCGTTAGGTTCGTCGTGGTGACCTACAGAGAATTCCAGCAGTGTACTCCACGGGTCTGACCACGAGTCGTGGTCAGTCACCACAACTCGTTAGGTCACCCGTTAGGATCACCTGTAAGTTTTTCCCAGTGATTTTCTAAGGGCTATTTAGTAATTTCTTACTCTCTTAAGCTTTAATCTACGTCATTTTAGATGTAATTTTAGATTTATTAGAGGGATTGGACAGTTCCTTCCCTCATTCCCACGTTTATTCTCAAAAGAACATCAAAATTTCTCTCAAGAAACTATCAAGAAGGCTTAGGGTTTTCCTTCATTGCAGCAGTTCGAATCTTCTTATCCAGGGAATTCTTAGCCAGTTATGTGGGAATTCAACAAGGGAAATTGTTCTTCCCATGTGTCCCCCAAAACCCTCCCATAGTTTCTCTATCAGTTTTAGCCCTGAGTTTTCGAATACGTAGAAATTATATGATATTATTCGTTAATTCTAAATAGAATGGTATCCTTGTTTATCATTGATATGATCTCCATCAATTCTTACCTAAATTGTTGATGTTCTTGCCAAGTGAATTCAAGCCCTAAATTTCGAGTAAAGATTATTTGCACAATAAATTCCATCTAGTGAATGAAGTATGTTTTGGGCTGAATTTTTTAGTAATTCTTATTACATATATATGTTGAGCAAATATTCCATCGATAGGAATGATTTTGGCCTTGTCGGGTGTGATTTCTTTAATTCTTGAATTTTTTCCATATTATGGAATTCTCGTATTGTTGGAATGAGTTGAGTTCTCTATTAGCTTCTTATTAGTTCAGTTCAGTTAGAACATAGAACCTCTTCAGAACTATTCAGAACCTGTCAACTGATCAATTTGACTTCAGTCTTTTCCCGAGGTGTCAATGGCGCCTCCTAGATATCAGAATAAGACTGAAAACTCAGTTTCATTGGTCCGCTAGGTGGTCATGACACTTTAGATAAATAGCTCTAACTAGCCTTAGGACCCCAGACAGATTATAGTTTATTCTTAGACGGTTACGACGCTTCTGGATAAGCAGGTTTGACAAGTGTAGAACCCAGTTTTAGAATCTGGTCCGATAAGACTCTCAGGGTACTATCAGTTATATATCCCTGACTAGTCTTAGACCCCAGTTTCGAGCTATCATCTTAATATCAGTTTAGGTATTCCAGTGGGAGTAGGACTTAGCACCGAGCGGACCGGGGTTCCAGCGCACCCAGGTTCCTAGAACTACATTGCCTGCGTAGGTTACAGTATTTATTGGCCTGATTGGCCCAGACTCTTGTGATCACCCAGTTCATGTCTTTATACCTTGGAAAGGTATATTGGGTCCTACCGGTGGGGTATATACGTCAGACTCCACGTCTATATTACGTGGTTATATGTCAGTTATAGACTCTCCCACTAGTCAGTCCAGACCAGTTTCAGAATAAGCAGCTCAGTTCAGTTCTAGTTCTATCAATTTAGCTCAGTTCAGTTCAGTATCTCATACTCAGTACTTTCAGACTTAGGACATGTCTTGACCATTAGATAGGGTCATTTTGACCACCTCAGTTTACTTTAGTAGTTTAGTTCAGTTTGGTCATTGCATGTCATATCAGTTCAGACATTATATTCAATTACGTTTTCTCCCACTTACTAAGTACATTAAAAATACTGACGCATACTTTTATGCTGTATCATTTCATGATACAACTGCAGGTTCCTAGACTCAGCATCGTTAGTCGTTGCGATCCAGATCCTCCTCTACCGCAGTTGAAGTGTGTATCCTCATCATTCGAGGGCCTTATTCCATTTTCTTTCAGTTGATTTATTATTTTTATTTAGATTTAGAGTTAGTTGGGGGCTTTTCCCAATGACTCATCAGTTACAAGTCTTTCATATATAGAGTCAATTTCAGATACAGAATTAATTCTAGACTTTAGATGTTCCTAAACCTTATATTTTCAGTTTTATTTTCATAAATGCTTTTATGCTATTATTTCAAAGCTTCTGCTATATCTCTTTTACTTAGAATACCAGTGTATGATAGACCAGGGATTGACTTGGGGTCCGTTGTGGCTTCAAGTACCATGTTCCGTCCAGAGTGTACACTCGGGGTAGACCCTTGCCCTTAGTGTGATACTCCACTAATATAAAACATCAACTCAAGGATCAATTAGGACTTAAGATGGTTGTAATGTAGTCTAAGGGACGAGTATAAAATATTTTGCCAAGCTAGTAACTAATCTCTGTAAGTACTTTAATACATTACATTACTTTGACTTTTTAGCACATTCTTCAATCTCCTTGTTTTTCTCCTTATACCTCCTTTGATTTTTCAATTTTTTAATTTAGGTGACTAGTGGAGATTTTTCAATATTAAGCTCATTCACAAATATTTTCGTTATAATTTTCTCAAAGCTATTTCTTCTTTTATTTTTCGACTAACAACACCCTCCTCGTTTAGGAAATTTCACCCTTTTCTTTTTCTCTAATTTTCACACTTTTTAGCTTTTCCCTTCACTTCTCCACTTATGCTCCTTTCATGCAAAAATTATCAATTAAAGCGCTATAAGATTCATCGGATCAAATAATGTCAATAGAACAAAAAGGGATTAGGCTTGTAATATGGCTATCAAAAGAATAGGCTAAGGCTCAAAATGGTTAACTAGGATAATTATATCAAGGTAGGTAAAATAGGATATAAATAGCCTATCAAAGAAATGCATATATCACTTCCTAGATTCAATATCCTCATTTCATTTTGCACACACACCGAGCAAGTTTTAGACATGAAATTGTAAGCATGGAGAAGACTAAAGTACCTTACTCACACAATGGCACAATTGGTTCAGCTATGGTAGTCAAGATCAAGATTACATAAACACATATATCCATGTTGCATGCATAACATAATTAAGCCCTCTTTTTCAAGCAATGGAGTCAATTTTTCAAAAGACTAAGTGTTTCTACCATTTTTATGTATTTTTGAGTGTATCATTCGATGTCTGAATGATACCTAAGTGAAACACCTAGTGTTCTCCTAATGACTAATTTTCCCTTAAGAAGGTCATCATCCATCCATCATCAGAAAAAGTGATGACTCTATGACTAAAAAATAAAAATTCTAGACTCTGTAATTGGTTCTAAGGGACTATCCACCAAAAAAGTATCAAAAAAAAATCCGAGGAATTCAAATAAAATAAAACATCACACAAAACAAAAAAAATTAGAACATGTTTACAGGATAAGTCATACATCACAAAAAATAACTCGGCCCACCATGTACAAATTTAGTGATGAAAGAATGCATGGTATGATGAAGTTTACTTCTTCCATCCCACACTTAATCAGTAGCACTGTCCTCAGTGCTAAAATAATAAAGCATAAGTAAAAGAGTGAAAGAAGAACTCCATAGGCCTCTAGTCCTCATCGTCTGCAGGGGCAAGAACAACTTCCCCATCTCTGAGTTATCTCCATCATTAGCAGTTATGTTCTAAAATATTTTAAAGGAATATTTGCAAGTGTAGAAAAAAATTTCACACAAAAAAGATTGAGTTCAAAACAAATTGGAAAATAGTTTCAGGTCCAAAAATCTTGCCTCGCATTGCGAGGACCAAGACGCAACTTGAGTTGTGCGATGCGGTGCTTGCTACATTCAGTTGCTTGCTTTTTTGATCACATTCATTTGCTTTACTTTTCTTATTTCCTTGGTATCCAATCATTTCATGTAATGATTGCTTCATTAAGAGACAATTATTACATGTAACGTGTCACGCCCCATAACCGGGGGGAGGGCGTGACTGGCTCCCCATACCTGACTAACTGGAAAGTCGGCTATATGACATTTGTAACTGTAACACTTAGACCGTCCAGGCCACCTATCAGAATCAACTGGAAAACAAACTGGACCCATAATGTCTCAACAATACAAGGTAAACAACTGAAATGCAAACAAGGCTATGAGTATGCTAAACTAAACAACAAAAAGCCGACAAGGCCACAAACTGAATACCATTGTACACACTAAGTCCACAAAGCCTCTAAAGAGTAAACTGACTGATGGTCGGAACAGGGCTATGACCTACCCATAACTGCATCTCAAAACTCTAACTAAAAGAAAACCAGTCTTATCTCCAGAAAGAAAGGATCATACCAACACATCCACTAATCTCAAGAACTGCTACTGCAACTGGCAATCTCGACCTCTACATGCACCCACGGAGCGAACACAGGTCCCCAGGAGAAGGGACGTCAGTACAAATGAAATGTACTGGTATGTAAGGCAGAAACTGTAAACATGTAAGATAGCAATGATAACTGAGCCAGAAATAAGGAATAGTAACAACTTGGAATCCTGGAAACTGAAACCTAGCAATAAGTCAATACTGAAGTGCAAATGCAACCAAATAATGCATAAGAGAAACTATAACTATAATGCCAGCAACCAGCCAACAATAAATCCATATATAAAATTCGTCCAGCCTGTGTACCATACAAAGGAAAAATAAAAGTATCTTCAGCTGAAGTATCACACCGGGATAAAATAAAAATATCTCCAGCTGATGTACCACACCGGGGTAAAATAAAAATATCTCCAGCCGATGTACCACACTGAGGTAAAATAAAAATATCTCCAACTGATGTACCACACTGAGGTAAAATAAAAATATCTCCAGCCGATGTACCACATTGGGGTAAAATAAAAATATCTCCAGCCGATGTACCACATCGGGGTAAAATAAAAGTATCTCTAGCCGATGTACCACATCGGGGTAAGATAAAAATATCTCCAGCCAATGTACCACATTGGGGTAAAATAAAAATAATTCTCAATCATAATCATAAATAGGGCCGATATGGCTTATATTGAGTCAATTTAACACGTATGGCATATAAATGACAAATGTTAAATCTGTGGCCCGAATAGGCCTCTTTTGTAACCCATAAATGCAAGTGAGCAGTCATATCATGTAAAGCTAGAAAATATGTATATATATCTCGTAAAGCTGTCAAATTATACATGAACATGTCGACTCAGTTACTTGAAGGACCTTCAAGAGGTTTAGACAACATAAGAACTTTGTAGGCTTACAAACAATGTCCTACAAATAATCCTACCAATTTAACATATTACTTGGATAGAAACACATAGAGCTCATTTCTACACAATTGTTTAACATTTGGGAACTGCAAATATATACTGCCTACTAGGTGGTTCCTTTACCTGTATCGACAACTATACATTGGAATTTCATTTTCAAATTTATCATGTAGATAAGCACATATAGTTCTTAATTTATTTGACTTATTTGCAGGAAAACATGGAAATTATAACTAAGAACTTGGAGTTATTTGTCATATACATAGAGTTGAGAACTGAACTACAAACATACAATGTGTGAGACTTCTATATAATGTATAACTCATATTTAGTTAACTGGGTGACCTCCAGGAGACTTCCTGGTATTCAAAGTTCTGAGCTTAACTGATCATTATCATAGCTTGCACTTATACTTACTTAGACATTAGGAGCATTGGCACATGGGAGAATCCCTCCTCTGAATTTAGGAAATTCAACTGATAACTCAACAAGAGCTAAACATAGAGATGCATAACTTGAATATAACTGAAAGAATTCAACTGCATGTTATAACATGAAAATCATATACATTAAGACTTCTTATTGGAAAGACATATAAAGACTTGAGTTTTTAGACTCGTATACAACATCAGATACTTGACCAAGACATTAGCATAGTTCTCGAAATATGATCTCTCAAAAACTTCATGGATCAGCTAGCACATTTCAACATAAATTAGGGATGTAAAGACATAACTTAAGGATCTGAGACTTGGAGCTCTATAACTTAGGAACTCTTGAGTAACACTTTAAGTGATTCCTTATAGGCAAATAAAGATAAATAGCCATAATTCGGGTGATGCTGGATTCACTTACATAACTTTGCAATTATCTACGGATCTTAAGAAAGCTTACATAATCATAAGTGACTTAGAAGATCCTAGTATTACCCTTTTCAGACATGATATAAAATTTCAACACTTAGAATAAATAACTTAACATAATCGTTTGGGGGTATAGCAGAGAGCTTCTCAACTTAAGTTACTATTTTGCAGACGTTGAACTCTAATTATTTCGTAGAAGGTTAACATTTTAGTGGTTATTCATCAACGTAACACATATTGAACATAAACAACTTAATTTATAACTCATTTGCGAAACGTCTTTAGGAAAGGGTTAATCTTCCTAGCTGTTGCCTACCTCATTCACCATCATAACCCGTATCGTTTAATTTAACAATATTTAGCTCTACTTTCCTTATTGATCATAACTTCTTTGCCAAAAATTATTCACTCTACACTCAAGTCTTTACCCTCGTGTTCACTATTTCATTAATTCTTATACACACTTACCTCTTTTCCTAATTGACAACTTAGCCACGCTTTCCCCGTTAACATATATCGACTTAGCTTATTCGCTACATGCCGCTTTCTTAGCTTTAAAGAGGAAAAACATAAAATCTACTTTTTACCTTAAGAACTTTATAACATAAACATATAGGAGGGATTAAACTTTTTATTAAAATGTCATTTCAATAAGCTCGTTTACCCTCAATCGGCTTAGCGTCATCTTCTTAGCTTAAGTTCAATTACATGTTGCCGTCTCAGCATTTCCTACCAATTTCACTAAGTGACCAGATCTTAACATATATTCGACATCACATATACATTATACTGCAAAGGACCAGCTCATGGTACCCACGTTAAGGGGACTTCATACTTGATTTAGAACTACGGCAACAATCATATAAAAATTACGCCTTTCGCTTCACAATTGTTCGCTTCAACCATTCTCAATGATTCAAGCTTTATGCCAAGTATTTCCAACCCTTTGGAAAGGATCATACAAGCCTCAATATGATTTTAAAAACATAGTAATATTGATCCTTTCAATTATTAGTTTTGTGCTTGAAAAACAACGAAAGGGACGCCTTTACATACCTTGGCACGTCGACTCTAATTTTGCCGAAAATCTTCCTTTCAAGCTTGCTCCTTAAGGATCCTTCCAAGTCCAATTTACAAACCCAACAAGCAGCAATTTCACTTCACCAATGTTCTGGAAAAATTGGGCAGCAACACGCCACAAAAACACACAAAGAAACAACAACAAAATACTATAACGTTCTCCAAGTTATAACCTCATAAACTTAAAGAAATCAAAAAAGGGAATTACTTTCCCTTTCTTGGAGATGTTATCATCTAAAGTAGAGTAAACTCCTACTCTTTCCTCTACCTAGAATCATCTAAAAACACAACAATACCACAATCAACCACAAGACAACAACAAGCCATGAATTTCTTCCAAGGTTCTCTTTTCTAAGCCCAAAAGAGACAAGATTGAAGTTTCTTACCTGGGATATCTTTTCACCATGTGATAGGGCTTTGAATTCTCTGAATTCTGAAAAAATCAACTAAAACGGAGTAGGAATGAGATTTCTAGCTCAATTTTACTTCATATACGTGGGCTGGCCAAGGTCTGGGCGGCGCCTGTGTGACATGCCCTCGCACGCGCTTGAGCGCGCCTGCTGCCTGCCTATCTCGGTGCTCGCGCGCCTGGGCGCTTTTTCAGCCAACAGTGCTATCTTTAAATGAGCATAACTTTTTACTCCAAACTTCGATTGATGAGTGGTTTTTTTCAATGTAAACTAGACTTAAATACCTTTCCTTTGATATGTTATGGGACTTCTGGATCATTATATGTTTAGAGATATCACCATTTAAAGTTGATCCTTATTTACAAATTTCACGTACTCTTCGCTTTTCCCTTTGCACATGTTTCTCTCCTCTCCTACGGACAACATAAGACCCATAATTCCCTTAATATGACATATAACCATCAAATAATCATTAAAAAAATTTCGGGGTGTAACATAATGATATATTTATTTTTTTTCTTTTTCTCTTATTAATTTTTTATCCCGCTTTTTATCCATTTTTTGATTCAAATTTCATTTACGTTTTATGACTCAATTCTTGCACACCTGAACAAATATATTAATCCTGAAAAAGGAAGTCAAAACTTATCTTAGGTTACCTCCCAATTAGCCTTGATTTAACGTTGCTACGCGACATGAGTATCTTTATTACTCATTCTTCATCAAGATACCCCTTGGGTTGCCTTTCAAGAAGCGTTTTATTTAACATCACAACACGATGCATTTCTTAGCTTAGGATACCTTCAACGTTTCCTTCTGCTTTTTGGAGCTAAACCAATTTGTAACACCTAAAAGAATAAAAAATAACTACAAAAATAATTGTGAAATAAAGACTACGAGAAAGATTTAAACATCAATTAACTATTTAAACACCGTATTCCTCAGCAACGGTTCCAAAATTTGATCACGCCTAAATTACACCTTGCAATTGAAATATAAAGCGGTCGTTGTCAAATATATTAACCCAACTGGGTTGGGGTCGATTTAATATGGAATAGGGAAGAAATAATATATTAACGATAAATAAACTAACTTGTAATCAATATTTAGAAGGGGGATTTGCAAATAAAGAGAAGAAAATAGTGCTAACAATGATTAAGTTGTGTGTCAAATTATCAAGACAAAACTAGGATTGTATTCTCCATGATTTCATTACTTAGTAGCCTTTGATTAGTGATATATCCTAGTAAATTTTGTGTAAGAATGATGATTAAGTTCATCTAACGTCTCGCGACCTACATAGATGAATTTAAGTTATCTCCTCTTGGACTCAAAGTGTGTATATTTCTCCCTCGCCAAAATTCTTGACTTAACTATCCTCAGTTAGAACTAAAGTTAAATTAGATGAGGGTTGGTAGCCTCAAATTGCCATTGTTATTCTCCTTTCCTAACTTCAACCACATTGATCAAGTAAGTTGAAGATACGAGTACATTTCAACGTTTGTAACTACTAAAACTAATTAAAAGAAAGAGAAGAAAAATCCACCCAATTCACCATTAAAGAATCACTATTTTACTATGCCTACATCCGTTAATCCATCATGGTTCCCCCAACCCTAGCTTAATAGATTTAGCTCCTCATGTTTATGAGAATAAAAACAAAATATGTAAAAGAATTCATAATGAAATACTTAGATAATATAAACTTGTTAACAAAATCTCCAAAGCTATATTGAGTCACAAAATATTCATCAAAGCTATTAGACAAATTTGTGAAGTAGGAATTGTACAATACTCGACTCTAATCACATTAATTGACACAATATATCACAATGACACCTAAGACATGGAATAAAGGATATTTATAATAGTAGATTAAGCCCTCATTAATCCTTCTTGGATTTGAATTGGGTTTTGAAGCTTCTATTCCTAGTAGGACTGGGATTTGACTTCTGGCCGCCCAAACTGCCCTATGCCTCGCGTTGCTCTGTTCGCCATATGGCTCAGCATATCGTGCCTCAATGTCATATGTAGAGTTTACATCCTAATCGTAACATAGGACATGGAACCCCGAAAGGCCCCAAGTCGAACCATGGCATGACATAGCATAACACTTAACAATATAAACAACTAATAGAAACATAATTGAGCGGAAGCTAACTGTAAGGACTCAAATTTAAAACTTAAGGACATAATCTATCAAAACTTAATACATAGAATGAATCTGAGTACACATGTTTGAATGCCTCTACTAAATTGATGAGTTGCTAGGACAGGTCCCTAGCTAACTCCTAAATTCTTAAAATTGAATTATAATAGAAATACGAAACATTGATCTCATCCTAGAGAGATAAGGACTCACCACAATTCGCTGAGATAGGAGAAGAGCATGTCTACCCGTGGGGCTGAGTCTGGGTACCTAAATCTATATTGTGAAATGATATAGCACATAAAGTATGCAGTTAGTACTTGGAATGTACTGGGCATGCGGGGAAACATAAATAACTAACATACAAGTATACAAGAAGGAATTAAACTGGGTACATAGACATATAACTAATTTAGAATGCAAAAATCCTCTTCCGAGTCACATACACATATATACATGAAACTTTCATTTAAAACTCATATTCTGAAACATCATCAAACTCATGCATAAGAGTTAGGTGTTGAACATTTAATGAGAGCCGAAGATGAAGCTAGTATCATACACGGTACTGGATATCTATTGATAACCGAGTCTGCATTATACTATATCTATTTTAAATCGAAGTCTGAACTATACGGAACTGAGCCAAATTGATAACAATAAACTAAGGGAGTCATTCTCTGCTATGGAGAGTCCCAACTGAACTAGGAAACGTTCTCAGCTATGGAGAATCCCGACTGATCTAAGGGAAACATTCTCGGCTATGGAGAGTCCCTGACTGACTAAGGGAAACATCCTGACTGACTAGGGGAAACATTCTCAGCTATGGAGAGTCCCTGGCTAAATAGAACATGAGGAGTACTGATCTGATATTATACATCTGGTCTATGCTACTACAGCTAATTGGAAATATGAACATTCACTTATTTCATCATACGACGTTCATTTAGGAAGGATTAGAGCTACTTTCTACTAATAATAATCCCAACGGCCAAAAGGATCATTCTCATGAATTATCATCATATTTCATATAATCATGGTACCAAATCGTCATCTAATACACACATTTGACATTCATTTAACATATATAGGTTCAGACCATAGTTTATACACATCCACCACATTTAAGTCCCAAGTTCTTAAATGTGACATATAACATAGAGTCATTTAGAATCCATAGGTTCAATTCATACCTTAACATATGTACATTGATTCAGATATTCTATATTTATGGGAAAACCCATATAATTAACTCATACATTAAACATGTACAATGAGATCTTCGTAGATGCATATGTTTTCATTTGCATAGAACCCATTTCGGAATTTTCTCCAATTCATAAGGAAGATACAATAATTATACTGTTATCATTGGTTTACCTAATACCCAAAACCATTCCATCGAAAGAATAATGAAAACACATACATAATTTCAATTGATCAAGCCCACAAGTTCTAATATCATCACCACATATTTATCAAATCATATATTCTAGTTTTTCAGGGAATTCTTACAATATTCATGTATTTTAGGCATGGATACGAGTTCTTGGTATAATCGAGTGAACAATAACAAAACTCCCAATCAAGGTTTAAGCCATCTCATGAAGGAAATTCTATAATCATGTGTTTTCACCATTTAGCACATAACTCAACATATTAAAATAATCCCATAAGCATAATGAACTTTTAATCCTAATGGGTCTTAAAATTCATAGAAGACATAAAATAAATCACCCATCAATCGAAACCCTAGGTCATGCTTTTCTAGAATAATGGAATAAGGTTTTTGAAAAAACATTTTAGGGCACAAGGATGGAAGGATATCCTTTTTGAAAACCCCACATACCTGGTTAGGAGGATTCCCACTTGAACATGCACCTTGAATCCTTGAGGAAACCCTTTCAGAATCCTTAATTTTGAGAGGGAAAGTAAGAAGAGTTGGGGAAATAAGAGGTTAGGCTAGAAAACCCTCCTAAAATGTCCCTTTAAAAGCACAAAATGATGCCATTTCAAAACTGGAAGCATAGGACTTTACCAAAATACTCCTGGGAAAAACTTAAAAATTTACCCGATCTAAGACCATGACACTCACCATGAGTCGTTGGTCCTAACCACGACTCATAGTGACCATATTGCTTCTGGGGCCTTCTTCACAGTTTCAACTTCCTCAACCAACGACCAACAGGAAGAGTCGTTACTTCAACCAATGACTCATCACCACCTCCCATTGACTTAATTGGTTCCCCAACTTGCAATCTATCCAACAACAGACATGAAAAGTCGTTACTTGATCCAGCGACTCGTCAGTCCTTCCGTCGTCCCCACTGGACCAACCCTCGAGTCACTTCTAATGACCAACACAATGGGTACTCGTTAGCTTGAACGGTCTGTTATAACCATCCATCGCCACTGACCTGGAACCCTGCACTCCAACTAACAACTCCTCTTGATGACTCGTCATGGCAACCAATGAGTTGACACATGACTCGTCCCCTTCGAGAAGTCCAACATGCAAGCATGCCACCATTGCTTCCAACGTGTCGTTGTTTCACACAATGATTCGTACCTCCTGTCGTGGCACCAAAACTCTTGGCCCCCCTTTTTATAAAACTCTTCCAATGAATACCTCTAATGACTTTTTTGGGCGACCAATGACTCATTGAACGAGTCGTTCTAAGGCACTGTTGTAGATTTTTCTGTTGAGAACATTCCAAATCCTAGTTTTAAATCTTGGAAACTTTTGAGCACATTCAGTTGCATCACTTGTGAGTCCTCATCTTTCAAGGACAGGGATTATTTATTTTCAGTTATATTTCCTTTGGTTAGATTTAGAGTTAGCTGGGGGCTTGTCCTAACAACTCATCAGATAGATGGCTTTCAGAGACAGACAGAGATTTAACTTTTCAGTTTGTTTTCAATTGTATTAAACCTTATGACGTAGTTCTTCTTCATAGATATTTTATTTTATTATTTTAAAGCTTTTGCTATGTCAGAATGCCAGTGTTATGATAGACCATGGGTTGACTTGGGGTTACTTGTGACTCCAAGTACCGTGTCTCGTCTAGGGTATAGACTCAGTGCCTGACATTGGGCTTATGAACATTTGATTTGTTTTTTCTTTATAGTGTGTGATTGGTGATGAGAGTCATCCAATCTTGCCCAATTACTTTTATGAGGCTTGAAAGAGAAAATTTAGGTTGGGTTAGCATCAATCAATAATGACTGAATGTATAACCCTTGTTGAATGGATTCTCTTAGACAGGTTAAATTCCAAATTGGCAACAAGCAATTGGGTAGAAGGGAATTCTCTTCAATTTGAAAAAATTGACGTAGATTGACACCTATGGTGCTATTGAGGGATATCCATGGGTCGCCTAAGTAAATTGATTGCATGTTCAGCCTAGCCCACTCTCAATTCTTCCAATTGGGTAATTTAGGGGGATCGATCCGTAATTGGGGTCTCTTCCCTAGAATTATTTTTAATTTATTGCAACCTTAGATTATTACACTCTGTTGACTAAACTTAGTTAAATTTTATTACTCTTAATCTGAATATACTATAATCTTGCAATACTTCACTATTTAGTACTAGATAGTCTTGACTTTGAGTAGTCTCTGTGGGATTCAACCCCAACTCCCTATTGGGTTCTATATTTGTTGTGATCATTTACCCTACCTGAGTGGATTTGAGCCACATCACAACATACTGGTCGTCTATTTGAAAAACGGTCTGCACCTCCTACCATCCTTTCCAGCTGTAGATTTTGGAAACCCAGCAAAAAGGTTCCTTACAATACGGTTGAAGGGATGAACCATCTTCCAAAAGGACAGTCCATCAATGAAAGACTGGACCCAGCTATGCAGAATAGGATTTCTAAAGTGTGGTGCAAGGTATGAACCATCTTTCCAAAGGACAGTCCATATTTCAAAGGACGACAAGCTACCGAACAAAAGCTGAAAAGTGAAGTACGATCCGAAAGACAGTCCGTCCTTCCAAATGACGGTCCGTCCTAATAACCTGGTTGTAATACCCAAAAAATCCCTAAGATCAAACTCGGGGGTTCAAGTAGAGAAAATAGGAAAATATTACCTAGGTCACAGGTTGAGGCTCTAGTGACGCATGAGATGACCTCATGAGTCATGGAGTGACTTGAAGTGGAGGATGATTGTGAGAAGCCATGGTCAGGGGGTGACCAAGAGTGTCAATCACGAGTCGTGGAGTACCTAACGACTTGTGAAGTGATATATGGTCAAGATGGTCAAAGATTGAAGGTTTGATTTTTCGGAGACGTCACGAGGGGAGTCACAAGTTATGGTGTACCTCATGAATCATGAAGTGAGTCATCATCTGGGCTTTTAAAATGCAGGAGGGATTTTCCAGTGTTGACAACGGATAGGACTCCACAAGTCATGAGGTCACTCGTGAGGACTGGCAATGTCTAAATTCCTGCATTTTTAGTAAGGGTATTTTTGTAATTTTTAAGCTTCTAATTCCTAAACTACTTCATTTTGAGCTCTGTTAGAAGGGTTCTATGGGTGCATAACCAATCCTAAGTCATGCAAGATCAGAATGTTCCTTTGGAGATCAGGCTTAAGAATTTCCTTAGTTCTTCCTCAAATCTCTTGGGCATTCAAGGAAGGGTGTAAGAATATCTTATCCAGGTATGTAGGGTTATGAATGGGATTTTTTCACTCTCATGCCCAAATCCCTTCTCAATTCATGATATTCAAGCGCATGGTTCCAAGGGGTTTTAACCCAATATATGAAATTCTCTATGTTTCAATAATGGGTCAATTCTATTCATGTTTCTAATGATGTTTTGAGATTCATAGGCAAGTTTACACTTAATTTGAATTACAATTCATGATTTCTAGTTTTGAAAGTACTATTCCAAATTAGGAAGGTTTTATGAAAAGTTAAGATTATGATCCATGTTTTCAAGTATGATAAGATGTTTAGCATGAAAGAATATTTATGAATTACCATGGACGTATTCATGATTTTGACTACCAAGTCCATTTCAGCATGTTAAAGTTTGGGGAAATTCACATGATCTAAGTATGTTTCATGATTTAGTTGAATTTCATAATATTAGCTTACCACATGGTTTTGGAGTCTACACTCCCACCTTCAGCTTTTGGTATGTTTTGAGCTATAGCTCCTCATATTCATATTTCGGACTATGTATGTAATTTCATGATCAAGTTTGTCGAAAAATGATGGTTCAGCTTCATTGAAAATCGATGAAGAGCATATGTAGATTTTTGGGAGTAGTGTCTAGCACCAAGTAGGCTAGGGGTTTATATAAACCCCGGGTCTCAAAACTACGTGCCAAAGTAGGTTTACATATATACTTTTGGACCTCCTCTGTGAGCTTTCCCCTACCTCGAATGGGCCTTCAGCTTGATATTGATATCATGGTAGCTCCCTTACCTTGGAAAGGCATTGGATGTCTCTTCCCACTTCAGTGTAATAATCGAGATCACGTAAGCTCTGTCGTGGTAATGGCAGGTAAATGACGAATTTCCCATTGTTCCTCATGATTTCAATTATGCATGTTCATCAGTCATGATATTATATTTTCAGAAGGTCTGACCAAATGTTCAGTTTATCATATTTACTTATGATTATCAATTTCATCTTTGGGTCATTCGATCTAATTATGACATTCGGTTATGTTTAATCATGTTTTCAAATATTAGCACGCAAACCTTACTCTCAAAATCTTATGATAAAATGATTTATGATATGCATGATTTTAGTTTTACTTACTCAGCTACTTTTATTTACCTTGCATACTCGGTATATTCCAAGTACTGACCGCATACTCTATGTTGTATCATTTCATGATACAGGCTCAGACGTTCAAACTCAGTCCCATTGTTAGCCAGTCCTTAAGCTCATCCTGTCCTCCAGTTGGTGAGTCCTCATCCTTCGAGGACCTTTATTTAGTTGATATGTGTTATTTCAATTTCAAACTTCTAGTGAGCTAGTGGGGGTGTTGTCCAATCAGCTCGTCAGTATGTTAGATTCTTTTCATACATAGTGTTGTATTCAGCTTCGAATTTAGTGTTGTATATTTCCGTTGTGTAGATGTTTTAATATTCAGACTTCTACTATTTTAGAACTCAATTTCCCTTTTTAAATTATGTTGAGTTAGTTATCATGTTCATGTCATGGCTCGACTTTGAGCTATTTATGGTTCTAGATTTCGTGTCTCGATCCGAGCCTATGTTCGGTTCATGACAAACTTGGTATCAGAGTATTAGGTTTTGAAGTGTCCTAGGGTGCCTGAAAGCCATGTTAAGTAGAGTCTTTTTCATGGGTGTGAAATGCGCCACACTTATGACAAAGAGGCTATGAAATATTTTAGGAAATTCCCCTTCTTTCATTATCTATGTCGTGCGATGAAATATCTCTCTATCTTTCGAACTCGTACTATACGCGTTTGCAGAAGTATGTCTCCACAAAGAAACATCAGAGATCAGCCAGCCTTAACAACTCTAGCAGGCCTTTTGTTCAGGCAGGTTACAGATGCGGGAGCTCAGGGATGCCTTTAGAGTGTTGGTATGAGCCATGACCACTTATCCTAATCAGCAGAAAATCGCATTCTCGGATCCTACAGAGGAGGAGGCGGCTACTAAGGTTCGAGGCTTCATGAGAAAGAGCTCGTCTAAGTCCCTTGGTTTGAGAGTGGATGGAAAGTTCTAGGGGAAAGGAAAGAGAAACAAGAGGGCCAGGATGGGGAACTTCGAGTTTATCCAGCAAAGGTAGGGTGGTGGAAATCACCCTCAACTTCAGCAGAAATCTTTGGCTTCAACTCGAGGAAAGAAGCCTAAGATAAGGTAGATTACATACCCATAGTGCAGAAGATGTGGGAAGAACCACCCAAGCAGGTGTGTGATGGGTTCAGGTGTTTGCTTTTGGTGTGGCCAGCCCGATCATAAACTCAGAGACTGCCCATCAGCCAAGAATAGTGGCCAGAGAGGTCGTGCCCCGGTCACCTCTCCAACAGCCCCGTCCAAGTGGTCGATGTGCCTGAAGTGTAGTAGGAGACACCCGAGAGAGTGTTTAGCTGGCAAAGATGGTTCTTTTGGGTGTGGTAAGCCTGGATACATGTGTAGATATTGCCCGTCGGTTAGACAAGGCAAGGACAGAGCCAGTGCTCCAATCACTAGAATAGCGACTCCGGCAACTCGCCCATCTCAATAAGGTGGGTTACCTAGTCCAGGTGTAGGCCAACTCCAGATGTAGTCACGGGTATGTTTTGATTTTTTCGTGTCGAACCTTGCATGTTGCTAGAACCAGGAACTATAGTATAAGGTACAAGATCACTTTTTTGCATTTTATTATGAAATTTATTCTGTGGAGGGTATGGAATGCTTATAAGTATGAAGCCTTCGATAATAGCCTTAGAGGCAAATGGAAGGTCAATAGGTAGGTGATTTAAGCCTAGCCTTATGAAGGGGTTCAATCCTTAGTATGATGATCTTTAAGCCAAGGGGGAAGATTATTAGGTGAAGGACTAGGGCAACTCTTGAGTTTCAAATGTGAAGGTCCAGGATTAGTAACTATGGGAGTTCGATCCACACATATTCAGGTGTTTACTCATATTTCAGTCAATGTGATACTCTATTCGTGCCATATGTGAACAAGTTATACCCATGTCTAAGTTCCAAGTACTCCTTACGTGTATTCATACTCAGGTTCGTAGAATAAGAAGTAGCTACTTCATAGGGTAATTTTAGTCTTTTTCCATAATTCTCTAAATCTTATCATCATGTCACGACCCTCCTCATGTATGTTATGAACTATTCATGTTATTCTTTTCGCATTTTGTTAGACCCCAGAACCCTAGTATGGAATAGAAAGTCCTTAATGTATATTGAGAGGAGGTTGTTGATACATGGTGTGAAATAGCTATGAGTATGACGCTTCCAGTGAATTTTAGAGGTGAAGTAGGAGTCAAGAGTTATTGGTTTAGCCCAACCTTAAGAAAGATCTAGGAGACTTAGAATGATGGCTTTAAGCTAAGGGGGAGATGATAAGTCGATGAGCCAAGTCAAATTTTGAGTTTCCTAATAGAGGAGTCTCAGCACTGATAGTTATGGAATACCAATCTCTTCAGGTTCAGATGATTTCTCTTGTGCATAGTTGAATTTATGCTCTACCCGTTCTTATGTATAGACTCCCAGGATTCTAAATGACCACTTCAGACAGCGATCCTAGTCTTACTCTGCAAATCTATAAGTTTCGGCTTCATGTCATAAACTCGCTATGTATGTTAAATCATGTCCCCCAACATACTTAGCTCTAAGAACTCAATCCTTAATATTTTCCTTATCGGCTCATAAGATCGTGCTATATCAGCATCAAGTATATGCTCAACTTAGATCTATTAAATGATTTGTGCTCATGATTTTCTTACTCTAAGCCCTTTGTACGTTTCCCCATGATGGAAATGATGGTTACAACGTGTAAGTTTGGAATAACTCTAGGAGGCAGGGGAGCTTGATTTGATCTTGTTGTGTAGGGTGATAATTCTATGGTTGGTCTCAGTTGTGTATGGATTCAATAGGATAAGGTCATAGCGTATACTTCTAGACAACTTAAGACTCATGAGAAGGATTACCAGATGCATGACCTAGAGCTAGCATTCTGTTCAGTCATGTATTTAAGTTCAAAGTCAGTCACTCCATTAGTTTTTAGCTTTAGATGTTCAGTATTTGGAATGACAGTTCTATTCCCCAACCTTTTAGTATGTTTATCCACATTCGAAGATGAATATTCCAAGGGGAAGATATTTTAATACCCTAAAATTACCTAAGATCATACCCGAGGGTTCAAGTGGAAAAAATGGAAAAACATTATTCAGGTCACAGGACGAGTCGTCCAGTGACCCGTGAGGTGACTTCACGAGTCATGTGGAGGATGATTATGAGAAGCTGTGGTCAAGGGTTGACCATGAGTAACAATCATAAGTCGTGGAGTACTTAACGACTCGTGAAGTGAGTCGTGGTCAAGATGGTCAAAGATTGAAGGTTTGGTTTTACGGAGATGTCACGAGGGGAGTCACAAGTGGTGGTGTACCTCACGAATCATGAAGTGAATCATCATCTGGGATTTTGAAATGTTGGTGGGATTTTCCAGTGTTGACAACGGATTGGCTCTACGAGTCGTGAGGTCACTCGTGCGGACTGGCAGTGTCCAAATTCCTGCATTATAGTAAGGGTATTTTCATAATTCCTAAGCTTCTAAGTCCTAAACTACGTAGTTTTAAGCTCTATTAGGAGGGTATTAAGGTTGCTTAACTTATCCTAAGTCATTCTATTCCATGCATGCAAGATTAGAGTGTTCCTATGCAGATCAAGCTTAAGAATTCCCTTAGTTCCTCCCCAAATCTATTGGGAATTCAAGGAAGGGTGTAAAATAAGATTAACCAAGTATGTAGGGTTATGAATAGGAGTTTCTCTTCACTCTTATGCCCAAATCCCTTCTCAATTCATGAAATTCAAGTGTATGGTTCGTGGGGTTTTAACCCAATCTATGAAATTATCTATGTCTCAATCATCGGTGAATCTATTCATGTTTCTAATGATGTTTTGAGATTCATGGGCAGGTTTTATATTTAATTTGAATTACAATTCATGATTTCTAGTATTGAATGTACTATGCCCAATTAGGTAAGTTTCATGAAAAGTTAAGATTATGATCTATGTTTTCAAGTAAGATGAGATGTCTAGCATGAAAGAATGTTTATGAATTACCCATGCATGTATTCATGTCTTTGACTACCATGTCTATGTCAAGCATGCTAAAGTTTGGACAAACCAACATGATCTAAGAATGTTTTTATGATTAAGTTCAATTTTATGAGCTTAGCTTACCACATGGTTTTGGAGTCAATACTCCCACCTTCAGCTTGTGGTATGTTTTGAGCTAAGGCTTCTCATATTCATATTTCAGACTGCATATGTAATTTCATGATTAGCTTCGTTGAAAAACAATTGTTCAATTTCATTGAAAAGCAATGGAGAGCACATGCATATTTTTGGGAGTAGTGTCCAGCACTAAGTATGCTAGGGGCTTATATAAACCCCGGGTCTCAAAAATATGCATCAACATAGGTTTACATATATACTTTGGGACCTCCCTTGTGAGCTTTCACCTTCCCTGAATGGGCCTTCAGCTTGATATCGATATCGTGGTAGCGCTCTTAGCCCTAGCCAAGCTTTGGACGGCTCTTTCTACTTTAGTTAATAGTCAGGATGATGTAAGCTTTGTCGTAATAATGTCGGTTAAATGATGAATTTTCCATTGTTCCTCATGATTTAAATTATGTGTGTTCATCAATCATGATATTATGTTTTCAGCAGGTTTGACCCAATGTTTAGTTTATCATATTTACTTATGATTATCAGTTTCAGCTTTGGATCATTCAATCCAATTATGAGATTCGATTATGTTTGACCATGATTTTAAATATTAGCACGCAAGCCTTACTCTCAGAATCTTATGATGAAATGATTTATGATATGCATGATTTCTGTTTTTGCTGGACATGGGAGCCTCAGCTCATGCATCGATTTACCGAAATAACCTCTGATCTCCCACTTCCTTCTATTCAAAAGGCGAGCAGCCCTTACTCAATTGTTTTTACTTATCTTGCATACTCAGTATATTTCAATTACTGACCGCATACTCTATGATGTATCTTTTCACGATACAGGCTCAGACTTTCAAACTCATTCCCGTCATTAGGCAGTCCTTGAGCTCATCGATGGATTAAGTTGGTGCGTCCTTATCCTTCGAGGACCTTTATTTAGTTGATATGTAGTATTTCATTTTTAGACTTTTAGTGAGATAGTTGGGGTGTTGTCCCATCAGTTCATCATTATATTAGAGGCTTCTCAGACATAGTGTTGTATTCATCTTCAGATTTAGTGTTGTGTATTTCCATTGTACAGATGTTTTAATATTCATAGTTTTGCTATTTTAGAATTCAATTTTCCATTTTAAATTATGTTGAGTTAGTTATCATGTTCATTCCATGGGTCGACTTTGAGCCATATATGGTTCTAGGTTCCATGTCTCGGTACGGACCTATATTCGGGTCGTGACACTGGCACTCCAAAGTTTGAATTAATTAGGCTTTTTGGGACATAGTATAAATAGATTTTTCTTGTAAGTTTTAGAGAGTTTTCTCATTATTAAGTTCATACTTAGAATAGAGAGTTTAGCTAGTTTAGCCTTAGTTTTCGAAGTAGATTCTAGATCTTAGCTTGTAACTTGAACATTTCCATTCATCTATTAAAGATTTCAAATTCTCTTGGTAATAATGTTTAATTACTTTTCTTTTCTTCTCCTTGCTATGAGTAACTAAACTCAAATCTAAGGTTGTGAACCCTAATGATCCGAAATTTTTAAAATTAGTTTATGCTTATGAATATTTGATTGATTTTTGCTTTGTAGTGTGTGATTGGTGATAAGAGTTATCCAATCCTACCCAATTACCTTTATTAGGCTTGAAAGAGAAAATTTAGGTCGGATTCACATCAATTAACAATAGCTCAAGGCATAAACTTTGTTTAATTGATTCTCCTAGAAATAGGTTGAATTCCAATTGGCAAAGCAATTGATTAGAAGGGAGTTCTCTTTAATTTGATAAAATTGAAGTAGATTGACAGCTATGGTGCTATTGAAAGATACCCATGGGTTGCCTAAGTAAATTATTTGCATGTTCTTCCCTAGCCCACTCTCAATTCTTCCACATTGGGTGATTTAGGGGGATTGACCCATAATTAGAGTCACCTCCCTAGAATTATCTCTAATTGATTACAACCCTAGCATGTCTCACTCTATAGTCATAGTTAAATTTCATTACTCTCAATCCAAATAGACTCTAATCTTGTAATACTTTACTATTTAGTACTAGATAGTCTAGGCTTTGAGTAGTCTCTATGGGTTTCAAGCCAACTCCTTGTTTGGTTCTATATTTGCTGCGGTCATTTTCACTACCCAATATTGGGAGTTGATTTTAATGACAACAATGCTCAGAATGTCTCGTGGTATAATACCATAATTCATGACTTCTGGTCCTGGCTTCAGTCCCTCAATGATTTCTCTGATCTTCAAACAACGACTCTTTTGTATGACCTATCCTTTGCTAGTACAGTTTGTGGTATCTAGTATTGACTTGAAGGTGTCATTTTGATAATTTTGTATTTCTCACCATATGGACTCAAGAAGACTCGCGCAAACGAAGTACGACTCGTACCATGCCTCGTCAGACCCATTTCCTACCTTTTTTCAATCTTCTATGAAGTATAACTCCCAAAACCTATTTTCCTTACAAAATCAACAAAAGCCTCATGTCCACATAAATGTGCCTAAGTATTACCATATTTTCTATGTTTTAAGTGTCGAAAATGTCATAAAACCATTATGCATTAGAGGTTGGTATTCTCAAGGTAGCTTTCAAGAAAAGGGTATGGCCATTTTGAATTTCTAGTAATGTCCTTTGGACTTACTAATACCCCAAAAACATTCATGGACTTGATGAATCAGCTGTTCAAGCTATTCCTAGATGTGCTCTTAATCATCTTCATTGGTGATATCTTGATACATTCATGGTCCACCGCAGAACATGCAGATCATTTCCCTACAATATTACAGACTCTCCAAAATCACAGGTGGTATGCGAAATTCTCTAAGTTTGAATTTTGTCTAACATCCATAGCTTTTCTTGGTGATGTTGTCATCTAAAAATGTATTAGAATGGATAATCAGAAGATGGAAGGGGTGAAGGATTGGTTGAGGCCTTTGAATCCTACAGTAGTTTGTAGCTTTTTGGGTATAGCCGGCTATTACAGTAGATTTATAAGGGATAAAGGATTGCAAGTGGAATTTTCAAAAGTAAAAAAGTAAGGCTTAGTTTGGCGCCTGTCTTAACTCTTCCCGAAGGTACATAAGGTTTTGTGGTTTATTTTGATGTCTCAAGGATTGGGTTTAGTTGTATTTTAATGCAACATGAAAAGGTTATTGTCTATTCTTTGAGACAACTAAGAAAAAATGAATAGAATGATGTGTCATGATTTTTTGGCACTTTCGACGCTTAAAACCAAGAAACTATGCATATTCCAGGTATGTTTATGTAGATATGATGCGTTTGTGTTCAATGTTGTTGGAAA
Organism: Datura wrightii; assembly: GCA_035772735.1. Taxonomy (NCBI): domain Eukaryota; kingdom Viridiplantae; phylum Streptophyta; class Magnoliopsida; order Solanales; family Solanaceae; genus Datura; species Datura wrightii. The sequence continues at coordinate 56,177,828 of JASDFA010000010.1, read as the reverse complement.
ATAGGTCCGGAACGGGAAATAGGCAAAGTAAGGCAAAATGGACAAACCTGTAGGCTGAGGTCTAGGCCTCGAGTTGTCGTCCCAATGAATGATCTCGTGCCTGGAGTCGTTGGAAGAAATCGAAGTTGATGAAAAGGAACTAGTGCACCTCACGAGTTGAAGGCAAGACTCGTTACATCTGGTAACGACTCATTATGAAAATCTTGGAGACTGGGAGGAGAAATTCTGAACAAGTTCCCAGTGAAGATAACGAGTGACATAACGAGTTGTCAGGTGAAGTGAGAACTCATCATCAGGTACTATGGGCATCCGTAGAGTTCACTAGAAGATTTGGTGAGCCAGGGCCACGAGAGACCTAATGACTCGTGCCCAGGCCTAATGAGTCGTTAGGTGACCCATCACCAAGACTGGACAAATTTCTGAGAAGGACTCAAGATCACTGGCCATGAATCATTGGGAGACCCAACGTGTCATTACTTGGCCCGTTACCCCTGCCGACCTGGAATCGAATTTTAGTTAGGATAAGACAAGTTTAGTTAGGATAAGACTTGTTTGGAACTATAAATATAATTTTTAGGTTTACTTTTCGAAGACAGTTTATTGTTACCAATTTTCATGAGGATTCTAGTGTTGTTAACGATCATTCTTAGTTCAAGAAACAAAGTTTGTAATTTTGTTCTTTATTTTGAGAATTAAGCAACATTGGAGTTTTGTTCATCGATTTTGGAGTTTTATTCAATTCACGTGGTTTTCTTCTATGAATTTTTGTAAGTTACAATTATGATTTCTTCTATATTTTGTGATTTTGATTATGCAAGGATGACTAGCTAAACCTATAACTAGGGTTGTGGGAACCATGATGAATTAACACTCATAGGTAAAAAAATTTAGTGATTCTTGAACAGGGTTTAATGCATGTATTATTTTTCCCTTCGTTTAAATTATTTCATAACAGTTGCAAACATTGGAACTTGCTTTATTATTACTTACCAGATCAAAGGGGTAGTGAATGGGAAAAGGGATTAACAACAGATATTTGAGGCTATCAACCCTCATCTAATAGCTTGATCTTATCCGGGGATAGATAATCCGATATTCAGGGTAAGGGTCAATTAAGCATACACCCGTATACGGACCAAGTTGAGTAGTGATAATCATCTAGATAGGGGACCAACCATTTGGGTGAACTTAACTTACAAATATTCCATGTTAAACACTGGAATAGATCACTAGTGTAAAATCCTTGTGGTTATGAAGTCATGGGGAACACAATCCTAGTCAACTTGCTGATTGAATACAACTGAAATTGATTTAAACATTTACTAGTCTTTACTCTTGTTTATTATTTTGTTTCTTCAATTCTTTCCCCCTAGGAAATAAGTAATCCGGTAGTAATAGCTAATCACATTTACTCAAGTTCTTTCCATATTCCCTGTGAGATCGACCCCAACCTTTGTTGGGTTCTATATTTGACATTGACCGCTTTATATCTTAATTGCGAGGTGTAATTTGGGCGAGATCAAATTTTGGCGCCGTTGCCGGGGAATACGGCTAAGGCTTTTGTTAATTGTGTTTGTTTTACTATAGGTTCTTATTTCCTTTTTACTTTTCTTTTGTTGTTTTTTTTCTTAATAGGTCTTAGGTTCGTGCATGCCCAGTACTAGAACCCAAGAAATATCCTTGGTTCAAATTGATCACGAACTTGAACAAACGTTGAGAAATCTGAGAAGAATGGACAACATACAAGAGCAAGAGACAGTGGACCAAGCTACAACCAGGATGTTGCCGAGGAACAAGCTCGGCAATAGATAGAGAGTTGGCAAGGGTTGCTGAAGAGCAACGCCTAGCTGCTGAAGTAGAGCGAGCTAGAAGGAACAGAGGTACAGATCAGTAGAGGCATTTATATTTTGATGAGGATGATGATGCTGATATTAACAAAGCCAGTGCCACCGGAGCTATTGTCCCTTCCCCTTTGCCTGCTGGGGAAAAGTTTGATATTACCAGTGCTATGATCCAACTTCTCAACATGAAGGGGATATTTGCGGGTCATGCAACTGATGATGCACATACTCACTTGACTAATTTTGTGGGTATCTGCAAAGCATATAAACACCCGAGAGTGAGTCAGGATGCGATACGACTGAGGTTATTTCCCTTTTCATTAGGGAGTGAGGCAATGCTCTTGTTATACCTCGAGAATTCAAGAATCAGACCCGGAAGTGAATCAGAGAAAAATTGGAAAATGTTACAGCAGTTGCAGAACGAGTCATCAGGTGAATCGTGGGTAGGCCTGGAAGGATGAGGGACTCAAAGCCCCCATGGGCGATGTAACAACTCGTGGTCAGACAGGACGAGTCATCATGTCAGTCGTGGGGTGGTTCTAGAGGAAGATTTGAAAATTTGTCCAGTGCACTTGACGGAAGGTGGCAACGGGTTGTGGCTGCTGGGGACGAGTTGTCATGTCACTTGTTAGGAGCCCCGACAGACCAATTATTTAGTGAACTTAACGAGCGAACCAATGGATCGTGTGCCCTGGTTACGAGTCGCCGAGTCGTCTCTTAGGACCCCCTGACAGTTATTTTCAGCGATTTCAATAAGGGATTTTTCGTAATTCCTAAGTTCTAAGGGCCTATACTGCGTCATTTTATGCTCGTAATAGATGGGTTTTAGCATAGAAAACCCCATCTTGGGACATTACTTTCATGCATGCAAGGTTGGGGGTTTGAGGAGAAGAATAGAGGTAAATTCTCAAGGTTTCTAATTGGAATCTCAGTTGGGTAATTAGGAAGAGTTAGGATTCTTCAATCCCAGGTATGTAAGGCTATGACTGGGTGCTTCCTTCCACACCCATGCCCATTCCCTATAAATTTGTTATTGGTTTGTGATGATCAAGTATGGATTTTCATTCAACTGCATGATTCTTACATTTCTACTCATGGGTATGATTAAATTGAGTTGATATTGGTGATTTACTAAGCTTGGGCGGTTTCTAACTAAATTTCTTTCAAAATTGTTTTTCTAAAACTCGAATCTAAAACACCCATGTGTGGGAAGTTCATAACGGAATGTGGTGATGATGGAGTAGATGATGAAAGGCATGTTTCCAATCTTACCCATGATTTTGATGATGTTTTCAAAGAAGATTAAATAGACCCAAGTATGGTAGAGCATTGGGTTATGCCCAAATTATTTTAAATTATGATTTTTTCCCGACATGAGCTTACCACATGGTTGAGATGAAATTTTCCTTTAACCCTTATTATGAATTCTAGCTTATGGTATGTTCAAAGTAAAGCCTTCTCTATGCGTAAATTCTTAATTGATGTGTATATTATTGTTGAGTTTTGTTGAGGACAATGTTAAGCTTCATTTCACATGATGTTGAGTCTAACTATGATTTTTATTCAAAGCTTTGTCGAAATTGCATTGTTGAGCTTCATATTTATATGATGTCTAGTGTATGCATGATTTCATAATAAGCTTTATCAATGGGAAATGTTGATCTTCATTTTATACGATGTTGATTTTATGCATGATTTCATGTTGAGCTTCGTATTTATAAGATGTAGAGCATTACATGTTTGGGAGAAGAGTCTAGCACCGAGGGGGCTAAGGGTCGATAACCCTACGCCCCAGAACTACGTGCGACCGTAGGTTGATTCCATTATATTATTGGGACCTCCCTTGTGAGCTATCCTCAGCCCGATTTGCCCTTTCAGCTTGATATCGATATCATGGTAGTGTCCCTAGCCCTGGCAAGGTTTTGGACCGCTCTGCCCACTTGATGTAATAGTCGGGACCATGTAAGCTCTATCGTGGTATGTCGGTTAAGTGACGAGTCTCCCACTGTCTATATCATTCGAATGTGCATATCCATTATTCATGATAATTATCTTATGCATGCATGTTCAGGAAGCAAGATTTGACTCATTTTTCAGCTTTTGATATAAATGTTATGTTTTATCTTTGAGTCATTCGAGTTAGTTATGAGGTTCTGAAGCCATGCACGAACTCATTATGATAAGAGTATGGTTCCAGAACGAATGCATGTAGTCTTCTACTTACTCTTAAAAGCTTGTTATATGTATGGATGGTTTTAAATTATTTATGTTATCAAAGCGGTTTTACTTACCCTGCATACTCAGTACATTCCACGTACTGACCGCATACTTTCTATGCTGCATCATTTCATGATGCAGGATCTGGTTCTCAAGTCCAACCCTTTTTGTAGTCACTTATTAGAGTCAGTACATGCTTAGTTGGTGAGTCCTCATCTGTCGAGGACCAGACTTTCAGTTATCTATTTGTATTTTCAATTTCAGTATTGCTGAGTTAGTTGGGGGTATTGTCCCATCAACTCGTCCATATTAGTGACTTATCAGACTGAGACATGTTTTCAGCTTCGGATGTTCATTCTGTTGTTAAGTTAAGTTAGACTTCCGTTGAGTTTATGATTATGTTTATTCATGTTTATTAAATGAGTTAGTGAATGTTTATTCCATGGGTTGACTTGGGGTCTCTCGGGGTCCCTTGTCCTGTGTCTATGATCCGGGTCAACGCTCGAGTCACGACAAACTTGGTATCAGAGCCATAGGTTTGAAGTGTCCTAGGGAGTCTAAAAGACGCATTAACTAGAGTCTTTTCATAAGTGTGAAGCGTGCCACACATATGACGAAGAGACTACAAAATGTTCTAGAAAATGTTCCCATCTTTCATAAACTATGCGGTACGGTGAAGAGTCTTTCTATCCTTCTAATTTGTGTTATTCGCCAATTGCAGAATCATGGCTCCTCGAAGAATGAACGGAAGGAGGAATGGAGATGGCGAAGGCCACGAGGATGGCATGGCTCAGGGGCATCAGCAGGTCCCACCAGTTTAGGAGCCTCAGGCACCAGAGCCAGCCGCCCACACTGAGTTTTGGGCCGCTATCCAGATGCTTGTGCAGGCCTTGATCACTTAGGTCAATTAGCAAGCTACTGTACATGTTCCGCAGAATGGCAGTGCAGCGGCGGCTCGAGTCAGGGACTTCTTGAGGATGAACCCACTAGAGTTTCTTGGGTCCAAGGTAGATGAGGACCCACATGAGTTCACGGATGAGGTTATCAAGATCACCCAGGTCATGGGGGGAGTAGTTTGAGTGCGAAGAGTTGGCCTTCTATCAGTTGAAGGGGTTTCACATATCTGGTTCCGTCAATGGAAGGATAGCAGGGTCGCCGGAGTAGGTCCGGTCACTTGGGAAGAGTTCCATGTTGCATTCCTAGATCGGTTCTTCCCTTGGGAGATGAGGGAGCTGAAGGCAGCTGAGTTTGTAAATTTGAAGAAAGGGAGGATGATAGTATTAGAGAATTCCCTTGAGTTCACCCGCTTATCGAAGTATGCTCCTGAGTTAGTGGCTAATCAAAGGGTGTGAGTGAGTAGGTTTGTGTATGGGATAGTAGGTTACTTGGATAAGGAATGCAGGATTGCTATGCTCCATCAGGACATGGAGTTTCCTCGGATGGTGTTGTACACCCAGCAGATGGAGGCAGCACATTCGAGAGAGAGATAGGCAAAGAGGGCTAGGACTGAGGACCACCGATTCTCTCAGCAGAGGATTGGTGGTGGACACCGACAGCAGACCCACCAGAGTTCATCAGCCCCAACATCTTCAGCGCTGAGTGTGCTATCTAGGCCCAGGCATGATCAGAAAGGGCGAGCATCAGGCTCAAGGGGTCAGAGCAGCAGGCCTGCAGATTCAGGTGTTCCAACTTGTCTCAGATGTGGCCGAGGGCATACAAGCCAGTGCTTGGTAGGATTGGGTGCGTGTTTTGGGTGAGGGTAACCCAGAAACATGCTTAGAGATTGTCCAGCAGCGAGGCAGGATCAGGTTGGGGGCCATGGCCCAGCTTCTAGCTCAACAGCCCCACCCCTTGCTCAGCACATCAGGGGGCATCTACCAGTGCAGTTGGCGATCAGCGGCAGAACAGATTCTATGCCCTAGCATCCCATTAGGAGTAGGAGGTCTCCCCTGACGTGGTTACTGGTATGTTATGAGTCTTCCATGTTGATGTTTATGCTCTGTTAGATCCAGGGGCCACCTTGCCTTTTGTGACACATTATGTAGCTAGTAGCTTAGGAGTCAGTCTCGATGTCTTGTCATAATCCTTCTCAGTTTCTACTCTAGTAGGTGACTCAGTTATAACTAGACGAGTGTATAGAAATTTCCCGGTGTTGGGCCTCCATAAGGTCACCTCAGCAGATCTGATAGAGTTATCCATGACCGATTTCGATGTTATCCTCGGCATGGATTGGTTGTATGCTTGTTATGCTTCCATTAATTGCAGGACCAGGTTAGTAGAGTTCAGATTCTCGGGTGAGCCAGTCTTAGGTAGTTCATCTGAGCCTGTAGGTCGCTTCATTTGCTACCTCAAGGTCAGGAAGATGATTTCCAAGAGTTGCCTCTATCATTTGGTTAGGGTCAAGGATTTTAAGTCTGAGACCCTGACTATCTAGCCAGTTCCAGTGGTACGTGAGTATCCGGAGGTCTTTCCGGATGATTTTCTAGGTATTCCTCCTGAGCGAGAGACTGACTTCGGTATCAACCTCCTTCCTGATATGCAGCCTATATCTATTCCTCCCTACAGGATGGATCCAGTCGAGCTAAAAGAGTTGAAGGATCAGTTAAAGGATTTACTAGATAAGGGATTCATTAGATCGAGCCAGTCTCCATGGGGCGCACCAGTATTATTTGTTCGAAAGAAAGATGGTTCCCTTCGTATGTGCATTGATTATCGACAATTGAAAAAAGTCACTATCAAGAATAGGTACCCCTTACCCAGGATTGATGATTTGTTCTATCAGCTACAGGGTGCTAAGTGTTTCTCAAAGATAAATCTCAGATCTGGGTATCATCAGCTTAGAGTTCAGGAGAGTGATATCCCAAAGATGGCATTCAAGACACGGTATGGTCATTATGAGTTTGTAGTTATGTCTTTTGGACTGACGAATGCTCCTACAGCTTTTATGGACCTGATGAACAGGGTGTTCAAGCCATATTTGGACATGTTCATGATCGTGTTCATTGATTACATCTTAATATACTCTCAGACAGAAGAGGAGCATCTCTCACCTGAGAGTAGTTCTTCAAACCCTCAAGGATCGCCAATTGTACGCAAAGTTCAGCAAGTGTGAGTTTTGGTTGGACGTTGTGGCATTCTTGGGCCATGCGGTGTCTAGCGAAGGCATAAAAGTAGATTCACAGAAAATTGAGGCGGTGAAGAATTGGCCCAGACCAGTGAATCCTTCAGATATTCGGAGTTTCTTGGGCTTAGTTGGCTACTACTGGAGGTTTGTTGAGGGTTTCTCATCGATTGCAGCTCCTTTGACTAAGTTGACTCAGAAGAAGTTGAAGTTTCAGTCGTCGGAGGCTTGTGAGAAAAGCTTCCAAGAGTTGAAAACTCGACTTAATTTAGCACCAGTGTTGACCCTACCCGAGGGTACTGATGGGTTCGTGGTGTATTTTGATGCTACCAGAGTCGGACTTGGGTGTGTGTTGATGCAGCGTGGGAGGGTGATAGCTTATGCCTCTCAATAGCTAAAAGTACACGAAAAGAATTACCCGACCCATGATCTTGAGTTGGCCGCGGTGGTGTTTGCATTGAAGATATGGCGACATTACTTGTATGGGGTCCACATGTATGTATTTATGGACCACAAGAGATTGCAATACGTGTTCACACGGAAGGATCTAAATCTTTGGCAAAGGAGGTGGTTGGAGTTATTTAAGGATTATGACTTGAGTGTCCTTTACCACTCGGGCAAGGCTAATGTGGTTGTGGATGCGCTCAGTAGGCTCTCAATGGAGAGTGGTCCCATGTGGATGAGGGGAAGAAGGAATTGGTGAAAGATGCTCATCGGCTTGCAAGGCTGGGAGTTAGATTAATTGATTCGATCGATGGCGGTGTTGTTTTGCATAACAGGTCGGAATCATCCTTGGTAATTGATATTAAATCCAGGCAAGATGAGGATCCAATATTGAGGAAGCTGAAGGAGGAGGTGCGGAGTCAAAAAGTGGAGGTTTTCTCCCAATGGGGAGATGGTGTGCTACGATACCAGGGTCGACTATGTGTCACGGACATTGATAATTTGAGAGTTCGGATATTACATGAGGCACATGGTACCAGATATTCTGTTCATCCAGGATCCATGAAAATGTATCAGGGCTTACAAGAAATCTATTGATGGGATGGTATTAAAAGGATATTGCGGATTTCGTAGCAAAATGTCCAAACTATCAGCAAGTGAAGGTCGAGCATCAAAGACCTAGAGGTGTACTTCATGATATTGCCATTCCCACTTGGAAGTGGGAAGAAATCAATATGGACATCATTACAGGTCTACCTTGTACTCGCAGGCAATACGACTCCATTTGGATAGTGGTGGGCAGGTTGACCAAGGCTGCACACTTCCTATCTGTCAAGACCACGAATTCAGCAAAAGATTATGCTAAGTTGTATATTCGGGAGTTGGTTCGGCTTCACAAAGTGCCCTTTTCTATTATTTTGAACCGAGGTACTCAGTTTACTTCCTATTTGACCAGCGAGTTTCAACCTGAATTCAACAGCCCTTCGCAACCGTAATCGTATTACTGGGAGAACGAGACTAGTTTTCAGTACTCAATCTAAAGAAAATGATAACTTTTCATAATAATATAAACTACACCTTAACTTGATGAAATACGGCCGAAAACGTATAATTTCCTGAGAGTTTAGAAGGGAGAAATGCTTACTCGAAGACTGTGATCGTATAGAAATAAGTTTGAAGCAATTCTGACGACTTCTACTCAATGGAGTTCTGATTCTCCTGGCGTTTTTCATGAAACTAACTCCATAGTAATGTTTCCTGCAGGCTTATAATTCAATACCTGAAGTTAATCAGAGTTTGGACGGCGTTTGGTAGCATATCGGACAAAAAACGTTGAATTCTCTCATCTCACACTCTCTCTAGCCGTGACTATGTTGGAAAATGATCACAAATGAACTTAAGGACCCTTATATACATTTAGGGGCGGTGGCAAGGGGGTGCCTCGTGCCACTCAACGCGGCAACCTAAGGCTACGTTGCACCTCCCATTGCGGAGTCTCCCTGGCGCACCGCGCCTCTCATGGTACTGGCAGGGCTGGCGCGCCGTGCTGCCTAGATCACCAGGGTGCTGGCACATCGCGCTGGCCCTTGTGGCCTGACCTCGTTCGACCCGACCTTCAGGGTTTCCTACATGCATTGTACCTCCTTTATTTAACACCACTCCACACATACGTTTGTAAGTTACTAACTTTTACAGGGTGTAACACCTCAGGCAAAAAACAAATAAAATAAAACTAACCCGAGGCTTTAATCAAATGAAATATAGGAAACCTATGACAGTCACAACTCTTACCAAAATCAAATAAAACTTTCTAACCCCTCCTATGTCATCAAAATTCACATCATAGTGCATATGCAAAATTTTAACCCATGACACAAAGGAATCAAAGAATGGCATTACACAATCACTTGTAACCATGCATACAATCCAATACACTAACCCAGATAATTAGTAGATGATGTTGTTGACTATATGCCCTCGCCACAATGAAGTTCCACACTCACATATATATATATGATCATGATGATGTTTTATCTTGGGACTGGATAATAACTCACTCGCTCTCACAAAGAAATTCTAACCGCGCACATACAATACCATAAGCTTGCCTTTACTTTCAATACCTCAATTTTCACACAATTGGACTAGGATCATTATTGGACTTTTTCAGCTTGTAATGTAGGCTTGGGGTTGGGTATGGAAGATATGGGAATAGTAACTTAACCCTCCTTGGCACTACACTAACTTTGGCTCAACTTAACCTCTTTTTCCCTTGCTTTCTTCTTCTTTTACTTTCTTTTGCAACTACGGGTGTAGTTTTCCTTCTTTCAAGCATTTCATTTCTTCTTTCTCTCTTTCATTTTTCTTTTTGATCTTTTTTTTAATTAATTCAATTCCAAATTTCATTATGCACACTGCACCAACGTTTTGTTTGCATTTCTTAATTATTTTCCACCCTACTCTTCTTATGCAACCCTATAGTAGCCACCTTCAACTTAGGCTATTTATCTGAATTGAGGTTCACAGTGTCCAAGGAGGGACCAGGGCTAAAATAGGTTCATTACAATCAAAGCAGGAAGGTGAATTGGCTCAACAAAAAGAAAGGTCAATTTTAGCTCAAACTTGGGATCAACGGATATTTATTTCCATTTGGTAGGTATTTTAATGTTAAAGTAGACTGTTCATCAAAAACGGCCTATGATCCTTTCCTAATATCCCATCCTATACCTCGGTATAACTAGCCAGGCAAGTTCTAGATTGACACACACAGCAGAACTAACTCTATACCTTACTCACACAATGCACAGGCCAACATCATCACTTCTACCAAATGCTAGTTCAGGTACAGTCACACAATGGTAAACACGTTCGCAGTATTAATGTAATGCAAAGATTCACAAAGGTCATGCTTGTCTACTTAGCATGCACACACACAAAATGTTTAAGAGGGGTATCACATTATCACATAAAAAATCCATGTTATTGACTGCCCGAAGTTCACCTATTTTCCTTTTGGCTGACACAAAACAAAACACAGACCGCAAAAACCTAAACATGTTGGTTCTACTAGATAAGGAACACTCGAAAGAAAAGATATCTGACAAGAAAATCCCTTGAGTTATGTTTAGCAAAAATATAGGCATCCCATCCACCCCCATTAATAAAAACATGTGGTATCCTCGATGTATATGAAAAGTAAAATATGGGAATAGGGAACATACCTGTGCGACCTAGATGCTTATGGCCTGGACGGTGGAGGGCGCAAATGCACCCCAAGCTCCTCTCCTGTAACACTAGGAATTACCGGCACACTCTTTGATCCTATAGAGATTGTACCCTCTCCACGAGCTCTAGCAGCATCACTCTCGGCCCCCTCTCAAACCTCATCTCTAGACATCTTTAGTGCTGCCTCCATGTCTCTTTTCTCCCTCTTTTGCTCACATAGTAGATCACCACTCTCACCCTCGCTCACCTCCTCTCGAGGTCTCTTTCCTTTATCATGAGCTAATGGCTCCTCTATGATGAAATCTACTACCTAAAGTAGCTCCTCCTCTACCACTGGAAGCACAGGTGGTGTGATGGTTGGTATTTGTTGTGTGGACAGCTCTCATAACTCAGCTCTAAGGGTCGCCACCTCTACATACCATCTGGTCAGTTCAGGAGCCTATAATTGAGCAAGGCACTCATCCATCTGCCTTTCAAAGGTGTCCAATCATCATGCCATGTCCTAGATAGTCTCTCCAATTCTTTCATCACCAACAGATTTACCTACTCTATTAGCACATTTACCTGAAGTATCGGGTGAGCCTGCTGCTTTTCAGCCTTCACCAGCCACCAAGCCATGTCGGTAAGGAAATCCTGACATAGCGTGACTAGGCAGCTGGTGAGGAATGAGATGTCGCAACGGGTGGGCGAGCTGCTGGTGTAGTGAATGATGACTTGGGGACCTCAGCATGCAATGGAGTATCTGTTGCAGTGGTAGCATCAAGCTGTCTATCAGTCTCTCGTGCCACTGATGGCTCTACCTCAAACTTATTAAACCTCGTAGCCTCACTCTGAATACCTCCGCTCAATGCCTCAACTAGTGATATATCCCCTGTAGATATGGTTGTCTTACTCCTGGCCCTCGAAACTAGGTTTGTGTCATCTTTGATCAACCCGATATCTGTAATCTTATGCACCACCACTCTCTGATCTACGAATGGCAATTTTGGAACCTGGTACTCCATACAGAGCTGATCTATAAGGTATAGGAAGGGGATGCTTATGTTGTCTATGATAGCTCTTTCTCAGATCTCCTCAGCTATGTACCTTGGGAAGTTGATAGCATGCCCCTCCATAATACTCGCTACCAGTGCAGCTTAGTCTGGTGATACCACATTATCATTGTTGGTTGGTACAATCCTGTGTCGTAGGAGCGACCACCACAATTTGGCCAGAGAGTTCAGAGTGGCCTTCTTGATCTGTACCTCCGGGCCATTTAGCCATTCAACTGATGTGCCCCGAGTGGCAATGATTTGAGCCAGCCAAGTGTACTGTCCTTTTCTGTCCTCCTGGCTCAAATTTTTGGTCTTGATTTTTTGTAGCTCACTTAGTCGATGATCGAACTCGGTTGTGTTCATTGAGGGCTCATAGTCTAGACCATATAGAATATAGGAGATGGTCCCTTAGAAATGTCCACGGGAATCTCCCTTACCATCACCCGGGTCAGCGCAGGTTGTTTCCTCCAATCATGGCCTCTATGGGCTTGATGTTGTAGTGTGGCTGCATATGCTACATAGAATTCTCTGACCAATGGTAGACTATAGCTGCCGGATGGCTCACTCAACCACCCAAACTGGTATTTGTCAAACAAAGCCTGAATGTCCGAGAGGTCCTTGAACCCTATAGTGACCAACCACAGCTCCTCATAAATGCTCTTCTTTGACTGGCCCTTATTTGTGGGAGTGATGTCTCTGTTGTACATGGCTCGCATACCCGCAACACACCACCTCCTCAACATTCTACGAGGCTGCTCAGTAGATGTGTGGGAGGTCTTAGTCTCCTTATTATCTATGCTCTCCTATTGGGCACATGATTCATTATCATCCTCATCATTTGTTACAGCTGCAGTGCCCACGGGAGCATTTGGGGATGAGACCCCAGCATTTCCTCCTCCCGATTGGGTGGGTCCCTTGCGAGTGGAGTCGGAGAAGCAACCATGGTTGTCGAATTTATAGGGTATTTAGTCCTACCCCTAGTCGACCTCCACTCCATTTTTTCCTCAGATATCTGATATTCTTCAACCGAGCCACTCGACTCTTAGTCTGCGAGTCGAAGGCTGGTCTTTCTCCTGTCCCTATTTCTTAGTCGATCCCTTCTTTAGGGTTCCTTTTGGTGCCATTGTACCTGTGGAATAATCATTAGGATCGAATATTTAAGTATCTGAAAGTGAAAAATTAGTGCCTGCCAGCAGACAAGACCGAGGACCTAACGACTCATTTCCACTAGCAACAACTCGTGAAAACAACCGTTGTCTATAGGTCAAGAATTCAAATTAGTTCCAGTATACTTGACGTCTTGACGTGATGAGTCGTTGCTTGTGGCAACAACTCTTTAAGTCAATCGTGGTCATATGCTTTAACTCAATATAAATCCCACTCAGGACGAGACACATAATAAGTCGTGAGGTGATACCATGACTTCTCATGTGGCTCATTCTTAAGCGTTCCCTTAACATTAGTGGTGATAGGTCATGTAACGACTCATTACGCAAGCCCTTGAGTCGTTACATGAGGCGTCATCATTAAATGACCTGTTAAAACATTTTTTTTTCCAAATATTTGATGGGTTACTTAGAATTCACCCATATCGTATGTTAAACACCTTCAATTTGGTGAGAGTTGGACAGACAAAACAATTGAAGCTTTGTGAACAAAGCATTTACAGATCGTAATGCCCACCGACTCAATGGGTGTAAGCAAACCCACATCAACCCATACTCAATCTCAACTGGTCATCAATTTCCTTTCTTTTTTTCAAGCAAACATAGACCATTATACTTCTAACATTTCAATGATCATCCTATTTAATCAATTCAATTCATGGCAACTTAGGGATTTCATGTTGGGGACTAAATCCATATGTGAATCACACTTTACATGCATGAGTGGGTAAAAGATTTATACATAAAACATATTAATACTCATAGTTTCAAGAGTGAAGATGAAGTTTTAGCAGTGGGTGGTGGCACTTGTGGTAGTGATCGAGTTTGCTGACTTTGATCAAGTTCGTGTGCTTGTGTGATTTGAAAATGGGAAGTGATTAGGGAAGAGGGAAGTTGATTATGAGATATTTATGACTTGTGAGGAATTCTGAAATGAATCAGGGGCTTATAAGTTTTAAAAATGAAATTTACCCAATGTGTACATGGGTCTGGTCGGATGATAAAATTTTATTTAGGTGCGCCACGCCTCACGTAATGAGTCTTTTTGCAAAGCATGACTCATTCAGTGTTTGTTATGTTTCTCAAGTATAGGAAATTTACCTGGGACCTAATGACTCGTAGTCTTACCCAATGAGTCATGTCGTGAGTCGTTGGCCCAACACTCTGGTGGACTTTCAGTATTTTCAGGATGAGTAACTTGATGAATCATTGAGTTACCTCATGATTCATTTTGTTACTAGTCATTAGCTTTTTGACGTGAAATGTTTCTACTTCAGTGGACACGAGTAGTCTTGACGAGTCATTCAGTCAGGTAACAACTCATCCTATGCTCTTTGGCACCAGAATCTCAAGTTCAGATTTTTGGTTCCAACTTCAGATTTCTCATCTTAATCACCTGCACACATCAACACACGTAAACACTATACTTAGATTACAATTACAACTTGGGTTGCCTCCCAAGAAGAGCCTGATTTAATGTCGCGGCACGATGCGAGTATCTTGATTAATCAGACTTCACCAAGGTATCTCTATGGGTTGCCTCCTATGCAGCGCCTGATTTAACGTCGCAGCACGACGCAAGTCCCCAAGTTACTCAAACTTCACCCAAAGCCCAAAGGTCCACCAATTTATTTTCTTCGCTCTTTCCCAAATATGTTTTCACCCATTGGCCATCCACCTTGAACCGTTTGCCTTCATGATTTTCCAATTCAATTGGCCCATAGGAGAATTCCTGAACCACTCAAAATGGTCCCAACCATTTGTACTTCAACTTTACAGGAAACAAGAGAATCCTAGAATTAAATAGAAATACCATATCTCTGAGGCTAAACTCTCTCTTCTCAATCTTTTGGTCATGTTGAATCTTCATTCTCAGTTTATAAATTTCTGAACTTTCATAGGCCTTCAAACAAAATTCATCTAGCTCATTCAATTGCTCAAGCCTCAAGTTCGCAACATCGCTCCAATTCAAATTTAGCTTCTTAAGCGCCCACATAGCTTTATTCTCAAGTTCAACCGGAAGATGACATGCTTTCCCATACACAAGATGATACGGAGACATACCTATAGGGGTCTTGAATGCAGTCCAACAAGCCCATAATGCATCATCTAGCTTTCTAGAGTAATCTATCCGGTTAGCATTCACAATCTTTGCCAAGATGGTCTTTATCTCCCGGTTGGAGACCTCAACTTGCCCACTCGATTGTGGATGATAAGGTGTTGCCACCCTGTGTTTCACTCATATTTATCAAGCAAAGCCCAAAACAACTGCTGCAGAAGTGCGAACCCCCATAACTAATTATGGCTCTGGGAGACCCAAATCTGGCGAACATATTCCACTTCAAGAACAATGTTACACTCTTACCTTCATTGTTTGGAAGCGCAATTGCCTCCATCCACTTAGAAACATAGTCCACAACTACAAGTATGTACTTCATCCCATTTAAACTCACAAAAGGGCCCATAAGTCAATGCCCCAAACATCAAAAAGCTCAATGATAAGTGATCTTGGGTAGAATTGCATGCCCAAGTGATACTCAAATGCTTCATTTCTACTTGTTTATCTATCGTTATGTGTACATTCTCATTTGATTCTTAGTTAAATGTTAATTTATACTAACCAACATGATTAGTGTTGTTTTGCAGGTAAAAGGAAATTTTGGAAGCTAATATATATGTTGGTGAAGTGCGGGAATGGACTTGGAAACAAGGAGTGGAAGTTGACAAGGGAAAGCAGCAAAAATAAGGGCTCCGCGATGGAGCCGTGTCACGCTACCATCACGGAGGCATTCTGCCTCGGATGAATTAATTCTGTCAAATTCCAGTGGAGGTTCGCGTTACCTCCGTTAAACGGAGGCAGTGCTCCGTGATGCACTCCGTGTCACGTTGAGTGTAATTACCTGGAACCTCAAGTTCCAGTGAAGGTGCGTGATAGCACCGTGGCACGGAGGCAAGGCTCCGCGATGCAAGTCGTGCCACGTTGAGGTGCAATCACCTGGGAGCCGATTTCCAGTGAGGGTCCGTGATACCCCCGTGGCATGGAGGGAGTGCTCCGCGATACACTCTATGCCACGTTGCTTGTTATTCCAGGAAAAAATCTCAATAATATAAATAGCACACTTAGATTTTATTTTAAACATTCTAACTTGGTTGAGCAAGAACGTGGGTTATGGCAGTCGAGAGGACGAAAATTCTGTTCGGTGCGTTTGTAGGGGTTATAAAACCGACACGCAAGTGCACGTGGTCGAACAAGTAGTAAGTGGCTTTAGTAAGCCAAGTATCGATCCCACAGAGACTTGGGATAAGTGCAATTTGCTCAAGTATACTATATTTTTACTTCTAAATATGCTGACAACTAAATAACCAAAAATTTTGAATAATTTGTTTTATAAATTTTGTACTAAACTACAAACAATTATCTACTTTGAATTTGGACTATGGATAAAAGCATGCCGAGGTTAAAGAACATGCAATGAAACTGATTATCATCATAAATTGGTTAATCTTTTCTTCCAGTTGCTAGCCAAGAACAATTGCCAAGAGATTAAAACTCTTGTATTTAATCTCTCTTAAGAATCATGAACCATCCGTCTACATTTCTGTGATCAAATGCAATTCATGTTCTAGCCATACAATTCCGGTTCCTAAATTGACTAATACGGCTTTCAATTATATTTCTATCAGGAAAGCACATCAAAACTCAATTTTCCCAAATCAAGTAAAGAACAATATCCTATTAATTCACAACTTTCCAATTTCGTGCTCTCTCGAGTGAAATCGGAATTTTTAGATGTACATTAATGTAGGCCACACACCAATGCAGTAAGAACAAGAATTAATAGAACAACATGGAAGAAAAAGATGAAAAACCATATAATCAATAATCAAAATTCATCACAAGTGTTCATAACCTCAGCAAGGAAGGGAATTAGCCACTCATTTGTGGATTAATCATCCTAAAACAAGTGTTAATCATACAAACAATTGAATTAGAGAAGAAAGAAAGAGAGAAAAAACCCTGAACTTTTCGTCCCTCAACTGCCTGTAACCCACGTCCTTGCTCCACCAAGTCTGAATTATGAAAAATACACTTAAGTGTTCTATTTATACTAGTGGGAATTTTTCCCGTAATAATGAGCAACGTGTCACAGAGTGCATCGCGGAGCACTGCCTCCGAGAAACGCCGTGAACGCGGACCCTCACTGGAATTAGGGGTCCGGGAAATCAAACACCAACGTGGCACGGCGTGCAACGCGGAGGCTAGCCACCGTGCCACGGAGCAGTCACGAAACTCCACTGGAAATTGATGAATTTTCACCCTCCAGGCAGAATGCCTCCGTGATGGCAGCGTGACACGGCTCCATCGCGGAGCCCCTTTAATTTGTGCAGTACAATGCCTTTCCTTGCTCGATTCCAAGTCCAACTCCGATATCATCCAACATGCATTTTAGCTCCTCGAAATCACATTTTACCTAAAAAACAATGCTAATCATGTTGGTTAGTATAAATTCACATTTTATTACCAATTACATGAAAACGTATACACATTGCTAGATAAACAAGGTGAAAATGATACTTTTGAGTATCACTTGGGCATATAAATCTGCCCAAGATCACTTACCCCACACTTAAATCCTTGTTCGTCCTCGAACAACAAACATACAATTCATGCAATTTACATCCCAACCTTCGCTACTATGGTGCGACAATTTAAGCTACGGTCATACCAATCATTCAATATTGCGAATCATCAAGAAAACATGCACGGTCTTAACAATGCAATGACCTTCAATACATTAAGACTTCCTAGACTTTAAGAATCGACTCTCGATATCGGCAAACGCATGCAAATCAGCTAATCAAGATATCCGACACAAAAATCAGTCTTTCCTCAAGCATGTGCCCTCACAACTCAAGATAATCTTCCCCTTTTTGCTCATGTGACACACAAACATTCAAGTAGGGGCATGTAAAAACAATTTCACTCTCTCTCCCAAAAGAATTCACATGCATCATGTCATGACCCATAAGCTTGCCCTTAGTGTATTACTCCACTAATATAAAGAAATGCAATGTAAGATCACGTAGGACTTTAATGGGTTGTAATGGAAGCTATGGAACTAGTATATATTGAATTAGCCAATAATAGCCACTAGCATCCTTAAGCGCCTTTTCAACACATTCCCATCAACTTATGGACATTGTTTCTCTTTTTTCTTTTTTCATCATCCCATTCTTGATGATTTACTTTAGTATGGCCCATTTCATTCAGCACACTTGACACAATAACAAAGGTTATTCATGCACCTTCATTATCGTTTATTTATAACCAGTGCACCTTCAACCTTTTCTTTTCTTCCCTCACTCTGCTTTTCTTTTTCTTTTCACCATTCTCACTCTTTGACACTTTGGGAAAATTATTTTCTCTTCTTAAGCGCTTAAGAGTTTTGTATAGACTTTACGGCTAATGAAAAGAAAGAATTAAGCTCGGTTTATACTTTTTGGACAAAAGAAAGAAATAATTGGCTAAAGGCTCAAAGGGCTGACTAGGGTATACAATCACAGAAAGGGGGAGTATGACAACAAAAAAAATAGAAACTCTCGGTTAAAACAAAGAAATGCCTACATCCTTTCCTACAATACACCTCCTTCATTTCATTTTGTACACACACCAGGCAAGTTCTAGACACTTCACAATAGCATGGAATATCAACACCTCACTTCACACTTTATGCACATGCTCGATTCAAGATGTATTCACAAACTCTTCAATCAACTAATTACATGAATTCAAACATTAAGCCTCAATCACACCGAAAATCAAACTCTACAACCTAGGTATCTCAACATATTTACAAGATTGCAAGCTTTCATACGAATCACCTTTGCATTTTGAATATCAGGTACAACGCGCAACCAACATTTCACAACCATATAGTAACTACAGGTTTCGGGATGCAATCCACCAAAGAAAAAATGAAAAATAATTGGAAAAAAACTACTCCTAACGACTACATTTCCCTTAAGACGGTCGTCATCCATCCATCATAGAGAACGGTCACTAACTACGACGTCAGTTCAATGGGACCCTTCTCGGTAAAAGAATCAAAAACAAACGCCGAGAAACTCAAAATTAAAAAAAATTTGAAAAATTTTCAAAATATCGATCATTTCGATAGCAAAAGAAAAATTTATGTACAAAACATTTTAAAGAAAAAAAAATTATCGATCATTTCGATAAACAAAAATATTTATAGAATCAGAATCAGCTGGAAACCATTCAACAACACACAGCAATTTCACAAATATTTAAAAATACAGAACAATTTGAAAATTCACAAACACAGGGACACACAACATACAAAAATACAGAGGAAAACATACAAGCAAACCAGCCCAGCCCAGCACCTAACTACTCCCACCCCACACTTAAACCGAACACTGTCCCCAGTGTTCACAAAAATTAAATAGCACAAAATTGGGTGGTGGAACTCCCTGATCAGTCAAAGTATTCGACTTCTTCATCAAGTGCTGCTGCCTCATCTCCCATGTCCGAGTCGCCTCCGTCGTCGTCATTAGACTCCACATCGGAGTCCTCCCAATGTGTCTCCTCATCCGTGGGGACATCATCGTTAGTGGGCTCTACAAAGGCTGGCCCCACTCGGCATAGAGCCCTGGCATTTTCGCCAAACGGGTAATCTAGCTCGAGCTGCCATAGCTCCTCCTCCGTGGCTGGTCTCCCACCTATCCTGAGCTGGAGCATTTGCATCCCATACATCCGCGCCATGTACTGGTCATCACGAGCATGTTGCTCGCCAAGTGTTAGCACTAGCCCATGGGTGGTGTCGGGAGCCTTAGTTTTGGTCACATCCAAGGCCCGCCGCTCCAACTGTTGGATATAATCCAAAGCCTCCTCCTCGACGTCGAGGCCTCTAAGAAAGGTGGTGAGTAGTCCACCGAAACCATACCTGTGGCCCTGGTGCAATCGGGCTCTCTTCATGGCGGATATAATGACCGCCTCGACATTAATCTCTAGCCCTTTCATCAGGGCGTACACCAGGAAAACATGGTCCCGGGTCACATCAGTCATGTGTACCCCCGGGATTAGGCACGAGCGGACTATCTTCAGCCAGATTCGGGCTTCCCTGTTCATTTGAGAATATGGCAGAGTCTGGTGGTAGCCCCTTTCCTTGTGCCTGCTCCATCTAGCTGTATATCGAGCCCCACACAGTGTGCGTCTGATGTCGGCATACGGTGGGGTAATGTTCAGCTGGCGGAGAACGTGGGCGTCTGTGTCCCGCGCTCCACTGATGGCATTGAGTTGGTGGGGTTCCAGAGTGACTATCTGCCCTCTGATCTTGATGGTGTGGCTTCTGATTGACGGGTTCCAATTTGCATAGAACTCCCGGACCAAGTGCAGGTTGCATTCTTTAGGCTCCTGAAATATGAAACCGAGCCCAGCTGCCTCTATCCGGTGAACCATTCTGGGGAACTTCTGTGCTAATGGCTCCCATGCTATATGCTCCTCGGGGAAATATTTGTTCTCCTTGTGCTTGGCATACCACTTTTTCCCTCGTCAGTCACCCATCTCGTTCCGTATTGGCGGCGCTGGCCGCGTGAAACTGCTGGTGCAGCTGGGACTGTTGTGCCCAGTCTGAGTCGCTTTCTTCCGGTGCCTGAAGTTGATGCACCCTTACCTTTATCTTGCCTGCTTGCCATTTTACCTGTCAACATAAGTAAACAAGCTCAATGTTAAGCTAAATATATATTAACTTCGGCTAAGGTCGGGTTACGCTAAATTTTACCCCACACTTAATCCTTAGCTACAGTTACAATACTACGGCAAGAATAACTCTATTTACACCAAACAACCAACTATACAATCATGCTTAGTGCGTTCAAACGAAAATTCAACGGTATAACTTCTGCGTACTACTCAGACTTCGTACAGCTAATCACAATCACTACCATCGCTAGCATTTTAACCATCACACTTAGCAAAGAAAAACAACGAAACAAAAACAACAACAAAAATTCTATACAAATGAACCTATACAACCAACCAAATTTGAACAAATTTCAACATTTTCCCAAACCCGAGAATTTGTCGTCTATTAACATTCAAACAATTTGTACAACGATTCAACCCATTTCACAAGTACACCCCGGCATACAATTCATGATTTCAAC
Organism: Datura wrightii; assembly: GCA_035772735.1. NCBI lineage: Eukaryota > Viridiplantae > Streptophyta > Magnoliopsida > Solanales > Solanaceae > Datura > Datura wrightii. The sequence goes on along the minus strand of JASDFA010000010.1, from coordinate 56,156,590 downwards.
ACATTACCCACGTCACATTCAACGACGAGCCCTAGAATTGATTTCTTCCATCAAATTCGAATAATTTATGCACTCAACAAGTTCAAACAATCAAAACGATATTCCAAACATTTATCAATCAACAAATAACTCGAATTCAAGCTTAATTTCGACTTAGGGTGATTTATCTCACCTCCCATGCTTAATTTCAAACAAAATCAACAAAAACTTGAGAGAGAATCGGAAAACATACCTTGTAGTTGAATAAGCAAAGAAAACTTGGTAATTTGTTGCCTTAAGCCGTGGCGCGTTGATGGGAGAGGGGTTTTGGGACATTTGGTCGCGGAGGAAAATGCAAATGAGGGGAAAAGGGGAGAATTCGGGGTTTAAAAAGTAGAAAAACACGCGGGTCACCCGGCAACCCGGTGTGACCCGTCACAATTTACACGGCAACGTGTCACAGAGTGCATCGCAGTGCACTGCCTCCGTGACACGGAGCCATCGCGATAGCTTTCTGGAAATTTTAAAATTTCCGGGTTATACCTCAACGTGTCACGGAGGATAACGCGGAGGTCCTCCTCCGTGACACGGAGCTATCGCCCCAGCTCACTGTCTTCTACATTTTATTAATTTTTCATACCTTGCCTTTTCCTTCACAATTCCGTGCATATTTTTCTCCGTTTGACCTGAAAATCATCTCACTAAATAAAATTGGTTAGACTAATAGGTTTCACCTAACTAAAAATAAAAAATACTAACTAAAATGAAAAATTTTGTAATAAATCAAGAAAAAGAAAAAGAAAAATCTATTTACACTTTACAAGATGAAAGAAAAAAAAATTTCACGGGTTGCCTCCCGTGCAACGCCTGGTTTACCGTCTCGGCTCGACATCATTTAAGCTCAATTGTCCGCTAGGGTGATGGACGATTTCTCTCGATCACTATCCTTCCCCCAGTAGTGCTTACACCTATCCGGTGGTCTTCCCATCAACTCTCGGGAATGCTTCAGCTGCTTAGCATTACCATGATCAATCACATTGATCACCGAGAGTTCTTCATGCACCATCGGGAGCTTGGGTGCTTTATACACATCAAACACCTCTACCTTGTCATGTGCTCGCATTGTCAGTTGCCCCACAGCTACGTCGATTAATTCTTTCCCGGTTGCCAAGAAGGGTCGTCCCAAAATAAATGGGACTTCCGCGTCTGGTTCAAAATCCAGAACAATAAAATCTACCAGGAAAATTAGGGAGCCAACTTGCACTAGAACATCCTCAACAATGCCATCTAGCCTAGCTAAGGATCGATCCGCCAACTACAAGATAATGGTTGTAGGTCTAGGACTTCCTAGACCCAACTTTCTGAATACCGAAGATGGCATCAAATTTATGCTCGCTCCCAGGTCACACAATCCACGAGCTCGGATGCTCTGCCCAATAGTAAGCTGGATAGTAAAACTCCCAGGGTCTTTTAGCTTTGTGGGCAGTCTGTTTTGGATCCGGGAAGTGCACTCCTCAGTTAAAGCCATCGTGGCATACTCAATCAAACGACTTTTGTTTGCCACGATGTCCTTTATGTATTTGGCATATTTAGGCACTCCCTGCAAGACATCAACAAGAGGTAAGTTAACATGTACCTGTTTAAGCACCTCCATGAATTTCTTGAAAAACGCCTCCTCTTTGTGTTTCTTGAGTCGTTGAGGGAACGGGGGTAGAGGTCTTTCTGATTCAGCTTCTTTGGTCTTCCCCCTTTCCGAACTTTGCTCCCCCTCAACTTCTGCTGCTCCCGAATTTTGAGGTTGTCTTTCTGGTTCCACCTCCTTCAGCTGCAAACCACTCCTTGTGGTCACTGCATTTACCTGCTTGGGATTCGGATCCGTGTCGCTTGGCAGTCCTCCTCTAGGCCTTGTAGTTTGGGCACTAGCAAATTGCCCAAATTGATACTCAAGAGCCTTGGTCGCTAACTGGTTATTTTTCACTTCGGCTGCCAATTTAACATAGCCAGCCTGCAATTGCGCTTGGTTAGCGATCATGGTCTTGAACATCTCCTCAATGTTGGGTGATAGTGGTGGAGGAGGTGCATTGTTATTTCTGAATTGAGATTGGTAGTTTTGTTGCCCTCCTTGGTTCCTTTGCACACCCTGACCCGAACTTTGGCCTTGATGGTTGTTGCTACCCCATGAAAAATTTGGATGGTTCCTCCAATTTGAATTGTAGCTACTCCCATACTGCTGATGATTTCTTTGTGCATTCCCCACAAAGTTTACCGAATTAGGGTTGGCTCCACAGCACTCAGCTGAGTGCTCACTGCTTCCACACACTTCACACCACAATTGTTGGACTGCATTAACTGGAGCTGAAGGCTGGTTCAATGCCATGTTGCTGAAGTGGTTGTTCAATTGATTTTGCAAGGCAGCTATCTGTGCAGCGATAGCTGTAGATCCATCCACTTCAAGCACTCTTGCTGCTTTCCTTGTTCCACCTCGTGATGAATCAGCATTCCATTCTGGATTGCCCTGTGAAATCCGGTTTAGCAAGGTGTACAGCTCCTCATAAGTCTTTTCCAGCGCTTGCCCTCCAGCTGCTGAATCTAGCAAAATTTTGGTATGGGGTTCCAAACCCTCAATAAATGTGTGCACCAACACGTCATTGGACTGATGATGATGAGGACAGTCCCGCAACATGGATTTAAATCTCTCCCAGGCTTGATATAAATTTTCTCCCTCCCTCTATTTGAAACTTAGAATTTGACTTCTAAGTCTTGCTATTTTACCAGAGGGAAAAAACCTTATCAAGAACTTCCGTGCAAGATCATCTCACGTTGAAACAGAATTTGGTGGCTCAGCTTTCAACCACCTCTTGGCTTCTCCGAGTAATGAGAACGGAAATAATGTAAGCCGAACATAATCAGGTGACACTCCAGCAGGTATATAAGTGTCACTTATCTCCAAAAAGTTTTGGAGATGTTGTTGTGGGTCTTCATGAGGGAGACCGGTAAATTGCCTGCTTGTGTGCAACAGTTGCACCATATTTTGCTTGAGTTCAAATCTCCCTCCAGGCTCTGGTTTGCGGATACTGGATGTAACATTATTGGCATGTGGGATTGCCACCTCGCGAACCGGCCTTGCTGCTGCTTCTTCGGGCACTAACACTGCCCTTACTACCGGTGGGTTTTGTTGCTCCGTAATGGTCTGTCTGAGCAACTGCAGCTTTCTTTATAGAGCTTCTCTCCATTTACTGTGAAATATGCATTCAGGCTCTATATAAGATTCCACCAGCTCTTTGTCTCTTGCCAATGTTCACAACAATTAAGTCTGCAAAATACAGGCTAAGACCAAGTTGTCAACACTTAAGAAAAAATATAAAAATACAGTAAAATTAACACTTAAGACAAATTCACCAATTGCCAAGTCCCCGGCAACAGCGCCAAAAACTTGTTCGGCGCGTTTGTAGAGGTTATAAAACCGACACGCAAGTGCACGTGGTCGAACAAGTAGTAAGTGGCTTTAGTAAGCCAAGTATCGATCCCACAGAGACTTGGGATAAGTGCAATTTGCTCAAGTATACTATATTTTTACTTCTAAATATGCTGACAACTAAATAACCAAAAATTGAATAATTTGTTTTATAAATTTTGTACTAAACTACAAACAATTATCTACTTTGAATTTGGACTATGGATAAAAGCATGCCGAGGTAAAAGAACATGCAATGAAACTGATTATCATCATAAATTGGTTAATCTTTTCTTCCAGTTGCTAGCCAAGAACAATTGCCAAGAGATTAAAACTCTCGTATTTAATCTCACTTAAGAATCATGAACCATCCGTCTACATTTCTATGATCAAATGCAATTCATGTTCTAGCCATACAATTCCGGTTCCTAAATTGACTAATACGGCTTTCAAGTATATTTCTATCAGGAAAGCACATCAAAACTCAATTTTCCCAAATCAAGTAAAGAACAATATCCTATTAATTCACAACTTTCCAATTTCGTGCTCTCTCGAGTGAAATCGGACTTTTTAGATGTATATTAATGTAGGCCACACACCAATGCAGTAAGAACAAGAATTAATAGAACAACATGGAAGAAAAAGATGAAAAAACATATAATCAATAATCAAAATTCATCACAAGTATTCATAACCGCAGTAAGGAAGGGAATTAGCCACTCATTTGTGGATTAATCATCCTAAAACAAGTGTTAATCATAAAAACAATTGAATTAGAGAACAAAGAAAGAGAGAAAAGCCCCTGAACATTTCGTCCCTCAATTGCCTGTAACCCACGTCCTTGCTCCACCAAGTCTGAATTATGAAAAATACACTTAAGTGTTCTATTTATACTAGTGGGAATTTTTCCCGGAATAATGAGCAACGTGTCACGGAGTGCATCGTGGAGCACTGCCTCCGTGACACGCCGTGAACGCGGACCCTCACTGGAATTGGGGGTCCGGGAAATCAAACACCAACGTAGCACGGCGTGCAACGCGGAGGCTAGCCACCGTGCCACGGAGAAGTCACAAACCTCCACTGGAAATTGATGAATTTTCACCCTCCAGGCAGAATGCCTCCGCGATGGCAGCATGACACGGCTCCATCGCGGAGCCCCTTTAATTTGTGCAGTCCAACGCCTTTTTCCTTGCTCGATTCCAGGTCCAACTCCGATATCATCCAACATGCATTTTAGCTCCTCGAAATCACATTTTACCTAAAAGACAATGCTAATCATGTTGGTTAGTATAAATTCAAATTTTATTACCAATTACATGAAAACGTATACACATTGCTAGATAAACAAGGCGAAAATGATACTTTTGAGTATCACTTGGGCACATAAATCTGCCCAAGATCAAATTCTTGGGTTCTTCTCTTTCTCTTTCACTTTAATTTCAAATTGCTTGTATGAATTCTACTTATTTGAAGATGTTTAATCCACAAATGAGTGGCTAATTCACTTTTTGTTGAGGTTAAGAATAATTGTAGAGGAACATAATTGTTGATCATTTCAGTTTTATCTTTTCTTCAATGGTTGTTCTATCAATTCTTGTTTTTACTGCATTAATGTTTGGCCAATGTTAATGTATATCTAGAAATCCAATTTTGATTTTGGAAAGGGAAGGAATTGGAAAGAGGTGAATTGGTAGGATATGATCTTTTCTTAGCTGTAAAAATTGAGAAAAGATTTACATTCAAAATAGAAATATATCTGAAAGTCTTATTAGTCAATTACGGAATCAGTTATGTATGGCTAGAGCATGAAATTCTTATATCACAGAAATGTAGATTAAGGTCTCATGATTCTTAAATTGGATAGGATTCGAAAGATCCAATCCATAGGCAATAAATTCCTGACTAGCAACCGAAGAGAAGATTAGCTGAACTGCATTGATAAATTACATCCCTGCATGTTTGTCTTAACCTCATCTTGTTCATTACTATTGTTCAGACTCAAATTATAATCTTGACTTAGATTCTCATTACTTAGTAAACTTTAACTCCTAAAAAATTATTTATTTGGTTGTCTGTATTCATAGAGATATCGTTCACTGACGCTGAAGTTAATTAATACCATAGTTCAGTCCCTGTGGGATCGATACTTGGCTTGAAATAAGCCACTTTACTACTTGTTCGACCACGTGCACTTGCGTGTAATTCTCATGCCGAACAGTAAGGATGGGAGTAAGAGGGAGCTCATGCCTCCTTGATATGCCACCTTGCCTTTTCCATGCATCACATGTCTTTGCAAAATCATTTGCATCTTAGTTAATGGATGGCCAATAGTACCCACATTGCATAATTTTGTGGGTTGTGCGAATCCCATTGTGGTGACATCCAACAGTGGATAAGTGACAATGCTCCAATATGCTCAATATCTCAACCTTGGGCACACATCTATGAATCACCTCATCAACACATATGATGAATAAGGAAGGCTCATCCTAGAAAAACTTTTGCACATCAGACATGAATTTCTTCCGCTGGTGAAATGATAAATCTTCCGATACCACGTCACTCACCAAATAATTAGCAAAGTCTGCAAACCATGGGATGAGATCCTAGGAAGAAGCCAAAAACTACTCTTCTAGGAATATGTCATCTATGTCAAGCTCATCTCAAAGTGCTGCATCTGCCTCTAATCTCAACAAGTGATCCACCACCTGGTTTTCAGTCCCCTTCCGGTCCTTAACCTCAAACTCAAAGTCTTGTAGCAACAGAACCCATTGAATCAACCGTGGCTTGGTATCCTTCTTTGCCATCAAATATCTAAGAGCTTCATGGTCTGTATGAACTATCACCTTAGTTCCAAGCAAGTAAGCCCGAAACATCTCAAATGCAAATACTACAACCAACAACTGTAGTTCCATCATGGTGTAATTTTTCTGAGTTGCATTAAGAGCCTTGCTAGCATAATAAATTGGGTGGAAAATCTTTTCACGCCTTTGGCCCAAAACAACTTCGAGGGCCACTCCATTAGCATCGCACATAATCTCAAATGGTAAGGACCAATCAGGTGCCACTATGATCGTGGCAGTAGTCAATCTATCCTTTAGGAATTCAAAAGCCTTCAGACACGCATCATCGAACACAAACTTCACCTCTTTCTCAAGTAATTTGCACAAGGGATGTGCAATCTTTGAGAAATCCTTGATGAATCTCCTATAAAATCCTGCATGTCACAAAAAACTTTGAAAACCCTTCACAAAAATAGGAGGTGGTAGACTGGCAATTACATCAATCTTCACTCAGTCCACCTCAATGCCCTTACCAGGAATCCTGTGGCCAAGCACTATACCTTCTTTGACCATAAAATGGCACTTTTCCCAATTAAGCACCAAGTTGGTCTCTTCACATCATTGCAATACCTCGCTCAAATGAGCCAAACAATCATCAAATGAGTTACCCACCACCGAAAAGTCATCCATAAAAACATCAATGGTATCCTCCACCATGACAGAAAATATGGACATTATGCAGCACTGAAAAGTGGTAGGCGCATTACATAACCTGAACGACATCCTCTTGAAAGAACATGTACCATAGGGACAAGTGAAAGTGTTTTTCTCTTGGTCTTCGGGGGATATAGAGATATGATTGTGCCCCGAATAACCATCAAGAAAATAGTACCACCCTCTACCTGTAAGTCGATCTAGCATCTGATCCATGAATGGCATCGGAAAGTGATCTTTCTACATCTAGTGGTTGAGTTTTTGATAGTCCATGCATACTTTCCAACCTGTGACTAGCCTAAGTGCAATAAGCTCATTGTTAGCATTTGGGACCACAGTGATTCCTCCCTTCTTTGGTACGCACTAAACTGGGCTCACCAATTTGCTGTAAGTAATAGGGTAAACCACATCTGCATCCAACCACTTGATGATTTCCTTCTTGGACACCTCTTGCATAGGCGGATGAAACCTATGCTGATGCTCAATGCTCGGAATACAGTCTGGCTCAAGTTAAATCTTACGTGTGAAAATACCAAATGGAATTCCAATAATATCTACAATGGTCCACCCAATGGCCTTTTTATACTTCTTCAGAATGGAGACCAAAGCCTCCACTTTCCATTCCACCGAGTCAGCTACAACTATGACCAGTAAAGTGTTTCCGATTCCTAGAAATATAAATCGTAAGTGAGATGGGAGTGCCTTGAGCTCCAATACCGGAGGCTCCTCAATAGATGGCTTGGCCGGTGGGGTCACACAATTTTTTTGATCAAGATCAATCTTCTTCGGAGCATAAATGTACGACTTAATACCAGCAAGTGCATTAACGATCTCATCACCCCCATTGATCTCTTCAGCATCAACATCATCAACACTGCTGCTATGTCCTCCATAGTCACTATCTCATCAATAGGCATTATTGGAAGCCCAGCTTCTGCAACATTAATCACTTAGACCACCCGCATGTCATTTGGCTATTTCATGGACCGACACACATTAAATGTCACCTCTTCATTCTTCAATCGGAATCTCAGTTGTCCGACCTCCATGTTTACAAGAACACATCCGGTTGTGAGGAATGGTCGCCCCAAGATAATGGGGACCTCTAAATCAACCTCACAGTCTAGAATAACAAAGCCGGCCGAAAATATAAAGGACTCCACCTTCACTAGCACATCATAGAGAATATCCAACAGATTTTTCACCATGCGATCTACCATCAATAGCCACATTGTAATCGATTTAGGTGCTCCCAAGCCCAACTGTCTAAACACTGCTAATGGCATCAACTTTATACTAGCACCCAGATCACATAACGCCTTAAAAAAGTTAAAGGCTCCAATAGTGCACGGTATGGTGAAAGCTCCAGGGTCTTCCTTTTTCTACACAAGAGATTGAGATGCGATTGCACTACAGTGGTGCAAATTATCAAAAGGTTCAAAGCTCATGGTCCTCTTTCTACTGACAAGGTCCTTCATAAATTTAGCATAACCGGGCATCTGCTCAAGTGCTTCAACTAATTGGATGTTTACAGATAATTGTTTCAGCATCGAAATAAATTTGTGATACTTCCCATCTTCGACCTTCTTCTTCAGTCGTTGTGGGAAAGGGGAGGAGGTCTAGGAATGGGAGTCATCTTTTGAGGTACCTCCTCCTTCGGTTTTTCTGACACCTACTCCTTTGCATTACTAGGAGCTATCTTCTCATCTGCATCATTAATCAAAACCTGTTCCTCGAATTCCGCCACCCTATCATCATCAATTCCCGGGGGATCAACTATATCAATAATCACAATCAGCATCAGAGGATCAACTATCGCCTTCCCACTCCTTGTTGTGACAGCCATACAATGACTGTTATTTTTCAAATTCTGAACTATATTACTGGGAAGGATGCCCTTCTGCCTCTAGTTCATAAAACCAAAATCTGACCAAGATACTGCTCTATCTACTTAATGGCAACGACATGTGACGCCATCTTTTGGTTCATATTTAAAATATTAGCATGAAGTTCCTAAAAATGGCCATCTATCACCTTCATCTACTTGAGCACCTTAGACAACATGTATTCCACCCTTGAACCACTAGACTCTAGATCACGATTCCTTGGAGGAACATAAAGACTGCTTCTGTCATTTTTGTAGTCCTCACGCTTTTTCCAGTCACCATTGTCTCTGCCACTACTCCTATCTTTATATTGGCCCCGATTGTAGTTTTTATCTCTATAATAGTTCCGACCTTGGTTCCCCTGACCTTGATGCTAGAGTATTGGTTAGACCCTTGTGTGTTGGTCCGAAAACCCACCCCTTGATCATTAAAGTAATTGGCTTCCTCCTCAGATTCTGATTCGCCTCTATTATTTCTCTGGGCCTTGCCTTGAGAACAAACTGCATTCACCTTTTCAGACCTGGCTCCCGCTAAATGCTTAGAAAGAAGCCCCATTGTGGTTTTGATCTCAACAATATCTTGGTCTCGCTCTTCATCCTTTCTTCTCTGCTCTGTAGACATACCTACCACATAAGTACCACCCGGAACATTCAACTCTCTTGTGTTCCATGTGCAGTTGGTTTTGGTGATCCTGTCAAGGACCTCAGCAACCTCAACATATGTATGACTCATGAATGTTCTGCCCATGATAGTATCAACCACCGTCGTGGCGTTAGAATTCAGAGACCTATAGAATATCTCCAATATTGTATCATTTAGGATCCTGTGTTTGGGCACCTTTTTCAACTTCTTGTTGAACCGCAGCCACGTATCATGAAGTGCTTTAGAATTCAACTGCCTAAATGTAACACCCCAAAACTTTCCTAGACCATACTCGGACCTTGCAAGAAAAATTCAGAAGAAAATCAGAAATTTTGCCTTAAAACGACTGATACAACAAGTCGTGGTCAGCTCCAATGGCACATTGTGTCAATTGTGGTTAGCCCAGTGTGGTCCTTCGGGAACCAATAGGACAAGGAACAACCCGTTATGATAAACAAAGAGTCGTTATGTCACTCGTTGGTACCCATCTTAGAAGTCCCTCTTCCAGGAAACCACGACTCAACCAACGAGTCGTCATCAGAAACAATGACTCGTGGTGGGAGTCGTTAAGTGAGAACCCTAGAAACCCCTTTCAGTGATGATGAGTGGAAACAACGACCTGTTATGTCTCACAATGGGTCCTTGTGACCACCCCTGAGGTCAAGCTCAGAAATCCTTAGACTTGTTCCAGTGAAGGTAATGACTGGACACAACAACCCATTGGGTCTAACAACGAGTCGTTGTGTTGCCCGTCATCAGGCCTTCCAAGATTTCTCATCCAGTGACCATGAGAGGAATCAATGACCCGTTGGTTCATCCAACCAGTCATGGTATTCCACATTGCCAGATCTAGTGAACTAAGGACCCGAACAATAGGACCAACGACTGGTCCCAACGAGTCATGGTCTCAACCAACAACTCGTTGAGTGACCTGTTGGTTCCCTATTGGACAGTTTTACAGATTTTAGTCCAAACATATTTTTGTAATTTCCACCCTATTTGACCCCTAAACTACGTCATTTTAAGTATAATTTTAGAGAATTTAGAGGGATTAAATGGTTTTCCCCCTCATTCCCCACTTAAACTCTTAGAATATCGACCGTAGAATCCAGGCCTTTCCTCTTAAGCAAGAACTAGGGCTCTTTGTCAGTTGCAGAAGTTCAAGATTTCTTCTTCGGGGATTTCTTATCCAGGTATGTGGGAATTCAACAAGAGAATAGTTCTTCCCTTGTGTCCCCAAAATCTTCTCTATTTTCTCTATTAGTTACAGCCCTATGGATTCGAAATGTAGAAAATTGTCATACCAATTTCTTTAAGATTTCAAGTGGAATATTTCTCATGATTTTAACTTCTTTATTATTCCATATTTCTATAAATTTGCGAAAATTTTATCTAGTGGAATGATTTAGCCCTAGTTCTCAGTTCAGTAAAATTTAGAATCTTGCGTGTTGGCTAGTTTCCCTGTATCTTGATTATATCAGTTTTGAGATCCCCATATTGTTAGTGTATGTGGAAATTTCAATCAGATACATATTAGTCTAGTCTCCGTCAGATTATTGTACTCAGTATTGTTCATCAGCTGATCAGTTTGACTACAATCATTTCTTGAGGTGTCCGTGGTGCCTCCAAGTTATTAGAATTAGACTCAATTATCATATTTTAGTTGTTCTTTAGACGTTTATAACACTTCTAGATAAGTAGTTCTGACCAGTATTAGATCCCCTAAATTTAGATTTTAGTTTGTTCTTTAGACGGTTATGATGCTTCCAGATAAACAGCTATGGCCAGTCTTAGAACACCAGTTAAAGAATCTGGTCCGATAAGACTCTCAAGGTACTTCTAGATAGGTATTCCTGATTTAGTCCTGGGCCCCAATTTCGAGCTATCAGCTTAGTAGTCAGTCTAGTGATCTTGGGCAGATTTATATGCCCAAGTGATACTCAAACGTATCATTTTTACCTTGTTTGTTGTGCAATGTGTATATAATATCATGTAATTAGTAATAAAATGTGAATTTATACTAACCAACATGATTAGCATTTGTGTTGCAGGTAAATGTGATTTTTAGGAGCTAAAATGCATGTTGGAACTATGTCGGAGTTGGACTTGGATGCGAGCGTGGAAAAGACCTTGGAATGCACATTTTATAAGGGCTCCACGATGGAGCCGTGCCACGCTACCATCGCGGTAGCACACTGCCTGAACAGGAATTAAAATGGCAATTTCCAGTGTACCTTCGCGTCAGCTCCGTGGCACAGAGAGAGGCCTCCGCGATGGCCTCTGTGCCACGTTGAGGTTAATTTACCGGACCCTAGAAATCCCAGTGAAGGTCCGCGTCCACGCCGTGTCACGGAGGCAGTGCTCCGCGTTGGCCTCCGTGACACGTTGCTTGTTATTCAGGGAAAAATTTCCCACTAGTATAAATAGCACACTTAGGTTTATTTTAATTAGTTTTTTTAGTTTTTAGACTGAGTTCAGAAGTGGAGAGCAGGAACGTGGGTTAGTAGCAGTTGAAGAACAAAAAAGCTAAGGGATTTCTTCTCTTCCTTTCTTCTTTCTATCAATTGTACGTATGATTTACACTCATTTTAGGATGATCAATCCACAAATGAGTGGCTAATTCTCTTCCTTGTTGAGGTTTTGAACATGTGTAATGAATTTTGATTGTAAATGATATGGTTTTCTTCTTCTTCTTTAATGTTGTTCTATTAATTCTTGTTTTTACTGCATTAGTGCTTGGCCAACATTAATGTACATCTAAAAAGTCCAATTTCACTCGAAAGAGCAAGAAATTGGAAAGTTGTGAATTAATAGGGTATTGTTCTTAACTTGATTTGGGAAAATTGGGTTTTGATGTGCTTTCCTGATAGAAATATACTTGAAAGCCGTATTAGTCAATTTAGGAACCGGAATTGTAGTGCTAGGTCATAAATTGCATTTGATCACAGAAATGTAGACAGATGGTTTATGATTCTAAAGTGAAATTAAATACGAGAGTTTTAATTTCTAGGCTAATGTTCTTGGCTAGCAACATGAAGAAGATAGTAACCAAATTATCATGATCATCAAGTTCATTACTTGTTCTTAACCTTGGCATGTTCGTATCCATTGTCTAAATTCACAAGTAAATAGTTGTTATTAATTGTAGTATATGTAGTTTAGAAACAAAAACTCAAGTAACTCTTGGTTACATTGTTGTTAGCATAATTAGAAGTGAAATAGGAATATAGTAAACTAGGCAATTTTACGTATCTTGAGCCTCCTTGGATCGATACTTGGCTACTTAGCCACTTTATTACTTGTTTGACCACGTGCACTTGCGTGTCGGTTTATAATATATAATACCAACCTGAGCAGAACACCGGACAAGTTTTTGGCGCCGTTGCCGGGGAGGCTAGGCGATTTGTGAAATTGTGTTTAGTGTAAATTTACTGTATTTTTATTTTTATTTTCTTAAGTGTTAACAACTTGGTCTTAGCCTGTATTTTGCAGATTTTGTTTCTGTGAACACTGGCAAGGGACAAAGAGCTGGTGGAATCTTACTTAGAGCCTGAACGTGAATTTCATAGTCAACGTAGAGAAGCTCTACGAAAGAAGCTGCAGTTGCTTAAACAGTCTATGATGGAGCAACAAAATCCACCAGTTGTGCGGGCAGTTTTAGTGCCCGATGAAGCAGCAGCAAGGCCGGTTCGTGAGGTGGCAATCCCACACGCTAATAATGTACATTCTAGCATCCGCAAACCAGAGCCTGGAGGGAGGTTTGAATTAAAGCAGAATATGGTGCAACTTTTGCACACAAGCGGGCAATTTACCGGTCTCCCTCATGAAGATCCACAACAACATCTCCAAAACTTTTTGGAGATAAGTGACACTTATATACCCGCTGGAGTGTCACCTGATTATGTTCGGCTCACCTTATTTCCATTTTCCTTACTTGGTGAAGCCAAGAGGTGGTTAAAAGCTGAACCACCCAATTCTATATCAACGTGGGATGATCTTGCACGGAAGTTTTTGATCAGATTTTTCCCTTCTGGTAAAACAGCCAGACTTAGGAGTCAAATCCTAAGTTTTAAACAGAGGGAAGGAGAAAATCTATATCAAGCCTGGGAAAGATTTAAATCCATGTTGCAGGACTGTCCTCATCATCATCAGTCCAATGAGGTGTTGGTACACACATTTATTGAGGGTTTGGAACCCCACACTAAAATTCTGTTAGATTCAGCAGCTGGAGGACAAGCACTGGAAAAGACCTATGAGGAGCTGTACACTTTGCTCAACCGAATTTCACAAGGCAATCCAGAATGGAATGCAGATTCTTCAAGAGGTGGAGCAAGGAAAGCAGCGGGAGTGCTTGAAGTGGATGGATTCACAGCTATCGCTGCACAGATAGCTGCTTTGCAAAATCAGTTAAACACTCACTTCAGCAATATAAATTTGAACCAGCCTTCAGCTTCAGTAAATGCAGTTCAACAGATGTGGTGTGAAGTGTGTGGTAGTAGTGAGCATTCAACTGAATGTTGTGGTGCAAATCCTGATTCTGTTAACTTTGTGGGCAATGCACAGAGAAATCAGCAGCAGTTTGGTAGTGGCTACAACTCAAATTGGAGGAACCATCCGAATTTTTCGTGGGGTAGCAACAATCAACAAGGCCAAAGTTCAGGGCAGGGCATGCATAGAAACCAAGGAGGGAAACAAAATTATGAAGCTCAATTCAGAAATCATAATGCCCCTCCTCCACCACCATCACCGACCATTGAGGAGATGTTCAAAACCATGATCGCTAATCAGGCACAATTGCAGGCTGACTATGTCAAATTGGCAGCCGAAGTGAAGAATAATCAGTTGGCGACCAAGGCTCTTGAATATCAGTTTGGGCAATTTGCTAGTGCCCAAAATACTAGACCCAGAGGAGGACTACCTAGCGACACGGATCCTAATCCGAAGCAGGTAAATGCAGTGACCACGAGGAGTGGTTTACAATTAAAGGAGGTGGAACCGGAAAGACCGCCTCAAAAGTCAGGAGCAGTAGACGTTGAGGGAGAGCAAATCTCAGATAAGGGGAAGACTAAAGAAGCTGAACCAGAAAGGCCTCCACCCCCGTTCCCTCAACGACTTAAGAAACACAAGGAGGAGGCGTGTTTCCAGAAATTTATGGAGGTACTTAAACAGGTACATGTTAACTTACCTCTTGTTGATGTCTTGCAGGGAGTACCAAAATATGCGAAATATATTAAAGACATCGTGGCTAACAAAAGTCGTTTGACTGAGTATGCCACAGTAGCTTTAACGGAGGAATGCACTTCCCGTATTCAGAATAGGTTGCCCACAAAACTGAAAGACCCTGGAAGTTTTACCATCCAGCTTACTATTGGGCAAAGTATCCGAGCTCGTGGATTATGCGACTTGGGGGCAAGCATAAATCTGATGCCATCTTCGGTATTCAGAAAGTTAGGTCTAGGAAGTCCTAGACCTACAACGGTAATCTTGCAGCTAGTAGACAGGTCTTTAGCTAAGCCGGATGGCATTGTTGAGGATGTGTTAGTGCAAGTAGGCTCCCTCATTTTTCCGGTCATTTCATTGTTCTAGATTTTGAACCAGATGCTGAAGTCTCATTTATTTTGGGACGACCCTTTGTGGCAACCGGAAAAGCATTAATTGATGTAGCTGTGGGTCAACTTACAATGCAAGCACATGACAAGGTAGAGGTATTTGATGTGTTAAAAGCCATGAAGCTGCCGGCTATACATGAGGAGCTTTCGGAAATCAGTGTGGTTGAACATGGAGAAAGTAGGCAGGTTGTTGAATCTCAAGACCCATTGGAAAGAGCGTTGACGCATTCTGATCATTTTGGGGATAGAGAAGCTTGTGGAATGGTTCAATTGTTGGATGGAGCACCTAATCATCCGAGGAGACAGGAATTTCAGTCATTGATGAGATCACTAGAGCCGTTGTCGAAACCGTCTGTTGAGGAGGCACCGAAATTGGAGCTGAAAGAATTGCCTCCCCATTTAAAATATATCTTTTTGGGGGAGGGAGAGACGTTACCAGTTATTATCTCTGCAGACTTGACAGAGGAACCGGAAAAGGCAGCTTTGGGGGTCTTAAAGAAGAGGAAGAAAGCAATGGGTTGGCAAATGTCTGACATTCAGGGTATAAATCCAGCTTTCTGCACACACAGGATATTCATGGAGACAGGAGCCAAGCCAACTGTTCAGCCGCAGAGGAGACTTAATCCAGCAATGAAAGATGTGGTAAGGAAGGAAATAATCAAGTGGCTTGATGCAGGTGTAGTCTACCCAATTTCAGACAGTGAGTGGGTCAGTCCCGTTCAATGTGTTCCTAAGAAAGGGGGGATGACTGTAATCACCAATGAGAAAAATGAGTTGATCCCTACACGAACCGTCACAGGTTGGCGAATTTGTATGGACTACAGGAAACTCAATGAAGCCACGAGGAAAGACCATTACCCCATTCCTTTTATTGACCAAATACTTGATAGATTGGCAGGGCAGGAGTATTATTGCTTCCTTGATGGGTACTCTGGCTATAACCAAATAGCCATCGCTCCTGAGGATCAAGAGAAGACGACTTTCACCTGTCCTTATGGGACATATGCTTTCAGGCGGATGCCGTTTGGGTTATTCAACGCACCCTCCACATTCCAGAGATGCATGATGGCTATTTTCCATGACATGGTTGAGGATTTTGTTGAGGTATTTATGGATGATTTTTTTGTTTTCGGTAACTCGTTTGCTACTTGTTTGCAGAATCTTGACAGGGTGCTGGCTCGATGTGAAGAATCCAACCTTGTGTTAAACTGGGAGAAATGCCACTTCTTAGTGAAGGAGGGGATTTTCCTGGGCCACAAAGTGTCTAAAAAGGGGTTGGAAGTCGATCGTGCTAAAATTGAGGTTATTGAGAAATTGCCACCACCAGTTTCAGTGAAAGGTGTACACAGTTTTTTGGGACATGCAGGATTCTACAGACGATTCATTAAAAACTTTTCCAACATTTCTAGACCGCTATGCAGACTGCTAGAAAAGGAGGTCAAGTTTGAGTTGAATGATGAGTGTGTGGGAGCATTTGAAAAGTTGAAGCAGAAATTGATAGAAGCACCCATCCTTACCTCTCCTGATTGGGAACAACCATTTGAGCTGATGTGTGATGCCAGTGATGTGGCTGTGGGAGCTATATTGGGACAAAGGAAGAATAGAATTTTTCATTCTATTTATTATGCAAGCAAGACACTGAATACGGCTCAGAGCAATTACACAGTCACAGAAAAGGAAATGCTAGCTCTGGTGTTTGCATTTGACAAGTTCCGGTCTTATTTGGTGGGTTCGAAAGTGGTGGTGTACACTGATCATGCAGCTATTCGATACCTATTCAACAAGAAAGATGCTAAGCCCAGATTGATCAGATGGATCTTATTGCTACAGGAGTTTGACCTTGAGATTCGAGACAGAAAGGGGAGTGAAAATCAGGTAGCAGATCACCTATCACGACTGGAAAGTCGGTCGCATGTGATGGAAAGTGATGACATTAATGAGGACTTCCCAGATGAGCAACTCTTGGCAGTGGGAGAAGCTGAAGTTCCCTAGTATGCTGACATAGTCAACTTGCTAGTGAGCGGAGTTTACCCACCGGAAGCAACAGACCAGCAAAGAAGGAAATTGAGGCATGACAGCCGACATTATGTATGGGATGAGCCATATTTGTTCAAGCAGGGACCAGACCAGGTGATGAGAAGATGCATCCCAGAGAGTCAGATAGCAGAAGTGTTGAGGGGCTGCCATTCTTCGTTGTATGAAGGGCATCACGGAGGTGAGAGAACAGCACACAAGGTTCTTCAGTCAGGTTTCTTTTGGCCAACACTGTTCAGAGATTCTATGGCGTATGTCAAAATGTGTGATAGATGTCAGCGGACAGGATCAATTGGCAGAAGACAAGAGATGCCTTTGCAGAGCATAATGGAAGTTGAGCCCTTTGATGTATGGGGCATTGACTTCATGGGTCCATTCCCACCGTCATTTGGAAATCGTTACATCTTGGTGGCTGTAGATTATGTATCAAAATGGGTGGAAGCAATAGCTTGCCCCAGGAATGATAACAAGGTAGTAACAAAGTTTGTGAAAAAACACATTCTCACAAGGTTTGGGACACCCCGAGCAATTATCAGTGACGGAGGGGCTCATTTTGTCAATGCAAGTTTCAAGAAATTACTGGCTAAGTATGGGGTGCGCCATAAAGTGGCCACAGCATATCACCCACAAACTAGTGGGCAAGTAGAGGTGTCAAATAGGGAGGTAAAACAGATTCTTCAGAAAATGGTGAACACACAATGGAATGATTGGTCTAGTAAACTTGATGATGCGTTGTGGGCCTACCGAACTGCTTATAAGACACCGATTGGAACGTCACCATACCGATTGGTCTATGGCAAATCATGTCATCTCCCGGTTGAACTTGAGCATCGAGTTTTCTGGGCTGTCAGAAAGCTAAATATGGACTCTGAGCTAGCGGGTAAAAAGAGACTAATGCAGCTCAGCGAACTTGATCAATTTCGCTGGCATGCCTATGAGAGTGCGAAGTACTACAAGGAAAGAACCAAAAGATGGCATGACAAGCATGTGGTGCATCGCATTTTCGAACCAGGACAGAAAGTTTTGCTTTTTAATTCAAGATTGAAATTGTTTCCTGGTAAGCTGAGGTCTAAATGGTCTGGACCATTTGAAGTGGTGAGAATGACCCCTCACGGGGCAGTAGAACTGTGGCAAGAAGATAGGAGTGCTACGTTCTTGGTAAATGGGCAGAGATGGAAGCACTACTGGGGGGATGATCATGATCGGGACAAATCGTCGATCTCCCTAGTAGACAAGTGAGCTTAAAGGACGTCGAGCCGCGACGGTAAACCAGGTGCTGCACGGGAGGCAACCCGTGAGAAAAATATTTTATTTTTTTCTTTTGCAAAGTGTAGTTAGTTTTTATCTTTATTTTTGTTTTTATTTGTTTATTTCCAAGTTTTATTTTTCTTTTTATTTTCTTGATTAGGTTTAGATTTTCATTTTAGTTAATATTCTTTATTTTTAGTTAGGGAAATCTATTAATTTAACCAATTTTTGTTTAGTGCGGTGATTTTTAGGTATAACTGAGGAAATATACATGGAATCGAGAAAATGAGGCAAGGTATGAAAAATCAAATTAATTGAAGAAACAGTGCACTGGCGCGTTGGCGCCGTGTCACGGAGGCAGTGCTCCGCGTTGGCCTCCGTGACACGTTGAAGGCAAAATCAGGATTTTTCAAAAATCCAATAAGCCAACGCGTTGGCTCTGTGTCACGGAGGAGGGGCTCCACGTTACCCTCCGTGACACGTTGCCCCTTATTCAGTGTCGGGTCACACCGGGTTGCCGGGTGACCCGCGTGTTTTCTTTAAATAAACCCCCGATTTCGCCCCATTTTTCCCCATTTCCCTCTTCCCTCCGCGACCAAACACCCATTTCCCCCTCCCCAAGCACCGTGCCACGTTCCTAGGCAAGGAAAAACATCAAGTTTCTTCGGTTCTTCAATTCAAAGGTATGTTTTCATCGTCTATCTCAAAGTTTTTGGCGATTTTTGTCAAATTTGGGCATGTGAGGTGAGATATATCACCCTAGGTAGAAATTAAATGTGAATGTTGGATTATTTGTGATTGATACATGTTTGGATTGTTGTATTTAGCGTTTGAACTTATCGATTGCGTAAATAATTCGAAATTGATCATAGAATTGTATTCTAGGGCTTGGGTTGTTGAATTTGATTTGGGAACTTGATAATTTGGTGAATTCGATGTCGGGGTGTGTTTGTTATTTGAGAGAAGTCGTGGTAAATATTGTGTAAATGTTAAAAGACGATGAATTCTCGAATTTTTGTGGGAAAATGCATAAAATGTGTGAATTGGTTAGATTGTTTGGATTCGTTTGTATATAGAATGTTTTTATTGTTGTTTTTATTTTGTTGTTGTTTTTGTTGCTTGTGCGATGTGTGAATTGTTAGCGATAGTAGGATTGGGATTAGCTGTATGAAGTCTGAGTAGTACGCTAACCGTTATGCTGTCGAAGTTTTGTTGTGAACGCACTAAGCATGAAGTTATGATGTTATCTGTGGTGTACTTAGAGTTATCTTTGCCGTAATTTTGTAGAAGTAGCTAAGGCCTAAGTGTGGGGTAAATGTTGTGTAACCCGACCTTAGCCGAAGTTAACAAGTTTTTAGCTTAACGTTGTGCTTGTTTGTGTAAATTGACAGGTACAATGGCTAGCAGACAAGATAAAGGCAAGGGTGCTTCTACCTCAGGCACAGGTAGGAAAAGGATGAGACTGGGCACCGCAGTCCCAGCTGCACCTGCTGTTCCGCGCGGCCAACACCGCCAATACGGAACAAGATGGGTCACCGATGAAGGGAAGAAATGGTACGCAAAGCATAAAGAAAACAAGTACTTCCCCGAGGAACATATTGTACGGGAACCACTCGCACAGGAGTTCCCTCGCATTGTACAGAGAATTGAAGCAGTTGGGCTCAGCTTTATCTTTTAGGAGCCCAAGGAGTGCAACCTTCACTTGGTCCGGGAATTTTATGCAAATTGGAACCCGGCCATCAGAAGCCACACAGTGAAAATCAGAGGGCAGATTGTCACTCTGGAACCCCAGCAGCTGAATGCCATCGTTGGAGCGCAGGACACAGACGCCCACGTTCTCCGCCAGCTAAACATCACCCCACCGTACGCCGACATCAGACGTACGTTGTGTGGGGCTCGATCCACGGCCCGATGGAGTAGACATAAGGAGAGGGGTTACCACTAGACTCTGCCTTATTCGTAGATGAACAGGGAGGCCAGAATATGGCTGAAGATTGTATGTTCGTGCTTGATCCCAGGAGTTCATATGACAGACGTGACCCGGGACCGTGTCTGCTTGGTGTATGCCCTTATGAAAGGGCTTGAGATTAATGTGGGGGCGGTAATAATATCCGCCATGAAGAGAGCCAGACTGCACCAGGGCCACAGATACGGGTTTGGCGGACTCATCACCACCTTCCTCCGAGGCCTCGACATTGAGGAAGAAGCCTTGGATTATATTCCGCAGTTGGAGCGGAGGGCCCTCGACGTGACAAAGACTAAGGCCCCCGACACTACACACGGACCAGTATTGACTTTGGGCGAGCGACATGCTCGTGACGATTAGTACATGGCCCGTATGTTCGGCATGCAGATGTTGCAGCTATGGATTGGTGGGAGACCAGCCACCGAGGAGGAATTATGGCAGTTGGAGCTGGACTACCCCTTTGGCGAGAACGCCAGAGCCTTATGTCGGGTAGGGTCAGCCTCTGTGGAGCCTACAGATGACGATGTCCCTACTGATGAGGAGACACGTCGTGAGGACTCTGATGTGGAGTCCGATGACGACGATGGAGCTGATTCAGATATGGGCGACGAGGCCGCAACACCGGATGAGGAAGTCGAATATTTCGACTGAGCAGGGAGTTCCACCACCCAAAATTTTGTGCTTTGTATTGTTGTGAACACTGGGGACAGTGTTCGATTTAAGTGTGGGGTGGGGAGTAGTTAGGTGCTGGGACATAGGCTCTAAATTGCTGTATATTTTTCCTTGATATTTATGTATGTTTGTGCTTTCCCTGTTGCGAACTGATTTGCGATGTATGTGTATATATTTGTTGTGTGGTTAATGATGTGTGTTTTTGAAAGTTATGGTTGCTAGTGTAAATATTTTGTAAATTTTGTAAATATTTTTTTTTCTCTATCGACATGATCGATATTTTTCAAAATTTGTGCGAACATATTTTGCAATTATCAAAATCTTTTGTAAATATGTTTCCATCGAAATGATCGATGTGTTGCAAAAATTTTTCGATGTTTTTTTATTTTTTTTGGGTTTCTCAGAGTTTGTTTTCGGTTCTTTTACCGAGAATAGTCCCATTGAACCGATGTCATAGTTAGTTACCGTTCCCTATGATGGATGGATGACGACCGTCTTAAGGGAAATGTAGTCTGTAGGAGTAGGATTTTTATTTGTTTCTAAATTTTTTTTCTTTGGTGGATTGCATCAATGAACTGTAGTTGCTTATGGTTGCTAAAATTTCGATGCGTGTTGTAACTGATGTTCAAAATGTGAAAGTGATTCGTTTGAAAGCATGCAATTCGGTAAATACGTTGAGTTACCTAGGCTATAGAATTTGGTTCAGTATGATTGAGTCTTAATCTTGAATTCATGTAATTGACTAATTAAAGAGTCTGTGAATGCATCTTGATTCGAGCATGTGCATGAAGTGTGAAGTGAGGTATTGCTATTCCATGTCATTGTGAATTGTCTAGAACTTGCCTGGTGTGTATACAAAACGAAATGAAGGAGGTGTAGTGTTGGAAAGGATGTAGGCATTTCTTTGTTTTAACCGATAGTTTCCATTTCTTTTTTCTCGTGTCAAATTCTACCTTTTTATATGTTGTATACCCTAGTCAGCCTGTTGAGCCTTTAGCCGATTTCTTTCTTTTGTCCAAAATTGTATGAACTAAGCTTTATTCCTTCTTTTCATTAGCCTTGAAGTCTATAAGAAGCTCTTAAGCGCTTACAAAGAACAGAAAATGTTTCCTAAAGTGTTAAAGAGTGAAAAGAGTGAAAAGAAAAAGAAAAGCAGAGTGAAGAAAGAAAAGATGATGTTGAAGAGGCACTCGTTGTAATTAATTGATAGTGAGGGTACTTGAAAACCCTTTGTTTTGTGTCAAGTTTGTCTGATGAAATGGGTTGTATGAAAGTAAACCAGCATGAATGGGAGAAAAAGAGAAAAGAGAGGAACAATGTCCATGAGTCGATGGGAATGAGTTCAAAAGGCGCTTAAGGATGCTAGCGACTATTATTGGCTAATCCAATATATATATACTAGATCCATAGCCCCGTTACAACCTATTAAAGTCCAACGTGATCCTATATTGCATTTATTTATATTAGTGGAGTAATACACTAAGGGCAAGCTTATGGGTCATGACATGAGGCATGTGAATTCTTTTGGGAGAGAGAGTGAAATTAATTTTTATATGCCCCTACTTGCATGTTTGTGTGCTGCATGAACATAAAGGGGAAGTTTCTCTCGAGTTGTGAGGGCACATGCTTGATGAAAGATTGATTTTTCGTGTCGGATTTCTTGATTAGCTGATTTGCATGAGTTTGCTGATATCAAGAATCAATTCTTTAAGTCTAGGAAGTCTTGATGTATTAAAGGTCATTGTATTGTACGACCAAGCATGTTTTCTTGATGATTTGCAAAAATTGAATAATCGGTATGACCGTAGCGTAAATTGTTGCACCATAGTGACGAAGGTTGGGATGTAATTTACATGATTTGTGTATGTGTTGTTCGAGGACGAACAAGGATTTAAGTGTGGGGTAAGTGATCTTGGGCAGATTTATATGCCCAAGTGATACTCAAACGTATCATTTTTACCTTATTTGTTGTGCAATGTGTATATAATATCATGTAATTAGTAATAAAATGCGAATTTATACTAACCAACATGATTAGCATTTGTGTTGCAGGTAAATGTGATTTTTAGGAGCTAAAATGCATGTTGGAACTATGTCGGAGTTGAACTTGGATGCGAGCGTGGAAAAGACCTTGGAATGCACATTTTATAAGGGCTCCGCGATGGAGCCGTGCCACGCTACCATAGCGGTAGCACACTGCCTGAACAGGAATTAAAATGGCAATTTCTAGTGTGCCTTCGCGTCAGCTCCGTGGCACGGAGAGAGGCCTCCGCGATGGCCTCCGTGCCACATTGAGGTTAATTTACCGGACCCTGGAAATTCCAGTGAAGGTCCGCGTCCACGCCGTGTCACGGAGGCAGTGCTCTGCGTTGGCCTCCGTGACACGTTGCTTGTTATTCCGGGAAAAATTTCCCACTAGTATAAATAGCACACTTAGGTTTATTTTAATTAGTTTTTTTAGTTTTTAGACTGAGTTCAGAAGTGGAGAGCAGGAACGTGGGTTAGTAGCAGTTGAAGAACGAAAAAGCTAAGGGATTTCTTCTCTTCCTTTCTTATTTCTATCAATTGTACGTATGATTTACACTCATTTTAGGATGATCAATCCACAAATGAGTGGCTAATTCTCTTCCTTGCTGAGGTTTTGAACATGTGTAATGAATTTTGATTGTAAATGATATGGTTTTCTTCTTCTTCTTTAATGTTGTTCTATTAATTCTTGTTTTTACTGCATTAGTGCTTGGCCAACATTAATGTACATCTAAAAAGTCCAATTTCACTCGAAAGAGCAAGAAATTGGAAAGTTGTGAATTAATAGGGTATTGTTCTTAACTTGATTTGGGAAAATTGGGTTTTGATGTGCTTTCCTGATAGAAATATACTTGAAAGCCGTATTAGTCAATTTAGGAACCGGAATTGTAGTGCTAGGTCATAAATTGCATTTGATCACAGAAATGTAGATGGATGGTTTATGATTCTAAAGTGAAATTAAATACGAGAGTTTTAATTTCTAGGCTAATGTTCTTGGCTAGCAACATGAAGAAGATAGTAACCAAATTATCATGATCATCAAGTTCATTACTTGTTCTTAACCTTGGCATGTTCGTATCCATTGTTAAAATTCACAAGTAAATAGTTGTTATTAATTGTAGTATATATAGTTTAGAAACAAAAACTCAAGTAACTCTTGGTTACATTGTTGTTAGCATAATTAGAAGTGAAATAGGAATATAGTAAACTAGGCAATTTTACGTATCTTGAGCCTCCTTGGATCGATACTTGGCTACTTAGCCACTTTATTACTTATTTGACCACGTGCACTTGCGTGTCAGTTTATAATATATAATACCAACCTAAGCAGAACACCGGACATCTAGGACTCCAGTGGGAGTAGGACTTAGCATTGAGCAGAGCGGGGTTCCGACGCACCCAGGTTCCCAGAACTACGTTGCCGCCGTAGGTTATTTTTATTGTCCTTATGGCCCCAGACTTGTGATCACCCAGTTCATGCCTTTATATCCTGGAAAGGTATATTGGGTCCTATCGATGCGGTGTATACATCGAACTCCACATCTAGCTCATGTAGTTATATGTCGGTTATAGAATCTCCCAATAGTCAGTACAGTCTCAGTTAGCTCAGCTCAAAATAGTTTCAGATTACTCTGTTCAGATTACTTCAGTATAGTAGTTCAGATCAGTATCTCATATTTAGGGCATGTATTTGACCATCAGACATGGCCATTTTGACCATCTCAGTATATGTCAATTTATTTAGTTCAGCATTTTAGTTAGTCATTGCATGTCATTACAGTACAATTATTTTATTCTCCATGTTATGTTTCCTTCTACTTACTCAGTACATTCAAAGTAATGATGCATACCTTCTATGTTGTATCATTTTATGATACAGCTGTAGGTTCTCAGTCTCAGCACCGTTAGTACATCTCATCCGGGAGTTTTTAGTTGCACCAGTGGTGAGTCCTCATCTTTCTAGGACGATGTTTATTTTCCTTCAGTTAGTTTTCTTTCAGTTAAACTTAGAGTTAGTTGGGGGCTTGTCCCAGCAACTCATTAGATAGATGGCTTTCAGACACAGACACAGATAAGATTTTCAGTTTTGTTTTAAGTTGTATAAAGCTTTATGATTTAGTTCTTCTTCACAAATGGTTTTTATTATTTATAAAGCTTCTTCTATGATATTACCTAGATTACCAGTGTTATGTTAGACCATGAGTTGACTTGGGGTTACTTCGAACTCCAAGTACTATGTCTCGTCTAGGGTATAGACTCAGGTCGTGACAAACTTGGTATCAGAGCACTAGGTTTAAAGTAGCCTAGGATGTCTAAAACGCGTTTCCAATAGAGTCCTTTTCATGGGTGTGAAGTGCAACACACTTATGATGGGGAGGCTGCGAGATATTATTAGGAAAACTCCCTTTTGTTCGTACTCTTTATCGTGCGTCCAAGTTCAATTCCATAAACGTTCTTCTAACTCGTGCTCTATTTCGTTTTAGTGAAATCATGCCTCCAAGACATGGTAATGGAAAAAGGGCCGGCAACGCTCACCAACCTACCTCACTAGCTCCAGCAGCACCTTAGGATGACCCAGTGTCCTCCGTAGAGTTCAAAGCGGCAATCCAGCTGCTCGCACAAACAGTCACAAACTAGGTGAACCGGCAAGTGGTTCCATTCAGTACTAATGTGTCTGCAATAGCTGCTCGGGTTTGGGACTTCACTCGGATGAACCCTCCTGCTTTCCATGGATCTAAAGTGGGAGAGGACCCACAAGAGTTCATGGATGAGATAAGGAATATCAACTTAATTATGGGTGTTAGCTCCTCTGAGAGCGCCGACCTGGCTGCCTACCAGCTGAAAGGGGTAGCCCAGATCTGGTAGGACCAGTGAAAGGAAGGAAAACCAGCGGGAGTAGAACTGGTGGAGCGGGAGGAGTTCACGATAGCCTTCTTAGACAGATTATTCCCCCGGGAGCTCAGGGAGGCTAAGGTGACATAATTTATGAATCTAAAATAGGGAAATTGGATAGTGGAAGAATATGCACTGGAGTTCACAAGATTGTCTAAATACTCTTCGGAGATGGTAGTCGAGCCAAGGGATCGCATGCTAAAGTTCGTCAATAGAGTATCGAACTTGGTCCTCAAGGAGTGCAGGACTACAATGCTTATTGAAGATATTGATCTTTCCAGCCTCATCATTCATGCCCAGCAGATTGAGGTACAAAAACTAAAAGACATAAAATGGGAGAACAAGTAGGAAAGGACTGGCCAATCAGATTATGGCCACCAGAGGTCTGGTGGTAGTAGCCTCCCACAGCAGCAAAAGCAGAGGACTCTAGCACCCACTTCAGCCAGCGCCCCTACTTTTCAATCCCGCAAACTTCAGAGGAGTGGAGCATCAGGCTCATAGTCCCAGAGTCACAGCGCCAGCAACCGCTACCCAGCTTGCCCTATGTGTGTCAAGAACCATGCAGGGGAATTCCTTCAGGGCCGAAAGAGTTTCTTTAGGTGTGGACAGCTTGGTCATCGGCTCAGAGAATGCCCGTCAGCAGGACGGGGGAGATCACACTCCACCACTTCAGCAGCTCCAGTAGGCCGACCAGATCAGTAGGCCAACAATTCAGGTATAAATGGCGGCCAATGCAAAAACTATTTTTATGCTTTATCCTCTCGTCAGGATCGGGAGAGCTCACCTGATGTGGTCACGGGTATGTTATGCCTTTTCCATGTAGATGTGTATGCCCTACTAGATCCAGGAGCCACACTATCATTTGTGACTCCCTATGTTTTTGTCCAGTTTGATATTAGTCCAGAAGTCCTCTAAGAATGATTCTCAGTCTCCACCCCAGTTGGTGAGTCAGTTAGAGCCAGCCGGGTGTATAGAAAATGCCCAGTCTCAATCTTGAATAAGGTCACTCTAGCTGATCTTGTAGAGTTAGACATGGTTGACTTCGACCTCATTCTTGGCATGGATTGGTTACACTCCGGTTATGCCTTAGTCGACTGCAGAACTAGGGTCATCAGATTTCAGTTCCCTAATGAGACATTTTTAGAGTGGACGAGCAGTAGTTCAGTGCCTAAGGGTCAGTTTACTTCCTACCTTAACGCCAATTATTTCTAAAGGGTGTATTTATCATCTAGTTTGGGTCAAAGATTTTAGCTCCGAGACCCCAACTATTCAGTCAGTCCAAATTTCCAGTGAGTTCCCTAACATGTTTCTCGAAGATCTTCCCAGAGTCCCTCCTGAGCGGGAAACAGACTTCAGCATAGACCTCCTTCCATACACTCATCCCATCTCCATCCCTCCTTATAGAATGGCTCCAGCTGAGCTTGAGGAGTTGAAGGAGTAGCTAAAAAATCTCCTTGATAAGGGTTTCATCAGTTCCAACATCTCTCCATGGGGTGCCCTAGTATTATTCGTGTGAAAGAAAGACGGTACCCTCAGAATGTGTATCGACTACCATCAGTTGAATAAAGTCACAATTAATAATAGGTAGCCCATACCTAGGATTAACGACATGTTTGATCATCTTCAAGGAGCTAGTTGTTTCTCCAAGGTAGATCTCAGGTCGGGGTACCATTTGTTAAGGGTCAAGGAGTGTGACATACTGAAAACATCTTTTAGAACTCAGTATGGTCACTACGAATTCGTGGTTATGTCCTTCGGACTGACTAATTCCCCCGCAACTTTTATGGACCTGATGAATAGGGTTTTCAAGCCATATCTAGACATGTTCTTCATTGTATTTATTGATGACATTTTGGTATACTCCAAAAGTGAGGAAGAACATGCTAACCATCTAATGATAGTGTTATAGACACTCATAGATCGCCAATTATTCGCAAAGTTCAGCAAATGTGAATTCTGGTTGAAGTTTGTTACTTTCCTTAGTCACGTGGTCTCGGGTGAGGTATTCAAGTATATCCTTAAAATATAGTAAGGGTGAAAGACTGGCCCAGACCTACTTCCCTAACCAAAATCAAAAGCTTTTTGGGTCTAGCCGGTTATTACCGACTTTTTGTGGAAGGTTTCTGCTCTATTGCATCCCCTCTGACTAGGTTGACTCAGAAAAAGGTGAAATTTAAGTGGTCAGATGCATGTTAGAAGAGTTTCCAAGAGTTAAAGACAGGACTCACAACCGCTCCAGTGTTAAACTTGTCGGAAGGAACAAATGGGTTCGTGGTGTATTTGACGCTTCCAGAGTTGGACTTGGTTGCTTCTGATGCAACAACGTAAGGCGATAACTTACGCCTACAGATAGCTCAAGGATCATGAAAGGAACTATCTGACTCATGACCTGGAGTGGGAAGCAGTAGTGTTCACATTGAAAATATTAAGGCACTACCTTTACGAGGCTCACGTGGATGTTTTCACCGATCACAAAAGCCTTCAGTATGTGTTCAGTCTGAAAGATCTAAATCTTCATCAAAGAAAGGGTTGGAGCTACTAAAGGACTATGAAATGAGTGTGTTGTACCAACTGGACAAAGCCAATGTAGTGGATGATGCCCTAAATAGGATGTTTATGGGGAGCGTGGCTCAAGTTGAAGAAGGCAAAAAGGAACTGGCAAAGGATATCCACAGGTTAGCTCGGTTGGGAGTGCAGTTGGTTGATATAGCTGAGGACGGAGTAGTGGTGCAGTGTGGATCATATTCCTCATTGGTATTTGAATTTAAGTCAAGGCAGGATGAAGATCCCATACTACTTAAGCTGAAAGAGGCGGTTCTCAGAAAAGAAGTGGAGGCTTTCTCCCAAGGGGAAATGGTGTACTCCGTTACAAGGGTAGGTTGTGTATACAGGATGTAGGTGATTTAAGAAAATAGATACTAGTTGAAGCACATAGTTCAAGATATTCTATCCACCCAGGAGCTACTAAGATGTACCATTTTCATGACCCAAATGGAGGCCCGGATCGCGACACGGGACAAGGAGCCCCAAGGGACCCCAAGTCGACCCATGGCATAAGTATACATCTAACTCAATCAATAACAGAAGAATTAACATAATACACTTAGCGGAAGTCTAACTCATCTATAACCTCAGAATACATCACACAAATCTGATTACATACATAAGTCTAAAAAAGCCTCTAAACATGACGAGTTGATGGGACAAGACCCCCAACTAACTCAACAATACTGAAACTGAAATACATAAGAAAAACTGAAAATCTATCCCTCGAAGGATGAGGACTCACCAACGAGCAAATGCTAACTCCGATAAGCCATCTAAGAGTGGGGATGAACTTGAGAGTTGGGTCCTGTATCATAAAATGATACAACATAGAAAGTATGCGGTCAATACGTAGAATGTACCGAGTATGCAAGGTAAGTAAAACCGCTTAAGTAAGGTAAATCATTTAAAACATTTCATAACATAACATAAGCTTTCAGAATCCAAGGGGAGGGCTTGCATGTATTCTTTCTGAAATCATGATCTTTTTGTAACATGACAATACATAGCTTCATAACATCAAAACTTACTCGAATGACTCAAAGCTGAAATATAACATTTATAAGAAAAGTTGAACATTGAGTCAAACCTTGCTTTTAGAACATGCATATGTATATAAAAATAATGAGTAATGAATATGCATAACTGAATCATGAGGAATGATGGGAGACTCATCTTTTAACCGACATACCACGATAGAGCTTACGAGGCCCCGACTATCACATTCAAGTGGGTTGAGCCTCCCAAAGCCTTGCCAGGGCTAAGGATGATACCATGATATCAATATCAAGCTGAAGGCCCATTCGGGCAAGGGGAAGCTCACAAGGGAGCTCCCAAGTCATATAATAGTATAAACCTACATTAGTGCATAATTCTAAGGCATAGGGTGATCGACCCATAGCCTACTTGGTGCTAGACTCTTCTCCCAAACACATGCATATGCTCTACATTATTTTATAACGAAGCTCAATATTGTCTATTGACAAAGCTCAATAATGAAGTACATCTCAAAAATGAAATCATGCATAGGCTCGATATCGTGTAATAATGAAGCTCAACATTTTCTATTGACAAAGCTCAATAATGAAATACATCTCAATTATGAAATCATGAATATGCTCGAGATCGAGTAATAACGAAGCTCAACATTGTCTATTGACAAAGCTCAATAATGAAATACATCTCAATTATGAAGTCATGCATATAGGAAGCTGAAGTTCAAAACATACCACAAGCTCAAAGATAATTGGGAGCCTTTGCTCCAAAATCAAGTGGTCAGCTTACTTTAGAGACACTACATCATACATACTTGACATAAGGGCTTTTCCCAAAACTATATGATGCTTGGATATACTCAATTCATTTTGAAAATAATATTATAATCATGGGTAGCTTTGAAACATGCCTTTCATCATCATCTCTCATCATCATCATACAGTAATCACCATTCTCTTCTTTTAGGAACTTCTTATCAATGGGCCTTAAATTTCATAAAACTAGAAAATATAATTTTTGATTGAAAAAAATTTAAAATCTGCCCATTCCTTATAATTCAATCATGGAAACACAATTTAATCATACCCATGTATAGAAATTGAAGATTCATACATTTGAGTAAAAACCCCATAACTTGATCATAGGAAATTCTCATACTTAGATAGAAATTGGCCATGGGTGTGAAAGGGAACACCCACTCATAACCCTACATACCTGAAAGGGATTGATTCCACCACTTCTCTGATTTCCCAAGATGAAATTTCGATGGAAACCTTGGAACTAGCTCTAGATCACCCCCTCAACCACTCAAGTTTGCAAGCATGGAAGGAAATAACTTAGAATAGGTTTTCTCCTCCTAAAACCCACTAAAACGAGCCTTAAACGACGTAGTATAGGGCCTTAGGACGTGGGAATAACAAAAATACCCTTATTGATTACGCAAACATTTCTTCACTGGACGAACCAACAGACGCTTCAATGGGTCATTAAAGGATACCACGACCCATTGTGACGATCCGTGCTATACACTGTTCAGGCTTGGTCTTGGCCCAAACCACGACTAGAAAAGATGGGTCGTCATTACTTATAATGCTCATTCAATCAACCATTGTTTCCTTCAAAAACTTTGACACCTCCTCAAACAACGAGCCTCATCACGACCTGTTACACCCACCAACGAGTCATGGTCTACTTCTATCGAATACACTGGACATTTCACCATCCAAACAAAGGATGCTAACCACGGTCTGTGGTAACTCATGATGGGTTGTGGGTTGACCTGTGACTTCTCAGAACTCAAGTTCATCTCCTAATACGGCTACAAATGATTACTCATTGTTTCCCACAATGAGTCGTTGAATCGTTTGTTGCTTCCACTGCTCCCAGACCAGACACTTTCCACGACTCGTCCCAATGGGTCATTGGTTGGACCAAAGATCCGTAGGGTCATCCGTTCTGCAATAAATTTTTCCCAGTTTAGCAGTTTTCAACTTTTAACCCCCGGGTCTACTCTTAGGCACTTCCGAGGTATTACAATATCTACCCCTTGGTAACATTCGTCCTCGAATGTTGAAAACAAGTAGAAAATAGAAACATGCAATTATCATATTCAGATACTGATCATTTAACCCAAAAACTAACGGAATGACTACCTCTGATTCAAACCACATAGCTGACCTGATTTCATGATTCACATACACATCCATATACATAAAATACACTTGAACACATGAACTGAACATGAAAACTAAATAGATTCGGAGTGCAAAAACTGATACCTCAAGCTGGAACTGAGCTGGTAGAGAACAAATGTAGGTATGTAGCGATCATATCTGCTTGGCCTCCCACGTAGCTCCTTCAACATGCTGATTCCTCCATAATATTTTAAATGAAGCTACTTCCTTGTTCCTTAGCCTCCAAACTTGTCGATCTAATATTTCCACCAGAACCTCCTCATAGCTAAGTCTGCCTCTCACACCAACACTATCCACCAGAACAACTAGATTTGGGTCACCCAAACACTTCTTCAATAGCGATACATAAAACACAAGATGCACGGAAGATAACTCTGAGGGCAACTCCAACTCATATGCCATCTTTCCAACTCTTCTCACAATCTGGTAGGGACCAACATAACGGGGACTAGGTTTTCCTTTCTATCCAAACCACATTACTCCTTTCATGGGAGATACCTTCAAGAACACCCAATCGTCCACCTCGAACTCCAACTCCCGTCTCCTTACATCCGCATAGGACTTTTGATGACTCTAAGCGTTTTTTAGCCTGTCCCTTATAAATTGAACCTTCACCATAGACTCATGAACCGAATTTGGCTCTATCATGGCTTCCTCATCAACCTCAAACCATCTGATGGGCGATCTACATCTCTGCCCATAGAGAGCCTTGAAGGGTGCCATTTGGATACTAGAGTGATAGCTGTTATTATAAGCAAACTTCGAGATTTTGAATTGTCCGCTCCGCTTTACCATCCATTTGCGGATGAAATGTTGTGTTGGGTTTAACCTGAGTCCCAAGCCCTTTTTGAAAAGACTGCCAAAATTGAGAGGTAAATTGAGTACCTCGATCTGAAATTATATACAAAGTCACTCCATCCAACCGAACCAACTCCCGGATATACAGTTTTGCATAATCCTCCGCTCAATCCATAATTTTGATCGGTAGGAAATGTGCAGCCTTGGTCAACCTGTCCACCACAACCCAAATAGAGTCATACTATCTACGATTGTAGGGCAAACCTGTTATGAAATCCATTGTAATCTCCTCCCACTTCCAACTAGGAATACTGATATCCTGAAGTACACCTCCCGATCTCTAATTCTCAACCTTTACCTACTAACAGTTCAGACACTTGGATACAAATTCTGCAATATCATTCTTCATACCATTCCACCAATAGATTTCCCGCAAGTCATGGTACATCTTGGTGGCACCTGGATGGATAGAATACCTGGATCCATGAGCCTCAAGCAACATCCGACTCCTCAAATCATCCACGTTCAGAACACATAAGCGGCCCTGGTACTAAAGCACACCATCTCCCCCTTTGGAGAAAACCTCTACCTTCTGATTTTGAACGGCCTCTTTAAACTTTACCAATATTGGGTCCTCATCTTGCCTGGCTTTCACATTAGTCACCAAGGACGATTTTGATCTATTCTGAGCAACAACACCGCCATCGATTGAGTCAACCAACCTAACTCCGAACCTTGCGAGTCGATGCACCTCCTTCACTAGCTCTTTCTTCCCTTCATCCACATGCGACACGCTCTCCATAGACAGTCTACTAAGTGCATCCGCTACCACATTGGCCTTACCCAGGTGGTAAAGGACGCTCATATCATAGGCCTTAAGTAGCTCCAACCACCTCCTTTGCCAAAGATTGAGATCTTTCTGCGTGAACACATATTGTAATCTCTTTTGATTCGTAAATACATCTACATAGACCCCATACAAATAATGTCGCCATATCTTCAAGGCAAATACCACCGTGGCCAATTCAAGATCATGGGTCGGGTAATTCTTCTCATGGACTTTCAACTGTCTTGAGGCATATGCTATCA
Organism: Datura wrightii; assembly: GCA_035772735.1. Taxonomy (NCBI): domain Eukaryota; kingdom Viridiplantae; phylum Streptophyta; class Magnoliopsida; order Solanales; family Solanaceae; genus Datura; species Datura wrightii. The sequence continues at coordinate 56,123,061 of JASDFA010000010.1, read as the reverse complement.
CTTTCCCATGCTACATCAACACACACCCAAGTCCGATTCTCGAAGCATCACATTACACCACAAAACCATCGGTACCCTCAAGTAGGGTGAACACCAGTACGAAAGTAAGTCGAGTCTTCAACTCTTGGAAGCTCTTCTCACAAGCCTCCGACCATGGGAATTTCACCTTCTTCTGAGTCAACTTGGTAAAATGGGCTGCAATAGATGAGAAACCTTTAACAAACCTCCGATAGTAGCCAGATGAACTCAAGAAACTCCAAATATCTGAAGGATTCACCGATCTAGGCCAGTTTTTCAGCGCCTCAATTTTCTGAGAGTCTACTTTTATGCCTTCACTTGACACCACGTGACCCAAGAATGATACAAAGTCCAACCAAAACTCACACCTGCTGACCTTAGCATACAATTGGCGATCCTTGAGAGTTTGAAGCACTACCCTCAAATGAGCGGTATGCTTCATCTCGCTCGAAAAGTATATAAGGATGTCATCAATGAACATGATCACGAACATGTCCAAATATTGCTTGAACACCCTGTTCATCAATTCCATGAAAGTTGCAGGAGCATTCATTAGTCCAAAAGACATAACTACAAACTCATAATGGACATACCGCATCCTTCAGGCTATCTTCAGGATATCACTTTCCCGAACCCTGAGCTGATGATACTCGGACCTGAGATCTATCTTTGAGAAACACTTGGCACCTTGAAGCTGGTCAAATAAATCATAGATCCTGGGTAAAGGATACTTATTCTTAATGGTGACTTTGTTCAATTGTCGATAGTCAATACATATGCGAAGAGAACCATCATTCTTTCGGACAAAAAGAACTGCTGCACCCCATGGAGACTTGCTCGGTCTAATGAATCCCTTATCTAACAGGTCTTTCAACTGCTCTTTCAACTCCTCTAGCTTAGCTGGAGCCATCCGGTAGGGAGGAATAGATATAGGTTGCGTGTTGGGAAGAAGGTCAATACTGAAATCAATCTCCTACTCAGGAGGAACACATGGAAAATCATCAGGAAAGACCTTTGTATGCTCACGTACAACTGGAACTAACTGGATAGTCGGAGTCTCGAACTCAACATCCTTAACCCTAACTCGATGGTACATGCAACCCTTATAAATCATCTTCCTATCCTTAAGGTAGGAAATGAAATGACCTACAGGCACAACTGAACTACCCTTCCATTCTAAGACTAGCTCACCCGGAAATCTGAACTACACTAACCGGGTTCTACAATGTACTGAAGCATAGCATACAAAGAGCCAATCCATGCTGAGGATAACATCAAAATTGGTCATGGCTAACTCTATCAAATCTATTGAGGTGACCTTATGAAGGACTGAGATTGGGCAACCTCTATACACCCGTCTAGCTATAATTGAGTCACCTGCTAGGGTGGAAATTTAGAAAGGTTCTGATAAGACTTCGGGACTGACTCCGAAGCTACTGGCCACATAAGGTGTCACAAAAGACAGGCTAGCCCCCAAATCTAATAAAGCATAAACATCAACATGGAAGACTCGTAACATACAAGTGACCACATCCGGCGAGGCCTCCTGCTCCTGACGGGATGCTAAAGCATAAAATCTGTTCTGGCGCTGACTGCCAGCTGTACTAGTAGATGCCCCCTAATGTGTTGAGCGTGAGGGATGGGCTGCCAAATTAGAAGCTGGGCCATGGCCCCCAACCTGATCCTATTTCATTGCTGGACATTCTCTGAGCATGTGTCCGAGTTTTCCACACCCGAAACAAGCTCTTGAACCTACCAAGCACTGGCCTGAGTGCCCCCAACCACATCTACAACATGCTAGGATGCTAGAATTTGCGGGACTGCTACTCTGACCCCTCGAGCCTGATGCTCGCCCTCTCTGATCATGTCTAGGTCAGGATGGCACACTCAATGCTGAAGAAGCGGGGGCGGATGATCTCTGGTAGGTCTGCTGATATTGCTCACCTCCTAACCTCGGCTGAGAAAATATGTGGTCATCAGTCCTGACCCTCTTTTCCTCTCTCTCTCAAATATGTTGCCTCCATCTGCTGAGCGTACAACACCATCCTAGGGAAATCCATGTCCTAATGGAGCATAGCAGTCCTACAATCCTTATCCAACTAGCCCGCTACTCCACGGACAAATCTACTCACCCGTATCCTATGATCGGCTACCAACACTGGGGCATACTTCGATAAGAGAGTGAACTCAAGGGTATACTCCTGTATAGTCATTCTCCCTTGCTTTAAATTCACGAACTCAATTGTCTTTAACTCTCTCATCTCTTGAGAGAACTAACGGTCTAGAAAAGCAACATCGAACTCTTCCTAAGTGACGGGACCTGCTCCTGCGACCCTGCTATCCTTCCATTAGCGAAACCAAATATGCGCGACCCCCTTCAATTGGTAAAAGGCCAACTCTGCGCACTCAACACCATTCACTCCCATGACTTGGGTGATCTTGACCATCTCCTCTATGAACTCATACGGGTCCTCATCTACCTTGGACCCAAGGAACTCCAGCGGGTTCATCCTCAAGAAATCTCTGCTCGAGCCGCCGCTGCGTTGCCATTTTGCGAAACATGCGCAACGGCCTGCTGATTGACCTGAGTGGTCAAGGCCTGCGCAAGCATCTGAATAGCGGCCCGAAACTCAGCATGAGCAGCAGCTGGCTCCGGTGCCTGGGGCTTGCTGATGTCCATGACCATTTCCATCCTCATGGCCTTCACCATCTCCATTCCTCCTTCCGTTCACTCTTCGAGGAGCCATTATTCTGCAATTGCGAATAGCACAAATTAGAAGGGTAGAAAGACTTTTCATCACATGACATAGATCATGAAAGAAGGGAACATTTCCTAAATGTCTCGTAGCCTATTCGTCATAAGTCTTGCGTGATTCACACCCATAAAAAAGACTCTACTTAATGTAGCTTTCAGACACCCTAGGATACTTCAAACCTATTGCTCTGATACCAAGTTTGTCACGACCCGAACGAAGGTCCGGATCGCGACACGAGACAAGGAGCCCCGAGAGATCCCAAGTTCACCCATGAAATAAGAATACATATAACTCAATCAACAACAGAAGAATTAAAATAATACACTTAGAGGAATTCTAACTCATCTATAACCTCAGAATACATCACCGGAAGGTGATTACATACATAAGTCTGAAAAAGCCTCTAAACATGACGAGTTGATAGGACAAGAACCCCAACTAACTCAACAATACTGAAACTGAAATACATACTAAAAAAATAAAAATCTATCCCTCGAAGGATGAGGACTCACCAACGAGCAAACGCTAACTACAATAAGTTGTCTAAGAGTGGGACTGAACCTGAGAGACGAATCTTGTATAATAAAACAATACAACATAGAAAGTATGTGGTCAGTATGTGGAATGTACAAAGTATGTAAGGTAAGTAAAACTGCTTAAGTAAGGTAAATCATTTAAAGCATTTCATAACGTAACATAAGCTTTCAGAATCCGAGGGGAGGGCTTGTATGCATTCTTTCTGAAATCATGATCTTTTCATAACATGACAATACAAAGCTTCATAACATCAAAACTGACTCAAATGGCTAAAAGCTTAAATATAACATTTATATGTAAAGCTGAACATTGAGTCAAACCTTGTTTTTAGAACATGCATGTGTATATAAAAATCATGAGCAATGAATATGCATAATTGAATCATGAGGAATGATGGGAGACTCATCTTTTAATCGACATACCACGATAGAGCTTACGTGGTCCCAACTATCACACTCAAGTGGGAAGAGCCACCCAAAGCATTGCCAAGGCTAAGAATGATACCATGATATCGATATCAAGATGAAGGCCCATTTGGGAAAAGGGAAGCTCACAAGAGAGGTCCCAAGTCATATAATAGTATAAACCTACGTTGGCGAGTAGTTTTGAGGCATAGGGTGATCGACCCATAGCCTACTCAGTGCTAGACTCTTATCCCAAAAACATGCATATGCTCTACATCATTTTATAATGAAGCTCAACATTGTCTATTGACAAAGCTCAATAATGAAGTACATCTCAAAAATGAAATCATTCATAGGCTCGACATCATGTAATAACGAAGCTCAACATTTTCTATTAACAAATCTCAATAATGAAATACATCTCAATTATGAAATCATGCATATGCTCGACATCGTGTAATAGCAAAGCTCAACATTGTCTATTGATAAATATCAATAATAAAATACATCTCAATTATGAAATTATGCTTATGGGAAACTTTAGTTCAAAAAATACCACAAGCTCAAAGGTAATTGGGAGCCTTTGCTCCAAAACCATGTGGTAAGCTTACTTTAGAAAGACTACATCATACATACTTGACATAAGGGCTTTGCCCAAAACTTTATCATGCTTCGAGCTACTCAATTTATATTGAAAATAATATCATAATTATAGGTAGCTTCGAAACATGCTTTTCATAATCATCTCTCCTCATCACCATACATTCATCACCATTCTCTTCTTCTAGGAACTTCTGGTCAATGGGACTTAAATTTCATTAAACTAGCAAACATAATTTTTGATGGAAAAAAATTTAAAATCTACCCATTCCTCATAATTCAATCATGGAAATACAATTTAATCATACCCATGTACAGAAATTGAAGATTCATGCATTTGGGTAAAAATCTCATAACTTGATCATAGGAAATTCTCAAACTTAGATAGAAATTGGGAATGGGTGTGGAAGGGAACACCCACTCATAACCCTAAATACTTGGAAGGGATTGATTCCACCACTTCTCTAATTTCCCAAGATGAAATTTGGATGGAAACCTTCGAACTAGCTCTAGATCACCCCCTCAACCTCTCAAGTTTGCATGCATGGAAGGAAATAACTTAGAATAGGTTTTCCCCTCCTAAAACCCACTAAAATGAGCCTTAAACAACGTAGTATAGGTCCTTAGGATGTGGGAATGATGAAAATGCCCTTACTGATTACGCAAAAATTTCTTCATTGGATGAACCAGTGGATGCTCCAATGAGTCGTTGGAGGATACCATGACCCGTGGTGACAATACATGCTATACATTGTCCAGGCTTGGTCTTGGCTCAAACCACGACTAGAAACGACGGGTCATCATTACTTACAATTGGTCGTTTAATCGACTGTTGTTTCCTTTGGTAACTTTGACACCTCCTCAAACAACATGCCTCACCAAGACCCGTTACACCCACCAACGAGTCGTGGTCTACTTCCATCGAATACACTGGACATTTCACCAACCAAACATCGGCTGCTAACCATGGTCTATGGTAACTCACGACGGGTTGTGGGTTGACCCGTGACTTCCTAAACCTCAAGTCCATCTCCTACTACGGCTTCAATCGACGACTCGTTATTACCCATAATGCATCATTGAAGCGGTCATTGCTTTGACTTCCCCCAAACCAGACACTTTCCACAACTCATCCCAACTGGTTGTTGGTTGGACCAACGATCCGTATGGTCATCGTTCTATAATAAATTTTTCCCAGTTTAGCATTTTTCAACTTTTAACCCTCGAGTCTACTCTTAGGCACTTCTGGGGTATTAGAACCATGATCTATGGGATATTTACTGGTGGAACAGCATGAAAAGAGATATTGCAGAATTTTTAGCTAAGTGCCGAATTGCCAGCAGGTTAGGGGGGAATTCAGAGACCGGGAGGTATGACTCCGGATATCAGCATACCCACATGGAAGTGGGAAGAAGTGAATATGGATTTTATTACAAGTCTACCTCATACTCTTCGGTAGCATGACTTAATTTTGGTGATAGTAGACCGCATGACCAAGTCAGCACATTTCCTACTTGTAAAATCTACAGACTCAGCTGAGGATTATGCTAGGATTTATATCTGGCAGTTGGTCAGAGTACATGGGGTGCCCTTGTCCATTATTTCAAAAAGAGGTACCCAGTTCACCTCACATTTCTAGAAGTCATTTCAGAAGGGACTCGGTAAACATGTAAAGCTCAACATAACTTTTCACCAGCAAACAGATGGACAAGCTGCAGACTATATAGACCTTGGAAGATATGCTGAGAGCATGTGATATCGATTTTAAGGGCAGTTGGGATGATCACCTACCTCTCATCGAGTTTGCGTACAACAACAACTACCACTCTAGTATCCAGATGGCCCCATTTTATGGTAGGTGATGTAGGTCTCCTATAGGGTAGTTTGAGGTTTGTGAAGCTACCCTGATAGGGCTAGACTAAGTTCATGAGGCTATGCAGAAGATGCAACTTATCAGGGAGAGGTTGAAAATAGCGCAAAGCTGTCAAAAATCCTATGCTAATATGAGGAGAAGAGAGTTAAAGTCTGTAGTGGATAATTAGGTTTATCTAAACATTTCACCATAAAATGGGTGATGAGTTTTGAGAAGAAAGGAAAACTAAGTCCGAGATATGTGGGACCCTACAGAATTCTGAAGCGAATTGGTAGTGTGGCATATGAGTTAGAACTACCTTTAGAGTTAGCATCTATGCACCCAGTCTTCCATGTGTCACTATTGAAGAAGTGCCATCAGTAATCCAACTTCATTTGTGCCACAAGACAGCCTGGAAATAAAAGATAGTCTCTCTTACGAAGAGGACCCAGTTCAGATCCTTGACTGTCAGGTTCGTAAGCTAAGAAATAAGGAAGTTGCTTCGATGAATGTTTTTTGGAGGAACCAGCTAGTTGAGGGAGCCACATGGGATGCAGAAGCAGACATGATAGCTAGATACCCTCACTTGTTCCCTTCCATCTCAGTTCCAACATCAGGTACTAAATCCCTCCTTAGTACTCTGTTCAATTCCGTACTCATCAGCTCTATTCAAATTTACTATGTGCATTCTAGTCGCATTAGCTTTATTAGCATGGTTAAGTCAGTTCGGAGTCGGTTACTCTTTCAGAAACCAGTTCATAGTCTCAGTCTAGGAATTGCAACTCTTTTCCTAGTTTTATAATAGTTTTAACCTTCATTAGAGGATGAATGATCCCAAGGGGGAGATATTGTAACACCCCGAAACTTTCATAGACCAGACTTAGACCTTGCAAGAAAAATCTAGAAGAAAACCAGAAAATTTGCCTCAGAACGACTGAGACAACAAATCATGGTCAGCTCCAACAACTCGTTATGTCAGTCATGGTCAGCCTAGTGTGGTCCTTCGATAGCCAATGGGACAAGGAACAACCCGTTGTGAGAAACAATGAGTTTTCCTATCACTCCTTAGTCTCCAACTCAAAAGTCCCTCTTTTAGAACCCCACGACTCGTGGTGGGAGTCATTAAGTGAGATCCCCAGAAACCCCTTTCAGTGATGAAGAGTGGAAACAATGACCCGTTGTGTCTCACAATGAGTCTCTGTGACCACCAATGGGGTCAAGCTCAGAAATCCTTAGACTTGTTCCATTGAACGTAATGACTGGACACAACAATCCATTGAGTCCACCATTGAGTCGTTGTGTTGCCCATCATTGGGCCTTCCAAGTTTCCTCGTCCAGTGACCACGGGAGGAACCAATGACCCGTTGGTTCATCCAATGAGTCATGGTCTTCCCCATTTCTAGATCCAGTAAACCAAGGACCCAGACAGTAGGTCCAACGACTGGTCCCAATGAGTCGTGGTCTCAACTAATGACTTGTTGAGTGACCCGTTGGTTCCCTGTCGGGCAATTTTCCAGATTTTAGTCCAGGGATATTCTCATAATCTCCCACATATTTAGTCACTATACTAAATCATTTTAAGTATAATTTCAGAGAATTTAGAGAGATTAAATGGTTTTCACCCTCATTCCCCACTTAGACTATCAGAATATCGATATAATCTAGACCTTTCCTCTCAAACAAGAACTAGGGCTCTTTGTTAATTGCAAAAGTTCAAGCTTTTATCTCTAGGGATTTCTTATCCAGTTATGTGGGAATTCAACAAAGGAATAGTTCTTCCCTTGTGTCCCCAAAATCTTCTCTATTTTCTCAATCAGTTACAGCCCTGTGGATTCGAAATGTAGAAAATTGTCAAACCAATTTCTTTAAGATTTCAAGTGGAATATTTCTCATGATTTTAACTGCTTTATTATTCCCTATTGCTAGAAATTTTTAAAAATTGTATCTAGTGGAATGATTTAGCCCTAGTTCTCAGTTTAGTAAAATTTTGAATCTTGCGTGTTGGACTAGTTTCCCTATAGCTTGATTCTATCAGTTTTGAGATCCCCATATTATTAGTGTATGTGGAGATTTTAGTCAGATACATATTAGTCCAGTCTCAGTCAAATTATAATACTCAATATTGTTCAGAAATGTCAGCTGATCGGTTTGACTACAGTCAGTTCTTGAGGTGTCAGTGGTGCCTCCCAGTTATCAAAATTAGACTCAGTTATCATATTTTAGTGGTTCTTTAGACGGTTATGAAACTTCTAGATAAGAATCTCTGATCAGTCTTAGAACCCCCAACTTCAGATTTTTGTTTGTTCTTTAGACAGTTACGACGCTTCCAGACAAGCAGCTCTGGCCAGTCTTAAAACACCAATTATAGAATCTGGTCCGATAAGACTCTCAGGGTACTTCCAGATAGGTATTCCTAACTTAGTCATGGGCCCCAATTTTGAGGTATCATCTTAGTAGTCAGTCTAGGACTGTACAGTGGGTATAGGACTTAGCACCGAGCGGACTGGGGTTCCAACGACCCAGGTTCCCAGAACTACGTCGCCACCGTAGGTTATTTTTGTTAGCATATGGCCCCAGACTTGTGATCACCCAGTTCAGGCCTTTATACCCTGGCAAGGTATATTGAGTTCTACCTGTAGGGTGTATACATCAGACTCTATGTCCAGCTCACGTTGTTATATGTCAGTTATATGATGAAGGGCGTACTTACGCACTTTATAGACATGTTTTGCCCGTATGTTACTATGTTTTGAGAACAAATTATGTGTGTTTCCACGTGTTTATGTTATATATTTGTGAAAATGGATAACATATGTGATTAGATCTTTTCAAGACTAAACGTGATGGATTTTGGAGTTTTTGAGACGTTTGGAATAAAGTTGAACAAGAAGGAATAACTAAGCAAGACTACAGGTAAATAAAAGTGGCACATTGCCTTACGCGAGGCAGCAGCGAAATTGGCACATGCCAAGGTGCGATGCGCTAGTCTTCCCTGCGTGTTGGCAAGCGCGACACAGGCCTTCCCAGGTGCTGCACCAAGCGCGAGGAACCCCTCTCCCTATGCGATGGAAGGTGCGACACGGCACCTGTGGCATGGGCAACGCGGTTAGGCTTGTTCAACAACCAAAAATGGATCTCCTACTTCAATTAGGAAAAGGAGCTTCAAATCCCAAATAAAATACGCAAAGGAGCAAGAAAAGCATAAATCTACTACTATAAATACCTTTTTATTTTTATGTAATAGCCAAGTTTTGGAGAAGAAGGAAGTTTTGCAATAAGCTTTTAAACAAGTGTGGAAAATACGATTGTAAGGTTTTATTTTTCAAATACTTCGAAACGATTGCTGAATTGTTCTTCCGAATTTTTTTCATTAATCAAGTGAAGGTTGTTCCAATCATTGTTGTAAGTAGTAATTTTTTCTTTTATTTATGAATGCTATTAATTTACTTATAAACATGATAGTCTAAAACTACCACAACAAGGGTTGTGGGAACCATGGTGAATTAACGAACTAGGGTTTGCATGACGTGATTCTAAACAAATACTAAATGCTTGTATTGTATTCTCTTAATGCTTAAACATTTCTTAATGGTGCGCAACGTTAGGACAAGCCTGAATTCTTTACTTGCTTGAACCTAGAGAGGTAGAGATTTGGAAAACAGAATTACAACAAAGCCTTGGTCTTGATGATTATTGTATTAACTTGAGTTGTGGTCACAGGATAGTGATAACACTTAAAACATACCTCCTACCAAAGTATGAAGCAGACGTTGTCAATAAAGAACCCAACTAGAGGTTGGGGTCGATCCCATAGGGAATATGAAATAGCTAGATTATAGCCAGTAAGTGAACTTGTTAGGTAGTTACTTCAAATAGGGGGTTAGAAAGAAAACAATAATTAAAAACACAATTAAAACTTTAGTTGAAATCAAGAATGAAAGATAACTAGGGTTTTCTGTTCTCCATGGGTTCATAACTGCTTCGAACATACATATGTGATCATCACCAATGCTTACTTGTAGAACTGATAACTTAGGTTCATCCAAATGACTAGTTCGTCCCTATTCAATGATTATACTCAATGGTCGCGGTGGTCGTGGGATAGCTTTATGCACTTGGGTTTCCCCTTCATCAATGTCAAGTTCCTTCTAACCTCTCAGGGCCTCGTGCAACTCACCATTCTCCTCAGCACTCATATCATCTTTCTCCATTATGCTCTCTTTCTTTCTCTCAACTTCAACTGGAAACGGGGGGTCAACTGTGGTCTTACCACGCCTAGTCATCACCGCCATGCAGTGTCCATCATTCTTTTGGTTTTGGACAGTGTTGCTAGGTAGTGAACCCTTTTGGCTAGGGTTCATTGATGCTGATAGTTGCCCAAGTTGATGTTCGATCTGCTTGGTGGCTGTAGCATGAGATTTCACTTTCTGATCCATACTTGATAAGTCACTTCGGATCTCCTTTAGTTGCTCATCAGTGGACCTCACCTTCTTCAACATCTCAGCCATCATTCTCACCAACTTTGATTGCCCAGCGTCCCCCTTTCATGCATTGGGAGGCACATAAACTCCAGCCCAGTGATTGTGGTATCCATTGTTTCTTCTCCATTCTCCTTCGCGCTAACGACCTCGGCTCCTGTCTCTACACCCGTTTCTATTGTAGTTGTCTCTATACTGGTTCTAACCTTGATTTCCAAAACCTTGGCACCAATTGTCTTGTCCAGACACTTGGTGTTGGCTTTGAAACCCGCCACTTGGCTATCCAAGAAGTTCTCCACTTCCTCAGAGTCAGAGTGATCAGCTCCTTGCTCCATTCCTTGAGTTTCTACTACATTTACCTTTTTGGCACCAACTCCCATAATATTCTTTGTCAGCAAGTCTAATGATGTGCGCATAGTGGGCATATGAGCAAACTCCTGGTCGCGTTCTTCTCCTTTCCATTGTTGGACTGCAGTCAAACCAACAGCATATGTGTCATCCACTGCATCAACCTCCCTTGTATGTGAGGCCCTGTTCGTCTTATTCACCCAGTCAAGAATAGTGGCAGCTTGCTCCCAGGTGTGACTCATCAACGCTCTTGCCACCGTGTCCTCTACAGCTTTGGTGTTATTATTCAAAAAACTATAAAATATTTCCAACAAACTGTCATCTGGGATTTTGTGGTTCGGGAACTTTGTCAACTAATTTTTGAATATCAACCATGTTTAATAAAGTGCCTCTGTCTTAATTTGTTAGAAATTGTTGATATCATCTTTTAGCTGCAACATTCTGGAGGGGGGGAAGAATCTCTCCAAAAAGGCCTGTTTGAGCTCCCTCCAGCTAGTTATGAAGTCGTTGGGCAACTCCGATAACCATAAAGTGGCTTCCCCTAATAGAGAAAAAGGGAAGAGTCCGAGTCATATGGCATCCTGGCTTACTCCGGGCAACCTGTATGCCTTGCATATTGCTAGGAAGTTAATCAATTGCAGGTTGGCGTCATCCACTGCATGACCATTGAACACCCCTTTCAAGTTTAACAATTGAATCATGTGCTCGTAATGTCGAATTTGGCCCCAGAGGGCAGTGGTGGTGGCACAATTGCTCCAGTCAACCAAACTTCATCAATATCTGGGTCATCATCATCGAAGAACTAAGGGGCAAATCTATGAGCTCTGTTGCCCCTCCAATGTCGACCAGCATTTACAACCTCTTCTCTTCCATCATCCACATCCTGCAGTGCAGCTTGCCGAGCTAGTTCGGCTTGCCTAGCTTCTTCAGCTATGCGGGCTTCTCTTTTATCTTGGTTCTCCATTTTCCGCAGTGCTTGTTTGATTTCTAGATTAAATTCAACAAGGGATTTCCGCTACTCCGAGTGTTTAGCGTTCATCGGAGAACAGTATGTGGATATAAAAAACACGAAGATAAACATAATTAAGGAAATAACTACCAAAAAGTCAAATACAAGCAAATTACCTAGTCTTAGCAATATTCTCTACCAACGGCGCCACTTTTTGATAACGCTCAAACCATACCTCCTACCGAAGTATGAAGCGGATGTTGTCAATAAAGAACCCAAGTAGAGGTTGGGGTCGATCCCCAGGGAATATGGAAGAGCTAGATTACAGCCGATAAGTGAACTTGTTAGGTAGTTACTTCAAAATTAGGGGATTCTAAAGAAAAGCAATAATAAAAACAATTATAAAAAGTTCGGTTTAAATCAATATTAAAGGATAACTGGGGTTTGTGTTCCCCATGGATTCATAACTACTTTAGGTATACACGAGTGATCATCACCAATACTTACTTATAGAACTGATAGAAAAGGTTAATTCAAATGACCGACCAGTCCCTATTGAATGACTATACTCAATCACTCAACCAAGTCTCATGAGCGGTTTCAAATTATCCGTTATCACTAAGTTCCAGATTTAACTATCCTGCAACCACAGCTCAAGTTAATGTAATGATCATCAAGATCAAGGCTCTATTGTAATTCTCTTTTCCTAATTTCTACCTCTTAGACCTAAGCAATTAAAAAATTCGGGCAAGTCCTAATGTTGCGCACCGTTAAGAAATGTTTGAGCATGAAGAGAATACAATATAAGCGTTTAGTATTGGTTTAGAATCACTTTGGGCAACCCTAGCATGTTAATCCACCATGGTTCCCACAACCCTAGCTGTGGAGGTTTTAGCCTCTCATAGTTGTAAGGTTGTGATTTGCATTCATTATTAAGAACATAAATCAATACTTACAATTATGAATGAGAAAGACACTTCTTTTAATAAATCAGCAAAATCTTCGAGAACAGGTAGCAAAAAAAAAAAGAAGAATTCAAGAAAAGGTTGATCACAAGTCAAATCAACTCAATTATCTCCTTTCTCAACATTTTCCAACTATTCTCTTACATCCACACACACGTTCTTCTGAAAAATAAAACATAAAATGTATTTATACAGACATAAAAATCCTTTTCCTAGGCTAATAGGGTGAATTTCCATATCTGGTTTCGCCAGTGCCCCGATCCATCCTACAATCCATACCATGATCCTACGAACTGTACCTTCCTCTTGTACATTGTTGACTGGCTGAATTTTGGCTAAGTGTTGGATCCTGGTACGACTCATGCCAACGTCCTATGAGTCGTACTATACTCCCGTGTGAAATAATTTTGATGTCCATCACGAATGCTATGGTACGACTCGTAGCTTCGTTCCATGATTCGTACTGTCTATCCGTAGCAGGAGTCAGCCTCTTGTGAAAATCTTCTGAATCTTCTCGCGACTCGTATTGAGACTCGTAAAATGCACCTCTTCATCCTTAGCCCTCTCCAACTTCTCAAGACCATTAATACGACTTGTAAGATCTTTCTACGGCTCGTACTGTAAACTGTGAGTAGAGCCTATTTTATACACTTCCAGGCAAACTTTTGCACATTTAAGCTCCAACACCAATTTATCCTGTAACCAAAATAAAAGTGCCTTATATCCACATAAATATACCTAAGTCCATGCTATTTTCTCATTTTTGAGCGTCGAAAGTGTTGTAAATTCACAGCACATCAACACCCTCAACATAAGACTTTTGCATGTCCTCAGGCAAAGAAAAGAAAAACTAAACATGATGCTCAACTAGAAAATAAACTTAAGATACTACAACCAATACTCAAATAAAACTTGCACTTTTCATACAACCTCTTCTGACACTTTTCCATGGACCAACATCAGCTAATGTATTACAAGCGACCTAAAAACATAATAAACAGGGATCAAGACATGTCATCTAGCTATTACCAAGCAATCAAGTCATCACCAATGTTTTTCAAACAAACCAGTGGTAAAAGTAAACATAATCCATGTACCCTCACAGCAAACGAAGTCCCCACTCATATATATACAGTATTAAACATGGCATGGGACTAAAAAAGTAAGGCGCTCACTCTCACAAAGAAGTTACAAGTATTATGTATCAGATACCATAGGCTTGCCCTTATTTTCTCTGCTTTGGTTTATCAGATGGTCGGGTCAGGATCACTATAGAACTTGATATAGCTAGTAATGTAGGCTTAGGGATGGACATGATAAAGATGAAATATTTTATAAGTGACTATCCCTTCCTTGGAACCACATACATTGGCTACACCATTCACCTATTTCACCCTTTATTCTTTCATTCCATTTTCTTCCCTTTTCACCTCTTTTATATACATTTGCATGATTGTGGTGTATTTTCAAATTTTTCAATATTTTCATTTTCTTTTGAAATTTCTTTTTCAAGATTCTCAATATTATTCAACTCTTTTCATTTCACCTCGCCACACCTTATTTTTCACCCTTTTTCTCTTTTCTTTCCCTTTTTCTTGTTCCCGCCATTTACGCACCCATACTCTAGCCACTCTCAACTTAAGCATTTTTCCTATGTTAAGTTCCACAATATCCAAGGAATGACTAGGGCCAAAACAGTTTCATTATAAACAAATGGGTACGGTTAACTGGTAAATCAAAGAAACATGGTTTATTAAGGCTCAAACATGGGATCGAGGGATTCATGTAATTTTAGTAGGGTCATATGAGTTAAAAGTGAGCAAAACAAAAATGGCCTATGATCATATCCTAACTAACCATCCCTTGCCTATTCAAATACCAACCAAGTAAGTTCTAGATCTTCAACACAATACCGAACTGAGTACTATACCTCACTCACTCATGGTACATGAACTATTTTCACCTCACCTGCCAGGTTTATACATGTCTTAACAAGACTATCATGTTAATAAACTAAATGACATCAAAAAATCCACAGAAATCATGCATACTGTCACAAATACATAGCTAATGCATCAAAAATTTAAACAGGGTAAATTTTTTTCCAAAAACCAAAACTAGTGCATTTTTATTGGCTGAGTACTCCTAAGTCATTTCCTAATTAAATAAAAATCACAAACTAAAAATAAAAATCCTACACATGTCGGTTCTACTAGATAGCATCCCCGAGGAAAAAGAAACACGGCAAGAGAAACCCTCAGAAGAATCAAAAAAGTTCCCCAAAAATCACAAGTACACCCCTCCCCTATTTGAAAAGTAAGCTTTCTCCCCGAAACATGAACTATAAGAACATAGGGAAGAGAACATACATGTGGCAATCTAGGCGCTCCTGTCATCTTGCGGAGGCGGTACCTCTGCTGCAATCGTGGCGCTAGTGGTGGCCGGCGCACACAATGATGTGTCAACAGGGGGAGTGGCCCCCCTTCAGTAGTCGTGACCGCTTCAACAACCTTTGTAACAATATGGGTTGAATGTGGCTCACCCCAAGGGTCACGACCACTGGCAAGCTTGGGCTGAGCCATGGTGGAGCTACCTGCTCCTCTAGCTCACTCCTACAGCTCCAACAAATATGTGTCATGAGTCCACAGGCTCTCTGCTCTGCCCCACTTGCGCTCTTTTCTCTTCTTCTTCCTTCTTTTTCTCAGGATCTCCTCTCCAGCATCCACAGCAGCTCTTTTCTTCCCCTTATCACCAGCAGTTGGCGTCGGCTCCCAATATGCCGTCAAATCAATCTCCTCGTCAGGCTTGGCATCTAGGTTTGGAAGAGTGGGGGCTGCTATAACTGTTGGTTATCGTGATGACAACTCAACTACTTGGCTCCGAAGAGCCCCCAACTCCGCAGGGAGACTACTGTTGTCTGTCTTCTCTGCCATTCGTACATTGAATTGGCTCTCAAATTCGTCTAGGTAAGCATGTAGAGCCTGAGATGTTGCCTCTATCTTTGACTTGACCCATGGCTTTACATTTTCCATCATGGCTTGAGTCTTTTTCTCCACCATGGTCAACGTTTGGCCAGCTTCTGGAGGAAGTCCTGTGGCACCAAAACATGCCCTACTAGTGTCTGAGTCTATAGGCTAGGCAGTGGTGCAGCTGAGGTGCTAGGAGCTGACTCTGAATGACAGGCATCTATAGCCGGTGTCTCGCTCTACTCCTGTGTAATGGGGACATTCACATGTGCATCCCCTACTAGCTAGACTGGTGGAATTGCGGTGGGAATCCTGGCTTTGCTTACTGGGTTCATCTCATCTAGGATAAGGCCTATGTCTACAATCCTTTGGCCTCCGATCAGTCGCTCCTCGCCCCGTCGTACTGGCACCCCTGCCTCTGTGCATAACCTGAATACAAGACTCGGGAATGGGACAGTAATGCTCACTCCCACTACCCTATCTCGTATCTCCTCTGCTATGATCCTCAGGATATTGATGGGGTAACGGGAAATGAGGCATGCCAACCAAGTTTCCCTATCAACACTCAATGTGTTGTCATTGACCATGGGTGCTAACCGATGGCGTACTAGTGTGGAACAAGATTTTTCTATGAAATTGTGCATGTTCTTTTTCACCTGGTTTCCACCAGTAATCCACTCAGCTTCTTCCTTGTGCAATCACCTCTGCTAGCCATTTCAGTTGCCTCTGCCGCTCCTCCAAACCCAACTACCTAATCTGCTTCATTGCCTCCACCCTGTACTCGTATTCTGGCATCATTCTTGCAGGTAGGAACTGAGGTCCATAAAAAATTCGAGCAATGGTCCACTTAGATATATCAACCTCTCGACCTCGAACCATGACACTCTCCAGCCAGGCTGGTCTTTTATCTTCTGACCCTCCTTCGCCTTTATCTCCATTGTGGCCAAATAGTTAGCATAGAACTCCCAAACCATTTCTGTTGTATACGGGGCTGGAGTCTTGACCATCCACTCAAAACCATAGAAACTGAATATCCGCTTCATTCCTCAACCTCATTGAGTGAGTTAGTGAGGATCCTCGGCTCTTCTTGGATGCTCCTCCTTGGCTTATTTTTGGCAGTGAGAGAGATGCCCTGCTAATAGATCTCTCTAGCTCCCGGCACTCTCCACCGGACTGTGTGGCTCTCTCTGGGTGGGGTTTGTTCCTATGCATCATTAGGAGCCTCCTCCTCTAATTCTTCACTACCACTTTCTTCTCCAGTTTGGGTCTCTCCTGACCTTTCTTCAGCATTTGAGTCGTATCCCAACTCCTGATGTTCTTCTCTAGCTCCCTCCTCAGACTGGGGAGCTTGAGAAGATGTGGCAGTGGCTACTTTGGCTTGGGCCTTTGCTTTTTCCCTAGTGGTTCTGGTTCCATCAGTGTCAGAGGTGTTTATCTGGTAGTCCTCAAGAGAACCACTAGGGGAATTTCTTGCTTATCCAGCCTCGGACTCAAATGTTTCATCAATTAATGTTCTCCCGGCTATCTCTTTGGATGCCTTTCGCTTCTGTGTCATCGTACCTGTAGAAAAATAAGTTAGCATTCCATTATTGAAAAAGAAGAATTAGAAAGGAGAGTTTCAGATTCTCGTCATGGGTCAACAGTACAGGTCGTACCCTAAAGTTACAACTTGTATGAAGTCCCAGAAACTCTGCATGTTTATTATGACTCACAGGTACGACTCATACCACAAAGGTACGATCCGTACCTTGAGTCGTCTAATGGAGGCCCAACATCATTATTTCTCTGGATTTTTCCATGACTCATGGTATGATCTGTAGGTCGATTCCATGAGTTGTAGGAGGGACTTTTTTATCCAACTTTGTTTAATTCTGTGGTATGTGTGCTCAGTATGACTCATCTTGACAAACTACGATGCTTTATACCACTTTCAAGCCTTAGTCAAATTTCTTTTTCAGTTTGCAAGGATTCTCTTTTCATATTTTTGGGTACTCAGATTTCCCCTAAGTCTAGGCATATCATTAAATCAATTTAACCCATGCTCAATCCTCCCCTTTAGAATTACTACCCGTAACTCATTGTGACTAGTTCATGCCCTAAGTTTATCAACATTAAAGAGTATTACCCAGTCATAAACAGCTTCCTAACACCCTGATAATTGTATTTCTATTCAAATATTTTTCAAGCATAACTCATGACTCATAGGGGTTTTGGCACCATAACTTTCGGCCTATGGTTGTTATCAACATTCAAAGAAATACATTTACTTGTTAGATGCTTCTTCGACTTGTAATCAACATGTAGGGTTTGGAGGAACTTGGTTTGAGAAAGATAATTTTCTCAATTCTTCTGTGGTATGAGTTACAGGGAGGGGTGTAGTTTGTGAGTCGTGGGTTGTTCTCATGGGAGAGGAGTTGGATTAGGTATGAGGTTTAAATAGGTGAGGGGGGCGTATTTAAAAATTTGGGTCGAGTTGAGTTAAGTTGTTTATTTTACCCGTCCCTACGACTCGTCCCTTAGACTAGTAAGTTAGCATTTTAAAGAATTATCTGGGGACCTATGAGTGCATCCTACGACTCGTACAACTGAGGTATGATCCATATGATGACTCATAGGTCAGGGCTTTGAATTATTTCTCTGATCCTCACCACAACTGTTGCTATGGCTCATAGGATACCATCACGAGTCATACTGAGAGTCGTAGCAGCTGATGTTTCAGCCTCCTATTTTTAGTTTCCCTACACACTGAGCACACATTAGTTCAATAACTTGGGTTGCCTCCCAAGAAGCGCCTGATTTAATGTCGCGGAACAACGCAGGTGGCCTGGTTACTCAGACTTCACCAAACTACCACTTGGGTTACCTCCCAAGAAGCGCCTAATTTAACGTCGTGGCATGACACAAGTCTCTTGACTACTCAGAATTCGTCAAGTGATTCATACTCATCCTCTAATTCGGAGATTACACTATATTCCTTGGGTTGCTTCATTGTCCGGCAGATGTTGAAAGTGACTTCTTCTTTATTTAATTTGAACTTCAACAGGCCAGCCTCCACATCTACTAGAGCCCTCCCAATTGCAAGGAATGGTCGCCCCAAAATGATGGGGACATCATAATCAACCTCGCAATCCAAAATCACGAAGTTTGCTGGGAATATAAATTTGTGTACCTTGACAAGCACATAGAATAGGATTCCCACTGTCTATTTAACAATTCTGTCGACCATCAGTAGTCTCATGTTGGTCGGTGTGGGGGCTCCCAATCCTAATTTCTTGAACACAACCAAGGGCATCAAATTAATGCTAGCTCCCAGATCGCAGAGTGCCCTTACGAACTCAGAATTTCCAATCGTGCATGGTATAGTGAAAGCACCTGG
Source organism: Datura wrightii (assembly GCA_035772735.1). Lineage (NCBI taxonomy): Eukaryota > Viridiplantae > Streptophyta > Magnoliopsida > Solanales > Solanaceae > Datura > Datura wrightii. The sequence goes on along the minus strand of JASDFA010000010.1, from coordinate 56,103,812 downwards.
GTCTTCCTTCTTCTGAGCTAGGACCCTTGTAGCTATGGAACTATAATGATGTACATTGTCAACAGGCTCGTAGCTCACCGATCTCTTCTTAGTCACCAAGTCCTTCATAAACTTTCAATATCCTGGCATTTGTTCTAATGCCTCGACCAATGGTATGTTCACAGATAGTTGCTTAAGCATTGAAAGGAATTTCTTGAACTTACCATTTTCCGCCTTTTTCTTCATCCTTTAAGGGAATGGTGGCGGTGGTCGTGGGATAGCTTTATGCACTTAGGTTGCCCCTTGATCAATGTCAAGTTCCTTCTCACCTCTCGGGCCTCGTGCAACTCACCATTCTCCATCTCAACACTCATATCATCTTCCTCAAGTATGCTCTCTTTCCTCCACTCAACTTCAACTAAAAACGGGGGGTCAACTGTGGTATTACCACTCCAAATCATCACCGCCATGCAGTGGCCATCGTTCTTAGGATTTTGGACAGTGTTGCTAGGTAGTGTACACTTTTTTCTAGGGTCATTGATGCTGACAGTGGCCCAAGTTGATGTTCAATATACTTGATGTCTAAAGAATGAGATTCCATTTTCTGACCCACACTTGATAAGTCACTTCAGATCTTCTTTAATTGCTCATCAGTGGATCTCACCTTCTTTAACATCTCAGCCATCATGCTTTCCAACTTTGATTGCCCAGCCTCCCCCTCTCGTGCATTTGGAGGCACATAAACTCCAGCCCGGTCATTGCGGTATCCATCATTTCTTCTCCATTCTCCTTCGCGCTCACGACCTCGGCCCTGTCTCTGAACCCATTTTTGTTGTAGTTGTCTCTATACTGGTTCCGACCTTGATTTTCAGAACCTTGGTGCCAATTGTCTTGTCCAAACGCTTGGGCGTTGGCTCGAAAACCCACCACTTGGCTATCCAGGAAGTTTACCTCTTTCTCAGAATCAGAGTGATCAGCTCCTTGCTCCATTCCTTGAGTTCCTACTGCATTTACCTTTTTGGCTCCATCTCCCATAATATGTTTTTTCAGCAAGTCCAATGATGTGCGCATATGAGCCAACTCCTAGTTGCGTTCTTCTTCTTTCCTTCGTTGGTCTGCAGTCAAACCTAAAACATATGTGCTGACCACTTCATCAGCCTCCCTCGTATGCCAAGCCCTATTCGTCTTAGTCACCCTATTAAGAATAGTGGCAATTTACTCCCAGGTGTGACTCATCAATGCTCCTCCTGCCACCGTGTCCGCTACAGCTTTGGTGTTATTATTCAAAGACCTGTAAAAGATTTCCAACAAACTGTCATTTGGGATTTTGTGGTTCGAGCACTTTTTCAACTTCTTTTTGAATCTCAACCAAGTTTCATGAAGTGCCTCTGTCTTAATTTGTCGGAAATTGTAGATCTCATCTTTTAGCTTCAACATTCTGGATGGGGGGAAGAATCTTTCCAAAAAGTCTTGTTTTAGCTCCCTCCAGTTGGTTATGGAGTCATTTGGAAACTCCAATAACGATAAAGTGGCTTTCCCTGATAGAGAAAATGGGAAGAGTTTGAGCCGTATGGCATAGAAAAAGGGAAGGGTTTGAGCCGTATGGCATCCTGACTTACTCCGGGCAACCTGTACGCCTTGCATATTCCTACAAAGTTCATCAAGTGCAGGTTTCAGCCTCCGCTTCATGACCATTGAACACCCTTTTCATGTTTAACAATTTAATCATGGTGCTCGTAATGTCGAATTTGGCCCTAGAGGGCAGTGGTGGTGGCATAATTACTCCAGCCGACCCAACTTCATCAATATTTGGGTCCTCATCATCGAAGAACAGAGGGGCAAATCTATGAGCTTTGTTTCCCCTCCCATGTTGACTAGCATTTACAACCTCTTCTCTGCCATCATCTGCATCCTGCAGTGCAGCTTGCTGAGCTAGTTCGTCTTGCCTAGCTTCTTCAGCTAAGCAGGCTTCTCTTTGTTCTTGGTTCTCCATTTTGTGCAGTGCTCATTCGATTTCTGGATTTAATGGAACAAGGGGATCTCTGCTACTACGAGTTCTTGGAATTCACTGGAGAACAACCTTTGGGTATCAAAAACACAAAGATAAACGTAATTAAGGAATTTACTACCAAAAAGTCAACTACAAGCAAATAACCTGGTCTTAGTCATATTCCTCGGCAACGATGCCACTTTATGATAATGCTCAAACCATACCTTCTACTGAAGTATGAAGCGGACGTTGTTAATAAAGAATCCAACTAGAGGTTGGGGTCGATCCCACAGGGAATATGGAAGAGCTAGATTACAGCCGGTAAGTGAACTTGTTAGGTAGTTACTTCAAAATTGGGTGATTCTAAAGAAAAGCAATAATAAAAACAATTATCAAAAGTTCGGTTTTAAATCAGTATTAAAGGATAACTATGGTTTGTGTTCCCTATGGATTCATAACTGCTTTAGGTATACACTCGTGATCATCACCAATACTTAGTTATAGAACTGATAGCAAAGGTTCATTCAAACGACCGACCAGTCCCTATTTAATGACTATACTCAATCACTCGACCAAGTCTCATTAGCAGTTTCAAACTATCCGTTATCACGAAGTTCTAGATTTAACTATCCTGCGACCACAGCTCAGTTAATACAATGATCATCAAGATCAAGGCTCTATTGTAATTCTCTTTTCCTAATCTCTACCTCTTACACCTAAGAAAGTAAAGAATTTGGGCACGTCCTAACGTTGTGCACCATTAAGAAATGTTTAAGCATGAAGAGAATACAATATAAGCATTTAGTATTGGTTTAGAATCACTTTGTGCAACCCTAGTGTGTTAATCTACCATGGTTCCCACAACCCTAGCTATGGAGGTTTTAGCCTCTCATAGTTGTAAGGTTGTGATTCGCATTCATGATTAAGAACATAAATCAATACTTACAATTATGAATGAGAAAGACACTTCTTTTAATAAATCAGAAAAATCTTCAAGAACGAGAAGAATTCAAGAAAAGGTTGATTACAAGTCAAATCAACTCTATTTTCTCCTTTCTCAATGTTTTCTAACTATTCTCTTACATCCACACACACGTTCTTCTGAAAAATAAAATATAAAGAGTATTTATACAGACATAAAAATCCTTTTCCTAGGTTAATAGGGTGAATTTCCATATCTGGTTCCACTAGTGCCACGACCCATCCTACATTCCGTACCATGATCCTATGAACCGTACGTTCCTCTTGTACATTGTTGACTGGCTGAATTTTGGCTAAGTGTTGGATCCTGGTATGACTCATGCCTGTGTCCTACGAGTTGTACTGTACTCCTGTGGCTCAACTTTATGATTTTTAAATAATTCTAAAGTCCATCACGAATGCTATGGTACGACTTGTACCTTCGTTCCATGATTCGTATTGTCTATCCGTAGCAAGAGTCAGCCTCTTGTGGAAATCTTCTGAATCGTTTCACTACTTCTTCACCATGACTTGTACAAGCTTTGTATGACTCATACTGAGACTAGTATAATGCACCTCTTCATCCTTAGCCTTCTGCATCTTTTCACGACCAGTAGTATGACTCATAAGATCTTCCTACGACTCGTACTGTGAACTGTGAGTTGAGCCTATTTTATACACTTCTAGGCTAACTTTTGCACATTTGAGCTCCAACACCAATTTATCATGTAACCAAAGGAAAAGTGCCTTATATCCACATAAATATACCTAAGTACATGTTATTTTCTCAATTTTGAGCGTCGAAAGTATTGTAAATCCACAGCATATCAGATAGTTAAATTTGGGACAAATTGATAATGGTTAAATTGAAATCGCTCATGAGACCTGACTCGGTGATTGAGTATAGTCATCCAATAGGGACGAACCAGTCGTTTGGATGAACCCTAGTTATCAATTCTACAAGTAAAGTATTGGGATAGATCATTAGTGTAAAATCCGACGTATATAAGGATCCATGGGAAACACTCACCCTAGCTAATTGCATTAATTTGGAATCAACTTTCAATTTCTCTAAAATATTTGTTGTTACTTTTATAATACCCCCCTCTCTTTAGGAAATAATTGACTAAAAAGCTTAAGCACTAGCGTTCTTCTACATCCTTCCAAATTCCCTGTGGGATCGATCCCAACCTCTTAGTTGGGTTCTTTATTAGCAACATCCACTTCATACTTCGATAGGAGGTATTGTTTGAGTGTTATCATTATAGACTCTCCCACTAGTCAGTATAGTCTTAGTTAGCTCATCTTAGAACAGTTTCATATTACTCAGTTCAATACAATAGTTCAGATCAGTATCTCAGATTTAGTGCATGTCTTTGACCATCAGACAGGGTCATTTGGATCATCTCGGTATATTTCAATTTATTCAGTTTCATCATTTCAATTGGTCTTTGCGTGTCATTACATTTTAGTTATTTATTATCCATATTATGTTTCCTCCTACTTACTCAGTACATTCAAAGTACTGACGCATACCTTCTATGTTGTATTGTTTTATGATACAGCTGTAGGTTCTCAGTCTCAACACTGTTAGCAGATCTCATCCAGGAGTTTTCGGCTGCACTAGTGGCGAGTCCTCTTCTTTCAAGGACGATATTTATTTTCCTTCAATTATTTTAATTTACTTTAGACTTAGAGTTAGCTGGGGCTTGACCCAGCAACTCATTGGATAGATGGCTTTCAGATACAGATACTGATTTTCAGTTTTGTTTTCAGTTGTATAAAGCTTTATGATTTAGTTCTTTTTCATAAATGATTTTTATTATTTTTAAAGATTCCAATACGATATTAGTTATATGACCAGAGTTATGATAGACCATGGGCTGACTTGGGGTTACTTGTGACTCCAAGTACCGTGTCTCGTCTAGGGTATAGACTCGGGTCGTGACACTGAATTTGTAGATTTCCTATTTCAGATACAATGCTTTGGAAGGTGGGAAGAATCTTTCAATAAAGGCACTTTTAAGGTCCCCCCAAGTAGTGATAGAATCATTTGGCAATTCAGCCAACCACAGCATTACCTCGCTCCCTAGTAAAAAGGGAAATAACCTTAGCCTGATTGCATCCTGACTAAATCCCGGTTGTTTGTATGCTTTGCAAATACCTATGAAATTTATCAAGTGAGTATGTGCTTCATCAGTTGCATGACCCACAAATACCCCTTTCATATTGAGCAGTTGGATCATTGTGCTGGTAATGTCAAACTTCCCCAGCAGGCAAAGGAGGACGGACAATAGCTCCAGCAGCACCAACCTCATCAATATCAACATCATCATCATCATTAATGTACCGATGCCTATGCTGATCTGGACCTCTATTCCTTCTAGATCACTCATCTTTGGCTGTTTGGCATTGCTCTTCAGCGACCCTCGCTGCCTCTCTATCTCTTACTCGAGCTTGTTCCTCAGCCAACATTTTGGTTGTTGCTTCATCCACTGTTTCTTGTCCATGAACGTTGTCCATGTTCCTTAAGTTCCACAGTGTTCGCTCAAGTTCATGGTCAATTGGAACTAGGGATTTTCCTCCGCTCCTAGTACTAGGCAAACACTAACTTGAGACCTGTGAAGCAACAAAAACAACAAAGAAAACAATAAGAAGGAAATAAGGACCAACAACAAAGCAAACACAATTAACAAAAGCCTAAGCCGTATTTCCCAGCAATGGCACCAAAATTTGATGTCACCTAAATTACACCTCATAATGAGATATAAAGCGGTCGATGTCAAATATAGAACACAACGAGGGTTCGGACCGAATGACACGAGTAATATAACGAGAACTCTAGTTAATCTATTTAGCTACTACTATTGGCTTACTTATTTCCTGGGGGGAAATCGTAACACAAAATAATGAAAAGCGTTAGAGAACAATGAGTAAATTCTTGATTAAATTCGATCGTATTGAAAAAGTGAATTGGTTAGGATTGTGTTCCCCATGATTTCATAACCACAAGGCATTTTATACTAGTGATCTACTCCGGTGCTTAGCATAAAATATAGATAAGTTAACATCACCTAAATGGTTAGTACCCTATTTAGATGATTATCACCTCGAAACTTGATCCGTATACGGATATATACTTAATTAACCCTTACCCTTAATATCCGATTAGCTATTACCGGACAAGGTCAAGTTATTACATGAGGGTTGATATCCTCAAATCTCCATTGTTAATCCCTTTTCCCATTCACTATCCCCTTGATTCGATGAGTAAGAATAAGATGAATTCCAATGTTTGCAACCGTTAAGAAGCAATTAAAATGAAGGGAAGAACAATACAAGCATAAACCCCATTCAATATTCATTAAGTATTTTTACCTAAGTTTGTTAATTTGTCATGGTTCTCACAATCCTAGTTATGGGTTTAGCTACTCATGCTTGAAGAATCACAATTATAAATTAGAGAAAAAATCATAATTGTAGCTTACAAATATTTGCAGAAGAAACCCCATGTATCGAATAAATCAACAAGAACCAAAGAATAATACTCCAATGTTTTTTGGATCCTCAAAATCAAGAACAAAAATTATAAAACTTGTTTCTTGAATCTCAATGTTAATCAACAACTTTAACAATGTATTCAAAACGTCATAAATTAAGCAAACTCATAAAATAAACCTACATAAAGTATTTATAGACTTAAATAGAATCCTTTCCTAAATAAAAACAGAACACAGGTCGGCAGTGGCAACGAGTCTGGTAATGACTCGTTAGATCTCCTAAAGAGTTGTGGCATGTATAAACTACTCGTGCTCAGCATAATGTTCCTTTTGGACAATGGGACACCTAATAACTCGTTAGATCACTGCACGAGTCGTTAATTCCCTGGTGACTTCAGCTCTTTGAAATTCTAGTGTTGAGGATGACTTCACCTATCTCTTCATGACGATTCGTCAAGCCTCTCGAAGACTCGTTGAGTCCTCCGTTGTGTCCCCAGGTATTTGTCATCATTTTTTCCTCCCAGTCCTCATGACCCTCATGACGACTTGTTGATGAACGTAACAAGTTGTGCCTTCAACTTGTGGTCACCACTGGTTGGTTTCACTTTAAACATGTCTTCTTCCAACGACTCCAAGAATGAGTCATCCAATGACACGACAACTCGTTACCTGGTTGTCAGTCCATACTTAGCCCAATTTTAGCCTTATTTTTCCCATTTCACTATCTAACCCTCTTTTCCTACAACACTTACCAAAAACACGTTATATCTATATAAATATACCCGAAATTTGCATTTTTTCTTAGTTATAAGCGTCTAAAGTGTCGTTAAATCATGGCACATTAGTGCCGATGCAGCGATTCTCTAACATGGTCACCTAATTTTATGTATATATGTTTTAGAGTTCTTAGAGTCTAAAAGAGATTCCAAAACTCCTAATTCTTATGTTATTGGCAAGTCACCGAATTAGCGAGTTTAAGTTAAGTAACACAGATACTAAATATCTATAATTGAGTTTAAGTACTCTAAGTCGAGTTCAAGTTGATTTAAGCTTTATAAAATGAATCTTATTCATATGGAGTCCAAGTATTCCAAAGTTGGGTCTAAGTATCCAGAGTTGATTTTACAAACACGTAAGAGAGGTCTAGTGCCATGTTCCTTGAGTCTCATATTCATGTTAAGCTTTCAAGTCAAGTTATGTTTTATGTCCCCTCCTGTCAGTTGCTAGGGGTATATTTTTAGTTGGTCCTCTAAGTTAGACCTATTATCTGAGCCAGTTACTTTGCATTGAGTCAGTTACTTTGCATTGTTCAGTTGGTCCTCCAAGTTGGACCTGTTATCTGAGTTAGATAGATATTGTATTTTTTAGCTACTGGTTTCAGTATTAGTTTGCTCATTTGCATGATTTCCATTGTTTACTGGACGCGCTCTCTAGTGTGAGTATCAGATGGCTGATTGTGCGATGCCACGGGAGTGATGCCACACGCCTTCTCTGGTCTGAGTATCAAATGGCAGAATGTGCGACAAAGTATGTATGAAAATCCTGGTCCAAGTATTAAGTCAGTCGTAAAGTCCTGGTCCATGCATCAGGCAACTCTTAAAGTCTTGGTCCATGTATCAGGCAGCCATACTTAAATCCTGATCCAAGTAAAATAGCCACCCAGTCGATTCTCATAAACTTCGGTCCTAGTATCAAAAGTGTTGGCATATGAGTCAGTTATATTATGTTCATGTACAAAGTCTGCATATAGGGTAGTCAATTACAGAGTTACAGATTATCTCTCTACTCTACCTTATGAGTTATGTTCAGTTGTTCTTTGCCATTGTTTATGTTGATAGGTTCTAGATTATCAGGTTGTACCTATTCCCTTCTCTGGTTCAGTTTATCTTTGGCATTAATTATTTACAACTTGTAGTCTTACATACCAGTGCATTTCTTTGTACTGATTCAGTAGGATCTCAAATCCAGCGCAAAGTTGGTATGCTCCCCTCTTTTAAGAGCCTATGGTTGGTTTGTTCATTCTGAGTTGTACAAATGGATAGGACGGGGCCCTGTTCCGTGCATTAAGTATTTTTTAATCTTTTAGAGGCTTTTGTGGACTAGCTCAGTTCCAGTGTCTTTTGTGGCTTAGCTGGCTTTCCATAGTTCTTTTTAGATGTTATTGTGGCCTCGTTGTCATTCTATCTTGTCATGTTTGTTAAGACCTGGTTGGTCCATTTCTATGTATAGTTGACGGTGAAAGGTGGCCCAAATGGCCTAAGGGTTGTAGGTCAAACACTATATAGCTGGTTTCTTGATCTCTTTAGAATAGAGTGTCAATCACGCCCTACCCCAGTTTTATGGTGTGATCGACTTGGTATCAGCGTGAAGTCATGTCCCAGGGAGTCCACAAAGCCTTGTCTAGTAGTGTCTTGCTTATGGGTATGTTGTGCACCATACTTATAATGAGGAGGCTACGGGGCATTTAGGAGTTGTTTCACTTCTTTTACTAATAGTTCGTGCTATAGAACGAGGTCATAAGTATTATGATATCTATGTCATGCTATTATTTCAGATTATTCCTGTGACGAGGAAAATGTCTACGCAGTTGATTGGCACAGCTGCAGGAGAGAGTACCAGTCACCCTCTAGTGGATTAAGGGGTTATATTAGAGGCTTAAAGCAAGTCCCCTACCCCAAATGTTATAGTTCCCCCTGCCCCAGCCAGAGTAGTGGCAGATAGACCCCCAACTCTTCCAACAGCAGCAGTACCTGAGTGTGATAGAGTGGAAGACCCTCCCACACCTGTGGAACCTCTAGTTTCTCCGGAAGGACAGGGCCTCGAGGGAGCCATTCAGCTTATGGCTCATATTGTTGCTAGACAAGAGCAACAATTGAGTCGATGGAGGATATAGAGGTCAGGCAACTGAGAGTTCTATAGTCAGTGAGTTCTTGAGTTTGACACCTCTAGTATATACCAGATCAGACCCGAGTGAGGATCCTCAAGAATTAATTGATCAGACTTGCAGAATATTGAAGGTCATGCAGGCGACAGTGATAGATGTGGTAGAATTGTCCACATTTAGACTACTCGGATGTGGCTATTTTGTGGTATGAGGCTTGGGCTCGATCCAAAGGAGCTAATGCACAGGCAGTTAAGTGGGAAGAGTTCTCTAAGGCCTTTATGCGCCAGTATCTGCCCCGAGAGCTTTGACAGGATTTAGCTGAGCAATTTTTACACTTGAATCAGGGCAGTATGAGTGTACAAGAGTATTGACCTTCGGTTTAATTCCTTCGCCCGGTATGCTCCACACCTGGTTCAGACGATGGAGGATAGAGTTCATCGGTTCATGCTAGGGATAAGGCTTTATATAGCTTGTGATTTCTTTGGAGTATCTACCCAAAAGCACATGGATATTACACAGATCAAAGGCTTTTGCTCAGAGGGTCAAGGATTTGGCTCGCTCGATTTTTGATACCCGTAGGGGAAAAGAGTAGAGGAAAAGGGTTAGAACTGTGAGGTCTTATAGAGATTCTAGAAGAGACTCCAGGGTTCAATTGCCCAGATAGCCGGCTCAACTTATGGAGAGTGCTCCACCTCAGTCTCGAGGACCGGGGAGAGACTAGAGTCTAGCTCCATCTAGTCCTGACATCAGGAGAGACCTCCAGTACCCATCTTTGCTCAGTGCGGTGAGAAACATCCAGGACAGTGTCGTTTGGATCAGGCTGTATAACATCAGTGCGGAAAACTGTGCCATTTTGTGCAATAGTGTTTGCTGGGGACTAGAGGTGGAACCACACATCCAACATGTTCAGTAGTAGCATCATCACCCTCAATCGAACTCCCAGTCCCAATTCTTAGCCTGTAGCAGGTCGTGGTAAGGGTAAGAGGGGAGAAGCTTCTGGTTCAGGGGCAGTGTGGAATTGCTTTTATGCTCTAGGTGGTCGTCGGGACCAGGAGTCATCACCTGATGTTCTTACAGGTACTTTGATTATATTATCATGTATTTTTTATTCTTTGACTAATCCTGGCTCTACTTTTTCATATGTTACTCCTTTGATAGAGAGTCAATTTGAGATAGCTCATAAATTGTTAGCTAAGTTGTTTGTTGTATCTACACGAATTAGCGAATTTGTATTTGTTGAAAGAGTGTACCATGGTTGTACTATCCAAGTATGTGATAGGTCTACATTAGTTGATCTAATTGAACTTTGGATGGTTGATTATGACGTTATTATGGTCATGGATTGGTCAGCGGCATGTTATGCTAATGTTGATTGTCGAGCAAAGATTGTCAAATTCCATTTTCAGGACGAGCCAGTCCTGGAATGGAAGGGTAATGCCGCAACGCCTAAAAGTAAGTTTATTTCATACCTTAAGGCCCAAAAGGTGGTGTCCAAAGCCTTCATTTCTCACTTAGTCTGAATCAGAGACTTGGCCAGCGAGCTGGTGACTTTCCAGTCAGTCATCGTGGTAAATGAGTTTCCAGTAGTCTTCCTAGAGGACTTGCCTAGAGTTCCTCCTAAAAGGGAGATAGACTTTTCCATTGATCTACTTCCAAGAACTCAACCCATATTGATCCTTCCTTATAGAATGGCTACAACAGAGCTAAGGAAATTGAAGGAGCAGTTGAGAGATCTGCTTGAGAAGGGATTCATCCAACCTAGTGTAGCGCCTTGGGGTGCACCAGTGCTCTTTGTACGAAAGAAAGATGGATTGCTAAGAATGTGTGTTGACTATAGGAAGCTGAATAAGGTTACGATTAAGAACATGTATGCACTTCCTAGGATTGATGACATGTTTCATTATTTACAAGGTGCCAGATGCTTCTCAAATATTGATTTGAGATCCAGGTACCATCAGTTACGGGTTAGGGAAGTTGATATCCCTAAGAATGCGTTCAGAACAAGATATGGCCATTCTGAGTTCTTAGTGATGTCATTTTGGCTTAATAATGCCCCAGTAGCTTTTATGGACATGATAAATAGGGTGTTGAGGCCCTCCCTTGATGTATTTGTGATTGTCTTTATTGATGATCTCCTGATTTAGTCACGATCAGAGGCTGAGCATGCAAATCACCTGAGAGCTGCGTTACAGACTCTTCAAGAGCACAGGTTGTATGCTAAAGTCTCTAAGTGTGAACTTTGGCTAACATCTCTGGCTTTCCTTGGTCATGTAAATACAGCTAAAGGTATAAGAGTAGGAAGTCAGAGGCAGTAAAGAGTTGGCCCAGACCCTTGAATCCTATAGAGGTTCATAGTTTTTTGGGTTTGGCAGGTTACTATCGCAACTTTGTAGAAGGTTTTTCTACTATCTCCGTGCCATTGAAGTAGTTGACTCATAACTCCATTGACAAAGTTGACTCATAAAGAAGCTATGTTTTTGTGGTCAAAGGCATGTGAGCGCAGTTTTCAGGAGTTGAAAGATAGGTTGACCTTAGCACCTGTCTTGGCTTTTCCAAAAGGTACAGATGGTTATGAGGTTTATTGTGATTCTCCAGGATTGGCTTAGGCGGTCTTTTGATGCAACACGGCCAAGTTATTGCCTATTCTTTGAGGCAGCTGAGGAAGCACGAGCAGAAGTACCCTACCCATGATCTAGAGTTGGCAGCGGTAGTGTTCACGCTAAAGATCTACCATAACTACTTGTACGGGGTACATGTTAACATTTTTATAGATCATAAAAGCCTTTAATACCTCTTCCAGCAGAAGGAGTTGAATTTACACTAGAGATGGTAGCTAGAATTGTTGAAAGACTATGATGTTAGCATTTTGTACCATGCTGGCTAAGCTAACGTTGTGCCTGATGCATTAAGCTGCAAGTCTATGGGAAGTTTGAGTAATATAGTAGCTGACAGAGTTGAAATGGTCAAGAAGATATAGTAGTTAGCTAATCTGTACATTCAATTTCTAGATACTGAAGATGGAGGTGTAGTAGTTCAGAACACTACAGAATCCTCCCTGGTGTCAGAAGTCAAGCAATGACAATGTAATACCCCAAAAGTGACTAAGACTAGGCTTGGGATTTGAAATGGGAACAGTAGAAAAATCTGAGATTTTGACCTAGGACGACTAATGTTACGAGTCGTAGGAAGGACCTACGACCGGTAGGAACCACCCGTGGTTAGCAATTATGTGGGAAGGAGTTGGTAACAATGGGTCTTGTAACGAATTGTTGGTTAAAGGTATGACTCATAGGTAGGAGTTATGGTTTGGTTCTAGAATGGTCGGGAGGGAAGGTAAGACTCGTGGTACAACCCGTGGTAAGGAACCACGAATCGTTACTTCCACTTGTAGGAAGGAGTAGGGGATTTCTCCCAGTTGTGGTAATGGATGGATTCCATAACTCACTGGATGAAGGTACAAGTCATGGTGTGACACGTGGAAAAGTTCAGAACTCAGGATTTCATCAGAGGTTGTAACGAGAGGAAACCACGACCAGTAGGATTGAGATACGGTCTGTAGGACGAGTCGTGGTACCTGACAGTGTGTAAATTTTTCAGAATTTTAATTGGGGTAATTTCGTAATTCCTAAGTTCCTAAGCTCTAAACTACGTCATTTTAAGCTGAGAATAGGGGAGTTTTAATGGGTTTAATCTATTCTAAACTATTCCCTCCCCATGCATGCAAACTAGAGGATTTCTTAAGAAAGAACAAGCTTAGAACTCCCCAATTTCTTCTCTAATTCCTTTGGGCTTTCAAGGGAGAGTGTAAGATTAGATTTCCCAGGTATGTAGGGTTTTTAATAAGAATCCCTCTTCACTCTCATGCACAATTTCCCCCTATGTTCATGAATTTAATCATTAAAGTAAATTTGATGATCTCATGGGATTTTAACCCCAATTTCATGGAATTCTCTTTGATTTGATCATGAATCAATTCCCTTTATGTTCTAAGTGTTGTTTTAAGATCTATGGGAAGATTTTATATTTAAATTGATTATAATTTTTATGATTTCAAGTCCAAGTTAATCTATGCCCAATTATGCAAAGTCTCATGAAAAGCCAAGTTATAATTATATTATGATTTTAATCTCCCTAAGCTTAAATTATGATTTATGATTTATGATATGATTTCTACTCAAGTATGCTTCATGGATTTATGAATGTCAAGTATTTGATTTTTCACAAATATGCATGTTCTTCATGATTTATGAATTTATGACTTTTGGCCGACTCACGGGCCTTATTTATGGCTAATTATGTATTTCAAGTATGATCAAGTACATTATAATTTGATGGAAATGAACTTCATGAATGATTCCACAATTACAATACGAGCCTCATGTGCATGTTTTTGGGAGTAGTGTCTAGCACCGAGTAGACTTGGCGTTCAGGTAAACCCCGTGGTCTCAGAACTATGTGCCACTGTAGGTATATGTATTCATGGATTTCCCCCTTGTGATATCACATTATGCACGTCCCTTGCCTAGCAAGCCTGGGATGGGTCTGCCCACTTGAGCGAGAGAGTTGGGGCATCATCTAAGCTCTATCATGATGGTGTCCATTAAAACGAGTTCTCCCATTATTCCTCATGATTTATGCATTTTTATGTTTATGTTACTTTAGCTCAAGTTATGTTTTATAAGGTTTCTCTTATGATTATGCTTATAACTAGATTATGAATGGTTTGAAAACTTTGAGCCCTCATGTTTATATTATGATATTTACTTCATGTTCATGCTCTCCTACTCTTATGATCTCTTATGTAGTTTAACTGTTTGTTTTTACTTACCTTGCATACTTAGTACATTCCAAGTACTAACTGTATACTCTATGCTATATTGTTTCATGATATATGTCCGAGGAATCAGTCTCATATGCATCATTAGTGTTGTTTTCCCTTTAGGCCTATTTATCTAGTGTTGGTGAGTCCTCATCCTTCAAGGACATTCAGTTGATCATTGTTATGTTATTTCCGTTTCAGACTTTATCGAGCTAGTTGGAGATGTTGTCCCATCAGCTCATCAGTTACGTTAGAGGATTTTCAGACAATATATAGAAAAATTCAGCTTGTCATTGTTGACCTCGTTTTAGATTGATACGTATGCAGACTTCTGCTTAAGCATGTTTGAATATATCAGTTTTCACTTGTTGTATTCTCTTAGCCGCTATGTTCATGCCATGGGTCGACTTGGAGCCTCTTGGGGTTCCTTGTCCCGTGTCTCTATCTGGGCCTATATTCAGGTCGTGACAAACTTGGTATCAGAGCATTAGGTTTTGAAGTGTCTTAGGGTGTTTGAAAGCCATATCAAGTAGTCTTTTTCATGGGTGTGAAGCGCTCCACACTTATAATGAAGAGGCTACGATATGTTTTAGGAAAATTTCCCTTCTTTTATGATCTATGTCATGCGATGAAATGTCTCTCTATCCTTCTAGCTCCTGCTATACATATTTGCAAAATCATGCCTCCTCACTGAGTTAAAGGAAGAGTAAATGGAAATAGCCATGAGAATGGTAACGGAGATGGGCACTAGCAGGCCCTACCGTCCCCAAGGATCATGTGCCCGAGCAATTTGCCCATGAAAAGTTTAGGGCAGCCATCCAGATGTTGGCTCAGGCATTGACCACCTAGGCCAACTAGCAAGCAGTAGTGCATATTCCCTAGAATGGGAATGCGGCAGCGACAAGAGTCAGGGACTTTCTTAGGATGAACCCTCCAGTGTTCCTCAGACCGAAGGTGGACAAGGATCCACACGAGTTTATTGATGAGATCCAGAAAATTACCCAGATTATGGGAGTGATAGGAGAGGAGTGTGCAGACCTAGTCTCTTATCATTTGAAAGGGGTTGCATATATTTGGTTCAGACAGTGGAAAGATAGCAGAGTAGTTGGAGAATGTCCCATTTATTAGGATAAGTTCCTCACCACATTCCTGGATCGGTTCTTTTCCCGTGAGATGAGGGAGATCAAGGCAGCTGAGTTTGTGAACCTAAGGAAGAATAATATGACAGTCTAGGAGTATGCTTTAGAGTTCACCCACTTGTCCAAATATGCACCAGAGCTGGTGGCTAATCAGAGAGCTCGGGTGAGCAGGTTTGTGCATGGAGTAACGGACCACCTGGTCAAGGATATTAGGTTCGATATGCTTCATCAGGACATCAACTTCCCTTGATTGATTTTGTATGCCCAGCAAATGGAGGCAACGCATTTGAGGGAAATGGAGACCAAGAGGGCCAGGACAAATAGTTTTGGGTTCTCCCAGCAGAGGTCAGGGGGCATACATCGTCAGCAGTCCTATCAAATGTCATTAGCTCCATCTTCATCATCGTCCAGTGCTCCATCTACACCACGAGGTGATTAGAGGAGCAGAGCATCAAGTTCAAGGGGATAGAGGAGCATGCAGGTAGAGCGTACCTTTCTGATCTGTGGGAGGTGTGGTAAGAATCACATAGGGGAGTGCTTGATTAGATCAGATATTTTCTTTGGGTGTGCTAGATCCGGGCACAAGTGTCGGGAGTGTCCGTTTTATAGGCAGGGTGATGGTAGGGGATATACTCAGGCTACCAGTTCATTAGAAGCACTAACGCACCCAGCTCAGTAGGGTGCATCCACCAATGCAGGTGGTGGTCAGCACTAGAATAGGTTTTATGCCCTTGCATCTCGTCAGGAGCAGAAGACTTCACCAGATGTGGTCACTGGTATGTTACGAGTATTCCACTTTGATGTATATGCATTGTTATACCTAGGGGATACCTTATCTTTTGTGACAACCTATGTTGCTAATAATTTCAGAGTTAGTCCCGAAATTCTATTAGAACCCTTCTCAGTCTCTACTCCAGTTGGTGATTTAGTTATAATTTGACGGGTGGACAGAAATTGCCCTGTCATAGTGCTTCAAAAAGTCACCTCTATAGATTTAGTAGAGCTAGTCATGACAAATTTTGATGTTTTCTTTGGCATGTATTGGCAACATGCATGTTATGCCTTAGTAAATTATAGAACCCGTGCGGTAGAGTTCTGATTTTTGGGTGAGCCAGTCCTAGAGTGGAAGGGTAGTTTAGTTGTGCTTGTAGGTCATTTAATTTCCTACCTTAAGGCTAGAAAGATGATCTCTAAAGGTTGCATGTACCATCTAGTTAGGGTTAAGGATGCTACATCCAAAACCCCGACTATCCAGTTAGTTCCTATAGTATGCGAACATCCAGAAGTGTTTCCAGATGATCTACCGAGAATTCCTTCCGAGCGAGAGATCGATGTTGGTATTGACCTTCTTCCTGATACACAGCCTATATCTATTCCTCTGTACATAATGGCTCCAGCTGAGCTAAAGGAATTGAAGGATCTCTTAGACAAGGGTTTCATCAGACCTAGCAAATCCATGTGGGGTGCACCAGTACTCTTTGTTTGGAAGAAGGAATGATCCCCTTCAGATGTGTTGAGTATCAACAATTGAACAAGGTCACCATCAAAAAAAGGTATCCCCTCCCCCAGATTGATGACTTGTTTGACTAGCTTCAGGGTACCAAGTGTTTTTCAAAGTTAGACCTCAAATTCGGATATCATCAGCTCAAGGTTAGAGAGGGTAACATCCAGAAGACAGCCTTTAGGACTCGTTATAGTCACTACGAGTTTGTACTTATATCTTTGGGACTAACGAATACTCCTGCAACTTTTATGGATTTGATAAACAGGGTGTTCAAGCCGTATTTGGACATGTTCATGATTGTGTTCATAGATGATTTTCTCATATAATCTCGGAGTAAGGAGGAGCATGCCTGTTATACCCGCGGAACTCAAGGATTAGACTGGGGAGTCAAAATAGTGAAAAACTGAAATTTCGCACCAGGTCATAGAACAAATCATGAGGAGGCTCGTAAGGAGTGACCATGAGTCGTGAGGTGACTCGTGGTCCAGCAATGTTGGTAGGAGGTGTTGAGAAGACCACGGGCATGAACACGAGTCGTGGTCAGGCCTCATGAGTCGTGGTGTCTCCCTTGAGGTCCCCTAGTTGTTTTGAGTAGTGGACCAAATGACTCATGGCCACGAGTCGTGGCCTGTGAGCACGAGTCGTCCAGTCCCTCGTGGGGACTAGTAGTCAGCCAAATTCTGGGATTTTAGTAAGGGTTGTTCTGTAATTCCTATGTCCTAGGGGCCTATACTACGTCGTTTAAGGCTCATTTTATAGGGTTTTAAGAGGGGATAACCTATTCTAAGCTACTTCATTACATGCATGCAAGCTTGAGAGATTGAAGAGGTGATCCAAGGCTATTATTCAAGGTTTCCATCCAATTTCCTCTTAGGTAATCAAAGATTTGGTGGAATCAATCCCTTCCAGGTATGTAGGGTTATGAGTGGGTATTTCCTTCCTCACCCATGCCCAATCCCTATTTAAGTATGAGAAATTCCTTTGATTAAGTTATGGGGTATTTACCCAATTGCATAATTCTTCAATTTCTATACATGGGTACTATTAGATTATATTTCTATTGATGAATTGTGAAGCTTGGGCAGATTTTTAAATTGTTTTCAATCAAAATTATGTTTTCTAATTTATGAAATTAAATGCCCATAGATGATAAGTTCATGAAAGAAGAGAATGATGTTGTATGTATGATCATGATGAGATTTGATGATGAAAAACATGTTTCTAAAGTTACCCATGATTATGATATTATTTTCAAAATGAATTGAGTAGATCCAAGCATGATAAAGTTTTGGGCAAGGTCCTTATATCGAGTAAGATGATGTAGTATCTCTAAAGTAAGCTTACCACATAGTTTTTGAGTAAATGCTTCCACTTATATTTGAGCTTGTGGCATGTTTTGGAATAAATCTTCTCATATGCATGAAATCATAATTGAGATGTATGTTATTATTGAGCTTCATTTTCATACGATGTCGATTTTATGCATGATTTCATTGTTGAGCTTTGTCAAAGGACAATGTTGAGCTTCATTTCATACAATGTTGAGTTTATGCATGATTCCATTGTTGAGCTTTGTCAATAGACAATGTTGAGCTTCGTTATATACGATGTTGAGCATTGCATGTTTTGGGAGAAGAGTCTAGCACCGAGCGGGCTAAGGGTCGATCACCCTATGCCCCAAAACTATGCGCCAATGTAGAATGATACTATTATGTTATTGGGACCTCCCTTATGAGCTATCCCGGGTCCTAATGGCCCATGAGCTTGATATCGATATCATGGCAGCATCTTTAGCCCTGGCAAGGTTTTGCACGGCTCTGCCCACTTGAGTATAATAGTCGGGACCATGTAAGCTTTATCGTGGTATGTCAGTTAAGTGACTAGTCTCCCATTGTCTATATGATTCCGATTTTCATATTCATTGCTCATGGTTGTTGTTTTGCACATGCATATTCTAAAAGCAAGGTTTTACTCATTGTTCAACTTTTCTTATAAATGTTATGTTTCAGCTTTGAGTCATTCGAGTCAGTTATGATGTTATGAAGCTATGCATGGTCATATCATGAAGAGATTATGATTTCAGAATGAATGCATGCAATTCTTCCTCTCAATTTTGAAAGCTCATGTTATGTTATGAAATGTTTTACCTGATTTACTTTACTTAAGCGGTTTTACTTACCTTGAATACTCAGTACATTCCACGTACTGACCATATACTTTCTATATTGTATCGTTTCACGATACAGGACCCAGCTCCCAGGCTCAGCACCGCTCGTAGTCGGTTATCAGAGTTAGCACCTACTTGGTTGGTGAATCCTCATCCTTCGAGGGCCAGACTTTTAGTTTCCTCATGTATTTTCAGCTTCAGTATTGTTAAGTTAGTTGGGATATTGTCCCATCAATTCATCCAAATTAAAGTCTTTTCAGAATTATGTATGCGTTAGCTTCAGATGCTTATTCTAATGTCATATTGAGTTAGACTTTCGCTGAGTTTATATTGATGATTTATTTAGTTTATCAAATGAGTTAGATGTATGCTTATGCCATAGGTCAACTTGGGGTCTCTCGGAGGGTCTCTCGGGGGGTCTCTCGGGGTCCTTTGTCCTGTGTCTACGATCTGGGCCTCCGATCGTGTCGTGACAATGCCACTCATTTGAGGATGGTGCTACAGACTCTTAAGGATCTCCAATTGTATGCTAAATTTAGCAAGTGTGAGTTTTTGTTAAACTCAGTAGCATTTTTAGGTCAGGTGGTGTCAACTGAGGGTGTGCAGGTGGACTATCAAAAGATAGAAGCTGTGAAGAATTGGCCTAGACTAGTTAGTCCTTCATGTATCAGGAGTTTCTTCGGCTTAGCTGGTTACTACAGGAGGTTTGTGGAAGGGTTTTCATCCATTACAACACCGTTGACTAAGTTGACCCAGAAGAAAGTAAAGTTTCAATGATCGGAGGCCTGTGAGAAGAGCTTCCAAGAGTTAAAGACTCAACTCACCTCAACACCAATGTTGACTCTACCTGAGGGTACCAATGGGTTTGTTATTTATTGTGATGCTTCAAGGATTGGCCTTAATTGTGTATTAATGCAACACAATAAGGTTATCACCTATGGTTCCAGGCAGCTGAAAGCCCATGAAAAGAACTATCCAACACATGACCTCGAGTTGTCAGCGGTAGTATTTTCCTTGAAGATTTGGAGACACTATCTATATGGGGTCCATGTGGATGTGTTTATGGACAACAAAAGCCTATAATACGTGTTTACCCAGAAGGATCTAAATCTACATCAAAAAAGGTGGTTAGAGCTTCATAAGGATTATGATATTAGTTTCCTTTATCATTCGGGCAAGCCTAATGTAGTGGAAAACTCTCTTAGCAGGCTTTCTATGGAGAGTGTGTCCTATGTAAATGATGAGAGGAAAGAGTTAGTGAAGGATGTGCATCGGCTTGCACGACTAGGAGTTCATCTTGTTGACTCGGCAGATGGTGGTGTTATTGTACAGAATGGGTCAGAATCTTCTTTGTAACCGAAGTCAAGGCTAGGAAAGATGAGGATCCTATTTTGGTCAAGCTGAAGGAGGCAGTTCAGAATCAGAACATGGAGGTTTTCTCCCAAGGGGGAGATGGTGTAGTACGATCTCAAGGTCGTTTGTGTGTTTCGGGTGTTGATAACTTGAGGGAGTGGATGTTGCATGAGGTTCATGGTTCCATATATTCTATATATCCAGGTTCCATCAAGATGTACCATGACCTTCGGGAAGTCTATTGGTGGAATAGCATGAAGAAGGACATTGCAGAGTTTGTGGCAAAGTGTCCGAATTATCAACAGGTGAAAGTTGAGCATCAAAGACCCGGAGGCGTGCTTCAAGACATTAGTATCCCTACTTAGAAGTGGAAGGAAATCAATACGGACTTCATTACAGGTTTTCCTCATACTCGTCGACAGTATGACTCCATATAGGTGATTGTGGATAGGTTGACCAAAGCAGCTCATTTCCTACCAGTCAAAACTATCGACTCAATGGAGGATTATGCTAAATTGTACATTCGAGAGTTAGTTCGATTTCATGGAGTGCCCTTGTCCATCATATCAGATCGGGGTACTCATTTTACCTCCCAATTTTGGAGATCGTTTCAGAAGGGGCTTGGTACTCAGGTCAAGCTTAGTATAGCTTTTCACCAGCAAATAGACGGTCAGGCTGAACGGACCATTCAGACTCTTGAGAATATGTTGAGAGCGTGTGCGATTGATTTCAAGTGTGGTTGGGATGATCATTTACCTCTTATTGAATTTGCATTATAACATAGTTACCATTTCAGTATTCAGATGGCTCCGTTTGAGGCTCTTTATGGGCAGAGATGTGGATCTCCAATTGGTTAGTTCGAAGTCGGTGAAGCTACATTGATAGGACCGGATTTTGTTCATGTGGCTATGGATAAAGTTCAGCTTATAAGGAAAAAGTTGAAATAGCTCAGAGTAACCAAAATCCTATGCAGATGTGAGAAGGAGAGAACTTAAGTTTGAAGTTGATTATTGGATGTTTTTTAAGGTGTATCCTTTGAAGGGAGTGATGGGATTCAAAAAGAAGGGGAAACTTAGTCCCCATTATGTTGTCCCGTACAGGATTGTGAGAGGTCTTGGCAAGATGGCTTATGAGTTGGAGTTGCCCTCAGAATTGGCTTCAGTACATCCGTTTTTTCATGTGTCACTTTTAAAGAAGTGCATGGGTGATCCAGCTTTGGTTGTTCCGATGGAGAGCTTAGGTGTGAAGGATAGCCTTAGCTATGAAGAGGTTTCGGTTAAAATACTTGATCGTCAGGTTCGGAAACCAAGAAACAAAGAAGTAGCCTCAGTAAAGGTGTTGTGGAGTAATCAGCATGTTAAGGGAGCTACGTGGGAAGTTGAAGCACATAAGATGGCTAAATACCCGCATCAATTCCCTTTCGGTTTAGTTCCATCTTGAGGTATTAGTTTCCTCCTTAGTACTCTATTCAGTTTCATGTTCAGTTCCATTGTTCCAGTTTCTTTCATGTCAATACATGTATAGGTGCGATTCATAAATTTAGTTCAGTCATGTATTTTAGTCCGAAGTCAGTCACTCCATCGATTTTCAACTCTAGATGATAAGTATTGGGGATGGCAGTGTTATACTCCGGAAGCCCAAAGATTGGACTCGGGAGTTGAAATAGGGAAAAAGTGGAAATTATTGCCTAGCCAAAATCTGCTATTTAAAGTGTGATATCGTGTTGATTGTTGTGGTAATTGTACATCGGAGTTGGAGACCCCTCAGTGTGGACATTGTTAGGTTCTCCTTTACATAATGTCATATATGTTATATTGACCACGTGTGAGGTTCTGATCACCTTTTGGAATTAGAAATTGAAGCTAAGACGGTGACGTGAGAATAATGTATGCTTAAAATAAATGTTGAGTTTCTAAGGCTAAATGAGGAGGCCGATGTAGTTGTTCTCTAGAATGGTCACCGACCTTTATGTATATATGTTTTAGAGTTCTTAGAGTCTAAAAGAGATTCCAAAACTCCTAATCCTTACGCTATTGGCAAGTTACCGGGTTAGCGTTTAAGTTAAGCCACAATGATGGTAAATATCTATAATTGAGTTTGAGTACTCTACATCGAGTTCAAGTTGAGTTAAGCATTATAAGTTGAATCTACATATTCATATGGAGTCCAAGTATTCCAAAGTTGGGCCTAAGTACCCAGAGTTGGTTCTAAGAACCCGTAAGCGAGGTCTAGTGCCTTGTTCCTCGAGTCTCATATTCATGTTAAGCTTTCAAGTCAAGTTGTATTTTATGTACCCTCCTATCAGTTGCTAGTGGTATGATTTCAGTTGATCCTCCAAGTTGAACCAATTATCTAAGTCAGTTACTTTGGATTGTTCAATTGGTCTTCCATGTTGGACCTATTATCTGAGCCAAATATATATTGCATTGTTTAGCTGTTGATCTCAGTATCAGTTTTCTCATTCGCATGATTTGCATTATTTAATGCATGCCCACTCTAGTTCTAGTATCAAATGGTTGATTGTGCAATACAACAGAAGCGATGCGGCACGCCCTCTCTGGTTCGAGAATCAAATGGATGAATGTGCAAGGAAATATGTAAGAAAAAATCCTGGTCCAAGTATCAGGTTGGCCGTAAAGTCCTAGTCCAAGTATCACGCATCTCTTAAACTCCTGATCCAAGTATCAGGTAGCCATACTTAAATTTTGGTCCAAGTATCAGATAGACACTGAGTCGATTCCCATAAATTCTGGTCCTAGTATCGAAAGTGTTAGCATATGAGTCAGTTATATTATGTTCATGCTTAAAGTCTGCATATAGGGTAGTCAGTTACAAAGTTATAAATTATCTCTCCACCCTACCTTAAGAGTTATGTTCAGCTGTTATTTGCCATTGTTTATGTTGACAAGTTAAGAGTATTAGGTTGTAGTTATTCCCTTCTCTAGTTCAGTTTATCTTTGAAATTGCTTGTTTACAGATTTCAGTCTTACATATTAGTGCATTTCTCTGTGCACTAAGGGACCCTGCAATCATGCTACAGGTGCAGGTAGGAGCTCAGATCCAGTGCAGAGTTGGTATGCTCCCCTCTTTCAAGAGCCTATGTTTGGTTTGGTCATTTTGAGTTTTGTTGTACAGATGGGTAGGAAGGGGCCCTGTCCCATGCATTCATAAGTGTATTACTCTTTTAGAGGCTTTTGTGGACTAGTTGTACAGTTGTTCAGTTCAAGTGTGTTTTGTGTCCTAGCTGGCTTTCTGCAGTTCTTTTCTGATGTTATTGTGGCCTTATTGGCATTTTATCTTGTCATATTTGTTGAGACCTCATCAGTCCATTTCTATGTATAGTTGACTGTGACAGGTGGCCTAAATGGCCTAAGGGTTACAGTTCAGACGCTATATAGTAGGTTTCTCGATCTCTTCAGAATTGAGTGCCAGTCGTGCCCTACTCTAGTTTTGGAGCATGACAGAACAAGTTGAGTGCACTATCTAGATGCTAGAGGACATGTTATCTACCTATGTATTTGATTCCAAAGGGTATTCTGGATGACCATTTGCCTCTTATTATGTTTGCCTATAATAACAGCTTTCAGGCAAGTTTCCTAATGGCCCTGTATGTGGCTTTGTATGAGCGGAAGTGTAGGTTGCCAATTGGTTGGTTTAAATTCAAAGTGGCAGAATTACTTCGTCCCAACTTATTTCAAAAGGCACTATAAAAGGTGAAACTTATAATAGAAAGAATATATACATCTCTGAGTAAGAAGAAGTCATATGTAGATACACGTCGTGGGAACTAGAGTTTGATATTGATGAATGTGTAATTTTTATGATTTCATTAGTGAAAGGCATTGTGCGGTTTTTCAAAAAAGAGATGCTTAGCCCGAGATATGTCCAACCCTATAGGATTATGCTAAGGATAGGGAAGGTAGAATATGAGCTACAGTTTCCCGTAGAGTTAGAGGCGTTACATGTCATGTTCCATGTGTCGATGCTGTAAAAGTGTATGAGGGATCCTACACGTATTATGCCTTTTCAGGATGTTCAAATTTTTGAGGACTTGTTGATTGATGAGGTACCAATTTCTATTCTTGATTGCTAAGTTAGGAAGCTCATAACCAAGAAAGTGGTTTTAGTAAAGATTTTGTGGAGGAATAATAACGTCTAGGAAATGACGTGAGAAGTCAAGAAAGAGAATGAAGACCCCTAATTTATTTTCCCGAACTAGAGTTAGTCTTAAGGTAATTTCATTTGCTACCTCTCCCAATTATTGATGTCTTTTTCTATTTCTTTGTATATATATGAGATATAGAATTTGGTATCTGTTGTCATATCAATTTTGCACTGTGAGCCCTATAGTGATGTTTTCTAGTTAGCTAATGAAAGATTGAAACATTTGAGATTGTACCTATTACAAAGGAAACAGTGGAAAATTTTTTAGAGGATTTCAGATTCTACTAGTAATCAGAATCATCATTTGAGGATGAATGATCAGGGGGAATCTTCAAAAGGGATTTTTGACCTTAACATGTGATCATTCATGTGAATTAGGGATTTTATTTGGTGTATGAAGCCTTAGTCCTAGCATGGAAGTACCAGGTAATTTGACTAATGGAAGTGTGAGATTTGCAAAAAAAACATCTATTGTTCAGGTGTCGTAGGTGACATACGAGTCATAGATCAGTTTTGAGAGTTGTAAATCACACTATGAATGGAAGCCAAGTGTTCTAGGCCACAGGATAGACCTACAAATCAACTACGAACCATAGACATATTCTACGAACCTTAGATCAAAGTACGGAGGACTGCCTTGTGTTTTGAACTACTATTTAACGATTATGGTGGAATTCAATAAACCACATATGCAATTTATGAAGCGTAAGTCATCACTATAAGTGGAAATCCTAATTGTCTTAGCTATTGTTTATACCTACAAAAATGTATCTACGAACTGTGAATGTGATATATGAATCGTGTCTTGCCATTGTAAATGGAGATCAAGATATTTTGAGCTACTAGATAAGAGATATGAAATGATCTATGGACCACAAATGTGATTTATGATTCATACCTTCTTTCCATAAATAAAACTTTAGAGAAGTGTAATTCCCAGTTTAACTTATGATTCAATTTACGGACCACAGATTAAATCTGTAACTCATAACTGCGTCTAGGTACCATAAATTGGGATTTTTCCTTTGCGTCTATAAATAGATGGAACTCTATATGCTCTCATTTTCTTCACCACTAACTTAGAAGCATGGTTCCACTCTCTTCTCCAACTCTCCTCTCTTCAAGTAAGCCCTTTACCGAGCTAATTTCCATGGAGATTTCTTGCATGCAAGATTAGAATTGTAAATCCAAACTTCTAAACTCTTAGGGTTTCAAAATAAAATCTATTTCTATCTCAAGAAGACAAGAAGCACTTTCTGTCTAGCTTGTACTAGTGATATTCTCTAGCTTTTTAGAGAAATTAAGGTATGTAAACGCATAACCCTTCTCTTTGGGTCATACAAAATCTTATGTTTTTTTTTCTATTATTGATTCAAGTTGTGGTAGACATATGGTTAGTTCTACCTTTATCATTTTAAATTTTAAGTGAGGAGTTGCTATCCTATTACCTTTATGACTTGTATTTTTGCTATATATGTGAAAATCCTAAATCCTTTGCTATTATCCCTTGGAACTCATAATGTGTAGTATTCTTCACTTGATAATCTAATGTTACTCTTTTTATGTTGAACTAGTTGGAGCTTATAATTCCTACCAAGAGTTTGCATGAAAAGGAAATCCTACTTGAGCTAAAGTTTCATGCCTCCACTTGAGCCTTCCTAAATGATAGTTATGAAAATCTTAGTTTTTACTAATCGCTAAACCTTATTCGAGCCATTTAGAGGCTATCCAGAGGTTGATTAACCTTGTTTGTCAATAAGAAATTTGTGAATTCTTACCTAAGTGGGTACCAAGTCATGGTCGAGTTTGAGAGTCTCTCAGCTCATGAGTTTTTGGAACACATTTTCATGGCATACCATTATGCATTTTTACAACTAGATGCCGTTTCGAATAGGTAGATTCATGTG
The DNA here is from genome assembly GCA_035772735.1 of Datura wrightii. NCBI lineage: Eukaryota > Viridiplantae > Streptophyta > Magnoliopsida > Solanales > Solanaceae > Datura > Datura wrightii. Next base: position 56,077,446 of record JASDFA010000010.1, on the reverse strand, counting down.
GCTAACATTACTATATTATGACTACTAAACCTTATTTCGGTTGGACAAATTACCATCGGTTGGGAAGTTTATCATCGAGCTTGAGTGACGGGCAGTGCATACACATGCAAGCATACTGGTAGTTGAGTTGCATATGATTATCATTCATGTTATTTTAGAGTTGTGTAAAGTTTCAGTTGAGGTAAGTTATCTTCCTTATTGGCACTCAGAGTTCAGGTTGTGTCTCTCTCCCTTTCCATTAATATAGTTGCTATCATGTTTATTGATTTTTAGCCGTACATACCAATATATATTTAATACCCTGAAAACCCTATGATCAGACCCAGGAGTTGAAATGGAGAAAATAGAGTTTTCTGCACCAGTTCATAAGACGAGTCGTCCAATGACACGTGGGGTGCACCACGAGTTATTGAGTGACTCGTGGGGAGGAGTTTGGACTAGGTTGAAATTTTGGGCTTGAGGTTGACCATGGCTGAGACCAAGAGTCGTCAGGTGGGACGTGGTCAGTGGTTGACTGAAGGATGAAGAATTTGGGCAGTGGATCTAACGATAAGTCACCACGAGTCATCGGGCATACCACGAGTCATGGTGTCCCTCGTGGTGACCAGTCTTGACAATTACCAAAGCAGGCAACAAAAAGCAGACCATGAGTCGTGGTGATGGGAAAAAGTCGTCCAATCCCTCATTGGGACTGGCAGTGAGTATTTTCCTGTGAATTTATTAAGGGATTTTTCATAATTTCTAAGTTCCTAAGGTCTATACTACGTTGTTTTTAGCTCAAAATAGTCTGTTTTAAGATGGGTAAGTTCATTCTGAGCCCATTCACTTCCATGCATGCAAATCTAGAAGCTCCTAAAGGTGATCAAGCCTAGATTCCTGATGTTCTTGCCCAAATTTTCATTAGGCAATCAAGAGAGTTGTGAAATCGAATTTCTATAGGTATGTAGGGTTATGAATGGGTGTATTCATCCACACCCATGCCCAATCCCTCTTCAATTTCATAAAATTCTAATTGATGAATCTATGGGGTTTTAACCCAACAAGTGAATTTCCTAAATATCAATCAAGGGTATGATCTATGCATGTTTCTAATATTGAATTATGATAATGGGAATATTTTACAATGTTTTCAATTACAGATTATGTTTTCAAGTTTTATAAATTATGATGCTCATCCGTGAAGGTTCATGAAAGCTGACTTCTATGAGATATGTATTCAAGCATGATGAGATGTATATGATAAAAGTATGATTTCGAATTACCCATGCACATGTTCATGTTTTCGAATGATCAAGTCTATGTCAAGAATGTTTTAGTATTAGACAAGCGCATATGATCAAGTATGTTTCATGATTTATCTAAACTTCATGTATTAGCTTACCATATGGATTTTGGAGTCTAAACTCTGACTCTTTTCAGCTTGTTATATGGTTTGAGCCCAAGGCTCCTCATGTTATGATTTCAGATTTATGCATGTATGTTATGAGTCAACTTCATCACTAGACGATGGTTCAGCTTCGTTGAAAAATGATGGAGAGCATATGCATGTTTTTGGAAGTAGTGTCTAGTCGTAGGCTAAGGGTCAGTAAACCCTATGCCTCAGAACTACGTGCCAATGTAGGCATGTTCAGATTCTTCGGGACCTCACTTGTGAGCTTCCCCTGTCCCCAAGGGACCTTCAGCTTGATATCGATATCATGGTAGCATCCTTGGCCCTAGCAAGGATTTGGACAGCTCTTCCCACTTGAATGTAATAGTCAGGACCACGTAAGCTCTATCATGGTAATGTCGGTTATATGATGAGCATCCCATTATTCCTCATGATTTCAGTTATGCATGTTCATCAGTCATGTTATTATGTTTTTAATAGGTTTGACCCAATGTTCAGTTTTACTTATGATTATCATTTTTAAGCTTTGGGTCATTCAATTAAGTTATGATATTCAGTTATGTACAGATCATGATTTCAGAAATAGCATGCAAACCTTACTCTCAGAATCTTATCTTGAATACATTTTCATGATATGCATGATTTATGATTTTACTTAGCGGTTTTACTTACCTTACATACTCGGTACATTCCATGTACTAACCGCATACTCTATGCTATATCGTTTCATGATATAGGCTCGGATATTCAGGCTCAGTCCCGTCATTAGCTAGATCTGCAGTATTAGCACTGTCCTGCCTAAGTTGATGAGTCCTTATCTTTCGAGGGCCCTTCTTTTCAGTTATATTTAGTAGTTTTAGTTTCAAACTATAGTGAGTTAGTTGGGGGCTTGTCCCATCAACTCATTAGAAGTAGAGGCTTTTCAGACATAGCGTGTATTCAGTTTCAGCCTTGTGTTATGTATTCAGATGTTATGATATTTTTAGACTCTCACTTTATTATACATGTTATACTTCCACTTGATTATGTTGAGTTTAGATATCATGCTCATGTCATGGGTCGACTTAGAGCCTCTCGGGGCTCCTTGTACCATGTCTCGATCCGGGCCTATGTTCGGGTCAGGACAAACTTGGTGTCAGAGTATTAGGTTTTGAATTTTCCTAGGTTTCTAAAAGCCGCTTTAAGTAGAGTATTTTTCATGGGTTTGAAGCGCGCCACACTTATGACGAAAAGGCTACAAAAATTTTAAGAATTGTCCCTTCTTTCATGATCTAAGTCGTGCGATGAAATGTCTCTCTATCCTTCTAACTCATGTTATATGCGTTTGTAGAATCATGCCTCCTCTCCAAGTTAATGGAAGAAGAAATGTGAATGGAAATGGCCATAAGAATGGCAATGGGGATGGACACCAGCAGGCCTCATAATCCCATGAGGAGCACGTACCCGAGTAGGTTGCCCATGTTGAGTTCATGGTAGCCATCCAGATGCTAGCTCAGGCTTTGACCACCCAAGTCAATCAACAGGCGGTAGAGCATGTCCCTTAGAACGGGAATGCAACAGCAGCAAGAGTTAGAGATTTTCTGAGGATGAACCCTTCGGAGTTTCTTGGATCAAAGGTGGACAAGGATCCACATGAGTTTATCGATGAGGTTTTGAAGATCACCTACATCACGGGGGTGATTGGAGAGGAGTGCGTCAATCTAATCTTGTATCAAATTGAAAGGGGTTGCGCACATCTGGTTCAAGTAGTGGAAGGATAGCAGGGCAGTGGGAGCAGGACCTATTAGTTGGGAGGAGTTCCATACTACATTTCTGGACCGATTCTTTCCTCGTGAGATAAGGGAGATTAAAGCAGCCGAGTTTGTGAACCTAAAGCAAGGAAAGATGATAGTTCAGGAGTATGCCTCGGAGTTCACTCGCTTGTCTAAGTATGCACCATAGATGGCGACAGATCAGAGAGCCCGAGTGAGTCAGTTCGTGCATGGTATAGCAGATTACATGGTCAAGGATTGTCGAACCGTGATGCAACATCAATGAATTAACTTTCCTCAGATAGTTCTATACGCCTAGCATATGGAGGCAGTACAGGTGACTGAGTGGGAGAGAGAGGCCAAGAGGGCCAGGACTGATAGCTTCGGATTCTCCCAGCAGATACCTAGTAGGCACCGCCAGCAGTCCCACCAGAGATCTTCAGCCCCAACATTGTCAGCTATGAGTGTTCCATCTTAATCCAGGCGCTTCTAGAGGGAATGAGCATCAGGATCTAGAGTTTAGGGTAGCAGGCACGCAGAGTCCAGCATTCCAGAGTGTGGCAGGTGAGGCCAGAGACACACGGGTCAGTGTTTGGCAGGTTCACGTGCTTGTTTCGGGTGTGGGAAGCCCGAACATATGCTTAGGGATTGCCCAGAAACCATACAGGGCCATCATAGGGGCCGAGGCCCAACCTCCAATCCGACAGCTCCACCAGCACGCCCAGCTCAGTGGGGGCATCTACTAGTGAGGGTGGTGGTCAGCGCCAAAACAGATTCTATGCCCTAGCATCTTGTCAGGAGTAGGAGGTCTCCCTAGATATAGTCACCAATATGTTATAAGTATTCCACCTTGATGTATGTGCATTGTTAGATCCATAGGCTACTTCGTCTTTTGTGACACCTTATGTTGCTAGTAGTTTCAAAGTCAGTCCCGAAATCCTATCAGAACCCTTCTCGTTCTCTACTTCAGTCGGTGATTCAGTTATATCTTGAAGGGTATATAGAAATTTCCCTATCACAATTCTTTAGAAAGTCACCTCAGCAGATTTAGTAGAGTTAGCCATGACCGATTTTGATGTTATCTTCGTCTTGGCTCTATCCAAGCTAAAGGAGCTGAAGGAGCAATTGAAAGATCTCTTAGAAAAGGGTTTCATCAAACCTAGAAAATCCCCGTGGGGTGCACTAGCTCTCTTTGTCCACAATAAGGATGGTTCTCTTTGTATGTGCATTGATTATCGGCAATTGAATAAAGTTACCATCAAGAACAGGTATCCTCTCCCTAGGATTGATGATTTGTTTGACCAGCTTTAGGGTGCTAAGAGCTTTTCGAAGATAGTCCTCAGATCTAGGTATCATCAGCTCAGGGTTCGGGAGAGTGACATCCCGAAGATAGCCTTTAGGACTCGGTATGGTCACTATGAGTTTGTAGTTATGTCTTTTAGGCAAACGAATGCTCCTGCGGCTTTTATGAATTTGATGAATAGGGTGTTTAATCCATACTTGGATATGTTCATAATCATTTTCATAGATTATCTCCTTATATACTCTTGGAGCGAGGAGGAGCATGTCGCTCATTTGAGGGTGGTGCTACAGACTCTGAAGGATCGTTAGTTATATGCTAAGTTCAGAAAATGTGAGTTTTGGTTGAACTCGGTGGCATTTTTGGGTCATGTGGTTTCAACTTAGGGTGTACAAGTGGACTCTCAAAAGATAGAAGCGGTGAAGAATTGGCCTAGACTAATGAGCCCTTTGGTATCAAGAGTTTCTTAGGTTTAGCTGGTTACTATCGAAGGTTTATTGAAGGGTTTTCATCCATTGCAGCACCATTGACTAAATTGACCTAGAAGAAGGTGAAGTTTCAATAGTCTAAGGCTTACGAGAGGAGTTTCCAAGAGTTGAAGACTCGACTCACCCCAGCACGGGTGTTGACCCTACCTGAGGGTACCGATGGATTTGTGGTATATTGTGACGCCTCGAGGATTGGCCTTGGTTGTGTGCTCATGCAGCATAGTAAAGTTATTGCCTATGCTTCTGGGAAGTTGAAATTCCATGAAAAGAACTATCTGACTCACAATCTCGAGTTGGCGGCGATAGTATTTTCCTTGAAGATTTGGAGACACTAACTGTACGGGTGATGTGTTATGAGTTTACAGCACTTTCGATGCTAAAGCCTGAGAAAATGCATGGACTTAGGTGTGTTTATATGGATTTAAGGAACTTTTTCTTTGATTACAGGAAAAATAGGTGTTGGAGCAAGAATGTGCAAAAGATAACCTAAAATTGCAGAAAATGGGCTAAAGTTACAATCTTAGTACGAGCTGTAGGTTGATGGTATGAGCCGTACTGAAGATTGTGAAAAGTTTCAGATGGCTAAATTGTGAAGAGTGCATCTTAAGACTCTCAGTACGAGTCATACAACACTGGTACGAGTTGTAGCAGTGATTCATGGAAATATTCAGAAGAATTGCACAAGAGGCAGACTCCTGACACAGATAGACAGCACGAGTCATGGCGGAGAGGTACAAGTCATACCATCACACTCGTGACAAACTTCAGAAAAATTGAGAATTCTCAGAGTCAAGCCACGAAAGTACAGTACGACTCATTGGAAGCATATACGAGTTTTACCAAGTCCCAACACTTAGCCAAATTTTAGCAAGCCAAGGACATAAGGATAGCAGGTATGACTCGTAAAATCCAGCTACGAGTCGTAGGATCTATCATGGCTCAGGCGGCACCAGTTATGGAAATTTACCCTGTTAACTTAGGAAAAGGATTCTTACGTCTGTATAAATACCTTTTATGTTTTATTTTCAGTAGAGAACATCTAGAAAACATAAGGAGAAATATTGGAAGTAATTAGAGAAGGTTAGAAAGTGAGGAAAAACATAAAATTGAGTTGATTGGCTTGTGATCAACCTTGTCTTGATTTCTTTATTGATCTTTGTGAATAGTTCTTGATTTATTTTTGAGATAATCAAAGGAGCTTTTTCTCTCATCTACAATTGTAAGAATTAAATTATGTGTTTAATTATGAATGCATATCACAACCTTGCAACTATGAAAGGTTAAAACCTCCATAACTAGGGTTGTGGGAAGCATGGTGGATTAATGAGCTAGGGGTACACAAAAGTGATTCAAAACCAATGCAAAATGCTTGTATTGTATTCTCTTCATGATTAAACATTTCTTAATGGTGTACAACATTAGGACTTGCCCGAATTCGTTACTTGCTTGAGCCTAGAGAGGTAGAGATTAGGAAAAGAGAATTACAACAAAACTTTGATCTTAATGATCATTGTATTAACTTGAGTTGTGGTTGCATGATAGTTAAATTTGGAACTTATTAATAACGGATAGTTTGGAATCGCTCATGAGACCTGACCCAGTGATTGAGTATAGTCATCCAATAGGGACGAACCAGTCATTTGGATGAACGCTAGTTATCAGTTCTACTAGTAAGCATTGGTATTGATCATGTGTGTATACCCGAAGCAGTTATGAATCCATGGGGAACACAAACCCTAGTTAGTCTTAACTCTTGATTTTACATCACAATTTCAATCATTGTTTTAATTATTATTTTTCTTGAAACCCCCAAATTGGAGTAACTAACCAACAAGTTCACTTACCGGCATTAGTCTAGATCTTCCATATTCCTTGTGGGTTCGACCCCAACCTCTTTGTTGAGTTCTTTATTGACAATGTCCGCTTCATACTTCAGCAGGAGGTGTGAGTTTGAGCATTATCAAAAAGTGGTGCCATTGCCAAGGAATATAGCTAAGATTAGATTAGTTTTCGTATTTGACTTTTGGTAGTTGTTTCCTTAATTATGTTTTCTTTTTGTTTGTGATACCCACAGGTTGTTTTCCGGTGGATGCCAAGCACTCGGAGTAGTGGAAATCCCCTGATTCCATTAAACCCCGAAATTGAACGAACACTGTGCAGAATGAAAAACCAAGATCAGAGAGATGCCCATATAGATGAAGAAGCTAGGCAAGCCGAGCTATCTTGGCAAGCTGCACTTCAGGATACGGAAGATGCCAGAGAAGAGGTTGTTAATGCTGACAACATAGGAGGGGAAACAGAGGTCATAGATTTTCCCCTCAGTTCTTCGATGATGAGGACCCAGACATTGATAAAGTTGGGTCAACTGGAGCAATTGTACCACCACCACTGCCCGCTGGGGCAAAATTTGACATCACGAGCACCATGATTCAACTGTTAAACATGAAAGGGGTGTTCAGTGGTCACGCAGCGGATGGCGCCAACCTGCACCTAAGGAACTTCGTTGGAATATGCAAGGCTTACAAGTTGCTTGGAGTTAGCCAAGATGCCATCAGACTTAGACTTTTCCCCTTCTCTCTATTAGGGGCGGCCACTTTATGGTTATCGGAGTTGCCCAACGACTCCATAACCAACTGGAGGGAACTCAAGCAAGCCTTCTTGGAGAGATTATTTTCCTCTCCAGAATGTTGCAGCTTAAGGATGAGATTTACAATTTCTGATAGCTCAAAATTGAGGCACTTCATGAAACCTAGCGGAGGTTCAAGAAGAAGTTGACAAAGCATCCAAACCATAAGATTCCAGATGATAGTTTGTTGGAAATTTTTTACAGGTCTTTAAACAATAGCACAGAAATTGTGGCAGACAAAATGGTAGGAGGAGCATTGATGAGTCACACCTGGGAGCAAGCTGCTACTATCCTTGACAGGGTGACTAAACCAAACAGGGCATGGCATACCTAGGAGGCAGATGTTGTGGCTGGTATATTTGATGTTGGTTTGACTGCAAAACAACGTAGGAAGGAAGAAGAATGCGACTAGGAGTTGGCTCATACATGCACATCATTAGATTTGCTTACAAAGCACATTATGGGAGCTGGAGACAAAAAGGTAAATGAAGTGGGGACACAAGGACTGGAGCTGGGGGAAAATCACTCTGATTCCGAGGAGGAGGAAAATTTCCTAGACAGCTAGGTGGTGGGTTTCCGAGCCAACGCCCAAGCGTCTAGACAAGACAATTGATGCCAAGGTTTTGGAAATCAAGGTCGAAACCAATATAGAGATAACTACAACTGAAACGGGTATAGAGATAGGATCCAAGGTCGTGAGCACAAAGGAGAATGGAGAAGGAATGACGGCTATCACAACGATTGAGGTGGAATATATGTGCCTCCTAATGCATGAGAGGGGGAGGCTGGATAGTCAAAGCTAGAGAGCATGATGGCTTAGATGTTGAAAAAGGTGAGGTCCATTGATAATCAGCTGAAGGAAATATGAGGTGATATATCGAGCATGGTCCAGAGAGTGGAATCTCACACAACAGCCATCAAGTAGATTGAACAGCAGTTGGGGCAACTATTGGCATCACTGAACCCTAGAAAGAAGGGTACACTACCTAGAAACACCGTCTAGAACCCAACAAATGATGGTCATTGCATGGCGGTGATGACTAGGAGTGGTAACACCACAATTGATCCCCCTCTACCGGTTGTAGTTGAACGTAATAAAGAGAGCGTAATTGAAGAACATGAAAGTGATGCTGAGATGGGAAGTGCTGAGAATGCTGAATTGCCTGAGGCCACAACTGGTAAAAAGGGACCTGAAGAGGAACAAGGTGCAACACAGATTTACAAGTCTATCCCCAGACCACCGCCACTGCTCCCCCAAAGAATGAAGAGGAAGGAGGAGAATGGTAAGTTCCAGAAATTCCTACCAATGCTTAAACAATGATCTATGAACATACCATTGGTTGAGGCATTGGAACAAATGATGGGATATGCTAAGTTCATGAAGGAACTGGTGACAAAGAAGAGGACCGTAAGTTATGAGCCTTTAGATAATGTGCACCATTGTAGTGCCATAGCTACACAAGTCCTTTCCCAGAAGAAGGAAGAACCAGGTTCTTTCACGATCCCTTGCACCATTGGCAATGTAGAGTTCGCAAGTGCACTTTGTGATCTTGGAGCAAGCATCAACCTGATGTCATTGGCTGTGTTCAAGATGTTGGGCTTAGAAGCCCCCACACCGACTACCACGCGACTACTAATGGCCGACAGAATTATGAAAAAGCCAGTGGGGATCGTGGTTGATGTGCTTGTAAAAGTTGATCGATTCATATTCCCAGCAGACTTCATGATCTTGGATTGCGAGGTCGATTATGAGGTCCCCATCATCTTGGGGCGACCATTCCCTGCTATTGGGAGGGATTTAGTGGATGTGGAGGCTGGCCAACTGAAGTTTAGACTGAATAAAGAAGAAGTCACTTTCAACATCTGTCGGGCAATGCAGCAATTGAAGGAGTACAGCATAGTCTCAGCAATAGAGGATGAATTCAAGTGTCTTGACGGAGTCTAAGTAGTCAAGAGACTTCGTCGTGTCGTGAAGTTAAATCAGCCGCTACGTGGGAGGCAACCCAAGTGGTGGCCTGGTGAATTTTGAGCAACTGGGCCAACTACGTCATGCCACGACGTTAAATCAAGCGCTTCTTGGGAGGCAACCAAGTGATTTAACTAATGTGTGTTCTGTGTGCAGGGAAAGACAAAAACAAGTGCTAGAAAAATCTCTGAAAATCAGGTTCTATGACTCTCAGTACAACTCGTGAGAAGGTTGTACGAGCTGTAGCATGAATTATGGTGAGAATCAGAGAGGTGCTTCAGTGAAGGAATTCAGGTTACGGTTGGTCCTACGACTCGTAACTCAATTGTACAGGTCGTAGTACTTACTCTGCCTATGAACCATGCAAGCTATGCAAGGTAAAGACCTACAAGTCAACATACGGACCGTACTCATATCGTACGAGTCGTAAGAAGCTCTCATAGGTCCCCAGTTAAGTTTTCAACTCTCTGAACTACGGGTCTGTGGGACGAGTTTTGGGATCTTCCTATGACTCGTAGTATGAGTCATGACGGGTCAAAAGCTTTGAAATAACCTGACTTGGCCCAGGTTTAAAAATCTTCCCCCCCCCCCACTTATTTAAACTTCGAAACCTAAGCATACCCCTCTCCCATGCAATTAAAATAGAACCCACGAAACATACTCACGACTCCCTCACTCCCGAACTCAAAAACAAAGAATAATCGAGCAATTTTCTACTCAAGCAAGTTCATCTCAACCCTAATCTCAGACTACTAGTTGAAGTCAGCAGCAAGAAGTAAGTGTATTGTTTTGAATATTGAGAAAACTTATGTGTTTGATGAATTGAATGCTAAAACCCCTGTGAGTCATTGTTTTTGCTCGAAAATTTTGAAGGAGACAATTACCGGGGGTGTTATAGGACTTTGTGCGACTGGAAAAAAAATTATACTGATGAACTTGTGCATTGAAGAATTTAAAATTGAGTTAGGGGAAGTGGCTAAAAAGGGGAGGGATGAGTAATATAAAATGGATTGAATTGCATGCCTAGACTTGGGGAATTCTGAGTACCCAAAACATGATAAAGACTCCCTGTAAAATGGACCAAAATTAAGGTAGGGACAGGCTTCACAAGCCTTCCTACGACTCATGATTTGACACTACGACTCATAGGATGGCTCGTTGGGACTGTCCCAAGCTAAAACTAGAAAAGACCTGAGGTATGAGCGATGGTACGGTTCGTAGTTTGCCACTACAAGTAATACCAAAGATCTGGAAAGGGTCAAGTCCATAAGAAGCAGTACGATCCTTCCTACTACTCGTGGAATCGACCTACGGGTCGTACCATGAGTCGTGGAAAAATACAGAGAAATTGTTAGTGAAGGGGCATCCTCATACGACTCAAGGTACGGATTGTACCATGATTCATGATGTGCAACAAGGATTTCATGGGACTACATATGAGTCGTACCTTCAAGGTACAACCCGTACTATAGACCCATGGTTAGATATAGAGGAGTTTACTTCTTGCTTTTCTTTCTCAGATATGGAATTCTAACTCTCTTCTCTACAGGTACAATGGCGGTCAAGCGTAAAGCATCCAAAGCAACTGCCCAAAGGACATTACATGACGAGACCTCTAAATCCGAGAAAGCAGACAATTTCCCTAGTGGTTCAATTGAGGAATATAGGGTCGATACTTCAGACACTAATGGGACCCGAACCACTAGGGCAAAGGCCAAAGCCCAAGCCGTCGTAGCTACTGCCACATCTTTCGAAGCTCCCCAGTCTGAGGAGGGAGCTAAAGAAGGTAATCAGGAGTCGGGAAGTGGCTCCAATGCAGAAGAAGAGTCTGAGGAGACCCAATCCAGAGAGGAAAGTGGTAGGTCTGAGTCAGAGGAGGAGGCTCCCAATGCTGAGCAGCAGCATATCCCGCCTAGGGAGAGTCGTACCATCTGGTGGAGAGTGCCAGCAGCACAGGAAATCTTTGAATAATGCATTGCTCTCACCACCTAAAATAAACCCAGGCAGAGCATCCAAGAAGAGTCGCGGATCCTCACCAACACATTGAATGAAGTAGAGGAGATGAAGCAGATATTCAGCTTTTATGGGCTCGAATGGATTGCTAGGACTCAGGAGCAGTACACTTCAGAGATATTCCGTTAGTTCTATGCCAACTACTTGGAGACCATGGAGGAAAAGGAAAAAAAGGGCAGAAAGTGAAAGACCATCCAATATTGGAGAGTGTCATGGTCGGAAGGCGAGAGGTCGACATCTCCAAGCGCACTATCTCTCGGATCCTATACGGGGGACAGTTCATACCTCCACATGCCACGTCGGAATATGAGTACCGGGTGGAGGCACTGAAGCAAATTAGGCAGCTGGGATTTGAGGAGAGACAGAGGCAGCTTTAGTGGTTGGCGGGTGTTATAGTTCAGGACAAAGAGGAAGCAGAGTGGGTTTCAGGGGTAAAGCAGGTTACCAAAAACTCAGTCAACTTCATAGCTAAAGCCTGCTGGACACTAGTGCACACCGATTAGCACCAACGGTCAAAGACAACACTTTGAGTGCAGATAGAGCAGCTCTGGTGGCATGCCTCATTTCCAGATACCCCATCAACATCTCAAGGATCATCACAGAGGAAGTACAAGATCGGGCAGTGGGATTGAGCACTACCATCCCATTCCTGAGCCTCGCTTCCAGATTATGCAAAGAGGCAGGAGTGCTGGTGCGACCACGTAAGGAGCGCTTGATTGGAGGGAAGAGGATAGTGGACATTGGCTTAACCCAAGATGAAATGAACCCGATGAGTCGAGCCCAACTTTACACAGCAGTTCCACACACCCAGCCATCAGGGGGCAAACAGGTGAATTCCCCCATCTCACAGGAGAAGAGGGAGATACCGGTTATAGATATCGGTCATTCAGAGGCAGCTCCCAGCACTTCTGCTACACCACTACCTAGCCTGCCGACTCAAACTCCAACAGGGTATGTCCTAGACAAAAGAAAGATTTAGGCAATGATGGAGAATGTGAAGCCTTAGGTAAAAGCATAGATTGACACAACATCACAGGCCTTACATGCTCGGTTTGACGGATTTGAGAGCGGACTCAACATGCGTATAGCGGAGCAGATGGATATCTGCAGTCTCCATGAGGAGTTGGGGACTCTTCAAAGTCGAGTAGCCGAGTTTTAATCACGACAACAAACAGTCATATCAGCCCCCACTCTTACGGACCTTGATGAAGAGCCTGATGAGGAGATTGACTTGGCCGCCTATTGGGAGCCCATGAAAGCAGCAAAGGAAAAAGGAAAGAAAAGAGTGAGGATGTTGGAGAAGAAAGTTTTAGGAAGAAGAGGAATAAAGAAAGAAAGAAGAGAACGAAAGCGGGCACGAGCAGAGAGCCTGCAGACTCATGACTCACATATGTTAGAGCTGCAGGAGCGAGCTAGAGGAGTAGGCAGCTCTACCATGCCTCAGCCCGAGCTTGCTAGTGACAAGGACCCTTTAGGCGAGCCACATTCAGCCCCGATCACCACAGAGGCCGTAGAGATGGCCAAGACTACTGAGGGGCAACCACTCCCCCTATTGACACACCATTGGGTGCCACGACCACCGCTGGTGCCACGATTGCAGTGGAGGTACCTCCTCCACGGGATGATAGAAGTGCCTAGAGCACCACAGGTATGTTCCCTTCCCTTTGTTCTTGTAGTTCATGCTTCGGGGATGAAGCACAATTTTCAAAAAGGGGAAGGGTTGTATTTATGATTTTTTTGGAATTTTTGGATTCATCCGAGGGTTTTTCTTATCGTGTTTCTTTTTCCTTGAGCATGCTATCTAGTAGAACCAGCATGTTTAGAATTTTTTTTCTTATTTTGTGATTTTTGTTTAATTAAAAAATTGTTTAGGAGAACTCAGCCAATAAAAGTGCACTAGTTTTGAATTTCTTGAAAAATTAACCATGTTTAGCTATGTACTTGTGACTGCATGCATGATTTCTGTGGATCTTTTGATGTCATTTAGTATATTATCATGAGTAGTCTTATTAAGCCATGTGTAAACCAGACAGATAAAGTGAATATAAGTCATGTGCCATGAGTGAGTAAGGCTTGATACTTAGTTCAGTACTGTGTTGAAGATCTAAAACTTGCCTGGTTGGTCTTTGCATAGGCTAAGGATGGTTGGTTAGGATATGATGATAGGCCATTTTTGTTGAGCTCACTTTTATCCTAAATGACCCTACCAAAATCATATGATTCCCTTGATCCCAATTTTGAGCCTTTAATAGACCATTTATCTTTGATTAACCCATGAACCGTATCCATTTTTTATAATGAACCTATTATGGCCCTAGTCCTTCCTTGTACATTGTGAACCTCAACATAGGCAAAAAGCCTAAGTTGAGGATAACTAGAGTAGGGGTTCATAAATGGTGGGAACGAGGAAAAGGGAAGTAAAAGAGAAAAGGTGAAAATGAGGTGTGGTGTGACAAATGAAAAAAAAAGAGATGAAAAAGTTGAAAACTTTGAAAAAGAAAATTCAAAAGAAAAATAATGCTTGAAAAGGTTGAAAACACACCACACTCATAAAAATGCAAACAAAAGAGGTGAAAAGGGAGGAAAAAGAATGAAAAGAAAAAGAAGATGAAATAGGTGAATGGTGAAGCCAATGTATGTAGATTCAAGGAAGGGTTAGTCACTTAAAAATATCTCATATTTATCATGTCCAGTCCTAAAGCCTACATTGCAAGCTGCAGCAAGTCCTATAGTGATCATAAGCTGACCATCTGACAGACCGAAGCAGGGAAAATAAGGGCAAGCCTATGGTATCCGATTCACAGTACTTGAAACTTCTTTGTGAGAGTGAGAGTCTCTCTTGTTAAGTCCCATGCCAATTTTTTACTATATCTGTGATTGGGGACTTCATTTGCTGAAAGGTTACATGGGTTATGTCTACTTTTACCATTGGTCTGTGTGAAAAGCATCAGTGAGGACTTGATTTCCTGTTGATAGCTAGATGATATGTATTGATCCCTACTTATCATGTTTTGCGGTTGCTTGTAGTACATTAGCTGATAATGGTTCATGGAAGAAGGCTCAAAAGTCATTGAATGTATAGTGCAAATTTTGTTTGGTATTGGTTGTAGTATCCTAGGTTTATTTTCTAGTTGAGAATTGTGTTTAGTTTTTTCTTCTTTTTTTTTTGCCTGAGGACATGCAAAAGTCTTAAGTTGAGGGTGCTGATGTGTTGTGAGTTTACAGCACTTTCGACGCTTAAAATTGAGAAAATAGCATGGACTTAGGTGTGTTTATATGGATATAAGGCACTTTTTCTTTGATTACAGGAAAAATAGGTGTTGGAGCAAGAATGTACAAAAGATAGCCTGAAAATGTAGAAAATAGGCTAAAAGTCACAGTCTTAGTACGAGCAGAGGTTGATGATACGAGCCGTATTGAAGATCATGAAAAGTTTCAGATGGCTGACTTGTGAAGAGTGCATCTTACGACTCTCAGTAAGAGTCGTACAACACTAGTATGAGCCATAGCACTGAGTCGTGGAAATATTCATAAGAATTGCACAAGAGGCAGACTCCTAACGCAAATAGACAGTATGAGTCGTGGCGGAGAGGTACGAGTCGTACCACCACACTCATGACAAACTTCAGAAAAATTGAGAATTCTTAGAGTCAAGCCACGGAAGTACAGTACGACTCATAGTTAGCATATACGAGTCATACCAAGGCCCAACACTTAGCCAAATTTCAGCAAGCCAAGGACATATGGATAGAAGGTACGACCTGTACAATCCTGCTACGGGTCGTAGGATCTGTCGTGGCTCAGGCAGCACCAGTTATGGAAATTTATCCTGTTAGCTTAGGAAAAGGATTCTTATGTCTGTATGAATACCTTTTATGTTTTATTTTCAGTAGAGAACATCTAGAAAACATAGGGAGAAATGTTGGAAGTAATTAGAGAAGGATAGGAAGTGAGGAAAATCATCGAATTGAGTTGATTGGCTTGTGATCAACCTTTTCTTGATTTCTTTCTTGATCTTTGTAAATTGTTCTCTGCTTTGGTTTTTCAGATGGTCAAGTTAAGATCACTATAGCACTTGGTATGGCTTGTATTGCAGGCTCAGGGCTGGACATGATAAATATGGAAGATTTTATAAGTGACTATTCCTTCCTTGGCACTACATACATTGGCTACACTATTCACCTAATTCACCCTCTTATTCGTTCATTCCCCTTTTTCCCCTTTTTCTCCTTTTTGTTCACATTTGCTTGGGTGTGGTGAGTTTTCACTTTTTTAAGATCACTTTGTGTAACCCTAGCTTGTTAATTCACCATGGTTCCCACAACCCTAGCTATGGAGGTTTTAGCCTCTCATAGTTGCAAGGTTGTGATCTGCATTCATGATTAAGAATAAAAATCAATACTTACAATAATGATTTAGAAAAAACACTTCCTTCAGTTACTCCTCAAAAATCTTGAAAAACAAGTAGCAAGAACAAGATGAATTCAAGAATAAGTTGATCACAAGTTAAGACCAACTCAATTCTCTCTCTCTCAAGGTTTCTACTCTCTAAAACTATCAAACTGACGTCCCTTATATAAATAAACATAAAACATATTTATACAGATACAAGAATCCTTTTCCTAAGCCAAAAGGGTGAATTTCCATATCTATCGCCGCCAGTGCCACGACTCGACCGACGATCCGTAGCATGCTCCTATGACCCATAGCTTCCTCTCATACAATCTCAGCTGGCCAAATTCTGGCTAAGTGTTGGATCTGGGTACGACTCTTACCATCAACTCACGTCTCGTACTGAGCTCCCATACTTTGAATTAGTGATTTTTGAAGTTTTTCTAAAGTTCATCACGACCAGAATGGTAAGAATCGTACCTTTGTCTTACAGGTCATACTTTCTTCTCGTAGTAGGAGCCAGACTCAGATGCAATTCTTCTTGATTTCATCACGACTTGTATAGGCCTACTATGAATCATACTGGGACTCGTGGGTTGCATCTGCTTAGCCTTAACTTTCAGCAATTTCTCACGGCCACCAGTACGACTCGTAGATCCTTCCTACGATCCATACAGTGGTCTGCACTTTTTTCCCATTTTTCACTTTTTAAGCTATCTTTTGCAATTTTCAGTTCCAACACTTGTTTATCCTATAACAAAAGGAAAAGTACCTCATATCCACATAAATACACCTGAGTCCATCCTGTTTTATTAGTTTTGAGCGTCGAATGTGCTGCAAAGCCACAGCACATTAACACCCTCAACTTAAGACTTTTGCATGTCCTCAGGCAAAGAAAAGAAAAACTAGAACACGACGCTCAACTAGAAAATAGACTTAAGATACTACAGCCAATACTCAAACAAATCTGCATTTTCTATACAAACTCTATTGACCCTTTCCCATGGAATCATTAGCTAATGTACTACAAGCGGCCTCAAAACATCATAAACAGGGATCAAGACATGTCATCTAGCTATCAACAGGTAGTTAAGTCATCACCAATGTTTTTCACATAGACCAACAGTAAAAGCAAACATAATCCATATACCCTCACACAAATGAAGTCCCCTCTCAGATATGAATTGTCAAACATAGCATGGGACTAAATAAGTAAGGCTATCACTCTCACAAAGAAGTTACAAGTATTATGTGTCAGATACCATCGGTTTGCCCTTATTTAGTCTTCTTTGGTTTTCAATGGTCGAGTTAAGATCACTATAGGACTCTGTATGGCTTGTAATGTAGGCTCAAGACTGGACATGATAAAGATTGAAGATTTTATAAGTGACTATTCCTTCCTTGGCACTACATATATTGGCTATACCATTCACCTAATTCACCCTTTTATTCTTTCATTCCCCTTTTTCCCCTTTTTCTCCTTTTTATTCACATTTGCATGGTGTGGTGAGTTTTCACTTTTTTCAGCTTTTTCAAAATTTCTTTGAGCTTTATTTTCAACATTTACAGCATTTTTCATCCTTTTCTTTTCATCTCACCACACCTCATTTTCCACCATTTCTTTCTTTTCTTTTCTTTTCCTTTCTTCCATTCTCAACTATTCTGCACCCCTACTCTAGCGACCCTCAACTTAATCATTTTGCTTATGTTGAGGTTCACAATATCCAAGGAAGGACCAGGGCCAAAATAGGTTCATTACAAAAATTGGGTACGGTTAATTGGTAAATCAATGAAAGATGGTCTATTAAGGATCAAACTTGGGATCAAGCGATTCATGAAACTTTTGGTAGGGGAAATATAGGCTAAAAGCGAGCTAAAAAAACAATGGCCTATCATTATATCCTAAACAACCATCCTTAGCCTATGCATAGACCAACCAGGCAAGTTCTAGATCTACAACACAATACCGAACTGACTAATATACCTCACTCACACATGGTACATGAACTATTTTCACCTCACCTATCTGGTTTATACATGTCTTAACAAAACTACTCATTTTGATAAACTAAATGACATCCAAAGATCCACAACAATCATGCATGTTGTCACAAATACATAACTATGCATCAGAAAATTTTTAAACAGGGTCAATTTCTTTAAAAACCAAAACTAGTGCATTTTTGTTGGTTGAGTACTCCCAAGATACTTTCTAATTAAAAAAATTCACATACTAAAAATAAAAATCCTACACATGTCGGTTCTACTAGATAGCATGCCTGAGGGAAAAGAGACATGAAAAAAACACCCTCAGATGAACCAAAAATCCCAAAAATCACAAGTACACCCCCTCCCCCTTTTTGAAAAGTTAGATTCATCCCTGAAGCATCATCTAGAGGAACATAGGGAAGAGAACATACCTGGGCTACTCAGACTTCACCAGTTCACCACTTGGGTTGCCTCCCAAGAAGTGCCTGATCTAATGTCGTGGCACGATTCAAATCTCCTGACTACACAGAATTCATCAACTGATTCATACACATCCTCTAGTGTCTTAAATGCTTGGCTTTGCCAAGAGGTTCCCTGGATTAGAAAAAACAAAATAAACAAAAATGTAAAAGAGGAAATAACTACCAAAAGTCAAATACAAGCAATTAATCTAGTGTTAGCCGTATCCCCCAGCAACGGCGCCACTTTTAGATAATGCTCAAACCACACCTCTTACTGAAGTGAGAAGCGGATGTTGTCAATAAAGAACCCAACAGGAGGTTGGGGTCGATCCCACAGGGAATAGGGAGACTGGATTATAGCCGGTAATCAAACTTGTAAGGTAGTTACTTCAAAATAGAGGGATTCTAAAGAAAATAAATAATAAAAGAAAATATCAAAATTTTGATGTTAAGTCTATATCAAAGGATAACTAGGATTTGTGTTCCCCATGGGTTCATAACTGCTTCAGGTATACACTCGTGATTATCACCAATACTTACTTATAGAACTAATAACTTAGGTTCATTCAAGCGACCGACCAGTCCCTATTGAATGACTATACTCAATCACTCGACCAAGTCTCGTGAGCGGTTTCAAACTATCCGTTATCACTAAGTCTCAGATTTAACTATCCTGCGACCACAGCTCAAGTTAATACAGTGATTATCAAAATGAAGGCTCTGTTGTAATTCTCTTTTTCTATCTCTACCTCTTTGACCAAAGAAAGTAAAGAATTCGAGTATATCCTAACGTTGCGCACCGTTATGAAATGTTTAAGCATGAAGAGAATACAATATAAGTGTTTGTATTGGTTTTAAGATCACTTTGTGTAACCCTAGCTTGTTAATTTTTCATGGTTCCCACAACCCTAGCTATGGAGGTTTTAGCCTCTCATAATTGCAAGGTTTTAATTTGCATTCATGATTAAAAATAAAAATTAATACTTACAATAATGATTGGGAAAAAACACTTCCTTCAGTTACTCCACAAAAATCTTGAAAAACAAGTAGCAAGAACAAGATGAATTCAAGAACAAGTTGATCACAAGTTAAGACCAACTCAATTCTCTCTCTCTCAAGGTTTCTACTCTATAAAACTATCAAACTGACCTCCCTTATAAAAGTAAAACATAAAACATATTTATACAAACATAAGAATCCTTTTCCTAAGCCAAAAGGGTGAATTTCCATATCTATTGCCGCCAGTGCCACGACTCGACCTACGATCCGTAGCATGCTCCTACGACTCGTAGCTTCCTCTCGTACAATCTTAGCTGGCTAAATTCTGGTTAAGTGTTGGATCTGGGTATGACTCGTACCATTAACTCACGACTCGTACTGAGCTCCCGTACTTTGAATTAGAGATTTTGATGTTTTTCTAAAGATCATCACGACCAGAATGGTACGACTCGTACCTTCATCTTACGGGTCATACTTTCTTCTCATAGAAGGAGCCAGACTCAAATGCAATTCTTCTGGATTTCATCATGACTTCCTCATCATGACTCGTGTAGGCCTTCTACGAATCGTACTGGGACTCATGAGTTGCATCTTCTCAGCCTTAACTTTCAGCAACTTCTCATGGCCACCAGTACGACTCATAGGTCCTTCCTACGATCCGTACTATGGTCTGCACTTTTTGCCCATTTTGCACTTTTTAAGCTATCTTTTGCAATTTTCAGTTCCAACACCTGTTTATCCTATAACAAAAGGAAAAGTACCTCATATCCACATAAATACACCTAAGTCCATGTTGTTTTCTTAATTTTGAGCGTCGAATGTGCTGCAAATCCATAGCATATCATAGATCAATATGGACTTCAATACAGGGTTTCCTCATACTCGTCGACAATATGAGTCCATTTGGGTGGTTGTAGACAAGTTTACTAAGGCAGCTCATTTTTTACCGGTCAAAACTATCGATTCACGATTAGTGCATGCAATGAAAAGCAGACCACGAATCGTGGTGATAGGCACGATTCATCCAGTCCCTCATTAGGACTGGCAATGAGTATTTTTCTATGAATTTATTAAGGGTTTTTCCATAATTTCTAAGTTCCTAAGGCCTATACTACGTCGTTTTTAGCTCAGAATAGTGTGTTTTAAGAGGGGTAAGTTCATTCTGAGCTCATTCTCTTCTATTCATGCAAGTCTATAACCTCCTAAGGGTTATCAAGCCTAGATTCCTCAAGTTCTTTCCCAAATTTCCATTGGGCAATCAAAAAAGTTGTGAAATCAAATTTCTACAGGTATGTAGGGTTATGAATGGGTGTATTCATCCACACCCATGCCCAATCCCTCTTTTGGTCTTCTTACTTTATGTTTCAGAGTCAATTGATCCCTCGATCAAGTCCTAACTAGAAATATCTTAAGAGAAGAAGAGAAATCATTTGGATTCGAGGCGAAACCCCTCTCCGCCGTTATGGAGTTCTTCTGCTCTAATCTCTGAAATCGAAGGTCAGCTGACTGAGGAGTTAGTATTGATTCATGCAAAGATGCTCCTTTGAAGCTGGAGTAAGGAATTGTCCACCTCATCACCCCGAAGAGCAGTGGCTCTGTTGTTTTGCACGCCTACAAAGAGAGACTCCAAAATTTCATGGTATTCTAGTTGATGAATCTATGGAGTTTTAACCCAATATGTGAATCTCCTAAACATCAATCATGGGTATGATCTATGCATGTTTATAATATTGAATTATGACTAATGGGCATATTTTATGATGTTTCCAATTACAAATAATGTTTTCAAGTTTTATAAATTATGATACCCATCCATGAAGGGCCATGAAAGTTGAGATCTATGAGATATGCATTCAAGCATGATGAGATGTATATGATGAAAGTATGATTTTGAATTACCCATGTCCATGTTCATGTTTTCGAATGATCAAGTCTATGTCAAGCATGTTTTAGTATTAGGCAAGCGCATATGATCAAGTATGTTTCAGGATTTATCTAAACTTCATGTATTAGCTTACCATATGGATTTTGGAGTCTAGACTCCCACTCTTTTCAGCTTGTGGTATGGTTTGAGCACAAGGCTCCTCATGTTATGATTTCAAACTTATGCATGTATGTTATGAGTCAGCTTCATCACTAGATGATGGTTCAGCTTCATTGAAAAATGATAGAGCGTATATATGCATGATTTTGGGAGTAGTGTCTAGCACTGAGTAGGCTAAGGGTCAGTCAACCCTATGCCTCAGAACTACGTGCCAACGTAGGTATGTTCAGATTCTTTGGGACCTCGCTTATAAGATTCCTCTGCCCCCAAGGAGCCTTCAGCTTGATATCGATATCATGGTAGCGTCCTTAACCCTAGCAAGGCTTTGGACAGCTCTGTACACTTGAGTGTAATAGTCGGGACCACGTAATCTATTGTGGTAATGTCAGTTATATGACAAGCCTCCCATTGTTCCTCATGATTTCAGTTATGCATGTTTATCAGTCATATTATTATGTTTTCGGCAGGTTTGACCCAATGTTCAGTTTTACTTATGATTATTAGTTTTCAGCTTTGGGTCATTCGATTCAGTTATGATATTCAGTAATGTTCAAATCATGATTTTAGAAAAATAGCATGCAAGCTTTACTCTCAGAATCTTATCTTGAATACGTTTTTCATGATATGCATGATTTATGATTTTACTTACTTAGTGGTTTTACTTACCTTACATACTCGGTCTATTCCACGTACTGACCGCATACTCTATATTGTATTATTTCATGATACAGGCTCGGATATTCAGTCTCAGTCTCATCATTAGCCAGATCTGCAGTATTAGCACTTTCCAGCCTGTGTTGGTGAATCCTCATCTTTTGAGGGTCCTTCATTTTAGTTATATTTAGTACTTTAGTTTCAAACTATAGTGAGGTAGTTGAGGGCTTGTCCCATCAACTCGTCAATAGTAGAGGCTTTTCAAATATAGCGTGTATTCAGTTTCAGCCTTGTGTTATGTATTCAGATGTTATGATATTTTCAGACTTCCGCTTTTTTATACATGTTAGGCTTCTACTTGATTATGTTGAGTTTAGATATCATGTTCATGTTATGGGTCGACTTGGAGCCTCTTGGGGTTCCTTGTCCCATGTCTCGATTCGGACCTATGTTTGGGTCGTGACAATATATTATCATACTGATATTCTTTTGCCTGTGGACACTGCATTTGTGTTGCAGGAGCAGATAGAGGCCCAGATCGACCTTTAAAATAGGAGTCAATCAGCCTACGCTTTTGTTTTGTATGCTCCCTTATTTCTGGAGATTGGGTTAGTTGTTGGTTTTGCATGATTGTTGTTTTGTTTATAGTTGATGGATTGGTTGGGGCCCTGTCCCGATCATTAGTTACTAGTACTCTTATAGGCTTTACGGATAGACTATCTTTGTGGGTTGTATGCAGATTTATATGTGGCCTTGTTGGCCTTTTTTTATATTCAGTTGTTGCCTAGTCAACATTATTGCTTCTCTCCCTGCTAGCTGTGGAGTGGCCTTGCGACCTTACTCTATTTTTCAATCTTATTTCTGTGACCTTGCCGGTCCAGAGTTTTTGTTATTTAGACATGTTGAATGGTGGCCTTGTGGGCCCAACTACTTTTTCCTAGTCCAGTCTCTTTGTCTAGCTCAGTCTAGTGAGGCACTGAGTGCCAGTTATGCCTCCACCCCCCCCCCCAGGTTTGGGGCGTAATAATTAGTCATCTTCTAATATTGTTACAGATATTCTAGCTATTTTCTCTTAAGTTGTTTATTCCTTATCAGATCCTAGTTCCACTCTTCCTACATTACCCTTTAGGTTGCTAATGAATTTGAAGTAGCCCCCAAACTATTGTCAAAGCCATTTGTTGTATCTGCACCTTGTAGATCAGGAGATATGCTCATCCCAAGTTATATCAAATGCGAAATTTATTTGAAATACTTTTTCATAATAAAACCGTCAATTAGAATTTTATTACCTGACTCCCTTTGGTCTAAAATTTTGTTTAAATTCTTTAACCACCTTCATATATCAATTCCTTGATATGAAAAATCATTTACAATCTTATTCTCCTGGTATCTCATCGTCAGATGATGTAAGCCGAAAAAAAAGTAATTCAATTCATATATCTTCAACTTAGTGCATTAGTCATTTTAAAACATATAGGGTGTTACATCGACGTCTCCTATTGACTCACATGTGAGGCCATTGAGAAACAATTGGGCGGTGAATCACGGATCCTCCGTTGACGGTTACGATCCATCCTTTTCCTGACTTGATGTGGGCCCACACCAAGTTTTATGGCACTAGAGCTAGGCGAACCTGTGTACCCAGCATTAGACTCAAGTGTTGTGAGTTTAGGATACTCTAGAATAAGACTACTTCCTCCTATCACTATTGAGAGCATATTCGATGTCGGATTTCTTCTGAGTTAGATGTGACGTGTCACTCTCTCTATGTGCTCTTCCCAGTATTGGCCATACGTCTGCCCAGTTTTCACCTCATACAAGGTTTTATTACCTTTTCACCTCTATTATCAGGCACACAATCAATGTTCTTACTATCTAATTTTAACAAAGGCAAATTGGAAATAACAACTTTACACCTACCATCATTCAAAAAATAGTTTGGCAGCATGAAGTACACAAAAATAATGATAATAAAAGACAAAAATGTTATGTGACGTAACAACACATCTAACCGTGCATTTTTCTCCACCACTTCCAATCGCGGTTACATAGGAGTATTAAGAGGGAGGTGGGTTGTCATGACCCGAACGGAGGCCCGTATCATATATACGGGAAAAGGGACCCCGAGAGGTCCAAGGTCGACCCATGGAAGATGCACACAACTAATCTCAATTAAACAAGCGGGACATTAAACATAAAACATAGCAGAAACATAACCATAGCATAACATCAAGAAATACTGGATGTATACAAGAGCCGAGTACTACATACTAGTCTGAAAGCCTCTACTACATACGATGGGTTGATGGGACAACATCCCCAACTAACCCAAACAATACTAAATCTCAAGATAACATAAAAGTCTATCAAACAGCCCTCGGAACATGAGGACTCACCAATGAACTGATAGTTTAAGCTGAGATGGACTAAGGATGAGGACGAGCCTGAGATCCGGACCCTGTATCATGAAACGATACAGCATAGAAAGTATGCGGTTAGTACATGAAATGTACCGAGTATGTAAGGTAAATAAAACCACGAAATTAATATAAATCCATTTAAGCAAGTTATACATATATCATAAGCTTTTAAGGATAAGAAGAAGACTACATGCATTCATTTTGAAATCATACTCATATTATACATGATCATGCATGGCTTTAGAACATCATGATGGACACGAATGACTCAAGCTGAAATATGACATTTATATCAAAAGCGAAACCATAAGTCAAACCATACTTCTTGTACATGCATGCATATTGATCATCATAAATAGTGAATATGCAATTTGAATGATATGGACAGTGGGAGACTCGTCACTTAACCGACATACCACGATAGAGCATACGTGGTCCCTAATATCACAGTCAAGTGGGAAGAGCCGTCCATAACCTTGCCAGGGTGATGGACGCTACCAAGATATCGATATCAAGCTCAAGGGCCAATTGGGTCGGGGATAGTTCACAAGCGAGGCCCCGATAATGTATAAGTATCAACCTACGTTGGCGCGTAGATCTGGGGCATAGGGTAGTTGACCCTTAACCCACTCGGTGCTAGACTCTTCTCCCAAAGACATGCAATGCTCTACATCGTATATAATGAAGTTCAACATTATCTATTGACAAAGCTCAACATCGTCCCTTGACGAAGCTCAATATTAAATCATGCACAACTCAACATCATATGAAATGAAGCTCAACATTGTCTATTGACAAAGCTCATAATAACATCGTGCATAGACTCAACATCATATATAAATGAAGCTTAACATTGTCTATCGACAAAGCTTATAGTGACACACATCTCAATCACAATTTCATGCATATAGGAGGCTTTTTACTTCGAACATGCCACAAGCTAGAATATATAATAAGAGATGAGGAAAATTCACTTCAAATCATGTGGTAAGCTTATGTCGGGGAAAAATCATTACTTTAAAACATCATGTGGGCATCACCCAAAGCTCTACCATACTTGGATTTATTCAATTCACTTTGAAAGCACCAATACAATCATGGGTAGGTTTAGAAACATGCTTTTCATCATTTATTTCATCATCACTACTCATGTATCACAAATCACCTCTTCTATGAACTATTCATCCATGACGTTTTAGATTCAATTTTAGAAAAAACAATTTTTATAAGAAAAACAAGTTAGAATCCACCCAAGCTTCGTAAATCATCAATATCAACTCAATCTAATCATACCCATGAATAGAGATATAAGAATTATGTAATTGATCAAAACCTCATAATTGATCATTCATAATTTAACACTAATTGATAGGAATTGGGTATGGGTGTGGAAGGAAGACACCCATTAAAACCCTACATACCTAGGAATGGATTGATTTCGAGGTTCCTTGAATACCCACAAAGAAATTGATGGAAACTTGGGGAAGAAGACCTTGAATCTCCCAAAAATCTCTCTAAAGTTCTTGCATGAGAATGGGCATGCGTAAAGGACTTAACTCATCTTATCACACTCAGAAAATATCCAAAACGACGTAGTTTAGGGTCTAAAAGCGTAAAAAAGTCAAAAATGCCCTTAATGAACCTGTCCTGAAAATGGCTGGATAGAACCCACCAGTGGCACCAACGGGTCATGGAAAACCACCAATGGTCCGTCATGTCTTCTTGTTGAATGCATTGCTGAAGACCCATTCTTGAAATCATACCACGGACGCACAGGACGGTTCGGCCTAGGCTTCAACAGGTCGTTCCTTCGGTCGTTGTTTCCTTCTTCTGAAACTCTGCACACCTATTCCACGATCCTCACCATGACTCGTTGTAAGATACAATGGGACGTGGTTTCCACCCGTCGTCTCCACTACGAAAGTCCACAACCCTACCACGCATCTAACAACGAACCGTTGTCCCTCACAACGGGTCGTTGTAATACCCGTTGTTACCACTGCCATCTGGACTGACCCCTTACCACGACCACAAACAACGGCTCGTGGTTACTTACCACGGGTCATGGTACCTGTCGTCCTACAACTTTTTCCCAACTTTCAGCAGTTTTGCATTTTTGCTTCTTGGGTCTACTCCTAAGCACCTCCGGGGTATTACAATATATCCCCCTTGGGAACATTCTTCCTTGAATGTAGGAAACAAGAACCAAACAGAAACATACAATTTATCATAGCCATATACTAATCATTTTAAACAAAATTTTCACGAAATGATTACCTCCAAATAAAACCATGTAGCTGAACTAATCTCATACTTCACATACACATTCATACACATAAAAGAAACTTGCACACCTGAACTAAACATGAAAACTAGATAGAGTCATAGGGCAAAACTGGTACCTTAAGTTGGAACTGAGTCGGTAGAGAACAAATGTGGGTATCTAGCCATCATATCCGCTTCGGCTTGCCACGTAGCTCCCTCAACATGTTGATTTCTCCATAAGACCTAAAGCTACTTCTTTGTTTCTCAACTTTCGAACCTGACGATCCAAGATTTCAAAGGGAATTTCTTCATAACAGAGGCTATCTTTCACTCCAACGCTGTCTACCGAAACTACCAAGGCTGGATCACCCAAACACTTCTTCAAAAGTGACACATGAAAAATAGGATGAACTGAGGACAACTCCAATGGCAAGTCCAACTCATAAGCTACTTTACCAACTCTCCTCACAACCTGATAGAGACCAACATAGTGGGGACTGAGTTTCCCTTTCTTTTTGAACCACATGACCCCCTTCATGGGAGATACCTTTAGAAATACCCAGTCATCCACATTAAACTCCAGATCTCTTCTCCTCACATCAGCATATGATTTCTGACGACTTTGAGCAATTTTCGATCGATCTCTTATCAACTGGACCTTCACTATCGCCTCGTGAACCGCATCTGGTCCTATCAAAGCTGCCTCGCCAGCCTCAGACCATCCGATGGGAGATCTACACCTTCGCCCATAGAGGGCCTCGAATGGTGCCATCTGGATACTAGAGTGATAACTGTTATTATAAGCAAACTCGATCAAGGGCAAATGATCATCCCAACTACCTTTGAAATCATAACACATGCCCTCAACATATCCTCGAGGTTCTGAATGGTTCGTTCTGCCTGGCCGTCCATTTGCGGATGAAAGGCTGTACTGAGCTTAACCAGCATCCCAAGTCTTTTCTAAAAAGACCTCGATTTGAAATAATAGACAAGGGCACTCCATGAAGTCAAACCAACTCCCGAATATACAACTTGGCATAATCATCCACTGAATCCGTGGTCTTGATCGGTAGGAAGTGTGAAGCCTTAGTTAACCTGTCTACCACCACCCAAATTGAGTCATAGTGTCGGCGAGTACAAGGTAGGCCTATAACAAAATTCATATTTATTTCCTCCCACTTCCAAGTGGGAATGCTAATATCGTAAAGTACACCTCCCGGCCTTTGATGCTCGACTTTCACTTGCTGACAGTTTGGACATTTAGCTACAAACTCCGCAATATCCTTCTTCATACCATCCAACCAATAGATTTATCACGAGTCCAGATACATCTTCGTGGATCCTGGATGAGTAAAATATCTGGTACCATGTGCCTCATGCAATATTCGTACTCTCAAATCATCAACATCTAGGACACACAAACGACCATGGTATCGTAGCACATCATCTCCCCCATAGGAGAAAACCTCCAACTTTTGACTCTACACCACCTCCTTCAGCTTCCTCAAAATTGGATCCTCATCTTGCTTGGATTTAACATCAACCACCAAGGATGATTCTGATCCATTCGTCACGATAACGCCACCATCAGTCGAGTCGATCAATCTAACTCCCAGTCTTGCAAGTCAGTGAACATCCTTCACCAACTCCTTTTTTCCCTTATCCACGTGGGACACACCCTCCATAGAGAGCCTACTAAGCGCATCAGCAACCATATTAGCTTTGCCCGGATGGTAGAGGACACTCATGTCGTAATCCTTTAGCAACTCCAACCATCTCCTTTGCCGAAGATTTAGATCCTTCTGTGTGAACACATATTGCAAGCTCTTGTGATCCGTAAATACATCCACGTGGACCCCATATAAGTAATGCCGCCATATCTTCAATGCAAACACCACCGTGGCCAACTTGAGATCATGGGTCGGGTAATTCTTTTCATGAACATTCAGCTGTCTCAAGGCATATTTTATTACTTTCCCATGCTACATTAACACACACCCGAGTCCAACTCACGATGCATCATAATACACTATCCGTCCCTACCCTTGGGTAGAGTCAACACTGGTGTTGAAGTGAGTCGGGTCTTCAACTCCTGGAAGCTTTTCTCACAAGCCTCCGACTGTTGGAACTTTACCTTTTTATGAGTCAATCTAGTCAATGGGGCTGCAATGGATGAGAAACCTTCAATGAACCTTCGATAATAACCCGTTAAGCCCAAAAAGCTCCTGATGTCTGATGGGTTCACCAGTCTGGGCCAATTCTTTACCGCCTTGATATTTTGAGAATCTACTTATATACCCTCACTTGACACCACATGTCCTAGGAATGCCACAAAATCTAACCAGAACTCGCATTTTGTTGAACTTTGCATACAGTTGTTGGTCCTTGAGGGTTTGAAGCACTACTCTCAAGTGAGCGGCATGCTCATCCTTGCTCCACGAGTATATCAAGATGTCGTCAATGAACACAATCACGAACATGTCCAAATATTCCTTGAACACCCTATTCATTAGATCTATAAAAGCTACAGGGACATTGGTTAGTCCGAAAGACATAACAAAAAATTTGTAGTGACCATACCGAGTCCTAAAAGCGGTCTTTGGGATGTCACTCTCCCGAACCCTAAGCTGGTGATACTTGGACCTCATATCAATCTTGGAGAAGCACTTGGCACCCTGAAGCTGGTCAAACAAATCATTGATCCTGGGCAAAGGGTACCTGTTCTTGACAGTAACCTTGTTCAACTGTCGGTAGTCAATACACATGCAAAGGGAACTGTCCTTCTTTTGAAAAAATAGAATTGGTGCACCCCATGGAGACTAGCTCGGTCATATGAAGCCCTTATCCAACAAATCCTTCAGCTGATCCTTCAATTCCTTTAGCTCGGCTAGAGCCATACTGTTGGAAGGAATAAAGATAGACCATGTTTCGGGTAATAGATCAATACTGAAATCAATTTTCCTCTCCAGAGGGACACCGGGCAAATCATCAGGAAGCACCTCGGGATATTTGCACACTACTGGAACTGACTGAATGGTCAGGGTCTCGGACTCCACGTCCTTAACCCTAACTAGATGGTACATGCAACCCTTGGAAATCATCTTCCTGGCCTTAAGATAAGAACTGAATTAACCTACAAGTACAACTAAACTACCCCTCCATTCTAAAATTGACTCACTCGGAAATCTGAACTCTACTAACCAGGTTCTACAATTAACTGAAGCATAGCATGCATATAGCCAATCTATGCCGAGAATAACATCAAAATCGGTCATGGCTAACTCTATCAAATCTGCTGAGGTGACCTTATGAAGAACTGAGACTGGGCAATCTCTATATGCCTATCTAGCTATAGCTGAATCACCTATTGGAGTAGAAACTGAGAAGGGCTATGATAAGACATGGGACTGACTCCGAAGCTACTGGCTATATAAGGCGTCACAAAAGATAAGGTAGCCCCTGGATTAAGCAAAGCATACACATCAACATGAAAGACTCTCAACATACCGGTGACTACATCTGGTGAGGCCTCCTGCTCCTGGTGAGTGGCTAAGGCATAGAATCTGTTTTGACACTGCCCGCCAGTTGTGCTAGTAGATGCCCCCTAATGTGTTGTGCATGGGGGAGGAACTGCTGAACTAGAACTCGGGCCTCGGCCCCCAACCTAATCCTGCCTCGCAACCGGACAATCTCTGAGCATATATCCAGGATGCCCACATCCAAAACAAGCTCCTGATCCTGCTAAGCACTGGCCTGTGTGCCCTCGACCACATCTGCGGCAAGTTGGAATGCTGGAATCTGTGGTTCTGCTGCTATGACCCCTCGAGCCTGACGCTCGCCCCCTCTGATCGTGTCGGGGCCTAGATGGCACATTCACGGCTGATGATGCAAGGGCTGACGATCTCTGGTGGGTCTTCTGACGATGCCCACCGTCGGACCTCTGTTGAGAGAATCTGTGGTCCTCCGTCCGGGCCCTCTTGGACTCACTTTCCCTCGAGTGTGCTGCCTCCATCTGTTGAGCATACAATACTATGCGAGAGAAGTCCATGTCCTGGTGGAGCATAGCTGTCCTGCAGTCCTTTTCCAAATATACTGCAATACCATGCACAAATCTACTCACCCGTGCCCGCTGATCAGCCACTAACTCAAGAGCCAAGTACTACATACTAGTCTAAAAGCCTCTACTACATAGGATGGGTTGATGGGACAACATTCCCAACTAATTCGAACAATACTAAATCTCAAGATAACATAAAAGTTCATCAAACAGCCCTAGGAACATGAGGACTCACCAATGAACTGATAGTGTAAGCTGAGATGGACTAAGGATGAGGACGAGCCTGAGATCCGGACCCTGTATCATGAAATGATACAACATAAAAAGTATGCAGTCAGTATGTGGAATGTACCGAGTATGAAAGGTAAGTAAAACCGCGAAAGTAATATAAATCCATTCAAGCAAGTTATACATATATCATAAGCTTTTAAGGATAAGAAGAAGACTACAAGAATTCATTATGAATCATACTCATATTATTAATGATCATGCATGGCTTTAGAACATCATGACTAACTCGAATGACTCAAGCTGAAACATGACATTTATATCAAAAGCGAAACCATGAGTCAAATCTTACTTCTTATACATGCATGTATAATTGATCATCATAAGTAGTGAATATGCAATCTGAATGATATGGACAGTGGGAGATTCGTCACTTAACCGACATACCACTATAGAGCTTACGTGGTCTAAACTATCACACTCAAGTGGGAAGATCCGTTTATAACCTTGCCAAGGCGATGGACACTACCAAGATATCGATATCAAGCTCAAGGGCCAATTGGGCCGGGGATAGCTCACAAGGGAGACCCCAACAATGTATAAGTATCAACCTACATTGGCACGTAGTTCTGGGGCATAGGGTAGTCGACCCTTAACCCGCTCGGTGCTAGATTCTTCTCCCAAAGTCATGCAAAGCTCTATATCATATATAACGAAGCTCAACATCATCTATTGACAAAGCTCAACATTGTCTATTGACAAAGCTCAACATCATCCCTTGATGAAGCTCAATATTAAATCATGCATAACTCAACATCATATGAAACGAAGCTCAATATTGTCTATTGAAAAAGCTCATAATAACATCGTGCATAGACTCAACATCATATATAAATGAAGCTTAACATTGTCTATCGACAAAGCTTATAGTGACATACATCTCAATCACGATTTCATGCATATAGGAGGCTTTTTACTTTGAACATACCACAAGCTAGTATTTATAATAAGAGTTGAGAAAAATTCACTTCAAATCATGTGGTAAGCTTATGTCGGGGAAAAATCATTACTTTAAAACATCATGTGGGCATCACCCAAAGCTCTACCATACTTGGATTTATTCAATTCACTTTGAAAGCACCAATACAATCATGGGTAGGTTTAGAAACATGTTTTTCGTCATTTATTTCATCATCACTACACACGTATCACAAATCACCTCTTCTATGAACTATTCATCCATGACGTTTTAGATTCAATTTTAGAAAAAATAATTTTTATAAGAAAAACAAGTTAGAATCTGCCCAAGCTTCATAAATCATCAATATCAACTCAATCTAATCATACCCAAGAATAGAGATATAAGAATCATGCAATTGATCAAAACTCCATAATTGAATTCATAATTTAACACTAGTTGATAGGAATTGGTCATGGGTTTGGAAGGAGGACACCCATTAAAACCCTACATACCTGGGAATGGATTGATTTCGAGGTTTCTTGAATACCCACAAAGAAATTGATGGAAACTTGGGGAAGAAGACCTTGAATCTCCCAAAAATCTCTCTAAAGTTCTTGCATGAGAATGGACATGTATAACGGACTTAACTCATCTTATCACACTCAGAAGATATCCAAAACGACGTTGTTTAGGGTCTAAAAGTGTGGAAAAGTCGAAAATTCCCTTAATGAACCTGCCCTGAAAAATGACCGGATGGAACCCACAGGTGACACCAACAGGTCGTGGAAACCACCAACGGCCCGTCCTGTCTTCTCGTTGAATGCACTGCTAAAGACCCATTCTCGGAATCATACCACGAATGCACAGGATGGTTCGTCCTAGTCTTCAATGGGTTGTTCCTTCGGTCGTTGTTTCCTTCTTCTAAAACTCTGCACACCTATTCCACGATCCTCACCATGACTCGTTGTAAGATACAACGGGACGTGGTTTCCACCCGTCGTCTCCACTGCGAAAGTCCACAACCCTACCACACCTCCTAACAACAGACCGTTGTCCCTCACAACAGGTCGTTGTAATACCTGTTGTTACCACTTCCATCTGGAATGACCCCTTACCACGACCACAAACAATGGCTCGTGGTTACTTACCACAGGTTGTGGTACCTGTCGTCCTGCATATTTTTCCCAACTTTCAGCAGTTTTGTATTTTTGCTTCCCGGGTCTACTCCTATGCACTTCCGGGGTATTACATGGGTTTGGTCTGATGCTTAATAGGAGTGTTGGGAGGGGGAGGTTGAGTTCGGCTTAGTTTTAATTCTAATTTCAATTCTTTTGTTGATATTGCACATTACAACTTGTTCGGATTTTTGCTATCTATTGTATTGTATTATATTGTTACTTGTTAGTATAAATATAATATATATTTAAAAAATTTTATGTTTTACTATATTGTATTGTTAAATCCATCATTATATAATGACGAAAAGTCCTTTTACATAATGACCGATTGTGTGTGATCACGTCATTATCTTTTCTTCCCTCATTTTGTGTTTACATTATCATCTAAATAATCATATTTTATCATTTCCCTATCTTTCATCTAAATAATCATATTTTATCATTACCCTATCTTTTTATAGTAATTCTATCATGTATCCTACTTTTCTTGTAGGTTTATCCTTAAAATTATTGATGTGTGACATTATGTAATGATGAGATATGGTACAATCTATCCAAATATTATTCATCAAAATAATATAGTACAATACAATACAACACAACACAATACAAATATGATAGGATACATTATGAAACAATAGGTAACAATCATCCAAGCAGAGTCTAAAGGCTACGGAACTACCTCGGCTTCTCTTCATGGCAGAGATCAAAGCAAAATTGTGTGCCCTCTCTTGTTTCTCGGCTACCCGAATGATTTGAGCTACAACCAAGACACTTCTTGCTGTGATCGCGACAATGCTCAATTTTAGGCACTTTGGCCTTTTGTCGTATTCTTTGTCTAGCCGATAGATATCTCCAAATTAATCACTCACACTCAGTAACACCATTCAAGCATCAATTTCCTAAATTCCATCATTTCTAACATTCACATCTAGTATTTCTAAATGATTTTGACACTAGCATATACGAGAAATTTCTGACTCAATCAGACGTATAGTTACTCTTAACGGGACGGTAATAAAACAATGAATATATAAGTCAAAATTATATTTTAAAATTTGTGTCAATCAATACACACTCACATGAAATGAAAAGAATGGAGTATCATAGAATTATATTCACAATTTAGTTACCACTAAAACTTCAGTCAGGAAATTAAAATGCTTTGTTTGAAAGTGCTGCAAGTTGCTTTCTTCTTGGAGCACTCGGAAGTTACACTGCTATGTAGTTCTACACAATAAACACACTGCATGCACATACTTCAAGATGATACAACGTTGGTCAGAAGTCAATCTTACCAAGGTATAATGATCAAACCTTACCCAACATTTGACCATTTGATTATACTTCAAACATTTCATACTAACTTAGCATTAACAACACTTGAATGGTCATAATAAGTGAAATCATCTGCATTATAACGTATTTATTTTCTGATCAACATTGATATGAATTCTGTAGATTGAAATCCAATCCTAGAAATACTCAAAGTCAATATATGAAGAATCAGTAGAAGTGTTTTTGCTTTTATCATGACTTTCAGTATCTGGCATCTTCTTATCTGAATAATGAGTTGATGCTTCTTTACTGGCATATTGAGCGAAGTCCACAGGTTCAGGTATAGAGGGAGGAACAGCACTTCTCACCAATGCCCAATTGACACCCTCAAAAAATGGGTGCTGTTTTATTTCAGTAGCACCCCTCTTATATGCAATTCTCTTGTGTGGTTCCTTCACCAGGAGCCCCCTTATAAGATCACGTGCAATAGAACTCACTTGTGGAGTTTCTGGGAATCTCAAAGGCTGTCCTACAACATTAAAGAGTGTGGCCCGATTGCCAGAACCTTTAAAAGGTGTTGTCCCATGCAGAAGTTCATATAAGAATATGCCAAAAGTCCACCAATCCACTGCACTACCATGACCCTCTCCACGAATTATCTCAGGGGCCAAGTACTCATGGGTGCCAACAAAAGACATGGAACGAACATTAGTGGGCTCTGCCATAAGCTCAGGGAGTGATCCTCCGACAAATAGACCGAAATCTGATTTAGACTTGCGATTCTTTTTGGTAGGGAGAATGTTACGAGGGAAAAAAGTTGAGGGCTGCATACAACCTTGGACTGCATTGTCATTGTCTAAAATGCCGGATCCAGTGCTAAGATTTCCTCCTCCTCCATGTACAGATGAAGACTTGACGAGTGTTGGATTGACAGAGCAACGGAGGGATAGGTCGAAATCAGACAGCATTATATGACCCTCATCTCTCACTAGTACATTTTCTGGCTTAAGATCCCTGTAGACAATTCCTAGCATATGAAGATACTCAAGTGCCAACAACACCTCTGAAGCATAAAATCTGCAAAAGTAGTATTAGACCATTTGAGAGAGTAGCAATTAAACAAGCTAATGCTTTTGGAAGTACAAATTCAGGATGGAAAAGAATCAATCTGAAAGGAAACAGAAACAGATGGAGCATGTCCAATCAGTATGATATTCTCTATGTTGCAATTTATATTGACAAAATCAATGTGCAAATTGCAATCTTTATAACAGTATACAAAGGGGACATATCATAAAACTACGTACCAAACAACAATTATATTTAGCCGAACTGATCTTTTCAAATACTTCTACCAATTACAACAGTTAAAAATAATACAAATTAAACAGGATATCATATACTAATTTCCATATCAAATACTTCTATTAATTTTTAAATGTTTATTAAAATACTAAAGTATAGAGTAGGATAGAGATGGTATAGGTACTGACCTAGAGGCCTCCTCAGTAAAATGCTTATTGGGCTGCTTTTGGCGGAGGGTATGCAGGTTACCTCCACTGCAAAACTCCATGACTAAGCAATAGAACTTGTCAGTCTCAAAGTGAGAATATAAGGTGGGCAAGAATGGGTGGTCAAGTAGACCGAGAATCTCCCTCTCTGTTTGTGCTCTGAGCAATTTATTTCTACTTGCAAGCGATCCTTTATCCATTACTTTCATTGCAAAGTAGGTATTTGTTCCCCTGAGTTCCACAAGGTACACACTTCCAATATCCCCATATCCAAGACGCTTCAATAACCGAAAATTGCTCAGACCAAGTGGAGGTCCGCCTCTACCAGTAGCTGAATTAATTGCGTCCCATCGAACATCACCACCAGTGTGTGGCTTCAGGGGTGTAGTACTACAGGAGCTAGTCTCTGTGCTGTCACTAACTTTGCTGCGCTGAAATGTATCTTCTAATGACATTGTGCTCATCTACAGGTGTGCATAAAATGCTTAACGCAACTATAACACTTTGAACAAATCTTATAGAATCTACAACAACTACCCAATAGAAGCATTAAAATTGGAAGACAATTCATTGATCATCATGCATGAAGTATATGCAATGTTTAGAAATAATAGTGTCTTTGAAGAAAAAAGCTATATATAGTCCCCACGTACCATATTTCTACAAGTTGGAGGGTATATGAAAAGATTAGTATGAAAAATATCTTTATAACATTGAGATATAAGATACACATCTTAAATTAGAAGAGAGGTTGGTGTAGTTTAATTTCTGAAATTTTGAAACAGAATAATCATTAGTGCCTCCAAGATTTAAATCTTTATTACTACTCCTTAAACCTATTGCATTTTAGAGATCCACTTTTGTATAAATGAAGTTGATGTAGAGCTGACTTTTTCATTTAGATTCCTCGTAAATAGATTGTCAGCAGAAATAAAGAAGCAGCAATATTACTACGTTTCAGTGCCAAAATAGTTGAAATCATAAATATGAATGCTTAGTCTGCATGTTTTTATATTTAAATAGATTGTCAATACAAATAGCTGTGGTATATCTTTAAACTAATCTAAGAATTTCCGTTCATGGTGAACTATAAACGTCAGGTAAAAATAGGGAATACGATACAAAAAAGAATTGACCTCAGGTAACTCTAAAGGTGTCGGCTTCGACGACATTATTAAAATTGCAACCAAAGAACCTGAAAATATGAGAAACAAAAATGATAGATTTAGTAACGATGTCATGCAGTCAAATTTTATGCATCAGATCGCAAGTTGGCTATTGTATAAGAACAAAAAACAGAATTTTTTTCCCTGTTCTTTTTTTACGAAGACGAAGTTCTTTTTTAATTGAGATTGAAATCTATACGTATAATGCCTTCTAATCGGAGCCAGACATTCAAAAGTCAAAAAGGCCGAACGCAATTGGGATAATTGAAACTTCTTGTCGCTCATTAATTGACAAATTTTAGCTTTAGCCAAAATGGAATCAACTGTACTTAATGAATCTGTCCATTTACCGAACCTTGACTTCATAAGGAGCTCATAGCATAAAATGAGCAATCACATCATTGAATGAAAATAAAATAATTTTTTTAAAAGATGTTGATGGATCTATCAAGACTAGATTTTGTCAGAAACTAAAGGACCGAAACTGTGATTTTCTTTACAAATTAAAGCATCGCCAAAAGCAAACGAGAGGGGACTGAGAACAATATAAAAGAAAGAAGGGCGAACCAGAAGGCTGGAAGATAATGTCCTTATACAATTAAAAAAACCAATGGGCGCACAGCTTTTCCTTTCAAGTAGTCAAGGTCATTAAAACAAAATCTCGAATTCATTCATATCTGATTTAGCTGAGAGCATTTCCAATCTATAGGCTATCGCGACGCAGGTGGTTCAGAATGGTGATTTGCAAAAGCATTTGCAATGATATCTCCTGTAGGAAGGCTGTTATTTTTATTTTCCCCAACGGAAATTGATATTACCAGTAATAACATTTTCTTTCTTCTTCTTCTTTTTTTTTCTTAAAAAAAATTATTTGTATTATTCTTCTTCAAAAAGACATTTGAACGTCAAAAAGACCACAAAAATTGATTCCTATATATGTTATTGAATTGGATGTATAATCTGATGAGAGGAAAACAGAAAGAAAGGACAACCACTACAATGTGGTAAGAGGAAAGAAGGAGAGGTGGAAGCAGTAGTGAAGCCTAAGAATAGCCGTTTATATCTGACATTATGGTCGGAAGATTCGGAATGCATTGGGTTGCATCTCATTCATTATCTTTTGCCTACTCCTCACTAGGATTACATATGCATCCTAATCGAGCCAAATCAAGTCTAGTTAAATTAAAAAGAATCGAGTACAAGTTCAACAAAATAATTTATCTATTTATATAGATATCATAATTAAAATTTATAGCACGATTATACGACATAATTCTTTGACTAAAAATTCCTCTCTTTTAACCTTTTTTAACCCTTTTTAACCCTTTCAACTCTCACTCATTTCACTCCAACTTATTACTCATTTCACTATAATTTATTATTAACTAGAAAATTTATCCGCGCTTCGTACAGTTATTAAAAATAAATAAACAACGAAGATAAAGGAGGTAAATTTATTATGAAATATGCATAAACTAATAATTTTAAAAAAATCACATATATTTCATATCTCCAATTTTACACAAAACACTACAATACGAAAGATACAAAGAGAGTGAAATTAAATTAAATGATGGTATTATACTCTATATTTTATATATAAAATCATTTAACAAAAATAACAATTATTAATGTCAGGCCCCACCGTGGGAGGCATGACTGGCACCTGGTGCCCTACTAGGATCTGAACTAACTTAACTAGGCCTATGCACTCCTAGTGAAGGCTTACTTCTCAAATCAAGAAAACAACGGGCTATATCTCGGCTGTGAATACTACCTCCGGCCGACAAGGCCTTATAGCCACATGTAAAGAAAAAAAGCTAACCAGAAATAGGTAATAACAAGGAATCATATGCGAGTCGACAAGACCACCATGATATCTATTTATGACTGTAAAGTAAATACAGTGCAAAGTTAAACTATGGCCGACAAGGCCGCTAATCTGTCAGCTAAACAAGGCCCCATATGGCCAACACGTAAACCAAAACACATATGAGCCCCACGCAGCCAATAACAGCTAACCACAAGGAAATAGAAAAAATTTGCAAGCCTCTAGGAGTAGTATGATGGTCAGGACAGGGCCCTGACCTACCCGTGAATTGTACAATCAAAAAGAGTAAACCTTCTAAACACAAGCTCCGGAAGAAAGGAGCTAACTGCTTTGGTGATGTTGGCTGAAAACTACGAGGGACCTTCTCCTCATCTACTGTACCAGCAGGCAAGTAATGCAGCGCCCCAAAAAGAGCGTCAGTACAATATGTATTGTAAAGCGATAATTGTAACTGACTGAAATAAAGAGATAGAACTGACAATAACTGAAATGAAGGGGTAGAGATCATACCTGAGTAATAGAACTTCTTACTATCTAATTTATTAATAACTAAAACAAACAAAAACTTTACTTGGCCCCCATAAGCCGAAAGGTACAATCAACACAGAATAACCCACTTGGGGCCCCCATAAGCCCTGGTGAGTACACTTCAGTCTATATACCCCTATCAAGGTCGCACTGGGTCAACTAATAGCTATAGTTGTCCTACCGGCCCCCTAGGTCTGCAATTGAGCCCGCTCGGCCCCTGACTATAGCTGTGTCTGAGTCCAATGGACTTCTGATATCTACACCCCGGGCACCAGGCTCGAGGGGGGTGTATAGAGCCAACCACGGCATATGAGGACCTGGGACCCCATCTTCATCCCTTGCAGACGGCATACCGCTCCGTAGAGCGACGTCATCTCGCCCCTGGCGGGCGTCGACACAGCTAATAACCCTGGGGTCGGTCATGAAGGCTATATAGGCATAATCCATCCCAAACTAACATAGAATATGGGTTTCAGCTAATAACAACAACTAATCATAATAGACATACTTTTGGTATTCTTATTGGGATTCAAACTGAGGTATCATGCTAAAGAAACTAACTTGCTGAAGCAAACTGCCTTAACATACCTCGTTCGTTGATTACTGATTAACTGGCGAGTTCAGTTCGTATTCAACTACCCTTCTCAATTGCGATCGTATTACTGGGGGAAAATGACTAGTTTCAGTACTAAATTCGATAAAAACGATAACTTTATATATAAATATTAACTATACTTCAGCTTAACGGATCACGGTCGAAAACTCATAATTTCTCGAGAGTCTAGAAGGGATAAATGCTTACTTTAAGTCTGTGATCGTATTGACACTACTTTGAAGCAATTTTGATAACTTTGGCTCAGCGGTGTTATGATTCACTGAGCGAATTTCGCGAAACTAACTCCGTAGTAATGCTCCCTACAGCCTTATACTTCGATATCCAAAGTTAATTTGAATTTGGGCGGCGTTTAGCAGCGTAAACGGATGAAATTAACTTGAACTCCTCGTGTTCTCTACTCTCTGGTCGTGTATATATAGAAAATGAAATGAAATCAAAGGGTGGAACATATATATACTTGAGGCAGTGGACAGGGGTCCGTGGCACGGACCTTGTCACGCCAATCCTGGGTCTTGTCATGGAGCCCATCGCGGAGGAGCATGGTCCTTGCCACGCTGCCCCTTTGGGCAGCTGGCCCGGCCTTCTCTCGCGCAGTCTTGACTCCATGCTCGTTCGACCTTTCCCCGAGCCCCTTTCTCGCACATATTTCACTCTAAAACTCTTAACCAACGTACGAATAGGCCGTCTAAACATTAGAAACTTACTTGGTGTAACATCCTCCCTCCCTTAGAAACATTCGTCCTCAAATGTTAACTTCAGCTTACAGATACCTTAACTCTTGCAACTACTTATTCTAGAAAAACTTCGACAGAGTCTCCTCTATAATATGGACTATCTGAAAATTCTAAAATTTAGAAAGTCCAATACAAGACATTTCACGTAACACTATAGCAATTGTTTCACAACAACATTGCATCCAGCTAAGCAATATTTATAACACAAATCATGAAGCCACGACTAAATTAATAACTTACCTTAATTGTATAGTCTGGACTAAGCCAAGAACACATGAGGATACTTGGATTTCATGTCTTCCTCAGCCTCCCAAGTCATTTCCTCTCTATTCTTGTTTCTCCACAGTACCTTAACAGAGGCCACATCCTTAGTCCTTAACCTACGAACCTATCGATCTAATATAGCTACTGGAACCTCTTCATAGGCTAATTTCTCAGTGACTTGTACATCCTCAACTGGCACAACTCGGGACGGATCCCCTATGCACTTTCATAACATCGGCACATGAAAGACCGGATGAACGGATTTTAATTCTGAAGGTAGATTTAACTCATATGCCACCTGATCTATTCTCTGGAGGATTCAATATGGCCCGATAAACCTCGGGTTGAGCTTACCCTTTTTGCCAAACCTCATTATGCCCTTCATTGACGAGACTTTCAGAAACACCCAGTCATTTACATTGAACTCTAAGTTCCTACGCCATACATCAGTGTAAGATTTCTGGCGGCTCTGAGCTGTTAGCAGATATTCTCTGATAAGCTTTACTTTCTCTTTTGACCAATGAATTATATCTGGCTAATTAACCCTGATTCTCCAACCTCAAACCAACCAACTAGAGACCTGCATTTCCTCCCATATAAGGCCTCATAAGGCGTCATTTGAATCACTGAATGGTAACTGTTATTGTAGGCAAACTCAATAAGTGGTAAGTGTTCATCCCAACTACCGGAAAAATCTAGCACACACGCCCGTAACATATCCTCGAGCATTTGAATTGTATGTTCCACCTGCCCGTCTGTTTGAGGATAGGAGGTCGTACTTAGATTAACTTGCATTCTAAGGCCCCTCTAAAAAGACTACCAAAATTTAGCAATAAAATTGCGCTCCTCTTTCGAAAATAATCGATAACAGAACACCATGCAATCGGACTATCCCTTTGATATACAGCTCAGCATAATCTTCAGCTGAAAAAGTAGCCGTTACTGGCAGAAAGTGAGCTGATTTCGTCAACCTGTCAACAATCACCCAGATGGAATCAAATTTACGCCTGGTATGAGGTAACCCTGTCACAAAATCCATATTAATTGCCTCCCACTTCCACATAGGCACTGCTATCTCCTGTGTCATTCTGCCGGGTTTCTGATGTTCGGCTTTCACCTGCTGTCAATTAGGACATTGAGCTACAAATTCTTCTATCTCCTTTTTCATTCCCGGCCACCAGTAATTTTATTTTATATCATGATAAATCTTTGTTGAACCCAGATGAAGAGAGTAACGGGAGTAATGCACCTTGCCCATAATTTGTTGGCAAAGTCCTGCCGCGTTCGGAACACAAAGGCGGCCCCTATATCTCAAAACTCCATCTTCGGTTACCTTGAAATATGTTACTTCCCCTCGCTGAACCTTATCTCTGAGCTGAACCAGTTAGGGTCTTCGTACTGCCGTTCTTTCACTTCTACTACTAATGATGGTACTGTCGTATTCTGAATTACTGCTCTACTATCTCCTGAATCTACTATACGGATGGCTAAACCGACTAACTGATGCAATTCTCGGGCCAGTTCCCGTTATTCTGGATTCAGGTGTACTAAACTCCCCATGGATTTACAGCTGAGGGCATCTGCTACAATATTGGCTCTCCCTGGATGACACAAAATATTCATATCATAGTCTTTCAACAGCTCTAATCAGCGACGCTGTAGTAGATTCAACTCTTTCTGTGTGAAAATGTATTGGAGACTCTTATGATCAATCAAAATATCTACATGAACGCCATACAGATAGTGCCTCCATATTTTCAAGGCATGAATTACCGCGGCCAACTCCAGATCATGGGTAGGGTAGTTCTTGTCATGCTTCCTCAGCTTCTTGGAAGCGTAAGCAATTAGTCTATCATGCTGCATCAGAAAACATCCTAACCCAATGCCTAAAGCATCACAGTATACTTCATAACACTCTGATCCTTCTGGCAAGGCTAATATTGGTGCTGATGTCAACCTGTTTTTCAATTCCTAAAAACTCTTCTCACATGTTTCAGTCCAGTGAAATTTAGCTTCTTTCTGAGTTAATTTGGTCAAAGGCGCTGCTAAAGTAGAAAATCCTTCCACGAACCTTCTGTAATACCCGGCTAACCCCATAAAACTACGTACCTCAGTCGGAGTGGTAGTCTAGGCCATGTTTTTACTGCTTCAATTTTCTGCGAGTCTACCTGAATGCCAGCATTGAACACAATGTGGCCCAAGAAGGCCACTGAATTCAACCAAAATTCACATTTAGAAAACTCTGTATACAACTGGCAATTCCTGAGAGTTTGGAGCACTGTTCGTAGGTGACCCGGTGATCTGCCTCTGCGCGGGAGTATACCAGAATATCATCAATAAATATTATCACAAACAGGTCCAAATATGGTCTAAAGATGTTGTTCATCAGATCCATGAACACTGGTGGAGCATTCGTTAACCCGAAGGACATGACTAAAAATTCGAAGTGGCCATACCTGGTCCTAAAAGTGGTTTTTGAAATATCCCTCTCACGAACCCGAACCTGATGGTACCCTGACCTTAATTCAATTTTTGAGAAATACTTTGCCCCCTTCAACTGGTCAAACAAGTCATCTATTCTGGGAAGCGGGTAGTTATTCTTGATAGTAACTTTATTCAACTGCCAGTAGTTTATACACATGCGGAGGGAGCCATCCTTCTTTCTCACGAATAGGACTGGTGCTCCCCACGATGAAGTACTCGGCCTGATGAAGCCCTTATCTAACAGATCTTTCAACTGTTCCTTCAACTCTCTGAGCTCAGCAGGAGCCATTCGGTACGGAGGAATAGATATGGGTTGAGTACCTGTTAGTAAATCAATTGCAAAGTTGATTTCCCTTTCTAGGGGGAATGCCAGGTGGTTCATCTGGGAATACATTTGTAAATTAATTGACTACTGGAATGGTCTGAAGAGTCGGAGATTCTGCTTGAACGTCTTGAACCCTGACAATATGATAAATACATCCTTTCGCTATCAATTTTCTCGCTCGAAGACAGGAAATAAACCTACATTTTGGCTTGGCTGCACTACCTTTCCACTCCCATACAACCTCCCATGGAAAGTGGAATCAGACAATCTTGGTCCAACATTCAACATTGGCATAGCATGGCGCCAGCCAATCCATGCCCATAATTGCATCAAAATCAATCATTTCTAGTTCTATCAAATCTGCTAAAGTCTGACGACCAGCAACTTCTACCGTGCACCCTCGGTAGACCCTCTTAGCTATGATGGAATCACCGACGAGTGTAGACACTGTAAAAGGTCACCAAAGTAATTCCAGCATGATATCGAACTTTCGATCCACTAACGATGTAACATAAGACAAAGTGGATCCTGGATCTATCAGTACATAAATAGAATGAGATCAAATGTCCAGCATACCTGTCACCACATCTA
This sequence comes from Datura wrightii, assembly GCA_035772735.1. Taxonomy (NCBI): domain Eukaryota; kingdom Viridiplantae; phylum Streptophyta; class Magnoliopsida; order Solanales; family Solanaceae; genus Datura; species Datura wrightii. Next base: position 56,032,936 of record JASDFA010000010.1, on the reverse strand, counting down.
GTGATGGCTCTGACTCCTGTCGTCCCGGTAAAGCATAAGTGCGATCTGGACCGGTACCTGAACTAGATTCCCCTGGTCTGCCTCGGCCTCTACCCACTGGAGATGAGGGCCTACGCCCTGCTGGAGATGCTGGGTCATGTGACCCTACTGAAAATCTATCATGTCGGTCCCGATCATTCTGACCCCTGGCTGGACAATCCCTCATCTGATGACCCTCCTGTCCATAGGTATAATAGGCTGTGGAACCATACCTGCATGCCCCGGAGTGACGTCGACTGCAAACAAGGCAAAGCGGCACGGTGAATCTACTCTGCTCTGCTCCTCTCTGTTGTTGTGAACCTGCTGATCGTGAACTCCCATCGGGTCCTGACTGCCCTCGACGACCAGATCCACTCCCCTGCTGCTGTTGTGGGGGCGGAGGTCTAGGTGGCCTATTTGAAAATCATAGCCTAGGTCCACCCTAGGACTCTACCTACATGTCACTAGGTCTGGCCCGGCGGCGCTGCTCCTGATTTACCCTTCTTATTTCCCTGCATGTCACTAGGTCTGATCCCTTCAATATTTTGAGCAAAAGCCTAGACGCGGACAATATCCATGTCCTCTCACAAAGTGGCCGTGATACAGGTCTCCACATATTCTGGATTCAGCCCCATAATAAATCGATGCACCCTAGCCGGCATGGTATCTACAAAAGTTTGTGCATAACGGGCCAAGGAGTCGAACCTCATAGCATACTCTCGGACACTCATCTCCCCCTACTCTAGATGTAGAAACTAATCAACCCAGGACTGTCGAATTTCCCGTGGCAGGTAGTGATCCAGAAAAGCCTCTGAGAAGCCAGGCCAAGTAGAAGGGGAAATACCTCTCCCAACTCTCGTACCACAGTACTGCGATATAGCCGAAATACTGCTAACTCCACTGACTCTACAAGTGTAGCATGCATCACCCTGAAAATCTGCTACATCTGATCCAAGAAATCCTGATGGTCCTCCTCTCTATCTGTCCCGATAAATTGCAGGGGCCTCAATGAGAGAAACTCTCGGACCCTCGAACTACCAGGTCCTCCTGAAAACTCTGCAATCACAAGTGCCACTGGCTGATGTTGTGCAGCCATCATCTGAGCTAACATAACAACAACACTGCTAACCTCCTGATCCAATGGTACCAGTATAGAGACTACTGGAGGCGGTACCGGTTACATTTGCTGCTTCGAGCAGCTCCTGGCGTGGTGGAGAATGCTTGGGAGACCAAGATGAAGTCTTCCTATCGCCCTCAGATCGGGCTGACTCTGACTGAGGCACCCTGCTAGTGCCTTCCCCTGCTGCAACATCTAGTCTCCTACTAGTCGTGGTGTGTCACGGGTCTGTCATTTCTCTGTAGATAAAAGAATATGGTAAGCTTAGGGACTCAAGCCTATCCTGTAAAGCTCTATAGCATGACTAAATAAGAAGAAAGAGTAATCATCCTATCATGCCTCGTAGCCTCCTGCCTATAAAATGTGGTGCACATTACATCCGTAAAGAAGAAGCTACTTAGCACAGCTTACAGACTCCCAGGGATACGATCGGCTCTGATACCAAGTTTTTCACACCCCACTGTGGGAGGCATGACTGGTACCTTGTACCCTACTAGGATCTGAACTAACTTAACTAGGCCTATGCACTCCTGGTGCAGGCTTACTTTCCAAATCAAGAAAACAATGGACTATATCTAGGCTGTAATTACAACCTCCAGCTGACAAGGCCTTATAGCCACCTGTAAAGAAAAATAGCTAACCAGAAATAGGCAATAATAGGAAATCTTATGCGGGCCGACAAGACCATCATGATATCTAGTTATGACTGCAAAGTAAATCCGGTGCTAAGCTAAACTATGGCCGACAAGACCGCTAATCTGTCAGCTAAACAAGGCCCCACACAGCCAACACGTAAACCAAAATATATATGGGCCTCACGCAGCCAATAACAGCTAACCACAGGGAAATAAAAATAATTTACAAGCCTCTAAAAGTAATATGATGGTCGGGACAGGGCCATGACCTACACGTGAACTGTACAATCAAAAAGAGTAAACCTTCTAAACACAAGCTTCGGAAGAAAGGAGTTAACTGCTCTGGTGATGTTGGTTGAAAGCTACGGGGGACCTACAGGCAAGTAATGTAGCGCCCCAAAAAGGGTTTCAGCACAATATGTACTGAATATATAAAGCGATAATTGTAACTGACTGAAATAAAGATAGAACTTAGAATAACTGAAATGAAGGGGTAGAGATCATACCTGAGTAATAGAACTTCTTACTATCTAATTTATTAATAACTAAAACAAACAAAAATCTTACCTGGCCCTCATAAGCCGAAAGGTACAATCAGCACAAAATAACTCATTTGGGGCCCCCATAAGCCTTGGTGAGTACACTTCAGTCTATATACCCCTATCAAGGTCGCACTGGGTCAACTAATAGCTATAGCTGTCCTACCGGCCCCTGGGTCTGCAACTGAGCTCGCTCGGCCCCTGACTGTAGTTGTGTATGAGTCCAGTGGACTCCTGATATCTGCACCCCGGGAACCAGGCTCAACGGGGGTGTATAGATCCAACCACGACATATGAGGACCTGAGACCCATCTTTGTCCCTTGCAGACGGCATACCGCTCCGTAGAGTGACGTCATCTCGCCCCCGGCAGGCGTCGACACAACTAATAACTCTAGGGTCAGTCATGAAGGCTATACAGGCATAATCCATTCCAAACTAATATAGAATACGGGTTTCAACTAATAACAACAACTAATCATAATAGACATGCTTCTGGTATTCTTACTGGGAGTCAAACTGAGCTATCATGCTAGAGAAACTAACTTGCTGAAGGAAACTGCCTTAACATACCTCGTTCGCTGATTACTAATTAACTGGCGAGTTCAGTTCATATTCAACTACCCTTCTCAACTGCAATCATATTACTGGGGGAAAATGATTAGTTTCAGTACTAAATTCGATAAAAATGATAACTTTATATATAAATAGTAACTATACTTCAGCTTAACGGCTCATGGTCAAAAACTCAGAATTTCTCGAGAATCCAGAAGGGAGAAATGCTTACTTTAAGCCTGTGATCGTATTGATACTAGTTTGAAGAAATTCTGACAACTTTGGCTTAGTAGGGTTATGATTCGTCGGGCGAATTTCGCGAAACTAACTTCGTAGTAATGCTCTTTGCAGCCTTATACTTCGATACCCGAAGTTAATTTGAATTTGGGTGGTGTTTAGCAGCGTAAACGGATGAAATTTACTTGAACTCCTCGTGTTCTCTCCTCTCTGGTCGTGTATATATAGAAAACGAAATGAAATCAAAGGATGGAACATATATATACTTGAGGCAATGGACAGGAGTCTGTGGCACAGACCCTATCACGCCAATCTAGGGTTGTGTCACGAAGCCCATCACGGAGGAGCATGGTCCATGCCACACTGCTCCTTTGGGCAGTTGGCCCGGCCTTCTCCCGCGCTGTCCTGACTCCGTGCTCGTTCGACCTTTCCCCGAGCCCCTTTCTCGCACGTATTGCTCTCTAAAACTCTTAACCAACGTACGAATAGTCTGTCTAAACATTAGAAACTTATGGGGTGTAACAATTGAAGCATACATGATACTCCTAAAATACTTAAGAAAAATGTTACCAAATCCTTAACAAATTCTCTTATTAAGATCAAAATGTTCTAGGAGTTTTTCTCTTCTTATTCTAACTTTAATTTAATCACATTTATTTTCTTTTCTTTGAGTATTGGACTATTATTTCAGTCTTCAACTCCGTATCATTTCTATACTCAAGTCTTAAATAGGTTATCTGAAAAAATGAATGCATATAAAATGAAAAAAATTTTTAGATGAGAAGAATAATACCTAACCCCTTTTCATACTAATATAACAACTCTTTTTACACTCATCGTCAATAACAATTTTATTTAAAGTGAAGAACACCTTACATGTTTCTTCTAGTCCTTCTTAATTTAAGAAAAAAAGTTATAGCATGGAAGAATTGAGAAGAGATTCAACTAATGAAAAAAAGTAAATCATGCCTTACTTTTGGTGGAGTGTTAATGCATGTTGTCTCCATGTTGTCAATATTTGCTAAAAACAACCACATTGCGCTAATTTCTAATGATAAAAATAATATTATTACTTTAGAGATCAACATTATATTAACGTATAATTACGTGTTAAAAAATTTCTACCCTATCTCTTTTCTACTTGGACTGAAAAGTTGATTACCTTGACACATCCAATTTATGTTGATGGGAGATGAATAAAATGCAAAAGAAACTCAGTAGGTAAATGATACAAAAAATAAAAAATTAAAGTAATGAATATAAATCATAGATGCAACACGCAATTTGATTCAAAAATCTGTAAAGAAAGTAGGATAACCAAACAACGACAACTTCATATTAATTAATTATAAATTTTGATTAGCAAAACTTAATCCAAATACTGCAAATCTCAAAATTTTAAAATAAAATTTTATTTCATCATTATAAACTCAATAACAATCCAAGCGATAAATTGATAATAATAATAAAGAAACAACAGTGTAATACTAACATAAAGAAATACAAGATGCTATAAATACTTGTTACAATTAAAACTTACCAGACTCTCATGCCCTTCGATCAAAATTCGAAAACTAATGAAAAATTAAAACTTCTTGTAAAATCCCTATCAACAAAATAACAGTAATATCAACCCGAAAATGAGAATGAAAGCATCAAAAATAAAGAAAATAATCTTAACAAAGGAAATTAAATATTAATCATTTGATTGTTTCTTTGACAATCGAATTTTTTTTTGGCGAAAAGGAAATAAATCATGGGATTGCTCGTGATCCTCTTGAGTGACTCAAATGTTTCATTTATAATATTGTAATGTATAACGGATACTTGCGAGTGATTAACATTAATTGAAAGAAAATTATATTTAAAAAATTAAAGAGGAGTTAGGAATTGTAACTGAAATGTTTCTTTAATCGTTTGTTAGTGTAATTGTTCCGTCCTTTTGATTTTTTGTTGGTTGAACTAAAAGTTCATAGAGGTGGTTGTTGAGTTTTTATTAAATATAACATAAATAATAAATAAGATTAAAAGGGGAAAAGACATAAATAATAATAATAATAATAATAATAATAATAATAATAATAATAAAATAAATAAATAAATAGGATTATTAGTTAAAGAAAGGTGTCAACTCATAAAAGAAGAAGAAAGAATTGAGGTGTGATTAAGAGGATTAAAAAAGTAGTTTTTGGGATTTATAACATAACAAAAAAATATTGTCACAAGACTAAAAATTGAGAAAGTAGAAAGGAAGAAAAAATGTTTAAAAAAATGATGAATTCTTGGCCAAAGAACTATGTCAAATGATTCCCCATATGTATGTATGTATGTATGTATATGCCTAACCCCTAATTGGATTTTAATGCAAACCTATCTTTTATTTAGAAAAAGAATAGTATTCATATTAATGACCAAAAAAACTAATAATGCGAAAAGTTAAACAGTTGAGAAAAATGTCTAACCCCTAATTGGGCTTTAATGCAAACTTATTTATTATTTAGAAAAATAAATGGTATTCATAATTAATGACCAGAAAAGCTAATAATGCAAAAAGTTGAGGAAACAAGAAATAATCAAAAAGTTAAGAAAAAACATAGTTTCCTGATCTTAGAAGTGTGTCATATCACATGTCCTAAGACCAGAATTATATAACATATAGATAGATAGATATAGATTTATTGAACAACTACATGTATTTCACCATTAAATTTATTTTAATTGAAATAATAATATATTAAAAAGAATGCGTTGCTGAAGACATAAGTGGTGTATAATAAATTATTATGAAAATTTTATAACATCAACAATTAATAGAGACAAGAGTTATTAAAAAGAAATTAATTTTTTGCAAATTGATGGTAGGTAAAACTTTTTAAAAGAATATATAATTTTGATTATCATAGTACTCAATAATATATTATTTAACAGTGGAACAATAAATTTCAGAAATATCATGCAAGATTTTATACTAATTTAAACTATTGGACAAAAAAATAACATTGTTAAAATTTAAATTCAGAATGTATAATTTATAATCGTAGTAAATTAGATTAATGAGATAATTAATTACTTGGGTCATATTTTAAAAATAAAAATTGGAGCAAAAATAATCCGTAATGTTATTCTTTATAATAATGTGAAAAGTATTTGGAATAAAAAAAGCCTTCACCCATCATTAGATTAAACGAATTGAGTATTAGTATAACTCCTACATTTATATTTTTTTACCAAAAAAATATTTAAAATTATTTTTTTGTACATTAACAAAGAATAATTAATTTTTTTCGAAGAATAAAATGGTCATTCAATATTTAATGGATATTTTGGTAATTTGACTTTTCAACATAGGTTGTTCCCACTTTTAGAATAGTGTGTGTATATATATATATATATTAATTTTTTTTTAAGGATAAAATGTTCATTCAAAATTTAACGGATATTTTGATAATTTTATATATATAGACACACACTATTCTAAAAGTGGGAACAACCTAAGTTGAAAAGTTGAATTATCAAAATATCTTAAATATTGAATGACCATTTTACCCTTCAAAAAAAATTAATTATTGAGTATAAATAATTATACTATATATATGTATAAGTAAGTGTCTGAAAAATATTGAATGACTATTTCACCCTTCAATCTAAAACTATTCCAATAATATTATATATAGTAAATGCTAAAATTACATAGCAATAAATATTATTAGACCATTAAATATTTCAAAATGAATTATTTAGATGATGATGAAGGAGTATCCTATTTATTATCTAAAAGATATATTAGTCTCTCAAGTTGTTGTTGTTGTTGTTGTTAAATTTTAATTTAGTGGGGGGATAAAATGGTAATCTAGCTTTTTACTTTTTGGCTTTATTGTTATTATTTATTTATTTATTATTATTGTTATTTATTATTTATTATTATTTATATTTATTTATTTTCCACTTATATAGTAATAAATATATAAATATGATATGACATGATAAAATATTAATATTTAATTATGTACTTTCATTGAATTTATTTTAGTGGAGGGAAAAAATGGTAATCTAATTTTTTACTTTTTGGCTTTCCATTCATAATAATAATAATAATAATAATAATAATAATAATAATAATAATAATAATAATAATAATAATAATAATAATAATAATAATAATAATAATAATATGATAGATGAGTTTAAAAAATAGTTTCAAAATTAAAAAATTACTCAAAAAATAAGAAAAAAAATAAGAATGAAGCACTTAAAGGCATACCACATCAGCATGCCTCTAAGTCTCCTTTATATATATATACTAGTCTTCGGATACGTACGTTGTACGTCTATCTCATGTTAATTAGTACAAACTTTTTAAAATAGTATAAATAATATTATAATATATAACTAATTAATAGTGTTTTCAAAGACGTTTTCGAGTTAGTTCCGAGGTGGGGCATATCAAAAACTCTCCAAGGTGCAAATGAAAGGCGTAAATCCATAAAGCATAAGTCCCAGAATTTGGGGTGTAAATCCCGAGCGAAAAAGCATATGCTTCGGGCATATTATGAAACTTAACTCATTTTTTTATCTTGATTATTAACTTTTACAACAGGATAAAGCTTCTTGGCTCATTCTCTTATATTCAATTAGTCACTTTATATTTTTGCAATAAATTAAATATTAAATAAAAATAAATATAAATGAAAAACAAATAAAAAATATACAAAATTAAGATAAGTCATGTCTTTTTTTTTTAAATTAGGATAATTTAAATATATGAACCACATAAAATAATTTAATATTATAAGAAAAAAATTGAATGAAAAGTTAATTTAAAAAAAAACAATCCCAATACAGTGGATACAAATGAGGTAATGGTAGAAAGATTTAAATGTCATGAAATATCAAATCAAAAGGGCTTAAAAAAAATAAAGAATATCACAATGAATAAACCTATTTTCAAATGAGATGTCATCATTTTTTTATATTCTTGTGAATTTAAAGTAAAAATACAATTTTTTTCACGATAATATTTTTATATTGGTTTTAAAGTTTGGAGATAAAATTGTTGATCCTATATAGTATACACAATAAAAAAGAAAGTTATTTGACGTATATAAATGAATTATATTCTAAACATGAATTAACTCGAAAGCATGTGAATTTATAATTTCACTTTAATTGTTACACTCATTTTTCAATCGTCTTATAATATTAATTATTCTATATTTATTTTTTAAATAATAAATTAGTCAATATGTTATTTATAGATTGACCGTAAACTAAGAAGCAACACAAGCTAAAAGTCTTCTAGTATTGTCACGCCCCGAGCTTACACCCTGGACGGAACACGGTATTTGGAGTTACAAGTAACCTCAAGTCAACCCCTGGTCTATCATACACTGGCATTCTGAGTAAACATATAAACATACATAGCGGATTTTCAAAGCAAAAATATAAAAATTCGAGAGAATAAAGCTGAATCATAATATTTAAAAAATATTTGGATACAACTACAAGTCTGAAAACCGAATCTATGTATGAAAGCCACTATGATTGATGAGTTGCTGGGACAAGCCCCCAGCTAACTCCAAATCTAAATAGAAGGAGAGAAAATATAACTGAATTAAATAATCTCCGTCCTCGGAGAATGAGGACTCACCAACTAGATAGCGGAAGGCTGAGACTGAGATCCTGCAGCTGTATCATAAAATGATACAACATAAAAGTATGCGTCAGACTTTGAATGTACTGAGTAAGTGGGAGAAAACATAACACAATAAAATGAAAATGTTAAACTGAGATTACATGCAATGACCAATTGAAGCTACTGTACTGAATAACTGTAATAACTGAAATAGTCTAAAAGACCCTGTTTGATGGTCAAAAATATATTCTAAATCTTGAATGTTGATCTGAAATGATCTGAAACTGAACTGAGCTGACTAGTGAGAGATTCTATAACTGACATATAACCACGTGAGCTAGACGTAGAGTTCGATGTATACACCCTATCGATAGGATCCAATATACCTTTCCAGGGTATAAAGGCATGAACTGGGTGATCACAAGAGTCTGGGGCCATCAGGCCAATAAAACTGTAACCTACGGTGGCAACGTAGTTCTGGAAGCCTGGGTGCACTGGAACCTCGGTCCACTCGGTGCTAAGTCCTACTTCCACTAGATAGTCCTAGATTAAATACTAAGCTAATAGATCGAAATTAGGACCCAAGACTAGTCAGGGCTGCATATTTAAAGCACCCTGAGTCTTATCGGACCAGATTCTAGAACTGGGTTCTAAGACTGGCCAGAGATGCTTATCTGGAAGCGTCGTAATCGTCTAAGAACAAACTGTAATCTGAAACTGGAGTCCTAAGGCTAGTCAGAATTTCTAGTCTAAAATGTCATGACCGCCTAGTGGAGAACTAAAAACTGAGTTTTGAATCTGATTCTGATAACTGGGAGGTACTACTGAACCTCAGGAATTTCTGTAGTCAAACTGATTAGCTGACATTTTCTGACTAACACTGAGAATTCTAACATTCTTACTAAAAACTGAACTGGTAATAATCTGATTGAGATTCAATGCTACTAACAACATGGGAGTCTCCAACACTGATAAAATTAAGCAATATTTCAATATTCAAACACTATTGCAAAATTCAAGATTTTCTTGTTCAACAAATAGGGCTAAATTTCATTTTTCAAGAATAAATATCATTTCAATCACAAACTGGTGAAAAATATTTATAATTAACATGAATTAGATGAAGATTGGTTAATAATTTCTTAACATTCGATAATTTTCAGTGCTAGAACCGATAAAGAAAATAGGAAGAATTTTGGGGCCACAAGGGAAGAACTATTCCCTAGCTGAAATCTCACATACCTGGACAAGATTTCCCTGAAGAAGAAAACTTGAAGTTCTGCAACTGACTCTGAGCCTTAGTTCTTTCTTGAGAGAAATGACTCGGGTTTCTTCGATCAATATTCTGAGAGTTAAGTGGAGAATGAGGGAGAAAACCATTCAATCCCTCTAATATCTCTGAAATTATACTTAAAACAACGTATTTTAGGGACTAAATAGGTGGAAAATTATAAAAATAACCTAGAGTAAAAATCTGAGAACTAACCGACAGGGACCCAACGGATCACTCAATGAGTCATTAGTTGAGACCATGACTCATTAGGACCAGTTGTTAGTTCTACTGTCTGGGTCCTTGATTCACTGTTTTTGGCAACGGGGAATACCATGACTCGTTGGACGAACCAACTGGTCATTGGTTCCTCCCCTAGCCACTGGATAAGAAAACCGGCAGGCTAGGCAATGGTGACATAACGACTCGTTGGTTGAACCAACGGGTCGTTGTGTCTAGTCGTTAGGTTCACTGAAAAAATTTTCTGAAAAAAGTCTAAGTTGACACAGCGACTGCTGAAAACGACTTGTTGTGGGCTCGTTTTTTCCTCTCGTTTTCACTGGAAGGAAATTTCAGGGATCTCACCTGATGACTCTCACAATGGGTCGTTGTTTCTGGCAACGACTCGTTGGTTAAGTTGTAGGGTCCTGGTAAGTGTTTCTGAGCTGGGGAAACCACGACTAACAGGAGGACTCATTGTTTCTCACAACGGGTCATTCCTTTTCTTGTTAGTTCCCAAGTGGCCAAGACCTAGTGACCACGATTGACACAACGAGTTGTTTAAGCTGACCACGACTCATTGTCTCAGTTGTTCTGAGATAATTTTTTTTCTGGTTTTTCTACTGAATTTTTTTGAAGCTTGAGTCTGGTCTGGGAAAGTTTTGGGGTGTTATAATATCTCCCCATTGGGATCATTCATCCTTGAATGAAGACTAAAACTTCTGAAAAACAAGGAAAAGAGCTGAGATTTCTAGACTGAGACCATGAGATGGTTTCTGAAGGAGTAACTGACTTTGAACTGACTTCACCGTACTAACAGAGCTGATGCAACTAGAATGCACATAGAAAATCTAAATAAAGCTAATGAGTACGGAACTGAATAGGGTACTGGGGAGGAATTTAGTACCTGATGCCGGAACTGAATTGGAAGAGAACAAGTGTGGGTATTTAGCCATCATATCTGCTTCGACTTCCCATGTAGCTCCTTCTACATGCTGATTTCTCCATAAGACCTTGACTGAAGCTACCTCCTTGTTCTTCAGCTTACGAACCTGATGGTCAAGGATCTAGACTGGGACTCCTCATATGAGAGACTATCTTTCACTCCCACACAGTCCAATGGCATAATTGAAGTTGGATCACTGATGCACTTCTTCAATAGTGACACATGGAATACTGGGTGCACAGATGCCAATTTCTTGGGTAATTCCAGCTCATAGGCTACCTTTCCAATTCACCTCAGAATTTTTTAGGGTCCCACATATCTCGGACTGAGCTTTCCCTTCTTCCCAAACCTCATCACCCCTTTCATGGGTGAAATTTTTAGATAGACCCAGTCATCGACAGCAAACTCTAATTCTCTTCTCCTCACATCAACATAAGATTTGTAAAGGCTCTAAGCTGTTTTTAATCTTTCCTGATGAGTTGTACCTTCTGCATAGCTTCATGAACCGATTCTGGCCCTATTATAGTAGCTTCACCAACTTCAAACCACCTAATAGGAGACCTGCACCTCCTACCATACAATGTTTTAAACGGGTCCATCTGGATACTGGAGTGGTAGGTGTTGTTATACGCAAACTCGATTAGAGGCAAGTGGTCATCCCAACTGCCCTTGAAATCGATCGCGCACGCTCTCAACATATCTTCTAGGGTCTGAATAGTCCGCTTAGCTTGCCTATCTATCTGCAGGTCAAAAGCTGTGATGAGCTTGACTTGGGTACCAAGTCTCTTTTGAAAAGACTTCCAGAAATGCGAGGTGAACTGGGTACCTCCGTCTGAAATAATGGACAATGTCACCCCATGAAGTCTGACCAACTCCCGAATATAAAGCCTAGCATAGTCCTCAGCTGAATATGTGGTTTTAACTAGGAGAAAATGTGTTGCCTTAGTCATCCTGTCTACTACTACCCAGATAGAATCATGTTGTCAATGAGTTCGAGGTAGACCCGTAATAAAGTCCATATTCACTTCTTCCCACTTCCACGTGGGTATGTTGATATCCTGGGTCATACCTCCAGGTCTCTGGTGCTCTACCTTGACTTGCTGGAAGTTCGGGCACTTAGCTAAGTATTCCGCGATGTCTCTCTTCATGCCGCTCCACTAGTAAATATCCCGCAGATCATGGTACATTTTAGTAGCACCAGGGTGGATGGAGTATCTCGAGCTATGTGCTTCAACCAATATCTGTTGTCTCAAATCACCGACATCCGGTACACACAATCTGTCCTAGTAACAGAGCACACCATCTCCCCCTTTGGAGAAAGCCTCAATCTCTTTTCTGAGAACTACTTCTTTAACTTTAAGTAAAATGGGATCTTCATCCTGTTTGGACTTAGCTTCAACAACCAAGGAGGAATCTGACCCACTTTGCATCACCACTCCACCCTCAGCTGAGTCAACCAACAGCACCCCTAGCCAAGATGGTTTGTGAATATCATACGCCAATTCTTTTTTTCCTTCTTCAACATGAGCCACGCTACCCATAGACACTTTGCTTAGGGCATTAGCCACCACATTGACTTTGCCCGGGTGATACAGCATGCTCATGTCATAATCCTTCAGGAGCTCTAACCATTTTCTCTAACGAAGATTTAGGTCCTTCTGACTGAATACATACTGAAGGATCTTATGATTAGTGAAAACATCCATATGAGCCCCGTACAAATAGTGTCTCCATATTTTCAATGCAAACACCACCACTGCCAACTCTAAGTCATGAGTTGGATAATTCCTCCCGTGAACTTTGAGCTATCTGGAGGCATAGGCTATCACCTTGCCCCGCTGCATCAGAACGCAACCAGGTCCAACTCTAGAGGCGTCGCAATAAACCATAAACCCATCTGATCCTTCTGGTAGGGTCAACACTAGAGCGGTATTGAGTCGAGTTTTTAACTCCTAGAAACTCTTCTCACACGCATCTGACCACTGAAATTTAACCTTCTTCTGAGTCAGCCTAGTCAGAGGAGATGCAATAGAGGAAAAACCTTCCATAAAGCGTCGGTAATAACCAGCCAAACCCAAGAAACTTCTGATTTTAGTTGGGGAGGTAGGTTTGGGCCAGTCTTCCTTTGCTGCTATCTTTTGAGGATCAACCTGAATACCCTCACTTGAGACCACATGACCTAGGAAAGTTGCATACTTCAATTAGAATTCGCACTTGTTGAACTTGGTGACAGCTGGTGGTCGCTGAGTATCTGAAGTACTATCCTCAAGTGATTAGCATGCTCTTCCTCATTTCTGGAGTATACCAGAATGTCATCGATAAATATAATGATGAACATATCCAGATACTACTTGAAGACTCCATTTATCAGGTCCATAAAGGTTGTAGGGGCATTTGTTAGTCTGAAGGACATAACCACAAACTCGTAGTGACCATACTGAGTCCTAAAAAGCTATTTTTGGTATGTCACACTCTCTGAATCTTAGCTGATGATACCCCAACCTCAGATCTATTTTGGAAAAACAGTTGTCTCCCTGAAGTTGTTCAAATAGTTCATTAATTCTAGGTAGGGGATACTTGTTCTTGACTGTGAACTTGTTCAACTGACTGTAATCGATGCATATTCTGAGGGTATCACCTTTCTTTCACACGAATAGCACTAGAGCACCCCAGGGAGAGATGTTGGGTCTGATAAAACCCTTATCAAGAAGATCTTTTAACTTCTCCTTCAACTCCTTAAGTTCAGTTAGAGCCATTCTATAAGGAGGGACGGAGATAGGCTTAGTATCTGGGATGAGGTCTATACCGAGGTCGATTTCCCGTTCAGGGGGAACTCCGAGAAGATCTTAGGGGAACACATTTAGAAATTCGTTGACAACAGAGACTGACTAGATAGTTGGGGTCTCAGAGTCATAATCCTTGACTCGAACTAGATGGTAAATACATCCCTTAGATATAAGTTTCCTGGCCTTAAGGTAGGAAATAAACCTACCCTTAGGCGCTGAACTACTGCCCGTCCATTCTAGAGCTGGCTCATTAGGGAACTGAAACCTGACGACCCTAGTTCTGCAGTCGACTGAGGCATAACTGGAGTATAACCAATCCATACCAAGAATGAGGTCGTTGTCGACCATGTATAAATCTACAAGGTCAGCTGGAATGACTTTATTGAAGACTGAGATTGGGCAGTTTCTATATACCCGGCTGGCTCTAACTGACTCACCAATTGGGGTGAAGATTGAAAATGGTTCTGAGAGGACCTCTGGACTGATATCGAAATGGACTGCTACGTAGGGAGTCACGAATGATAATGTGGCCTCTGGATTAAGTAGGGAATATATATCTAGATGGAAAAGATGTAACATACCCGTGACCATATCCGGTGAGTTCTCCTGATCCTGACGAGATGATAATGCCTAAAAATAGTTTTGGCATTGACCACCCTCTGTACCTGATATATTAGCCTGCTGAGCTGGTCGGCCTGCTGGAGCTGCTGAGATAGTGGATTGTAACCTTCCCCTCCCTGCTGATGGGCATTCCTTAAGCCGGTGACCAATCTGTTTACAACCATAACAGCCCTCTTGACCCTGAAGACATTCTCTTGGGTGGTTCTTGCAGCACTTGGGGCAAGCTGGATACCTGTTACTGACATTGTATCTCTGGGACTGAGAGCCAGATGCTCCACCCCTTCGATCCTAGCAGGACCGAAAGGTAGGGGCGTTGGCTGAGCTGGGTGTTGGAGCTCTCTGCTGTTGTTGCTGCTGCTGTGGGCGGCTGCTACCTCTAGACCTCTGGTGGCCATAATTTGATTGGCCATTCCTTTCCCGCTTGTTCTTTCACTCTATGTCTCTTAGTTTTTCTACCTCAATCTGCTGGGCATAGACAATCAGGCTAGAGAGGTTGATATCCTTAATCAGCATCGCTGTCCTGCACTCTTTGAGGACCAGGTTCGACACCCCATTAACAAATTTTAGCATGCGAGCCCTTGGGTCATCCACCATCTTTGGAGCGTATTTGGACAACCTGGTGAACTCCAGAGCATACTCTTTTACTATCCGGTTTCCCTGTCTCAGATTCATGAACTCCACTACTTTTTCCTTCTTGAGCTCCCGAGGGAAGAATCTGTCCAGGAAGGCTGTAGTGAACTCCTCCCATTCCACCGGTCCTACTTCCATTGGCCTCCCCTCCTTCCACTATTCGTACCATACCTGGGCTACCCCTTCAGGTGGTAGGCAGCCAAGTCGCACTCTTTGAGGGATTGACACTCATAATTTGAGTGATCTTTTTAATCTCATCCATAAATTCTTATGGGTCCTCTCCCACCTTAAATCCATGAAAATCCGGAGGGTTTATCCGAGTGATGTCCCACACTCGGGCAGCTGCTGCAGATTCGTTATTATTGTTTGGAACCACCTGCTAGTTCACCTGGTTGGTAACAGTTTGAGAGAGCAGCTGAATGGCCGCCCTAAACTCTGCCTCCTCACGGTTTTTAAAACGCGTCTACAAGGGAGAGGTATCCAAGCACTTATAAAGTACTCTCCGTTCTCTTTCCCAACCGATGTGGGATTTGCCTAAGGCAAGCCTCACACTCACCCCCCCTTGGGACTCAGCGTCCTCGCTGAGGTTTGCCCCACCACCGGCCTGGAACCGGCTCTGATACCACTGTAACAGCCCTAGACCGCCGCTTGTAGAAATTGTCAGCTTTGGGGATCACCCCCTCACGGTTTTTAAAACACGTCTACAAGGGAGAGGTATCCAAGCACTTATAAAGTACTCTCTGTTCTCCTTCCCAACCGATGTGGGATTTGCCTAAGGCAAGCCTCACACTCACCCCCCCTTGGGACTCAGCGTCCTCGCTGAGGTTTGCCCCACCACCGGCTCGGAACCGGCTCTGATACCACTGTAACAGCCCTAGACCGCCGCTTGTAGAAATTGTCTGCTTTGGGGCTCACCCCCTCACGGTTTTTAAAACGCGTCTACAAGGGAGAGGTATCCAAGAACTTGAGTCATCCTGAGGGGCTGCTGGAGCTGGTGGGTAGGTTGGTGAGCATTACCAGCCCTTCTTTCGTTACCACATCGCAGAGGCATGATTCACTGAAATAAAATAGAGCACGAGTTAAGAAAATGATTCTGGAACTGAATTTCAATGCATGATAAGGAGTATGAAATAAAGGGAATTTTCTTAATAACATCTAGCCTCCTTGTCATAAGTGTGATGTGCTTCACACTCATGAAGAGGACTCTACTCGATGAAGCTTTCAGACATCCGAAGATACTCTAAATCTAGTACTCTGATACCAAGTTTGTCACTCCCCAAGATTACACCCTGGACGGAACATGGTACTTGAAGTCACAAGTAACCCCAAGTCAACCCCTGGTCTATCATACACTGGCATTCTGAGTAAACATATAAATATACACAGGATGTTTAAAGCAAAAATATAAAAATTCGAGAGAATAAAGCTGAATCATACTATTTGAAAAATATTTGGACACAACTATAAGTTTGAAAATTAAATCTGTGTCTGAAAGACACTATGATTGATGAGTTGCCGGGACAAGCCCCCAGCTAACTCCAAATCTAAATAGAAGGAGAGAAAAATATAACTGAATTAAATAATCTCCATCCTCAGAGAATGAGGACTCACCAACTAGATAGCGGAAGTCTTCGGTGAGGGATTGGCTAGTGAGGTTGAGACTGAGATCCTGCAGCTATATCATAAAATGATACAACATAAAAGTATGCGTCAGTACTTTGATTATACTAAGAAAGTGGGAGAAAACATAACACAATGAAATGAAAGTGCTAAACTGAGATGACATGCAATGACCAACTGAAGCTACTGTACTGAATAACTATAATAACTGAAATGGTCTAAAAGACCCTGTCTGATGGTCAAAAACATGTTCTAAATTTGGAATGATGATCTGAAATGATCTGAAACTAGACTGAGCTGACTAGTGGGAGAGTCTATAACCGACATATAACCATGTGAGATAGACGTGGAGTCTGAAGTATACACCCCATTGGTAGGACCCAATATACCTTGCCAGAGTATAAAGGCATGAACTAGGTGATCACAAGAGTCTGGGGCCATCTGGCTAATAAAATTGTAACCTACGGTGGCAACGTAGTTTTGGGAACCTGGGTGCGTTGGAACCCCGGTCCGCTCGGTGTTAAGTCCTACACCCACTAGATAGCCCTAGACTAAATACTAAGCTGATAGCTCGAAACTAGGGCTCAAGACTAGTCAGGAATGTATATCTGAAAGCACCATGAGAGTCTTATCGGACCAAATTCTAGAACTGGGTTCTAAGACTGGTCAGAGCTGCTTATCTGGAAGTGTCATAACTATCTAAGAACAAACTGTAATCTGAAACTGGAATCCTAAGGCTAGTCAGAGCTGCTGGTCTAAAATATCATGACTGCCTAGTGGAGCACTAAAAATTGAGTTTTGAATCTGATTCTGATAATTGGGAGGTACTACTGACACCTTGGGAATTTCAGTAGTCAAACTGATCAGCTGACATTTTCTAATTAACACTGAGAATTCTAATGTTCTTACTAAAAAATAAACTGGCAATACTCTAATTGAGATTCAATTCTACTAACAACATGGGAGTCTCCAACACTGATAAAATCAAGAAAAATTTTGATATTCAAACACTAATGCAAAATTCAAGATTTTCTAGTTCAAGAAATAAGGCTAAATGTCACTTCACAAGAATAAACATCATTTTAGTCACAAACTGGTGGAAAATATCTATAATTAACATGAAATAACATTCCACATGAATTACAAAAAGATTGGTTAAGAATTTCTTAACCTTTGATAATTTTCATGGCTAGAACCAATAAAGAAAATAGAAAGAATTTTGGTGACACAAGGAAATAACTATTCCCTTGCTAAAATCCCACATACCTGGACAAGATTTCCCTAAAGAAGAAAACTTGAAGTTCTACAATAGACTCTAAGCCCTAGTTCTTGCTTGAGAGAAATAACCTAGGTTTCTTTGATGATATTTTGAGAGTAAGTGGAGAATGAGGGAGAAAACCGTTCAATCCCTCTAATATCTCTGAAATTATACTTAAGACGACGTATTTTAGCGACTAAATAGGTGGAAAATTACAAGAATAACCCTAGAGTAAAAATCTGAAAGCTGATCGACAGGGACCCAACGGGTCACTCAACGAGTCGTTCGTTGAGACCACGACTTGTTGGGACCAGTCGTTAGTTCTACTGCCTGGGTCCTAGTTCACTGGTTCTGGAAACATGGAATACCACGACTCATTGGATGAATCAACGGGTCATTAGTTCCTCACGTGGCCACTATATAAGGAAACTGGCAGGCTAGGCAACGGGTGACATAATGGCTCGTCGGTTGAACCAACAGGTCGTCTTGCCCAGTCGTTAGGTTCACTGGAAGAATTTTCTGAAAAAGTCTAAGTTGACACAACGTGTTCGCTGACTCGTTGTTTCCTCTCGCTCTTACTGAAAGGAAATTTTAGGGATCTCATGTTACACCCCTTAAGTTTCTAATGTTTAGATGGTCTATTCGTACGTTGGTTAAGAGTTTTAGAGTGAAATACAAGCGAGAAAGGGGCTCGAGGAAAGGTCGAACAAGCACAGAGTCGGGACCGTGCGAGATAAGGCCGGGCTAGCTACCCAAAGGGGCAGCGTGGCACAGACCATGCTCCTCCATGATGGGCTCCTGACACGGCCCTAGATTGGCACGACAGGGTCCATGCCACGGACCCCTATCCATTGTCTCAAGTATATATACGTTCCACCCTTTGATTTAATTTCATTTTCTATATATACACGACCAGAGAGGAAAGAACACGAGGAGTTCAAGTAAATTTCATCCGTTTACACTGCTAAACGTCGCTCGAATTCAAATTAACTTTGGGTATCGAAGTATAAGGCTGCAGGGAGCATTACTACGGAGTTAGTTTTGAGAAATTTGCTCCTTGAATCGTAACCCCGCCAAGCCAAAGTTGTCTGAATTGCTTCAAACTAGTGTCAATATGATCACAGGCTTAAAGTAAGCATTTCTCCCTTCTGGACTCTCAAGAAATTATGAGTTTTCGACCGTGATCCGTTAAGCTGAAGTATAGTTAATATTTATATATAAAGTTATCATTTTTATCAAATTTAGTACCGAAACTAGTCATTTTCCCCCAGTAATATGATTGCAGTAGAGAAGGGAAGTTGAATACGAACTGAACTCGTTAGTTAATTAGTAATCGGCGAACGAGGTATGTTAAGGCAGTTTCCTTCGGCAATTTAGTTTCTTTAGCATGATAGCGTAGTTTGAATCCCAGTAAGAATACCATAAGCATGTCTATTATGATTAGTTGTTGTTATTAGCTGGATCCTGTATTCTATGTAAGTTTGGGATGGATTATGCCTATATAGCCTTTATGACCGACCCTAGGGTTATTAGCTGTGTCGACGCCTGCTAAGGGCGAGAGGACATTGCTCTACAGAGTATTATGCCATCTGCAAGGGACGAAGATGGGTCCCAGGTCCTCATATATCGTGGTTGGCTCTATACACCCCCATCAAGCCTGGTTCCCGAGGTGCAGATATCAAGAGTCCACCAAACTCAGACACAGCTACAGTCAGGGGCCGAGCCGAGCTCAGTTGCAGACCCAGGGGGCCGATAGAACAGCTATAGCTATTAGTTAACCTAGTGGGACCTTGATAGGGGTATATAGACTGAAGTGTACTCGCCGGGGCTTATGGGGGGCCCAAGTGGGTTATTCTGTGTTGATTCTACCTTCCATCTTATAGGGTTCAAGTAAGTTTTTTTTTTGTTTTAGTTATTAATAAATTAGATAGTAAGAAGTTCTATTACTCAAGTATGATCTCTACCCCTTTATTTCAGTTATTCTCAGTTCTATATCTTTATTTCAGTCAGTTACGGTTATTGCTTTACATATTCAGTACATATTGTGCTGACGCCCTTTTTGGGGCACTGCATTACTTGCCTGCAAGTATAGATAGACGAGCAGCATGTCCCTCGTAGCTTTCAGCCAATATCACCAGAGTAGTTAGCTCCTTTCTTTCAGAGCTTGTGTTTAGAAGGTTTACTCTTTTTGATTTTACAGTTCATGGGTAGGTCGGGGCCCTGTCCCGAACATCATATTACTCCTAGAGGCTTGCAGATTAATTTTTATTTCCTTGTGGTTAGCTGTTATTGGCCGCGTGGGGACCATATGTGTTTTGGTTTACGTGTTGGCCATGTGGGGCCTTGTTTAGTTGACAGATTAGCAGCCTTGTCAGCCATAGTTTAGCTTAGCACTGGATTTACTTTACAGTCATAACTAGATATCATGGTGGTCTTGTCGGCCCGCATAGGATTCCCTGTTATTTCCTGTTTCTGGTTAGCTATTTTTTTTACAAGTGGTTATAAGGCCTTGTCGGCCGGAGGTTGTATTTACAACCGAATAATAGCCCGTTGTTTTCTTGATTTGGAAAGTAAGCCTGCACCAGGAATGCATAAGCCTAGTTAAGTTAGTTCAGACCCTCGTAAGGCACCAGGTGCCAGTCATGCCTCCCATGGTGGGGCGTGACAAACTCTGTATTAGAGTCAGTCGTATCCTAGGGAGTCTGCAAGCCGTGCTAAGTAGAGTCTTGTCTATGGATGTGTTGTGCACCACATTCTATAGGCAGGAGGCTACGAGGCATGAAAGGATGGTTACTCTTTCTTCTTATCCAGTCGTGCTATAGAGCTGTACAGGATAGGGTTGAGTCCCTAAGATTACCATATTCTTTTATCTACAGAGAAATGACAAACCCACAACACACCATGACTGGTGGGAGACTGGATGTTGCAGCAGGGGAAGGCACTAGCAGAGTGCCTTAGTCAGAGTCATCCCGATCTGAGGGTGATAGGGAGACTTCATCTCAGTCTCCCCAGCACTCTCCACCACGCCAGGAGCCACTCGAAGCGGCAAATATAACGGCACCGCCTCTAGCAGTCTCTGTATCTGTACCATCGGATTAGGAGGTTAGGAGTGTTGTGGTTATGTTAGCTTAGATGATGGCTACATAGCATCATCCAGTGTCACCTGTGATTGCGGAGTCTTCAGGAGGACCTGGTAGTTCGAGGGTCCGAGAGTTTCTCGCATTGAGTCCCCCGCAATTTACCGGGATGGATCGAGAGGAGGACCCTTAGGATTTCTTGGATCAGATGCAGTAGATTTTCAGGGTGATGCATGCTACACCTGCAGAGTCGGTGGAGTTAGCGGTATTTCGGCTATGGGACATCGCAGTACTATGGTATGAGAGTTGGGAGAGGTCCCGAGGGAGAGGTGTTTTCCCTCCGACTTGGCCCGGCTTCTCAAAGGATTTTCTGGATCACCACCTTCCACGGAAAATTCGACAGGCCCGGGTTGATCAGTTTCTACATCTATAGCAAGGGGCGATGAGTGTCCGAGAGTACGCTATGAGGTTCGACTCCTTGGCTCAATATGCACCAACTTTTGTAGATACTATGCCGGCTAAGGTGCATTGGTTTACTTTTGGGAAGAATCTAGAATATGTGGAGACCTGTATCACAGCCACTCTACGAGAGGACATGGATATTGCCCGCGTCCTGGTTTTTTCTCAGAATATTGAAGGGATCAGATATTGGCAACGAGAAATAAGAAGGGTAAATCAGGAGCAATGCTGCCGGGCCAGACGTAGTGACATGTAGGCGAAGTCATAGGGTGGCCCCGGGCCACGATTTTCAGACAGGCCACCTAGACCTCCACCCCCACAACAGTAGTAGGGGAGTGGATTTGGTCGTCAGGGGCAGTCAGGACCCGGCGGGAGTTCACGATCAGTAGGTTCACATCAGTAGAGAGGAGCGGAGCAGAGTAGATTCATCGTGCCTCTTTGCCCTGTTTACAGTCGACATTACTTCGGGGCATGAAGATATGGTTCCACAACCTGTTTTACCTGTGGCAGGAGGGTCATCAGATGAGGGATTGTCCAGCCAAGGGTCAGAATGATTGGGACTGACAGGACAGATCTTCAGTAGGGTCACGTGCCCTAGCATCTCCAGCAGGGCGAAAACCCTCAGCTCCATCCGGCAGAGGCCGAGGAAGACTAGGGGCATCTAGTTTAGGTACCGGTCCAGATCGCACTTATGCGTTACCGGGACGACAGGAGTCAGAGTCATTGCCGGATGTGGTGACAGGTATGCTGGACATTTGCTCTCATTTTGTTTATGTAATGATAGATCTAGGATCCACTTTGTCTTATGCTACACTGTTAGTGGCTCGGAAGTTCGATATCACACTGGAATTACTTCGGCGACCTTTCTCAGTGTCTACACTTATTGGTGATTCCATCATAGCTAAGAGGGTCTATCGAGGGTGCACAGTAGAAGTTGCGGATCGTCAGACTTTAGCAAATTTGATAGAACTAGAAATGATTGATTTTGATGCAATTACGGGCATGGATTGGCTGGCGCCATGCTATGCCAATGTTGAATGTTGGACCAAGATTATCCGATTCCACTTTCTAGGGGAGGTTGTACGGGAGTGGAAAGATAGTGCAGCCACGCCAAAAGGTAGGTTTATTTCCTATTTTCGGGAAAGAAAATTGATAGCAAGGATGTATTTATCATATTGTCAGGTTTCAGGATGTTCAAGAAGAATCTCTGACTCTTCAAACCATTCCAGTAGTCAATGAATTTCCAGATGTATTCCTAGATGAACTACCTGGCATTCCCCCAGAACGGGAAATCGACTTTGCAATTGATTTACTACCAGGTACTCAGCCCATATCTATTCCTCCGTACCGAATGGCTCCTGCTGATCTTAGAGAGTTGAAGGAACAATTGAAAGATCTGTTAGATAAGGGCTTCATCAGGTCGTGTACTTCACTGTGGGGAGCGCCAGTCCTATTTGTGAGAAAGAAGGATGGTTCCCTCTGCATGTGTATAGACTACCAGCAGTTAAATAAAGTTACTATCAAGAATAAGTACCCATTTCCCAGAATAGGCGACTTGTTCGACCAGTTGCAGGGGCAAAGTATTTCTCAAAAAATTGACTTAAGGTCAGGGTACCATCAGGTTTGGATGTGTGAGAGGGATATTCCAAAAACTGCTTTCAGGACCAGGTATGGCAATTTCAAATTTTTAGTCATGTCCTTCGGGTTGACGAATGCTCCAACAATGTTCATAGATCTAATGAACAGCATCTTTAGACCGTATCTGGACCTTTTTGTGATAGTATTTATTGATGATATACTAGTATACTCCCTCTTAGAGGCAGATCACAGGGATCACCTACGAACAATGCTCCAAACTTTTAGGAATCGCCAGCTATATGCGAAGTTTTCTAATGTGAATTTTGGTTGAATTCAGCGGCCTTCTTGGTCCACATTGTGTCAGATGCTGGCATTCAAGTAGACCCGTAGAAAATTGAAGCAATAAAAACATGGCCTAGACCTACCACTCTGATCGAGGTACGTAGTTCCTTGGGGTTAGCCGGGTATTACAGAAGGTTCGTGGAAGGATTTTCTACCTTAGCAGCGCCTTTGACCAAGTTAACCCAAAAAGCAGCTAAATTTCACTGGATTGAAACATGTGAGCGGAGTTTTCAGGAATTGAAAAACAGGTTGACATCAGCACCAATATTAGCCTTGCCAAAAGGATCAGAGGGTTATGCAGTATCTGCGATGCGATGTGTTCTGATGCAGCATGGTAGAGTAATTGTTTATGCTTCCAGGCAGCTGAGGAAGTATAAAAGAACTACCCTACCCATGATCTCGAGTTGGCCGCGGTAATTCATGCCTTAAAAATATGGAGACACTATCTGTATGGCGTTCATGTAGATATTTTCACTGATCATAAGAGTCTTCAATACTATTTCACACAGAAAGAGTTGAACCTACGGTAGCGTCGCTGGTTAGAGCTGTTGAAAGACTATGATGTGAATATTTTGTATCATCCAAGGAGACCCAATGTTGTAGCAGATGCCCTCAGCCATAAATCCATGGGGAGTTTAGTACACCTGAATCCAGAACAGTGGGAACTAGCCCGAGAATTGTATCAGTTAGTCGGTTTAGCCGTCTGTATAGTAGATTCAGGAGACAGTGGAGCAGTAATTCAGAATACGGCAGTATCATCATTACTTGTGGAAGTGAAAGAATGGCAGTACAAAGACCCTGACCTGGTTCAGCTCAGAGATAAGGTTCAGTGAGGGGAAGTAACAGATTTCAAGGTAACCAAAGACGGAGTTTTGAGATATGGGGACCGCCTCTGTGTTCCGACGCGACAGGACTTCGCCAGAAAATTATGGGCAAGGTGCATTACTCCTGTTACTCTCTTCATCTGAGTTCAACAAAGATGTACCATGATATAAAAGAAAATTACTGGTGGCCGGGAATGAAAAAGGAGATGGAAGAATTTTTGTAGCTTAATGTCCTAATTGCCAGAAGGTGAAAGCCGAACATCAGAAACATGGCGGACTGACACAGGAGATAGCAGTGCCTATGTAGAAATGGGAGGCAACTAATATGGATTTTGTGACAGGGTTACCTCGTACCAAGCGTAAATTTGATTCCATCTGGGTGATTTTTGACAGGTTGACGAAATCATCTCACTTTCTGCCAGTAAGGGCTATATTTTCAGCTGAAGATTATGCTGAACTGTATATCAGAGAGGTAGTCCAATTGCATGGTATTCTGTTATCGATTATTTCCGACAGAGGAGCGTAGTTTACAACTAAATTTTGGTAGTCTTTTCAGAGGGGCCTACTGAAGCAGGTTAATCTAAGTACGGCCTTCCATCCTCAAACAGATGGGCAGGCGGAATGTACAATTCAAACGCTCAAGGATATGTTATGGGTGTGTGTGCTGGATTTTTGGGGACAGCTGGGATGATCACTTACCGCTTATTGAGTTTTCCCACAATAACAGTTACCATTCAGCGATTCAAATGGCGCCTTATGAGGCCTTATATGGGCGGAAACGCAGGTCCCCAGTTGGTTGGTTCGAGGTTGGAGAATGAGGGTTAATTGGGCCAGATATAATTCATCGGTCAAAAGAGAAAATAAAGCTTATCAGAGAATGTCTGCTAACAGCTCAAAGCCGCCAGAAATCTTACACTGATGTACGGCGTAGGAACTTGGAGTTTAATGTAAATGACTGAGTGTTTCTGAAAGTCTTGCCAATGAAGGGCATAATGAGGTTTGGCAAAAAGGGTAAGCTCAGCCCAAGGTTTATCGGGTCATATCGAATCCTCTGGAGAATAGGCCGGGTGGCATATGAGTTAGATCTACCTTCAGAAGTAGAATCCGTTCATCCGATCTTTCATGTGTCGATGTTACAAAAGTACATAGGGGATCCATCCTGAGTTGTGCCAGTTGAGGATGTCCAAGTCACTGAGGAATTAGCCTATGAAGAGGTTCCAGTAGCTATATTAGATTGACTGGTTCATAGGTTGAGGACTAAGGATGTTGCCTCTGTTAAGGTACTGTTGGAGAAACAAGAATAGAGAGGAAATAACTTGGGAGGCTGAGGATGACATGAAATTCAGATATCCTCATTTGTTACAGGCTTAGTCCAAATTATGCAGTTAAGATAAGTTATTAATTTAGTCACGGATTTATGATTTGTGTTATAAATATTGCTCAGCTAGATGCAATGTTGTTGTGAAACAGTTGCTATAGTGTTACGTGAAATGCCTGTATTGGACTTTTATGTGTTTTAGGATTTTTAGATAGTCCATATTACAGGGGAGACTCTGATGTGCTGTGAATTTACAACACTATTGATGCTCAAAACTAAAAAAATAGCATGGACTTAGGTGTATTTATGTGGATAAGAGGCACTTTTCTTTTGATTTCAGGATAAATGGGTGTTGGAACAATAAATTGCAAAAGGAAGCTAAAAGTGTGCAATAAAGGGCAAAAAGTGCAGACCACAGTACAATCCGTAGGATGGACGTACGAGTCGTACTGAGGGCCTTGATCAAAATCTAAAAGTTTTACCTGGAAGATTGAACTTATGAGACTTATCACGGATCGTACCATGGTGGTACGAGTCATGGTAAGCCAGTCGTGATGAAATCCAGAAGAATTGTACAGAAGGATGATTCTTAGTACGAGAGCACCTTACGATCCGATGAAGGTACAAGTCGTACCATACGGGTCATGGTGAATTTCAGAAAAAGTTCAAAAGATCAGGATCAAGCTACGGGTGTCAATGTACGAGTCGTAGCATGTTGGTACAAATCATACCTTGGCCCAACACTTAGACAAAATTTAGCCAACATTCCAAGCCATGATTTGATGTAACGATTCGTGAGAAGCCCCTACGAGTCATAGGTGGAACCGTGACAAGGTCGGCTACAGATATGGAAAGCAGTCCTGTTAGTTTAGGAAAAGGATTTTTGTGTCTACATAAATACTTTTTATGTTTTATTTTTAAGGGAGGACGACGAATAGACTTAATTCTAGTAGGAAAACATTGTAGTAAGCAATTTTACATCGTTGGACGAGAGATTTGAGTTGGTTCAACCTTGTGATCAACCTTTTATTGAATTCATCTTGCTCTTGCTACTTGTTATTCGAGATTTCGTGGTTTAATTGATGGAATTGTTTTACTCAATCATCTTTATAAGTATTGTTATATGTTTACAACCATGAACACAAATCACAACCTTGCAACTATGAGAGGCTAAAACCTCCATAGCTATGGTTGTGGGAACTATGGGGGATTAACAAGTTAGGGTTGCACAAAGTGAGTCTAAAACCAATACTTATTACTTATATTATATTCTCTTCATATTTAATGATTCTTAGCGGTGTACAACGTTAGGAAGTGCCTGAATTCTTTACTTGCTTTGGTCGAAGAGGTAGAGATTAGGAAAAAAAATTACAACAAAGCCTTGATCTTAATGATCATTGTATTAACTTGAGCAGTTGTCGCAGGATAGTTATATCTGGAACTTAGTGATAATAGTTAGTTTGCAAAACTCATGAGACTTGGTCGAGTAATTGAGGATAGTCATTCAATAGTGATTGGTCGATCATTTGAATGAACCTAAGTTATCAGTTCTGTAAGTAAGTATTGGTAAAGATCACGAGTGTATACCCAAAGTTGTTATGACCCACGAGGAACACAAACCCTAGTTATCCTTTAATTATTGATTCACAAATATAATCTTGACTTGCTGTTTATTTTTATTATTTCTTTTTATTAGAATCCCCTCATTGTGAAGTAATTACCATATAAGTTCATCTACCGGCTGTAATCTAGATATTTCATATTCCCTGTGGGATCGACCCCAACCTCTAAGTTAGGTTATTTATTGACAACGTCTGCTTTATACTTCAGTTGGAAGTGTGGTTTGAGCGTTATCAGACTCTGCCGAAATTTTTCCAGAATAAGTAGTTGCAAAAGTTAAGGTATCTGTAAGCTGAAGTTAACATTCGAGGATAAATGTTTCTAAAGGGGAGAGGATGTTACACCCCGTAAGTTTCTAATATTTAGACGGCCTATTTGTACGTTGGTTAAGAGTTTTAGAGTGCAATATGCATGAGAAAGGAGCTTGGGGAAAGGTCGAACGAGCACGGAGCCGGGACCGCGCGGGAGAAGGCCAGGCCAGCTGCCCAAAGGGCAGCGTGGCACGAACTATGCTCCTCTGCGATGGGCTCCGTGACACGACCCTAGATTGGCGCGACAGGGTCCATGCCATAGACCCCTTTCCACTGCCTTAACTATATATATGTTCCACCCTTTGATTTCATTTCATTTTCTATATATACACGACCAGAGAGGAGAGAACACGAGGAGGTTAAGTAAATTTCATCCGTTTACGCTGCTAAATGCCGCCCGAATTCAAATTAACTTCGGGTATCGAAGCATAAGGCTGCAGGGAGCATTACTACGGAGTTAGTTTCGCGAAATTCGCCCGGCGAATCATAACCCCGTTGAGCCAAAGTTGTCTGAATTGCTTCAAACTAGTGTTAATACGATCATAGGCTTAAAGTAAGCATTTCTCACTTCTGGACTCTCGAGAAATTACGAGTTTTCGACCGTGATCCATTAAGCTGAAGTATAGTTAATATTTATATATAAAGTTATCATTTTTATTGAATTTAGTACTGAAACTAGTTATTTTCCCCTAGTAATACGATTGCAATTGAGAAGGACAGTTGAATACGAACTGAACTCGCTAGTTAATCAGTAATTGGCGAACGAGGTATGTTAAAGCAATTTCCTTCGGCAAGTTAATTTCTTTAGCATGATATCTCAGTTTGAATCCCAGTAAGAACACCAAAAGCATGTCTATTATGATTAGTTATTGTTATTACTTGAAACCTGTATTCTATGTTAGTTTGGGATAGATTATGCCTATATAGCCTTCATGACCGACCCCAGGGTTATTAGCTGTATTGACGCCCGCCAGTGGCGAGATGACATCGCTCTATGGAGCAGTATGTTGTCCGTAAGGGACGAAGATGGGGTCCCAGGTCCTTATATGCCGTGGTTGGCTCTATACACCCCCATCGAGCTTGGTGCCTGGGGTGCAGATATCAGGAGTCTACTAGACTCAGACAAAGCAATAGTCAGGGGCGAGCGGGCTCAGTTGCAGACCCAGGGGGGCGGTAGGACAGCTATAGTTATTAGTTGACCCAGTGCGACCTTGATAGGGGTATATAGACTGAAGTGTACTCACCATGGCTTATGGGGCCCCAAGTGGGTTATTCTATACTGATTGTACCTTCTGGATTATGGGGGCCAGGTAATATTTTTGTTTGTTTTAGTTATTAATAAATTAGATAGTAAGAAGTTCTATTACTCAGGTATGATCTCTACCCCTTCATTTCAATTATTCAGTTCTATCTCTTTATTTCAGTCAGTTACTGTTATCACTTTACATATTCAGTACATATTGTACTGACGCCCTTTTTGGGGCGCTGCATTATTTGCCTGCAGGTACAGATAGACGAGGAGCAGGTCCCTCGTAGCTTTCAGCCAGCATCACCAGAGCAGTTAGCTCCTTTCTTCCGGAGCTTGTGTTTAGAAGGTTTATTCTTTTTTATTGTACAGTTCGTGGGTAGGTCGGGGCCCTGTCCCGACCATCATATTACTCCTATAGGCTTGCAGATTGTTTCTATTTCCTGTGGTTAGCTGTTAATGGCCGCGTCGGGCCCATATGTGTTTTGCTTTACGTGTTGGCCGTGTGGTGCCTTATTTAGCTGACAGATTAGTGGCCTTGTGGGCCATAGTTTAGCTTAGCACTGGATTTACTTTACAGTCATAACTAGATATCATGGTGGTCTTGTCGGCCCGCATAGGATTCCCTGTTATTACCTGTTTCTGGTTAGCTGTTTTTCTTTACAGGTGGCTATAAAGCCATGTCCGCCAGAGGTTGTATTTACAGCAGAGATATAGGCCGTTGTTTTCTTGATTTGAAAAGTAAGCTTGCACCAGTAGTGCATAGGCCTAGTTAAGTTAGTTCAAATCCTAGTAGGGCGCCAGGTGCCAGTCATGCCTCCCACGGTGGGGCGTGGCATCTCACCTGACGACTCTTCCAGTGGGTCGTTATTTCTGACAATGACTCGTTAGTTGAGTTATGGGATCCTGGTAAGAGTTTCTGAGTTGTGAAAACCACGACCGACAGGATGACTCATTGTTTCTCTCAACCGGTCGTTCCTTGTCTCGTTAGTTCCCAAGTGGCCAAGACCTGGTGACCACGACTGACACAACGAGTCATTGGAGCTGACCACGACTCATTGTCTTAGTCGTTCTGAGATAATTTTTTTCTGATTTTTCTACTGAATTTTCTTGAAGCCTGAGTCTAGTCTAGGAAAGTTTTGGGGTGTTACAAGTATCTATTTTCTAGAATATCTAAAAATATAGATATATATAAAATTAAATAAAATAATACCGTGATAGGAGAAGTGTTGATAAGCCTTTCAATAAAAAGTTTTGTCCTATGATGTAACCATCTCTTCCATTGTTCTACTTGCTACTCTTCTTCCACCGAATAAAAAAAACATAATGAAATTATTATTAAAATTTAAATTAACCACAAAAAAAGTATAAAAGAGTAGGTAGTATTGTAGGGTAAAGAAAAAGGAATTATCATTATCATGATGAATAATTTTTTCAAACTAAAATTATGTTTCGATTCATTTTACTTTAGTATTTAAATCAAGCATCATTTCAGTTAGAATATGTAAAGACCTTATTTTAATAAGGGGAGGAGAAAAGGATCAAAACATTTATTGGTGTATTTACAATTTTTATAAAAATAAAGCAAAAAAAAGTAAATGTGAGGAAAAGATAAATAAATTTTGGGAATTAATAATAATAGAAAGTATTTTTATTTTTATGAAGGAAAAAATTATGATATAACTTTTTTAATTAATTATTCAAGAATAAATTTGTAATTCAACTTTCAAATATAGGGTTTTTCACTTTTAGAATATTATTATAGATTATAGATATGATAATTTGGACTGTAATGCTTTTAAATATCACTATTTAATTTGTTTTTAATTCAATGAATGGTAAAAGATTACTATGTAATTAAATATCTTTTATTATATTTAATTTATTATATGGGCAAAATAGTAATCCAACTTTTAAGATAAGGACTTTCTACTTGTATAATAATATGATGTATATGTATAACTAAGTGTCCATGAAATATTGAACGACTATTTTACCCTTCAATCTAAAATTATTCCTATAATATTATACATAGTAAAAGTTAAAATTGCATAGAAATAAATATTATTAGATCATCAAATATTTCACAGTGAATTATTTAGATAATGATGAAGGAGTAAACCTATTTATTATTTGAAGGATATATTAGTCTCTTAATATTTGGAGGTTATTTTATTATTTTAACTTTTCACTTTTTGCCTCCCACTTATATATTATTATATTATATTAATATTATTTATTTATTTATTTATTTATTATTAATATTATTATTTTTTATTATTTATTTCTCACTTATATAATAACAAATATATGAATATGATATGATATGATAAAATATTAATATTTAATTATGTATATAATTAAATTTTAATTTTCTAGAGGGGCAAAATGACAATCTAACTTTTTACTTTTTTGCATTATTATTATTTATTTATTTATTTATATTATTATTATTATTATATTTATTTATTTCCCACTTATAAATAAAAATATATATAAATATGATATGACATGATAAAATATTAATATTTAATTATGTATTTAATTAAATTTTAATTTAGTGAAAGTACAAAATGGTAATCTAACTTTTCACTTTTTAGCTTTTTACTTAAATGATGATGATGATGATGATGATGATGAATGAGTTAAATATGATAAATGAGTTAAAAAATAATTTTAAAATGAAAAAATTACTCAAAAGAATAAGAAAAAGAAAAATAAGAATGGAGCTCTTAGAGGTATGCCACATCAGCATGCCTCTAAGTCTCCTTTATACATAGACTAGGTGACTTATTCACGCTTCACGCAAAAATAATATACATTAATAATTTTTTTATAATAATTAAATATTATTATATTTTAATATTAAAATATTTAAATATTTTTTAATTATTAAATTTTAATAAAATAATAATTACAAAACTATTTTTTTAGTTTTTTTCAAAAAACATTATGAAAGCAAAGAATGATAAAATTGATCTGTAAATATATAAATTTAAACATAGTCGTTCTCTCATAATTTTTTACTTATTTAACATTTATATAAATTTAATATATAAAAAATCATATCATTAGAGAATTAAATGTTAGTTCTCTCATAATTTGTTACCTATTTAACATTTAAAAGGAGAATATAAAATAGAGAAGAATGAAATAACAAAAACGCATAAATTAAATACATCAATTCAAAATTCACAAAATGAAATTATACGTATTTTCTTTTTATATTTTTGGAATTTACATCATTCTTTAATATAACTTGATTAATTTGAAAATATTTTTTCTTCATTATTTTCTTAATTAATGATGTAAGTTGAAACCTTATTTCTTTTAAATTTTATTTTAGTGTATTTTTTAATTATCACTCTCAATTAAAATAGATTAATATAAAAAACTTGAAAGTGAGATTTAAGAATTACTTACACAATTTTATTGTTAGAAATAAAAGAATGAATCAAGCAATTAACTTTAAAAAAAAGAGAGGATAAATCAGTGATAAATTTCTAGAGTAATATTTTTTTCAGTTATAGAAAAAGAAAAATACTCATTTTTTAGTAGCACAAATTATTTTCATCTCTTTTTATTTTTTCTCATTCATCTCGAAACTTTTCATAGATGTCAATCTTACAGGAATTTGTAGTCCTCATTGTCAAGAAGTCACATAATTTCAGCGCCAAATATATTTTAAAAAGCATATATAATAAAAGAAAATATGTAAAATCATTTTTCAATTTAGATCAATTCTTTCCACATTGATCTTGTCATCCCTTTTTGATATAAAGCATGACTTTGCGATCATTTACTGAAAACTTGAATTTTTTAGATTCTGCCATGTTAACTTCAATCACAACTTTCTAATTATTCTAAAAGAAAAAAACAACACTTCATATTATAACACAAATTTATCGTATGAAACAAATTAATAACTAAAAAAAGATAGAAAATTAATAGATAAAAAAATATATACTATTGTACTATTTATTTTATCCATTTTGCTACTCTAATATTGACTTCATCAATGTTACTCTCACAAAAAACAAAATCAACACACACAAAAAAAAAAAAGGAAAAGGCAAAAGCTTCAACAATATATTATTCAATTAAATAAAAATTTATAAGAATTATAATAAAGTTAATAACTAATTGGTAAGAAAATTAACTCAATTCTAAAGAATAATTAGATTAATTGTTTTTAGAGAAAAAGGTGATTTCTCATCATACATAACTGAAGATGCTTGTAAGGATATGTAAAAGATTAGAATTTTTAACCTTCTTTTGTTGAGGTTTAATTTATATAGTTAGTAGTCATTTGTTAAAATTAAAACCAAGTTAATAAGTAACAGGTAAGACAAATTAAATAAATTTTAAATAATAATAAGAACAAAAAAATTAGTAGAGAAAGATAAAAATAATTCTCACCCGGATCAAGATGTTTGACAAAAGATTAAGACCTCTAACCTCCTTCAATTGAGGTTTAATCTATATAGTTAGTAGCCATTCAAGTAAAATTATTTAGACAAATAATGATAGATCTTTGGGCTTCCTAAATTTTATGAAAAAGTGAGAAATAAATAAGAGTAAAGATAGAAGGTGTAATTAAAAAAGATAAAGAAATATTTTTTAATTAATGTATTATATTTAATATAATAAAGAGAGTAATTAAATAAGTTAAGTTTGAGCTTTTAGACATAGCATATAAATGATTTCTACAAGAAAAAATAATTTTAAAATTAAAAAAAATTCAGAACCATAAGAAACAAGAAAAATATGAATGAAGTTCAAATAGACATGTCACATCAGCATGCGTCTACGTCTCCTTTATTATATATATTGATATATATATTGATTCATTGATTATTTCAATAAGTTTTACTTCAAAGCCACAAAGTCATGAAAACAAAATAATAATGAAACGGCTGCAACAATTATTAGTCATTTTTGGTGTTTTATTTTATTTTATTTATCAAGTATATATTTTCTCCTCCGGAAGAGCAAAATGTAAATGTTTCCTATTCATTTTTTGGATTTTATTTTTATTTTTCCTATTAAGTATATGTTTTCTCCTCCCAAAAAAGAAAAATGTAAAGTGCGACATTCAATAAGTAATGTAGCATCTCTTTTAGTCCATTATTGATATTTATTTATTTATTAGTAAATATAGGCTCGTTTCATGCGGTGATAATATATGTTATTAAATATATAATTTAATCTATTTCTAATATATGTAAAAACAATCAAAACTATTGTTTCCACAATCTACAATTAGCTATCTTTCTTTTGTTATCCAAAACATAAAGAAATTATAATTTCAATCCTTATTTATTTTGCAAAAGAAAAATAATAATAATTGAATAAAAATTTCTTCTGCGTTTTTATATTAAACCAAGAAGTAAAAATACACAATAATAACTATAACAACATAACAATAAAAGCTAAAAACAACACATCAATAATTGAGCCGAATCTATTCATACATTCTTATTAGACGCATCACTAACACTCATAATATTGATCGAAACTCAATTAACCTTTTCCGCAAGAATTTTTTCCTTACTTATAAAGTGGGCAAAATGCAGCTAGTGTTTTGAATTTGAAAAGACAATAGGGATGCCAAATTTTTTGTCCTTAAATTTTTAAAGATGCAATGGCCTTATGAGTCTACTACTGTGCTACAACGCATGTTGTTTTAGTAAATACATTCCCTCATGAACTACCTTCTCTAAAATCTTAAATTAGGGAACCTAAAATTGTGAAACTCAATCGCAGAATGTTTTGGCTGTATACAATGATACCCAACACATATGCAGTATCTGATCAGTATACACAAAAGTAATACTTTTTCAGCCATAGAGTATATTATGAACCCTCTCAATGTTTAAATATTGTGAATTTGTGACCAATTAGCCCCACTCCATTATCACTACATCCTAATAATTTTTTTCCGTAGAAAAAACTCTTATAGAAGCATAATAGGTCATGACGCAACTTCTTCCTACTTGTGACATCAATATTTAAGTGCAAAAAAAAAATACTACTGAAATTATCCTAAATAACTAAATTTCAATTGCAATGAAATTTTTAGGATAAATCAATACAATTTAGGAGATATTAATGAGAGAATATTGATTCAAATTCTAAATTTTCGTATTGAATGAGATCAAGCTCACAATTTGATTGAAGCAAATACTTTTCAAGTTATAGCAAAAACTTGTAGTGTCATAAATTGATAGCTTCAATAGGCAGTCCACCACCATGATATATATTTTTCCCAAAATTATTATCTCCTATGATGTTTCTTTTCCTTAGTTCGTCTTGGCTATAATTACACTATTGCAAAATATTAAATAGTAATGGTGAAACTGTGAAAATTTAAGCATAGAAGAGTAAAGTAAAACATAGTTAGTGGGGGACACCAATAAATGAGATATTTTCTATAGCAGATAATATCATTAAATAATCATAGAGAGAATAATAATTGGATACTTACATATTTCTAATTATTAAAAAAACTAGATGAAGAGAATATAGGAAAAAAAATTTAAACTAACAATTAATAAGTTATTTCGTAAAAAACAACTAT